>OY294044.1:56055023-56356686 GCA_958510825.1 Brachypterus glaber | reverse complement strand
CAACAATCTGACATAAGCTTCAATGTTTGCATTATAATTGTAAATATGTGCTAAAATTAAATAAAAATCTTTTTTAAGTACTGATTTGATAAAATTATTAAATAACAATTATTGCTTTATTTAAAAATATGTGTTTTGTTGAATTTACATTGTCGAGTCACAAAAAACATTGTTTTTTAACCTTGTTTGCAACTTAAAGCCCTACAGTGTTTCATATTTGCAGTCGAAGAAAAAGTATAGTCTACAACACGTATGGAATAGTCATTCCGCGCTCGCGGGAACGCCATACTCGCCTGCCGGCTCGTATGACAAACTTTCCGCTGGCGCGGAATATTGTCCTATTCCATACAAATGGGAGGCATAGCGTAGTGGCTAGCGCGTATGTATAGCAAGTCTACTATCGTGAGTTCGATTCTCACTGGCGCCGATTTGCCTTTTTCAGTTAATAAATAATTGAAATTTGGCGAAGGCGCTAAGTGAAACGGACATTCCCTAGAAACTGGTTCGAAAGTCAGTATAAGCCGGTGGTTCCATCTACTACTAGCCCACACAAGTCCTGGACTTAGGGGATGCTTGATTAAGTAGAATAGTACGAGGTTAAACAAACAAACAAACAATAAACAATACTAGTTATAGAATATACTATACTGCCTAAACTAAAAGGTCCTATCAGTGTATGTTAAATCTATGTAGATAGGCCCTTTCAGCTTAGAACGGCAGATTATAAGACAGTTTCAAATTTCCCAAAATCGCCAAAAAACGTCCTAGACAAAAAATTTTTGGATACAAATGTATTGAAAAATGAAATGAAATGAAAAATAACATTTTTTTTTAGTCTGTCTGTCTGTCCGTCTAATGTCACGATTTTTGTAAACACAACCTCAAGAACAAATAATCCAATCGACTTGAAATGTTTAGGAAAAATCAAGTTTTACGAGAGAAAGATCCCTATTATTTTTGAAAGTATTCGCTTCGAAAACAAAAAAGTTATGGGTGGTTAAATTAAAAAAAATAAAATAAAAAATTATTTTTCACCAAAATTTCAAAAAAAAAAAAAAAAATTCTTCATAAGAATCAAACAAAAAAGAAATACGTAAATATTTTACACTAAGTGGGTTTCTTTGTGTAGGGTAACATATACTTGATATTTTCAGCCTTAACATGGAGGGGAGTTTTTTTTAAATGAAAAGAAAGTCGTGTGTACCTCATTATGTAGACATTTTTGCGGGTTTAAAATAGAATTGAAAATGGGTATCTTGGTAAAAAGTTCTTTGAAAAAATCCAATAGTTTTTGAAAAATAATTAATTATATGATACAAAAACGTAAGTTATACTTTTAAACTAAAAATCAAAACCTTAACAAAAATCTTAAAAAATTAAGGCTGATGAAGTAAAAAAAAATATTTGCTTTAAAATGATGTACCCATCACAGGACCCCCTTTCTATATAAAAAAATCCAACGATTTCCAAAATGAAGTCGATAACTCAACTTGCTTAAAGTTAAAATAAGGGGGTGACTTTTGGACTTGGTGTTTTTTTTTACCTGAAACTTTCAAATATCTCGAATACTAGCATTTTAGAAAAAAAAAAATGTCGGATAAAACTTGTTTATTTTAATGGTGGAAACAAAATGGTGTATTTATTTTTTACGGATATTTACATTTTCAATGTCATTTCAAGGTCAACTTTGTTTTTTTTTTAAGTACAAACATATATTTTTTTACTGTTATTTAATTCCCCTCAAAAAAATAAAAATCTTTTGTAAAAAACTTTTTTTGATCGGATTTTTAGTTGCAGAGATAACACAGCCACACAAAATTAAAAAAGTTGCATCTCCGCCGGACTTGACTAGTCAATTCCTATGTATTTTGAGCCGCTGAATCCGAATCTGAGGTCGAAATTTAAAAGTTAGCTCTCATTTTTACCATAACCTTAAAAAACATATCATATCATTGCGAAAAGTATGTTTTTGAGGTTATGTTGAAAATGGGAGCTAACTTTAAAATTCCGACCTCAGATTCGGATTCAGCGGCTCAAAATACAGAGGGATTGACTAGTCAAGTTCTTCGGAGATGCAACTTTTTAATTTTGTGTGGCTGTGTTATCTCTGCAACTAAAAGTCCGATCAAAAAAAGTTTTTTACAAAAGATTTTTATTTTTTTGAGGGGAATTAAATAACAGTAAAAAAAATATGTTTGTACAGTAAAACAAAGTTGACCTTGAAATGACCTTGAAAACGTAAATATCCGTAAAAAATAAATACGCCATTTTGTTTCCACCATTAAAATAAACAAATTTTGTCCGATATTTTTTTTCTAAAATGCGTAGTATTCGAGATATTTGAAAGTTTCAGGTTAAAAAAAACACTCGGTATACCGTAAATAACTATAATCACTAATTAAATGTAACAGAAAATTGAACACGCTATCATAAATTCCCAGTGAGCAATGGTTTGAATCCAATATTCACACCGCAAGGTGAAATGGTTTGGAAACAAATTTATTACTGTGTTATTTTCAAAATCGTACCTAAAAACTAGATTTTTAATACACCCATATATCACAAAATAAGCCGTGAAGATATTTATTGCTTCGAGTTCAGTTTTATACTCTTGAGTACATAGAATAATGCATTTTTTAGTACACACAGAGAATAAACTGCTATATTTTTCTATATCTCGGAACTGTAAGAAAACTATGATAAAAATTAAGATACAAAAGAACAGAAAATTTTGGTAGAAGTTTTTGTAATTACATGCGGAATTACAATTTCGTTTAAAAATTTTAATTATAAATAATTATTTGTACTATTCAAGGTCTATTATGGCATAAAATACTTTCCTGTTAAGTCTTCAACCGACCCTAAACCGATAAATAAATAAAATAATAGTACTATATATGGGCATTTCTATGAAAATCGGTTAACTACATGTTATGCACATATATTTAGAATTCTATCAGACGTATTAAATAAATATGCCTATTACACCGGCCAACAAAAAAAAAGTGGAATGTACTTTACATGTGACTAGGCTACCCTTATGGATTTTGAGCCTCTGAATTCGAATCCGGCCTCAGAATTTCCTAGTGAATAGTGTGAAATCTTGGAAATTTTAGGCTCCGTTAAAGTAATATTTATTCAAAGTAAAGTTAATGAAACAATATGGTTTCTACGTATTTCGAGTCGATAAGTTCGAATACGACATTAGAACTTTTCTACAGTCCCTCGGAATTCCCCTAGTTTCGGGAAAAATATGGAAAACTGAGCAAAACTTGAGGTTTCCCGAAAACTTTATTTTTGTACAGAAAAACTGATATCTTTCCTTATTTTGAGTTGCTGAGTTTGTATCTGATATAAGAAGTTTCCTACAGTACCTCAGAATTCCCCTACCCCAGGGGAAAGAGTAGACAATTGAGGAAAACTTGAGCATCTACGCAGGTTTTATTTTTATTTTTGCATATTTTGAGTAGTTGAGGTCAAATCTAGCATCATAATTATTCTACATTGCCTCAGAATTCCTCTAGCATAGGTAACATAAAAACTGAAGTTTTCCTTAGTTATCTACCTTTCTTTCTATGCTAAAAAAAATAAGGCACAGCACAGTGAAATCGATAAAAAATGTTAATTCTGTGCCTAAAAACACTCAAACATATCACGTGGATGTCAGTTTTCCCGTGCAAAAATTAAACCTTCGTAAAACCCTGTAATTAGTTTTTTTTTTCACTTTTTCACCTACGCTAGAGGAATTCTGAGGCAATGTAGAATAATTCTGATGCCAGATTCGACCTCAGCAACTTAAATTACGCAAAGATATCAGCTTTTGCCCCCCAATGAGATATAGCATAGAAATACCTTCAAAATTATATTTTTGGTGAATGCGCAACTTTTTTTCCTTATGGATGCCCCCTTCCCCCTTAAATTCAAATAAATCCGCCCCTGTTCTGAGGTACTGTAGGAAATTCTTAATATCAGATATAAACTCAGCAACAACAAAATTAAAAAAATTGGATCTCCGACGGACTCGACTAGTCAATTCCTACGTATTTTAAGCCGCTGAATCTGAGGTAGGAATTTAAAAGTTAGCTCCCGTTTTCTAGATAACCTCAAAAAACATACTTTTCGCAATGATATCATATGTTTTTTGAGGTTATGCTAAAAATGAGAGCTAACTTTTAAATTCCGACCTCCGATTCGGATTTAGCGGCTCAAAATACATAGGAATTGGCTAGTCAAGTCCGTCGGATCCAACTTTTTTAATTTACTGTGGCTGTGTTATCTCTGCAACTAAAAGTCCGATCAAAAAAAGTTTTTTACAAAAGGTTTTTATTTTTTTTGAGGAGAATTAAATAGCAGTAAAAAGATATATGTTTCCTAAAAAGAAAAACAAAGTAAACTTTGAAATTACCTTAACTTAACTATCCGTAAAAAATAAATACGTAATTTTGTTTCTGCCATAAAAATAAAAAAAAAATTGTACCTTTTTTTTTCTAAAATGCATATTATTTAAGATATTTGTAAGTTGCAGGTTAAAAAAATCACTCTGTATAATTGCTGGACCCTGTATAATAAAATATTTAACAAGAGATAGGTTTATGCAACCGAAAAAATAATTAAACTACGAATAGTATACAGAAATGGGATAAACCACGTTTCCAGGAATTTAAACTAAGTAGGTATCCGGGATAGCTCTCAATACGATAACTTAGTCCTAGATCCTTTATTTGAATTGTGCTGGAAGCCTTAAAGACAGAGTAAATAGGTACATTATACTGGCCGTTAACAGACTTTATGCATTTATACTAAAAGTGTATGATTTCTTGATAATTACCCAGGCCCAAAAAAAATAGACTCTTTACCAGACTGTACTTTTCTTTATTTATTTATTTATAGGACATAGAGGCACAAACAGGCAAACCCCAAAAAAGTACCTACGAGGTAATACATATAGAAAAAATATTTTTTGAATTACATTAAAAAAATAATAACAATAATATGAATAATTAACTAAATGTAAGTGTTATAGTGTATATGCTATAGTAAGTGGTAATGTATGAATACATAAAAAGTAATATTTATAATGTATTTAATATTTATACAAGCATTAATGCTTGTTATAATTAATGCACGCAAAAAAAAAGATAAACGTATCTTTGGGCGCTGATAACAAACTTAACAATAAAAAAGCTAGAATCTATAATTTATTTGAGGCGTATATATATTTACAGTATTATTAATGGCTCAAATTAATAATACTGTAAATAAAAAAGCTCTCTGCCCCCAAAGAACCTCGGTAGCTAAAAAATCTGGTAAAACAAGACAAGTTTTTGTGCCTACCAGATTTATATTTAGTTTCTGGTAACCACAAGTTGTGTTGTTGCCCTTACCAGATTTTTTATTGCAGTAACCAGAAAACTGCTCAGTAAAAGATCTTTCCCATTTTTCACCTCCGAGTGTAAAATGGATTCAGTTTTAGCAATCTAAAAATAAACAAATTTTTGACGAAAATTGCCTCCCACCTTTTAGGGGGTGGAGTTGTGGAGATTTTTTTTATTATCACAAAAACTAGCCCCCACCCCTCAGGGGGTGAAATTAGAAAAAATTTATTATAAGATTCAGTTTCAGCAAAAAGCCCAATATACAAACCAATTTTTACGAATATCTTTATAATCAGATTCACTTTCAGCAACCTCAAAAAGCCCAATATACCAATTTGCTTAAAAACTACCCCCTAACCCTCAGGGGGTGGATTTAGATTTTTTTTATTCACTTCACTTTCAGCAACCTTAAAAACCCCAATATACCAGCTTTCACAAAAACTACCCACCACCCCTCAGGGGGGGGGGGGGGAAATTAGAAAAAAATGATTATCAGATTTATACTCGTCGACCCTAAATACCCCTATATACCAATTTTGAAGAAAATATTTAAAATATTTAAAAATAATTACCCACTCGGGGGTGTAGTTAGAAAATTTTTATTAGCAGAAACAATTTCAAAAAGTCCAAACCTCAAAAATTCCTATATAGAAATTTTCAAATTTTTCTATAAAAAATGTATTTTTCCCCCAATGTTCCAAACCAAAGACAATCCCGAGCGAGAACTTTTGGTAAAATACCTGTATGCCAAATTTTAAGTCTCTAGTTTAAAGAGTTCTTAAGTTATCGTGCACACAAAATTTCTCGACCGATCGACTGACAATTTTTTTTTGCTCGAAATTGATTTATATCGACATAAAATGTCATAAAACGCAAAAATACGCAAAAAAAATTGAAAATTTTAGCAGAAATACAAGGCTCTCCGAAATTTTAAAAAGTTTCAAAATGGGAAAGCAAAAAGTAGTCGTTCCTTATTAAACTATTATTCTGGTTGTCCTAACTAGATCTTTTTTGTGTATCCATTCTTCTGAATAAAACCAAAAATATTTGTGAGCCTTATCCCATTCTAGACAGGCTCAGATCTAGTCAATGTATGTGAGGGGTAATCGAAAATTTTTAAGGACATCAACCAAGAATAAACATTTTCAAGGAAATTATTTCTAAAAACCTTTTACTCAAGAAACCAAGAAAAGCGCCGCATCCGATTTTTTTTTGAAACATCACATAGAATAATGATAAAGTTGTTTATATTCTTGTATTTCGTACTACTTCTCTTAAAATAATAGTCAGTAATGACCCCCCTGAGGGAAGCTCTAAATCCGCCACTGATTCTAGGCCTGTCTACCTTTTTCTTTAACCTTTTTTCTTTAAAAATAATAAAAATAAAATGAAAAAAGGTCTAGCTGGTACAACCAGATCAATAGTTTAATAGGGAGCAACTATTTTTCTGGTTGCTGCAGTTAGAAATCTGGTAAAGATAACGAGATAAATTAGAGGAAATGCGCCTAATTTCGGATGGTTTCCAAATTTCGGATAGTAGTGTATTTAAGATACTGTCTGCAAAGGTAAACAGAAACCTACTTTTATGTGAAGCCAAAAGTCAAACTAAATCCGTCCTGTAATATGATAACGGTAGAGCTTCTCCCCTTTAAATGGCAGCACAAATCGTTTATATTGCAAATGGCAGTTTTGTGCTCAGTTGCATTATTATGCTTGTTTATTTTATAAATAATCGTTATAATAGTTTGTGATTCTGTCTTGGGTAAGGTATGATGTTAGTTAAGTTGATCCACTATTCATAATTAAGCAATTTGAAAACGTAAACATTCTACAAATTTCTAATCTAAAAAGCAGAAAGTTGCCTAATTTCGGATAGACCATTTTTGTGCATTTGATTCCCAATTTCGGATATCCGCAAGGTAATTATTATTCAGGATAACCAACCATTAATTATTATTTTTATAATGATACAACAAACTAAGATAAACAATTTTGAAAAAACGAAAATTACCTAAGATACTAAGATATTCGAAATTGGGAATCTAAAATTATAGTTCCTATAGTATTTCGTAGAAAATCGCTTAATGATTAAATTAAGTCTTAAATGTGAAGGAATAACAAGAAACATAAGCAATGGGATCCAGATCTACTCTTGAAAAAATTTTTTCGGATATGTCCGAAATTAGGAGCCCTTTTTCAAATGCACAAAAATGCGCTGATTTTTTTTAACCGTGTTTTTTGGAAAAAATAAACTGTAATAAAATTGCTTTTATAATAAATCATGGTTCGCTTTAATAAGTTGTATCTGGTTATATAAAAAAAATATCAAAAAGTAATACCGAGTATTAAATATTGAATACATTGTAAATGGTATCCGAAATTAGGCGACTTTCCTCTATTGTGCTTACCAGAACCTTAAAAAGAGTTCAAGGTTTCTGGTGACTACAGCAAGTTGTGTGATACAGCCTGTGTCATTGTTTTACCAAATTTCTAGTTGCTGTAAGCAGAAAAATAGTTGGTGCGTGTTTAACTATTGGTATGGTTGGCTCAACCAGATCATTTTGTCAGTGGATATTTTGACTAGGTTTAGTTTAGCTCTCATATCTTAGTATGTGTCTGATAATATAGAACTGGTGGTAGCTCATTTTAGAAGACTCTGGTCTTGTAACCAAGAACCCGAGGTCCGAGGTTCCACCATCGGTTGGAGAACAAAAAGCACATAAATAAATAATAAAAAAAAGTGCTAGAAATAGGGTGGTATGGATAGCTGCCTCAAACCAGGCCAGGGGTTGTTACTACGATGCAATTGAAGTATATGAGTTTCGTCGAATCACAGAGGTTTCAATTGTTTTGTTTTAAAAATAACCGTTCTAAATCCTGCCAAAGGTAGGTACTTTAGAGTCCAGGTATTTATAGAAATAATTTTTTTTTTATTTCAAATAAAGCTTCAACAACGTATGGTATTAATATAATTTATTTATATACGCATTGTTCAAATATAACAGTAAATTATTAAATACAAATACAAAATAAAACAGTAAAGAAGGTAGGATCATCAAATGTTCAACCAGACTCATTCATCGCATAATGCAACTTTACCTTCCCCTCTAATAAGTTCCGTGCAGGGTTGGCTTCTAAAAGTGTCTTTTCGATTTAGTTCTGTTATTTACAAGATGAGTTAAACTTTTTAAAAAAAGTTAAAGAAAACACGTTGATGGGTACTGGTTACATCATACCCGGCTGCTGATTCTTTTTAGTTCTGTTTTTTGTGTTTTTATTAAATCATTTTAACTCATGTTTAATAAGTATTTGGGCAAATGCAATTTAATAAATTATATGTTAAATTAAACTGTCTTATCTATCCTTAAAATACCTCTTTGTATAACAAAACATGTTTCGTTCTATCTATCTATCTATCTATCTACTACCCACAGTAAATAGTATACCAAGGAATTCGAAGCATTACATATCTTCATGACTTGTTTTTCCCTTATTCCAAACAAAGCCAGAATATTTTTTTACCGTCCATAACGTGATTGCTACAAAAAATAACACTTTTCCATGGGAAAGTATTTTTTTGTAGTCGTATTTTCTTTCTCTTTTTTCTCTAATACATAATGTTTTTGTAAGTATAGCTTGATTTTGATTAATACTAAAATAATATCCTTTTTTGCTTCACGTTTCTAACTTTTAACGTTGTCTAACTAAAGTTATTTCTCATGGCATGTGGCATAGTCTGACCCGAAGCTTAGCCTATATCAGATGAGATCTGCATGCGGTGCCTGACCAAAAAAATGCCTCTTGAGGGACGCGCATTAACTGCGACGACGGATCCAGATATAGGGCGACCGCCTTTTTCAAGAACTAATGAATATAATTATTAGTTCATATTTATAAAGCTTATTTATGTGTCAAGTACACTGAAATAAAAATGTAAGCAACATCAATAAAAATTAAATTTATTTTGAGCCAACCAAGCAACCATACATATAGTATTGGGCATCTACTTACACAGTAAATACACTACTGAAAACAATTATGGTACGATTCAGGACCTTCGTAGTTTACCTGACGTCAAATATGGTTTACATTAGAGAGCAGCAAGGGGGAAAAGGGGTCAAAAACCAATATTTTGGCGATAACTGGCTTATTATTGATCGAAAGATAAAAATTCTTATCCTACAACGAACGAACTAATAACTCTTCTCTCTAGAATACGCATACCGTTAATATAAAGTATCGCCAACATCTCGGTTTGTTTGTAAACAAATAGTAAGTATATTCAGGCCTATACAATAATATTTACCAGTAACTGTTATTGTCTCTGTTAGAACAAAGCTGTGCGAGTAAGACAGACAAATGTTGGCTACGTTTTTGTCAGTTTTTATAAATGAAATGACTATTCTAGAGAGAAGAGTTATTAGTTCGAGCCTACAACAAAACTAATAAAAATTTTAGTAGAAAATAAAAAAATACTCTTTATGTGTGCAAGAATTTTTATCCTACGATCAATAATAAGCGAGTTATAGCAAAAAATATTATTTTTTGCCCCCTTTGTCCCCCTTACCTTAACGAAATGTTAACCATATATGACATCAGAAAAACCACGAAGGTCTTGAACCATACATTGTAAAAAATTTTTAAATCGGACTTTTTGTTTCAAAGTTACAAGGTTTAGAGTCAGGGGACAGTCAGACCAATATTTTTTCAATACCCACTTTTGTCACATTTTCTCGACGTTTAATGGCATTTTAAGTCCGAATATGCAATAAAAAAAATTGAATTTTTGGTCGACCGTCCATAAAACAATAAAATGCTAGAAAAAAAAATTACTCTTAAAGTACTTATGGTGTGATTAAACAATTTATGAAAAAAAATCAGGGGTCGGAAACAAAAAGTTAACATTTGCAAAAAACTGCCGTGAATAATGTTAATAATAATATTTATTTCAAACTGCAACAAATTTACAAAAAGGTACTGTAATAACAGCTCAAAAAATGCAATCTTCTCGTATGCCAAATTTCAGATTCCTAGGTTATATAGTTCCTGAGATAAACTGCTATGACAGACGGAGGGACGGACGGACGGACAAACCACCAAGTGATCCTATAAGGGATCTTTTTTTGTTTTAAGAGTACGAAACCCTAAAAATAGAATTCCAGATGTGGCAGTGCTTAAAATTAAATCTGTTAAAGACTCCTAAAAGATGGTGATTTTGCTAATCGATTTAATAATAAAAGCTCTATACGTTATTAAGTTTTAACGGGGTTTACCAGTTATTATACTTCCAATGTTTTCTAATTATCCCCTCAAAAATAAAAAAGTTATGGGCCGTTCAAATTTTTTAAATAAAGTGTAGCTGACCCTAATTTCTATTATTCTATTTTTTTAGCTAATTTGACACAGAATTTTGTTATGTTATTTGTTATGGTATTTTAAAAACTTAAAATTTGTAAAATTTTGTATTTTTTGGAATAGTTACCCAAACCCTTTGTAAAACGTTAATTTTTTATTTAAATAAAATTCGTTTTGTTTATAAAAGAAGACGTTAAAGTTCATTTTAGATTATCTCGTAAAGGTGCGAATTAAACACTAAACCGTTGCATCTACATTTCTTTATTATCTTTTGTATCATAAATCCTAATTGATTTTATCGTGTTCTATTATCGTTCTCCACTTGAATCTATCTGTTGCAATTTTCTTTTAATTTCCTGTTAAACTTTTTTATACACGGTGTTCTAGAAGAACTTTTAAATGACATGACAACTTCCATTTTTTTTTCTTTTTGAAATTTATTATATGAGCTCTAGTTAAAAAAATAAGACCAAAATTTTAAAAATCGTTAGAGCCGTTTTTGAAAAAAATGTGTTTTTTAGAAAATATCTCTGATATTTCACGCTAACATACTCGGTTTGCCCTCGATGTCTCGAATTTTAACCAAACTATGGTACCTAAGCACTCCATCCAAAAAATTTTCAAAACGGTCCATCCGTTCACTATACTGGGTGTCCCACCAAGTTCTTGAAATAGCTTATCTCCGTTATTTGAAAAAGTATTAAAATTTGCAAAAAATGGCATTAAATCAAAGCCAAAGAAGATTTTACTGACTTATTCAAAACCGCCCCTTGCTTACCCACTCCCTTGAAACTACCCCCAACTTCTGTTTTTCAAATAGCACCCCCTAATTCTTACTAAAGACTATGAAAGTGCACTTTATTCTGAATTCAACCATTTATTATAAGTGGTATCTTAGATTTTAAGGGGCTCTAAATAACAATTATTATTTATTAATAGAAGGGTGGTATTTAAAACAAAATTGCGGGTAGTTCCAAGGGACTGGGTTGTTATGAGTTGGTTTTGAATATATTAATCAATTTTCTTTTGGGTACAATTTAAGTTTTTGGAAAACTTTCTGGTTATATTTAAAATGAAACGTGCTTTTATATTCTTTAGTAAAATAGGGAAGTGCTATTTAAAAAACTAGTTGGAGGTGGTTCCAAGAGGGTGGGTTAATAAGGGGTAGTTTTTCATATGTCAGTAAATTCTACTTTGACTCCAATTTAATTTATTTTTTTTTTAACTTTTTTATATTTTTAAATAATGGCCCCGTCTAAAACCTGGTGGGACATTATTATTACCAAATAATAATTGTTATTGGAAGCCCCTTAAAAGAATAAGATACTATTTATAATACATGGTTTAATTCAAAATAAAATTTCATATTCTTAGATAAAAATGGGGGTGGGAGGTATTATTTGAAAATTAGAGGGTGGGGTGGTTACAAGGGAGTGAGTAAGTAATAGAGGGGGGTTGAATAAGTGAATAAAATCTTTTTTGGTTCCCATTTAACGCTATTTTTTACAAAAAATTTACCTTTTCAAATAACGGAGATATAACTTGTCAAGAACATGTTTGGTGGGAATCGTGAACGGATGGACCGTTTTGAAAAAAATTTGGATGGAGTGCTTAGGTACCATAGTGGTACCATCATGCCAAGTTTGGTCAAAATCCGAGACATCGAGGGCAAACCGAGTATGTTAGCGTGAAATATCAGAGATATTTTCTAAAAAACACATTTTTTTCAAAAACGGCTCTAACGATTTTTAAAATTGAAAGTTTTTGCCCGATTTGTATAATTTAACTTTTTGATTTTTGGGGAATAGGGAATATTACATATGTATATCATATTATTATTATTTATTATTGACATTTAATGTCAATTTTCTAAGTATTTTATTTTGATGAAAAATTTACTGTAAGATGCAAATTTATTTTTGGAATGATGGTTGCGCATAGATAAGAAAAGAAGAAGCTGTAGACATGGAGGTGGATCGCAGAAGAACAAATTTGAAAATTTATGGCGAAACTTAGAAAATGTCATTTGAATAATCATTTTTTTTCAAAATTAATGGAGAGCCCCTAACACAAGCCAAAAGCTTATTTGGGGCTCTCCATGCTTATGTATTACATTGCAGAAATAAACTATAACTAAACTATAACTATACATCATATAATAAAAATAAACTCTAATTTTAAATTTATACTTTTTTTTTAAATTGACTTTTATCGCTACCGTTTTAAACCGTGGGGTGAAGCAACTAAGTAGGTGGCATCCTCAAGAAGCAAAGCTTAAAGGGCGTAATTTTATCTAGATGTTTTTTTTTTAGCCAGTATTTAAATAAGGGGACATAAACCTGTAGCTGAGTGGCTAACTGGCGGAAGCTCCTGGTATTACAACTGATTTACGACAAAATACTTCTCAAGTACAGAAACTTTATTTGTGAAGGTGTAAAGTTAATGCTGGTTGACTTTTTTTTTCATCAACTTTTTTTGGGCCCAGAGTTCAGGGGCCTATTATTTTAAACTTGCCTCACGTAAAATGATCACGGCACTAATAAACCAAACTAAACTAATATTTCTCTACTTGAAATCACAGAACCTATTCTACTTGAATTTCAAAATTAAAAAACAGAATAAAGATTTATTTTTTAAAAAATATTGAAACCTTGTAATACTATTGTAAAAAGTGTATATTTTTTTGATAAAATCATCTTGGTTTTTACTCTTGAAGTCCCTGTAGAGTATAGTAATTTCCAAAGAAAAATATCTTCCATAAATCAGCCATGAGAAATTTAATTTTACGCCACAATACCACCAGGAAGCAAGAACAGAAAATGGCATTGTTTTACTCTGAAAAAGCATATTGGTGATAAATAAACATGCATTTTTCCGGAAGTACATTTCCTAAAGTAGGACGCAATACTACTAAGCCTTGACTAATGTCAAATACAAATATAGAGAAAATAGTTTAAAAAACTCATTTTATAAGATATTTTATCGCACTTGTCCATTATACCAGTACGTTTTTTAAGAACGTTAAAACGTTATTTTTTTATTTAAATGGCATCTCGTTTTGTTTATAAAAGAAGACGTTAAAGTTAATTTTAAATTATCCCGTAAAGGTGCGAATTAAACACTAAACCTATCTACATTTTTTATTCTTTTGTTTCATAAATCCTAATGGATTTTATCGTGTTCTATTATCGTTCTCCACTTGAATCTATGTGCTGCTATTTTCTTTTAATTTCCCGTTAAACTTTTTTATACATATTTGATTTGACATTTAAAATGTCTCTACACTGTGGTGCACTGAGACTATTTATTTATAATAATATTAAATTGAAAGTTTGTGCCCAATTTGTATAATTTAACTTTTTGATTTTTGGGGAATAGGGCTTTGGATCTGACTAAAATTGTTATCTAATTTTGCTGTGACGTTTCGACGATGGATTTCGTCGTTTTCAAACAGACTGTGGGGGGCTCCCAAAAATGAGGTGGCCCCGGGTAAGATATCTCTCATTAACTTGTCCAGTCCGACGTTGTAAGGATCTTTTATAAATAAGCGACATGATGCGGCACTAGGACTTTTTACTTTTATTTATATTATTATGGTGTAAAAATAATTTAAAAAAAAATAATTAATTTTTCGTTTTATAAAATGAGAAACTATTTTTGAAAAAATAATAACTTTTATTTTTTTTATTTTTTTATTTATTTTTTTTTTCATCTTTTTTTTTTCTCGTTTTTGGATTTAATAAACCTAGACCTATAGGAAAAAGTATTAATTAAATTTGCAGCTGTTTTTTATTTGTTTCAGCTATTTTTTAGGGGTTTGAAAGATTGTTGAAAATGGGAACTTATGTCAAAAATTCTCAAAAAAAATAAACTTTATTTGTTTAATAATTAATTTCACGATACCAAAACGTAAACTATAGGTACTTTTAATATAATTTTAAATAATATAAATAAAAATTAAAAAAAAAATAAAATCGCATTTTTTAGAAAAAAAATGAAAATTCAGCAGTCTCTGGATACAAGAAATTTTATTTATAGTTTTGTTGCTCGAAAAATATTTTTATCACAAAATTTACAACAAAAACATCATATAATAAAAATAAACTCTAATTTTTAATTCATACTTTTTTTTAATTGACTTTTATCGCTACTGTTTTAAACCGGCCCGAGCCATGGGGTGAAGCAACTAAGTAGGTGTCATCCTCAAGGCGCAAGCTTATAGGGCGTAATTTTATCTAGATAGTTTTTTTAGCCAGTATTTAAATTTGGGGGCATAAATTTGTAGCTGAGTGGCTAACTGGCGGAAGCTCCTGGTATGACAATTGACTTACGCCAAAATATTTCTCAAGTACAGAAACTTTATTTATGAAGGTGTAAAGTTAATGCTGGTTGACTTTTTTTGTCAAAAAGTCCAAACTTTTTTTGGGCCCAGAGTTCAGGGGGGCTTATATTTTAAACTTGCGTCACGTAAAAAACATCACGGCACTAATAAACCAAACTAAACTAATATTTCTCTACTTGAAACCACAGAATCTATTCTACTTGAATTTCATAATTTTTATAAAATATTGAAATCTTGTAATACTATTGTAAAAGGTTTATCATTTTTTTGATAAAATCATCTTGGTTTTTACTCTTGAAGTCCCTGTAGAGTATAGTAATTTCCAAAGAAAAATATCTTCCATAAATCAGCGATGAGAAATTTAATTTTACGCCGCAATACCACCCGGAAGCAAGAAAACAAAATGGCATTGTTTTACTCTGGAAAAGCATATTGGTGATAAATAAACATGCATTTTTCCGGAAGTACATTTCCTAAAGTAGGACGCAATAATAAGCCTTGACTAATATCAAATATAAATATAGAGAAAATAGTTTAAAAAACTCATTTTATAAGATATTTTATAGCACTTGTCCATTATACCAGTACGTTTTTTAAGAACGTTAAAACGTTATTTTTTTATTTAAATGGCATCTCGTTTTGTTTATAAAAGAAGACGTTAAAGTTAATTTTAAATTATCTCGTAAAGGTGCGAATTAAACACTAAACCGTTGTATCTACATTTTTTATTCTTTGGTTTCATAAATCCTAATGGATTTTATCGTGTTCTATTATCGTTCTCCACTTGAATCTATGTGCTGCTATTTTCTTTTATTTTCCCGTTAAACTTTTTTATACATATTTGATTTGACATTTAAAATGTCTCTACACTGCGGTGCACTGAGACTATTTATTTATAATATTACATATGTACAGTGCGGTCCAAAAGTCACCCCCCCCCTCTTAACTTTTGAACGAGTTGAGATATCGATTTCAAATTTAGAACTCCTAAATAAGACAACTTAAACTATCTTTAAGCATATATTTGATACTTTTATCTCTTAAAATGTGGGCAGGGGGGCATGGGGGGAATTTTTTTAAATGGAAAGGGGGGTCGCGTGATACATAATTTTAAAGACTTTAAAATTCTCTATATAACCATAACATTTTTAAATTTTTTAAACATATTTTGATTTTTCAGTTTTTTGTGCTAAAAAAATAAATTAAGTTTTTTTTTTGTTAATTTTTATTTATGTCAACTAAAATTAGTTTAAAAGTATAATTTACTTTTTTTCATTATGAAATTAGGCATTTTTAAAAAATTGTTTGGATTTTTTAGAGAAATTTTGACAAAAATACCCATTTTCAACCCTATTTTAAACCCAAAAAAAAATGTTTAAAAAAATATACAGTTAAATGGAGAATTTTATAAGCTTTAAAATGATGTATCACACGACCCACCTTTCCATTTAAAAAAATGTCGCCCCATGCCCCCCTGCCCACATTTTAAGAGCTAAAAGTATCAAATATATGCTTAAAGATAGTTTAAGTTGTCTTATTTAAGAATTCTAAATTTGAAGTCGATATCTAAACTCGTTCAAAAGTTAAGAGGGGTGGGGGGTGACTTTTGGTCCGCTCTGTATGTAATATTATATATAAGTATGCAGATTGTAGGGTGCCCCAAAAGTGGGGTTTCCCCGTGAAATTTTTCTCATTATCTCACCTGTCCAGTCCGATGTTGTAAGGATGTTTTATAAATAAGCGACATGCTGCGACACTAGGACTTTTTATACAGGGCTAGCCAGAAATAAGTTCAAGAAATTTATGAGGTGATTCTGCGTTAAAAAATATGAAAAAAAGTTCCTATAAAGGTTGGTCCGGAAATGAGTACTAAGGGAGATAGTGATCTTTAAAACTGCAATAAAAATAATTTTTTTAATTAATTACTTTTGTACCCTTTAAGATAGAACAACGAGCTTTTGTAATTATACTAGTATTAATAAGGGCAATAATTTATGTTAATTTATTGTTTTGAATGTTTTCAGAGGCGTTCCTAGACGAACAAAATACGTGAGGCTTAACTAATTTTCGCCCCAAACTTTTTTATGTATATTTTCTTTGAATTTTTGGTGAAAAATATAGATTCCTTTCAAGAGTAAAAATACATAAAAAATGTTATGTATAGTGTAACACTGTAGGAGCAACCGTTAAAAAAATGCAAATAAGAGGAAGTAACATTTTGTGCCACTATTATGGCTTTTTTAGCCAGCATTTAAATTAGGGGGCATAAACTTGTAGCTGAGTGGCTTACTGGCGGAAGCTCCTGGTACGACAATTGACTTACGCCAAAATACTTCTTAAGTACAGAAACTTTATTTATGAAGGTGTAAAGTTAATGCTGGTTGACTTTTTTTGTCATCAACTTTTTTTGGGCCCAGAGTTCAGGGGGCCTTATATTTTAAACTTGACTCACGTAAAAAAAATCACGGCACTAATAAACTAAACTAAAACTAATATTTTTCTACTTGAAATCACAGAACCTATTCTAATTGAATTTCACAATTAAAAAACAGAATAAACATTTATTTTTTATAAAATATTGAAACCTTGTAATACTATTGTAAAAGTTGTATCTTTTTTTTTTAATAAAATCTACTTGGTTTTTACTCTTAAAGTCCCTGTAGAGTATAGTAATTTCCATAAAAAAATATCTTCCATAAATCAGCTATGAGAAATTTAATTTTACGCCACAATACCACCAGGAAGCAAGAACACAAAATGTCATTGTTTTACTCTGGAAAAGCATATTGGTGATAAATAAACATGCATTTTTCCGGAAGTACATTTCCTAAAGTAGGACTCAATAATAAGCCTTGACTAATGTCAAATATAAAAATAGAGAAAATAGTTTAAAAAACTCATTTTATAAGATATTTTATCGCACTTGTCCATTATACCTGTACGTTTTTTAAGAAAATGTACTAAGAGTGTCAAAAGCAACATAACCTTTAAATGATTTAATATATAAATATTTTCTTTTCCGAACAATTAGCTAATATAATAAGGTACTCTCATTCCAAATTTTAGGTGATAATCTTTATTCGTTAAAAAGTTATTGCAAATAAACGTGGAGCCCCAGTACCCAGAACTACTAGTTTTGTAGGGAAAGGGGTCTTTACAGCGCAGTCCAAACCACGAAATTGTTAACGCGCAACCGTTACCGCGCATGGACTTTACCGCGCATATACTTTACCGCGCATAGACTTTACCGCGAAAGCCATTACAGAGAAGGGGTCAATACCGCGCATGGACTTTACCGCGAAAACATTTCCGCGCATAATTATTTTAACTTTTTTTGAAGAAAAAAAAGATTAAATAAAAAATAAATATTTTGCAGAAAACAATCAAACAGTTCTAACTTATATAGCTGCTGGGTCAGGGTTGTGGCCATTACTAGTTTCCTTTAAAACATTTCCGTCCGAAGTATGAAAATGCCCCTTGCAACAAAGCACTTACGCACTTACAATTTTTTTAATTTTTAACAGTTTTTTCTTTCCTGTATATGAAATGTTTATATACAGCGAGGTATTTGCCCCTAGCAGTGCTAGGCTAGCACTTTTCATTATTTCGATCAACATGACAATTCGTACTAAAATTATTATTAATCAGCGATTTATACAAATCAATCGATATAAATAAAAAAAAAAGACACATAAAAAAACCCAAACACAGATATATGGGTACATTTAGTAAACGTTCCACTTTATCAATAAAAATCCAAACCAAAACCAAAACTAAACAAACCAAACTGCCATCAATCCCACAGAAATACCCTTACATAAAATAAAAATAAGGTATAACGATTTTCGCTGTAAAATTCATACGCGGTAAAAACCGTTCACGGTAATGAACTGCGCGGTAATGGTCTTCGCGGTAAAGGACATGCGCGGTAATGGCTTGTCGCGGTAATGGCGATCGCGGTATTAGGCTGCGCGGTAATGGTCTTCGCGGTTGTTTTTTTGCTGTAAAGTCCGGCGCCCGTTTTGTAAGGACATAAATTTTAAATTATAAACAAAATTATAAAAATATTATTTAAATATTCCATCAATCTATTTTTTAATTATCGACAGAGTGATATTGGCCCTCTTTAGTACCAAGAGTCAACTTGCTACCATTCTCCAGACTAGGAGAAGTATGAGTACTTGTCTACATTTAGCAATAGATGGCGCACAAGAAAACATCATTCTCATGATGTTATTCATTTAGTAAATAATGTCAAATAATATTTTCTCAGAGTTGACTCTTGGTACTGAAGAGGGCCGGCAGCCCGAAACGGCAGTCTACCAATATTACTCTGTACGATGATTAGAACATAGATTGATGGAATATTTAAATAATATATTTATAATTTTGTTTAAAATGAAAAATTTCAGTCCCTATAAATTCTACGCCTAACCACACGTTAGTAGTACTATGTGCTTGAGACACACAAGTCTTCAACTTGCTATCATTCAAAGTCTCCAGACTAGGAAAAGTATGAGTAGTTGTCTACATCTAGCAATAGATGTCGCACAAGCAAACATATATCTCATGGCATTCATTATTCATTATTCATTTAATGAATAAAGTCAAATAATATTTTCTTAATCAGGGTGCGGAGTTGACTCATGGTACTGAAGAGGGCCAGCAGCCCGAAACTGCAGTCTACCAATATCACTCTGTATGATGATTAGAAAATAGATTGATGGAATATTTAAATAATATTTTTATAATTTTGTTTAAAATTAAAAATCTCCTAACCACACGTTAATGCTACTATGTGCTTGAGACACACAAGTCTTTAACTTGCTACCATTCAAAGTTTCCAGACTAGGAGAAGTATGAGTAGTTTCCTAAAAAGTCCAATAGATGGAGCACAAACAAACATCAATCTCATAACATTATTCATTTAGTGAATAAAGTCAAATAATATTTTCTTAATCAGAGTTGACACTTGGTACTGAAGAGGACCAGCAGCCCGAAACTGCAGTCTACCAATATCACTCTGTACGATGATTAGAAAATAGATTGATGGAATATTTAAATAATATTAACCTGGTATAACTTTTTAACAAATAAAAGTTTTCACTTCAAATCTGGAATGAAAGTACCTTATTATACCATTCACAGAGCAAGCGCTAGAATAATATTAAGTTTTTGTTATACAATCACCCTGTAGGCTACATTATTGAACTTTTGGCTTTTAACATTTTGGTACCTATTCAATTTTTCGTCCTCGACACGTGAAATGTTACTTTCAAATGACTTTTTCCCAAAAACGGTTAATTCTACTGTACTAAAACAAAAGTACCTTTTTTATGTATTTTGACCTGAGGGATCATGTTTGAATAATAAAAATACAAAAAAAAATACACAGAAAAAGGTTTGGGACAAAAAACCGATAGGGTCCCATCGTTTCGCACGCCCCTGGTTAAAGTAAGTACATAAAAATAACAAATGAAGATGGGCCTTATTAAGATAAGCATAACCTAGTTGGTGTATCTCAAAGGGTTCCTGAGCTATTAAATAAAAACAAAAATTTTTAGCCACTTTCAAAGGCAAACTTTTTGTTATATTTTATGATGTAGAATCATACCTTAAAATTATTGACCCTATTTTAAATACATCGTGCATACTATTATAATAGTAGTAGTAGTACATATATGTTTAGAAATAAATATAGTATAATTCCTACACATTTGATAATAATTCCTTTATATTTAAAATAAATACCAAAAAGAATCTTCACTCAACTGCTAAACTTTAAGTAATGGTTGTTAAATCTTTAGTAGTACACAAGTAAGCGTGATACCGTCTAATATTATTCTTAAGGGTAGAAAAAGGTGTATATTTTTTATTAAATTCATCTCGTTTTTTTCGTCCCGGTAGAATATAGTAATTTTCAAGGAAAAATGTCGACCATAAATCAGTCATGTGAATTTAATTTTACGCCGCAATAACACCTGGAAATAGAAAAACAAGCCATGAAGTTATAGTGCTACGCATTCCATTATATAATATTCACAGTAAATTTTATATGCATTTTTCCAAATATATTTTTTTTTTCAAAAATGATTAGTATTTATTTTACAATAAAATTAATAGAAATATACATATTAATTAAAAAAAATTAATTAACAATCAAGTTAGATAATAGTAACAAATAAGTAAAAAAAAAAGAAATAAATAAACTCTTCAAGTATATGATTTTTGACTTTCTTGTTCGTACAATAATATGTAAGCATTCCCTGATACGATGGATGTTGAAATTAAATTTCAAAAAGATACACTGCCCAGTAAAAGAGCTTTCCCATTTTTCACCTCCGCGCGTGAAATGGATTGTTTATTATCAGATTTACATTCATTAACTTTAAAAACTTATACCAATTATAACGAAAACTGCCCCTGGCCCCTCACGGGGTGGATTCAGAAAAAATGTATTTAAGATTCAGTTTTAGCACCCTCAAAAACCTCAATATATAACTTTTCAAGAAAACAACCCCTGTCCCTCAGGGGGTAGAGTATGGACTTTTTTTATTATCAGGTTCACTTACAGCAACCGCAATAACCCCAATGTACCAATTTTCACAAATCAACCCCCGGCCCCTCAGGTGCGAGAAATTAGAAAAATTTTATTGACAGATTCAGATTCGTAGACCCCAAAACCCCTATAGACCAATTTTTACGAAAATAATAAAAGTATTTAAAAATATTTACCCCCTCACCCCGTCGGTGGTGGAGTTTTATTATCAGATTCAATTTCAGCAACCTTAAAAACCCCTATATAACAATTTTCAATTTTTTGTAAAAAAAAAGTATTTTTCTCCATTTGCCCCCCTTGCCGTACACCAATGTTCACCAAAAACAATCCCGAGCGAGAACTTTTGGTAAGATACATGTATGCCAAATTTAAAGTTTCTAGCCCAGACAGATCGACAGATCGACCGAGGGACATTTTTTTTTTGCTCGAAACTGATTTATAACGTCATAAAACCCAAAAATATGCAAAAAATTAATTTTTTTATTTTTGCATTAATACAAGGCTTTCCCGAAATTTGGAAAAATTTAAAATGGGAAAGCAAAATAACATTTTTTTTACAAAAAAATAATATAATTATGTAAACTTGTCGAAAAGTATCTTTCTATACATTCGATAATGTGAAGTCATTTAAGGATTGACATGAAAAGTTGCGTGTTTTTAACAAGAATTAAAGTACAATTGTATACACTCAGGAAATTGTATTTTTAATGCTGAATGTTATTTGTTAATACATATCTTTTATTTATATCGCCACCATTGGTATTTAATACTTTACTTGTCATATTAAATACTGCAATGTGTGTATTGTATACAAAATGTTGTTATACTAACATAGAGATCGTGCTGGTACATTTGGATCCTGCAAAAGTATTCAGAAAAATCTGTAAATAATACATTTTGATTAGTAATAATATAAAGATTTCAACCACACACAATTACACACTGACAAAATAATCGATCCCTTTTTAACTTTTCTCTGTACTAATCAAAATTTTGGTATTATTTACCTATTGTTATTCTACTAAATACTGTAACATGCTTTAAACTACAATAACACAACGACCACAACTTAAAGTATAACAAACTATAACTGTGATATAATTTACCAAATGTTACAGTACTAATAAACACATGTTGCGTGGGGATTCAAATGTACCAGCACGGTCTCTATGTTAGTATGACAACATTTTGTATACAATACACACATTTCAGTATTTACTGTCACAAGTAAAGTATTAAATACGATTGCAATAGTGTCAGTATAAATAAAAAAAATGTATTAACAAATAACATTCAGTATTAAAAATCCAAACGAGTGTAGGATAATAACTTTTCCTATCCATTTGTAACTGAATATTCAGTTAAACTAAACTGGTCAATAGAGTAGGTATTTCAAAAAACACGGTCCCCCTCGTGTCGTGAAAAATACCATAATAAAATTCTGTGCCAAATTTTAGCTCAAAAAAACTAAATTATGGTCCTGCCTACTTTATTTGAAAATTGTATTTTTTTTTATTTTTTTTTTGCAAGGATTTGAGATTGAGATTTAATTTACGTAGGTAGGTAAACATGGTAAAAATTATAAATTATAAATATTATGGATAGATGCAAAACCCCTGTAAACTAAGGTTATTGCAAAGTAAAATTTAATTAATATTTTCTATAGGATTTTGATTGAATAAGATTGAGATTGAGGTTATTATATAATTTCAATAAATATGAATTCTGCCGGGTGTAGCCGGAACGCAGTATGTCACAAAATTTCTAAAAATGAGCTTTGATACTATTCACCATAAAATACAATTCTTTATTCAGTACAAATGATAAAACTATTATATAATGGGCCAAAGACTGAAAATTACTTTACCTGTTTGCAGTATGTTCAATATTTTTTGAGTTCAAATATGCGAAATTGCAGTAAGTTACATAGGTACGTACAGCGGCTGTTAATAACATTGCTTAAAATCTTAAATACTTTTTTTTTTGGTCTTTTTTGCTAAAACATATATTTTTTGGTTAAAAATTAATGATTTGCGGTAAAAATATAAAATCGCTTAGTTTAGGACCAGTCACATCATTTAGCGTCATGCCGTCTACAAGGTCTACAGCGAAGGTTGTCAAAAAACCGCCGCTGTATGGAGTTACCCTATTTAGGATAGCTGCAATAATAGTTATTTATTGTACTAGTGGCTAAAGTAAAATATTGTCCATAAGAAAATTAACCTGCGAGGCGTCAGCCAAGCAGGTTAATTTTCGAGAGGGCAATATCGGTTTACCCATGAGTGCCATACAAGGTTTTATCCAATAAATAGCTTAGAAATTCATATTTTTATTAAAAATTTTAACGACATTTACAAGAAAATAATTTGACAAGTGACAGTTGAGTGGGTAAAATAAATAATTATCCACTCAATAAAGTAAAATCCACGCGGGGGTTATTATTGAGTTTTACTATTTAAAATAAAGCTGGTAATTGTCTTATTATCTGTATGTATTGGATAATAGTATACAGTGCGGTCCAAAAGTCACCCCCCGCCCTCTTAACTTTTGAACGCGTTGAGATATTATTTCAAATTTAGAACTCTTAAATAAGATAACTTAAACTATCTTTAAGCATATATTTGATACTTTTATCTCTTAAAATGTGGGCAGGGGGGCATGGGGGGAAATTTTTTTAAATGGAAATTTGGGTCGTGTGATACATCATTTTAAAGCCTTTAAAATTTTCTATATAACCATACATTTTTAATTTTTTTAAACATGTTTTTTAAGGTTTTGATTTTTCAGTTTTTTGTGCTAAAAAAATAAATTTTTAATTTTTTTTTTTTTATTTTTATTTATGTCAACTAAAATTATTTAAAGGTATAATTTACTTTTTTTTATCATAAAATTAGGCATTTTTAAAAAATTGTTTGGATTTTTTAAAGAAATTTTGACAAAAATACCCATTTTCAACCCTATTTAAAACCCAAAAAAAATGTTAAAAAAAAATAAAAAATATACAGTTAAATGGAGAATTTTATGAGCTTTAAAATGATGTATCACACTACCCACCTTTCCATTTAAAAAAATGTCGCTCCATGCCCCCCTGCCCACATTTTAAGAGCTAAAAGTATCAAATATATGCTTAAAGATAGTTTAAGTTGTCTTATTTAAGAGTTCTAAATTTGAAGTCGATATCTACACTCGTTCAAAAGTTAAGAGGGGGGGGGTGACTTTTGGACCGCTCTGTATTACGCACCGAGTATGCGAACGTAGTTTTTAGTGCACTTGATCTGTACTAAAAACTACGTTCGCATACTCGGTGCGTAATATTTTTCCCACGACGAAAAAATTATCTTAAAATTAGTTTGTCAATTCGAGGTTATGTGTTTGACGTTTACTAATTTTCTGATATCAGATATCGTCCACTAAAGGCTCTAGTTGTCTAACTCCAAATTTTTCAAAAATGAGATTTTTATCAAATTTGCTTCATTATCTGATTACCAACATACTTCAAAAAAAAAAAGTTGCATTAAACCAATATCAGCCTCAAAAAATGCAAAAATGTAAATATTTTAAGTCGCTAAGTGTCTAACTCCATCATATGATTGTGAGAAAACAATTAAATGAGAACTGTCACTAATGTCAAACTATTTCTCGACAACAGGGGATCCCGTTTCAAATATTTGTTAATTTACTGTTTGATGATAATTATAATTATTGGCATTAATAATGTATATATATTATGCCTACCTAGTAGTAATATTATATATTAAATATAAAAATATAAATTTTTTGTAATAATAATACGATAGGTATTCTCTTTTATCTTCCCTTGGAGTTAGACCATTAGTGAATTTAGATTTTGTGGTCAAAATTTAATTTTCAAATAATTTATATAAAATAGATAACAATGAAAAGTTTTAAATACATTAACACATTTTAAACATTTTTACCTGTGAACAAGCTAGTTTTAAAGTTCTAAATTGCTATAATTAAGTTTTAAATCGTTTTTTACGTCTCCTGAAAAATATGACGTTTTGGAGTTAGACCGTTAGAGCCTTTAGATGACGATATATAAAATCAGCTGATTGTCTTTTCTCAACTATTTTCATAGGCAACAGGTGGGAAATAGGCACTAACTACTAACTAGGTCGTAGGAAAAATACAAAAATATATTTTTCTCCATTGTTGTATTTTCTGACATACTGCGTTTTGGCTAGCCATTTTCGCGTTATAGAAATAAGTTTACTTACATTCCAAGTCTGGAATATTCCAGGTATCCTTTTAGAATATTACGTTCTATTAAATTTCAAATCTTAAAGGGTTTCTATTCTTCTTATTTAGATTGTTAGCTGAAGCAGCTTCATACGGTTTCATTATCTAGTTAATTATATAAACTCTGCCATGATAGAATCATATAAAAATTTAATTAAAATGTTTGAAATAAGTCCAATCTTTAAAAATATAGAACTTTCTTTAGGTGTATTTATAAAAAAAACTAATGGTGCAGGTCGCTTACAAAACAACTTTACACTACCATATTTCAAGAAAGCTTTGACGTAGAGACTTGAAATTTTGACAAACATTTTTTTGCCACGTTAAAGATCTTTGGTCTAAAATAAATTAGAGTCTCTGTGTCAAAGCGTTCTTGAAATATCGTAGTGTTAACTTTGTTAACACGACTATAAGATAATTTTTACTGTAACTAAAAATTTGACCAATGAAATAAAAGATGATAAATAAATCTGAAATTTCTTTAGACAAATTCTCAGTTGCAGTAAAATTTTTATATTTTTGCATAAATAGACTTTTAGTTATTACATTAGTTTAGTTTTGTTCGATTTGGTTTAGTTTATTCTTTACACTCGTTCGAAGACCTTGTATAAAGTTTAGTTTAGTTTAGTTTAATTTAGCGTAGTTTACTTAGTTACAGTTATTTTGTACTTATTGTAAGTATAAAGGTAGGTATAACGAAAATAGCTCTTAAATAGGTAAAATGCGCTTATTTTTAAATTTTACCTATTTTCAGCTATTTTTCAAGGGCTCATAGAGTGTTTAAATCTCAGAATACCAGAACAAATTTTATATCACCGATAGAGGTATGTTTGAGCTCTCGTTTGCCTTATTTGACATCTCAAAAAAAAAATAGGGGCCCCTTTAAAAATTTGGATTGAATGCAACTCTGAAAAGCGAGAAAAAATTATATTTAAAGAAGAAGAAGAAGAAGAGCAAAATGGATTTTTTTTTAAATTTGCGTTTTATCCTTTATAAAGCTTAAGTTTTAGTAATGTCACAAAATTTGAGCAATTTTGAACAAAAAATAAACATTTTATAACAAAATATTAAAAGAGTTGCATTTCACAAATTGTATTATATTACCATTTTTGACCATTTTTAAGGGGCTCGTAGAGGGTTAAGATCTCAAAATACCAGAATAGGTAAAATGCGCTTATTTTTAAATTTTACCTATTTTTAGCTATTTTTCAAGGGCTCATAGAGTGTTTAAATCTCAGAATACCAGAACAAATTTTATATCACCGATAGAGGTATGTTTGGGCTCTCGTTTGCCTTATTTGACATCTCAAAAAAAATAGGGGCCCCCTTTAAAAATTTGGATTGAATGCAACTCTGAAAAGCGAGAAAAAATTATATTTAAAGAAGAAGAAGAAGAGCAAAATGGATTTTTTTTTTAATTTGCGTTTTATCCTTTATAAAGCATTTAAGTTTTAGTAATGTCACAAATTTTGAGCAATTTTTAACAAAAAATAAACATTTTATAACAAAATATTAAAAGAGTTGCATTTCACAAATTGTATTATTTTACCATTTTTGACCATTTTTAAGGGGCTCGTAGAGGGTTTAGATCTCAAAATACCAGAATAGGTAAAATGCGCTTATTTTTAAATTTTACCTATTTTTAGCTATTTTTCAAGGGCTCATAGAGTGTTTAAATCTCAGAATACCCGAACAAATTTTATATCACCGATAGAGGTATGTTTGAGCTCTCGTTTGCCTCATTTGACATCTCAAAAAATTAGGGGTCCCCTGTCAAAATTTGGATTGAATGCGACCCTAAAAATCGAAAAAAAAAATATTTAAAGCAGAAGAAGAAGAAGAGCCAAATGTATATATTTTTTTTTATTTGGGCATTTCCCTTTATAATTAATTGTAAATCTAGTTGTGGGCCAAATGAGGTCCCTGCAATTCTACTAATTAAGTGTAAATTTTTATTACTGGATCCTTTATTTCTGTTGTTTAATCAATCGTTGAATGAAGGCAAGTTTCCGGAAATTTGGAAACAGTCTTATGTTACACCAGTCTACAAATCTGGTGATCGTAACAATGTTAAAAACTACAGACCGGTCTCCAAGATTTCCCAGATTCCAAAGGTCTTTGAAAAATTGGTTTGTAAATACTTTGAATTTAATTTTCGCTCAATTCTAATTGACGAACAACACGGTTTCCGTAAAGGTAGATCTACAGTTACGAATTTATTATGCTTTCAAAATGATATATTAAATGCTTTTAATGATGGGTTACAAGTACATGTAATTCATGCCGATTTTTCAAAGGCCTTTGATGTCGTTCCTCATAACCTACTTTTGGATAAAATGTTTTGTTATGGTTTAAATGGTAAAATGCATGCCTGGCTTTCAGATTTTTTGAAGGACAGATATCAAGTCGTTAAAATTCTTAATGCCCTTTCATCTCCTTTTGAAGTTAGTTCAGGTGTACCTCAAGGGGGACATCTATCGATGTTTCTCTTTAATTGCTTTATTAATGATATTAAGAATTTTTTGGCTTACATATTATTTTTGTTATTTGCTGACGATCTTAAATTATATTTTATTATAAGAAATCTGTTGGACTGCTTTGAACTTCAAGATGCTTTAGATAAACTTTTTCAATGGTGTGAGGCAAACGGAATGAAACTTAATCCTGATAAGTGTAAGGCTATGTTGTTTTCTAGAAGCCATACTTCTATTAATTTTAGCTATAATATTAATGGAAATTTTCTTGAAAATGTCACTAGAATTAAGGATTTAGGAGTTACATATGATAACTGTTTGAATTTTAATAGTCATATAGATATTCAAGTAAATAGATCCCTAAAACTTTTGGGATTTTTGAAAAGAAATCTAAGAGATTTTAAAAATTTGAATTGTATAAAGCAACTATATAACTCTTTAGTTAGATCAAATTTGGAGTATGGTTCAGTTTTATGGTCTCCCTTTTATAAACAATACAAGGTTAAATTAGAAAAAGTTCAAAACAAATTTCTTAGATTTTTAAATTATAAATCAGGATTAATAATTTCTAATACAGATTCAGTGAGAATCTTTTTTGAAATTGATACTCTCGAAAATAGAAGAAAATATCTTGATATCATATTCTTATATAAATTGGTCAATGGTCTTACTTAATTTTCTTATACCATCATTAAATAGTAGGCTACAAAATAAAACATTTTATCAGAATGTTTGTAGAACTAATTATTTAACAAATGCTCCAATTAATAGGATGTGCAATCATGCAAATAAAATGAATTTGGATTTCTCATTGACTTTGAGTAAATTTAAATCCCAAGTAAAATTGCAGCTAAGGTTGGATTAATTTTAATTGTTTTTTATAAAATAAAGTTTAAAAATTGTTAAATGTTTGTAAAAATATTTATTGTAATTTATTTTAGTGTTTTATACATTGTTTACTGTTGACTTTTTGCTATGTTATCTACATATATATTTTTTCTTTTAAATTGTAATTGGATTACCGTTAATAAATAAATAAATAAATAAATAATAATAAAATAAAGCATTTACTTGTTAGTAATAACACAAATTTTGAGCAATTTTTAACAAAAAATAAACATTTTATAAAAGAGTTTTGAAAAAGTTGCATTTTACAAATTTTATTATATATAAAAGACAGCAAAAACTTGTTTTGTCCAATTTTTAAAATTTTGGTCTTATTTTTTTTAATTAGAGCTCATATAACAAATTCCAAAAAGAATAAAAAAGTACTTTCGCTTTTATTGAAAAGCATTATCAAAGGACACTGGAAGCAAAGCGATATTTTTAATTACATTCTTAATAAACAATTTTGATTTTTTACTTACATTTTCGAACTAGTGCTCTTAGAATGGACATTCTTAAATATTATAATACAATACAGGATTGGGTGATGATCTCTACTTTTTTCATCATACAAAGTTTGAGTATATTTATGAAAGATTAGTATTTGCTAAATGATTTATAAAAAGAGATAGCACTGTAGAACTAATTTTGACGCTCTTTGTCGTCAAGAAACTATCCTATTTGAACACGTTCGCAGAAATGCTCTATCGCATTTAGTTTAAAAAATATTTTTTTTTTGTAATTTAGCCTTTGACACACTACCGGGTTTCTTTTTGCAGGGTCACATATTTTTTCATATAAAAATAGTGGCATTTTTAATAATTGTTTTTGACAAAAAATGTCGATAGGGTGAGCACTGTAGTATCGAAATTAAAATTTAGTTTGACAGAATACAATTAGAGCTTAGCGCTTTAAGTGCTAGATAGACACTACCCAACCTAACAAGATATTTATTTCCAAAAACAAGTCTAGGAAATGCCACTATTTTCCTTTACTGAATTTCGTTTTCATAAATGCTAATTATTTTCATGGATAAAGAAATAATCTAAATGGGTATAACGTAGGGTGGTTCAAAACATGAAAGTTAGAATTTTTAATATCCCACGAACATAAAAAATACTGGATATTTACCAGTTCCTCACGAGGGTGCAAGTTTTGGCATCTTCTCCACGGTGGTTTCGAAGTGATTTTAACTCAAAATGTAAAAAATCCAAAAATAAAAATAATCTCTTGACCCAATTTTTTTTAATGAGGAAATAACCGGAAAAACTTGACATTATGAAGCAAAAAATTAATCAAATGACCGGAAATCTTTAGATCACCTACAGTCTTTATATACTACTTAAGCTGTGGTATAAAAATCAACAAAATTCCGCTTTATTAACACCTCAAAGAAGGGCGTAAATCCCAAAAAAAATCTTGTTTTTTACATACTCTTGATAATTTTGGCGTAACGGTCAATATTTTCCAAAAAAGTTTTATTACAAAAATTAAAGAGCACTAAATAATCTTCAGTTTGCTTTTTAAATTTTTAAAATCGGAAGAAGTCTTAACAAATACTCTCTGTTGTTTTATTTTATATTTTTGTTTTTCATTAAGTGACGAATTTATTTTAATTGTTTGGTTATTCTCTTCCTATCCATTATAAATGAAAGTAAAAATAAGTTTTTTTTTTCAAACATTTTTAATTTAGTTTATATAAAATAAAATGTACTTCAAGAAAAAATATTAGAAACTTAATGTTGCTAACATTTTTCTCATCGCAACCACCGATTTTAAAAATTAATAAAGCAAACTGTAGATAATTATATACATTTATTTATTATAATTATCTATACATAATCGAAATTATAACTGAATGCTCTTTAATTTTTGTAATAAGAAATTTTTTCAAAATATTAACCGTTACGCCAAAATTATCAAAAGTATGTAAAAAACACGATATTTAGGGATTTACGACCTTTTTTGAAGTGTAAATAAAGCGGAATTTAGTTGATTTTTATACCACAACTTAAATACTTTATTCTAAAAATTTCAGGTCATTTGAGGACACGCTTAATTTTTTGCTTCAAAATGAGCTTTATCCTCCATGTGCAGCAAAAAAAATCCAACTTTTTTGTTTTGAACCACCCTAGTATACTGTAGGGTGCCCAGTCAAAATTAAAAAATGGATTTTTTTAGGGTCCCATCCACTATAAATGTTTATTTAGGTCAAAAACCAACCCTCAATTTTTTTCAGATTTTTAAAAAAATATTTAGAGGTCGCGCCCGGCGGGTTTTTGAGAGAGAAAACATTTCAAGCCTTTTTATTATTATTTAAATATAAAAAGATTGAAATTCGGCGATTTTAGAAGGGGAACTTATTTTTGAATAATAAGGGAATATACAAAAAAAAAATTACCCTTTTACATGAAAAAATGGCTTTAGCAGAGTAAAAACATTTTAAAAATTGATGTATGAAGCTTATTTATGCTACAAAAAAGGTTACTTAAAAATTTTTTTCATATGTCATCTTTTTTTTAGAAATTCATGAATAGATACCAATTAACGCCCCATATTTATTTTTTCGAGAAAAAGAACAGGATGCCAAAAAAAATTCACCAATCCCATAAAATGTAAAAAAATCACTTTACTTCGATTAAAGAGATGATATTTGGGCCAAAGAGCATAATAATATGTACAAATTGCTTTGAAATGTATTTATTTTTATAACTGGGTGTTGCCTATTTTTTTTTTTTTTGATTTTAAAAAATAAACGTCTTACATTTTTTTTGAAAAAAAAATTATTTAATGTGTTTTATTACATAATTTAACATATTACAAGGCATTTTGAAAACATTTTTTATTTATTTTCTACAAAACTGACATTTTATTGCAATTTAAAGCATTTTTTAAACTTTTATTGAGATATTTAATTATTTTTTGGACATCTGTACTTTTTTTCAAAAAAGTAAGTATAAACCCTGAATTCAGACATATTGGAGAATACCCTAGAAAAAAATATACTCTTTGGAAAAAATTCTAAGTGCAGTTTTTTCTAGCCTTTATTAACCTCATTTGTCAATTTTTACCATTTTTACCTCATAAAAAATCCGTTTTATTTTTTTAGAGGGACATAAAAATTGAGAATATTCCTTTATTATCCAGAAACACTTTTTTGTTCCATAAACTTTCAATATCAAAGTTTTTATATCCTTAAAAAAATAAAATCCCTTCACATGATTTTCTATTTAAAAAAACGCCGGGCGGGACCTCCAAATATTTTTTTAAAAATCTAAAAAAAAATCAGTGTTGTTATGTCATCTAAAGGAACAATTTAGAGGGGTGGGACCCCAACAATTCCGTAGGTCCTGGGCACCGTAGTATACAGTATGTATTGTATATTTATGTTTAATCAAGAGTTTAAAGGTTTTTAATGAAACATTTGCAATTCAAAATTCATAGTGAAGATTTATCTTTAACGCGAGATAAAACAGAAAAACCTTATACAGAGATTTAAAACAACAAAAGTTTTAAATGCAAATATAAGTCCCCCGTTTCATATAAATGGACCAACAATATGCAAATAAATAATTCCGAAATACATATTTTAAATGAACCAGAACATTTATACAATGTGTCTCAGAATTACACTGTAAAAATTATTTCCTGCAATTTAATTACCAGGTATCGTTACCAAAATTTAAAAATTCTAGACGGGTGAAAAAATGAGAAAGTTTATAAAATAAGATATCAAACTGACTTTACTGTTCCCGTATTTTTGGACCATTTGTTTTTTCTTTTTGGCATTCTTAGATTGTTTTTCACCATTATCAAAAATTTATTAAAAAAAAATTATTGAAATTAATTTTACCTATGATTAAAATTTTACTAGTGTCAACATTTGACATCTAATTAAAAATGTAAAAATATATCAAAATTGATTAAAATGCCTATATCTCGGAAACTAATAGTCCTACGATAAAAATAATTACATATGTATTTGTAAGGAATTAAACATTATTTTTATCCTACTATAAATAATAAGTGAGATATCGATAAAAATTATATTTTTTGTCCCTTTTGCCCTACTTCAATGTTAACCATATTTGATGTGATGCAAATAGAAAAGGTCCTGAATCGTTAAGTGATATTTTTTTAATCGGACATTCCGTTAAAAAGTTATAAGGTTTACATAAAGACCGATAGACAAACATACAGAGATTTTTTAACACCCACTTTTTTTACATTTCCTCGACGTTTCGTTTCTTAAACCGAACATGCAAAATATAAAGAATTTGATTAATGAAATGTCAGAATTATTTGAAAAGTTTCATTGTTAAATTCTTAAATTAGTTTAGCCTTAATGACTGGATAAATCAACCTTACAATGAAAAAACTGACTGGGTCAACCAGATCAATAAATACGAACAAAAAATTTTCTGGTTGCTGGAACCAGAAATCTGGTAAGGACAACAGCACTTGTTGTGGTTGCCAGAAACAAAAATTGGATTTTAACTAATTAACGCCCAGAATTCTATTTTTATTTTTATTTTTTTTTTCGTATGAAACCAGTTGATACCACTTGGAATCACTAAAAGCCACTTTACACGGAGCAATTTGTGTGCAAGTTTGATCCTATGCAAGTTTGTTGCAAGAATGATTTAGTCACTGCGCATGCCTTCAGGCAAGTTTGAGGCCATTTTCGTGCCATCAAATTATTTAGAACATGTTCTATTTTTAGGCGATTTTCACGCAAGTTTTATGGTTATTTTCGTGGTACCAACCTGGAAAAATGTTACCAAATCAATTTCATTTTACTAATATAGTAGCAACTGCACATGTTAATAATTATTATTATTAATAATAGGTCGGTTTGTCTAACTAAAAAACTTCCTTAAAAAAGCAAATGCTAGATTATGTTTTTGTCAACAAACGCAGAGACACGTCAAAATTGTCTGGTTGGCAGCACTGTTTACCTTGCAATATATAGCACCAAACTTGCGTACAACTTGCTCCGTGAAAAGACAAATCAATGTCCAATTGTCCTCATGCTATATCTGACAGCAAACTTGCATAGCATCAATCTTGCGTACAAATTGCTCCGTGTAAAGTGGTCTTAAGCGTTAACTGGTTTATTTCCGGGATGATTTCTGCGTGAATTTTGCTAATATCGGGCATATCACCTAGATTTTTTTTCTAATTTTTATTTTATTTTTTTGTATCAAATCAGTTAATAGCACTTGGAATCCTGAGAGTTAATGGGTAAAGGATCTGGTAACCACCATTTGTTTCGTTGTCCTTACCAGATATCTGATTTCAGCAACCAGAAAAACTGGGGTAGGGGTCTTTACAGTGCAGTCCATTACCGCGAAACCTTTACCGCGCCACCGTTACCGCGCATTGACTTTACCGCGCATGAACTTTACCGCGCATAGACTTTACCGCAAAAGCCAATACCGCGAAGAAAATAACAGAGAAGGGGTCAATACCGCGCATGGTCTTTAGCGCGAAAACCATTACCGCCCATAATTGTTTTAATTTTTTTTGAAGAAAAAAAGATTAAATAAGAAAAATAAATATTTTATAGAAAAAATCAAACAGTTCTAACTGATATAGCTGCTGGGTCACGGTTGTGGCAATTACTAGTTTCCTTTAAAACATTTCCGTCCGAAGTATGCAAACGCCCCTTTCGACAAAGCATGTCGTAATTTACGCACTTTTCTTAATTTTTAACAGTATTTTCTTTCCAGTATATGAAATGTTTATATACAGCGAGGTCTTCGCCCCTAGCACTTTTCATTATATCGATCGACATGACGATTCATACTAAACTGATTATTAATTAGGGGATTATACAAATCCGTCGATAAAAATTTAAAAAAAAAACATACATAAAAAACCCAAACAGATATATGGGTACATTTAATAATCGTTCCACTTTATCAATAAAAATCCAAACCAAAACTAACCAACCCAAGCTGCCATCAATCCCACGGAAATACCTCTACATAAAATTAAAATAATGTATAACGATTTTCACTGTAAAAGTCATACGCGGTAAAGACCGTTCGCAGTAATGAACTGCGCGGTAATGGTCTTCGCGGTAAAGAACATGCGCGGTAATGACTTGTCGCGGTAATGGCGATCGCGGTAATGGTCTTCGCGGTTGTTTTTTCCATGTAAAGTCCGGCGCCCGAAAAATTGTTGTTCCGTTTTGGACTATTGATTTGGAACCAGTTTCTTTTTTCAGTGTAGATATATAATTTTAAGATCAGATTATTTTAAAGAATTTCCCTATTATATGTTCCGAAATGTGATATACTTAAATTCTTTATTCTTTGTTTTAAAATTATCTAACATTTAAATTTTGCATGCGAGTTCTGAGACACCCTATATGCAGCTAAATAATTCCGCAATTCATAATTTAAATGAAACAGAAAATGTATATAGAATATATTAGGTTTAAAAATTCAGCAGCATTTTATGATGAAACTTTTTAGTAAAGCAAATCCAAGTAAAAATGAGAAAGCTTTTATTTGAATTAACGCTGGTAAAGAATAACATAAACTTCGTTTTTCTACTCTGCAAGTTTTGGAACTTATCCATTAATTTTGCATTAGAAAACTTCCTTTTTCAAAACGAAGAAGAAAAATTAGATTTTATAATAATCCCTTCTATTAATATTCACTAACAGAAAAAAAATTATCAAAAAAATTAAATTTTACAGCGCTTTAATGAAAAGGACTCTCTCTCTCTCTAAGTAATCAAAAATCTTTGACAAATAGAGTTTAGTTTAAGTAGTAATAAAAGTTTTAATCGTCAGTACGGTATTGGATTGGACAGAGAGGTCTTTGCCCCTAACACTTTTCGTTATTTCATTCGGCATGACGATTCATACTAAACTGATTACTAATCAGCGATTTATAGAAATCAGTCGATATAAATAAAAAAAAAAAAAAAACATACATAAAAAACCCAAACAGATATATGGGTACATTTAATAATCGTTCCACTTTATCAATAAAAATCCAAACCAAAACTAACCAACCCAAACTGCCATCAATCCCACGGAAATACCCTTACATAAAATAAAAATAATGTATAACGATTTTCACTGTAAAAGTCATACGCAGTAAAGACCGTTTGCAGTAATGAACTGCGCGGTAATGGTCTTCGCGGTTTTTTTCGCTGTAAAATCCGGCGCCCGAAAAATTGTTGTTGCGTATTGAACTATTGATTTGGAACCAGTTTCTTTTTTCAGTGTAGATATATAATTTTAAGATCAGATTATTTTAAAGAATTTCCCTATTATATGTTCCGAAGTGTGATATACTTAAATTCTTTATTCTTTGTTTTAAAATTATCTAAAATTTAAATTTTGCATGCGAGTTCTGAGACACCCTATATGCAGCTAAATAATTCCGCAATACATATTTTTAAATGAAACAGAAAATGTATATAGAATACATTAGGGTTAAAAATTCAGCAGCATTTTATGATGAAACTTTGTAGTAAAGCAAATCCAAGTAAAAAATGAGAAAGATTTTATTTGAATTAACGCTGGTGAAAAATAACATAAACTTCGTTTTTCTACTCTGCAAGTTTTGGAAACTTATCCATTAATTTTGCATTAGAAAACTTCCTTCTTCAAAACGAAGAAGAAAAATTAAAATTTATAATAATACCTATTATTAATATGTATATACTAACAGAAAATTTTAGTTATTATCAAAATAGTTGAATTTTATAGGCATATAATGAAGGACACGCTGTTCTAGAAGAACTTTTAAATAACATGACAACTTCCATTTTTTTTCTTTTTGTAATTTGTTATATGAGCTCTAATTAAAAAATAAGACCAAAATTTTAAAAATCGTTAGAGCCGTTTTTGAAAAAAATATGTTTTTTAGAAAATATCTCTGATATTTCACGCTAACATACTCGGTTTGCGTTCGATATCTCGGATTTTGACCAAACTTGGCATAGTGGTACCACTATGCTACCTAAGCACACCATCCAAATTTTTTTCAAAACGGTCCCTCCGTTCACGATACCGGGTGTCCCACCAACCAGGTTCTTGACAAGTTATATCTCCGTTATTTGAAAAGGTAAATTTTTGTAAAAAATAGCGTTAAATGCGAGCCAAAAAAGATTTTATTGACTTATTCAACCCCCCCCCCCCCCATTGCTTACTAACTCCCTTGTAACCACCCCACCCTCTGATTTTCAAATAACACCTACCAGCACTAATTTTCTAAGAATATGAAACTACATTTCATTTTGAATTAAATCATGTAATATAAATAGTATCTTATTCTTTTAAGGGGCTTCCAATAACAATTATTATTTACTAATAATAATGTCCCACCAGGTTGTAGACTAGAATATCTCCGTTATTTAAAAATATAAATAAGTTAAAAAAAAAATTAAATTAAATTATAGTCAAAGTAGAATTTACTGACATATGCAAAACTACCCCTTATTAACCCTCTTGGAACCACCTCCAACTAGTTTTTTAAATAGAACTTCCCTATTTTACTAAAGAATATAAAAGCACATTTCATTTTAAATTTAACCAGAAAATTTTCCAAAAACTTACGTTAAATCGCACCCAAAAGAAAATTGATTAATATATTCAAAACCAACTCATAACAACCCAGTCTCCTGGAACTACCCGCAATTTTATTTTAAATACCACCCTTCTATTAATAAATAATAATTATTATTATTATAATTGTTATTTAGAGCCTCTTAAAATCTAAGATACCACTCATAATAAATGGTTGAATTCAGAATAAAGTGCACTTTCATAGTTTTTAATAATGCTATCTGAGAAACAGAAGTTGGGGGTAGTTTCAAGGGAGTGGGTAAGCAAGAGGCGGTTTTGAATAAGTCAGTAAAATCTTATTTGGCTTTAATTTAATGCTATTTTTTGCTAATTTTAATACCTTTTCAAATAACCGAGATAAGCTATTTCAAGAACTTGGGGGGACATCCAGTATAGTGAACCGTTTTGAAAAAAATTTGGACGGAGTGCTTAGGCACCATAGTGGTACCACTATGCCAAGTTTGGTCAAAATCCGAGACATCGAGGGCAAACCGAGTATGTTAGCGTGAAATATCAGAGATATTTTCTAAAAAACACATTTTTTTCAAAAACGCCTCTAACGATTTTTAAAATTTTGGTCTTATTTTTTTAATTAGAGCTCATATAACAAATTCCAAAAAGAAAAAGAAATGGAAGTTGTCATGTCGTTTAAAAGTTCTTCTAGAACACCGTGAGGACTCTTTCAAGTAATCAAAAATCTTCGACAAATAGAGTTTAGTTTAAGTAGAAATAAAAGTTTAAATCGTCAGTACGGTATTGGTTTGTCCTATCTTTAAAAAACTAAAATGTTCACTATGAACTTTTAAAGTTTTTTTTTATTGTGTATTTTATTTATTTAATAATGTAAATAATACTATAACTATTATTTTAATAATGTCAATAATGCGAATATCATCCAAATAAAAAGTGCAAGTAAAATAAAGCAGTTCGTGATGATTCATATTTTCAACCCTCTACCACTGACACGACATAGATTTTACACCTGGATAGTATGCAATTCGTAATCTCTCCCAACTCCGACTAACGGCTTACCGCGTCTCAGTACCTTTCGGACATTCAGTTTAAGCCCCAACTCCGAGCAGAGAAGTTGGTATGTTGCGAAGTAATTTTTTATTTGTTCATTTAAAATTTGGCGGCGTAAAAAATACGCCGTGTGTGTAAGTACGTAATAATAAAAAGAATAGGGTTTATTCATTGCAAAAAAATATTATTATTATTTATAGTATTTTATGCTTATGTTGTTTAATTATGATTAAGCTTTTAATTTTATTTTATAAATATTATTTATCCAATACATACAGATAATTAAACAATTACCAGCTTTATTTTAAATAGATAAACTCAATAATAACCCCCGCGTGGCTTTTACTTTATTGAGTGGTTAATTATTTATTTTACCCATTCAACTGTCACTTGTCAAATTATTTTCTTGTAAATGTCATTAAGATTTTTAATAAAAATATGAATTCCTAAGCTATTTATTGGATAAAACCTTGTATGGCACTCATGGGTAAACCGATATTGCCCTCTCGAAAATTATCCTGCTTGGCTGACGCCTCGCAGGTTAATTTTCTCATGGGCAATATCTTACTTTACCCACTAGTACCATAAATAACTATTTTCTTTCTTCTACTAAGTTATTTAAATAAATTTCCCTATCAAGTCAAAATTAACAAAAAATTACATTTTAGTACAAATTATAAATAACTAATTTAAATATTATGTTCTATTGCATTTATAATTAAATAATTAAAGCTATAAAAAACAAGTTTAACGAAAAATAAGTCAGAATTAAAAAAATATATATTTGACTTTTAAATTGTTTAAAGGGAGGCGTAATTTTTAAGCTGTGTCTGTAGTAACGTTCCATAAATAAAGTGTCTGTGGCAGAGGGTTAAAAATATATGTTAAAACTCTTAAATCTAAAAAAGTGGAGATATAACAAACCAGTAGTGAACCGATGAATTTACTAGAAATTAATAACTGTTTTTTTTTTTCTGTAAATATATAATATTGTTTGGTATTGTAGTCTCTGGTATTATATAACTGCTATACCTTTTAACAATAATTTTAAATTACAAAATTTTATTTTTGTGCGACGTGTTCATTTACAATCAGAACGTATTTGACCTCTAGCTGGAATTCTTTAACTTTAACCCATTTTTTGTTAAAAATAATTCAATAATTGGACTTTAAAAGTGACCAACAAAAATCTCTCAAACACATCGGAACTAAACTAAAGTTTCTTTAAAAGTTTAAAAATTCTTTAATACTGTTTGACATCAGTAAAATAAACCCTCCTTATTGCAAACTATATTCAGATGGTGAAATTGTATAATAAAAAGTAAAAATGTCTTTAAAAACGACTAAAACATAACCAGTTGGAAAATGCAGGGGAACAACGATCAAAATCACATTGTGCATAAAGTCGATTTTACAAAATAATAATAAACGACTTTATTTGACATAATTACATCAAAATGGCGAAGTTTGATTATAAAAATCAATCTTACACTTAACCATAAAAATACATAGGAAATATATTTATAATATCACACTAAAAAAAGTTAAACAAGTATTAAATACTAAAATATAATATGTAAAATATTTAAATATTTAAAATATTTAAATATTCAAATATTTAAAGTGAATACAGTAAAGTATAGCGAATAAATTGCACATAATAAAATTTATTTAATGTCTATAAAGAATATAATTATTAAATCACGCAATAGTATAATAACCAAGTATAATAAAAAAAAATTGTGCTTTTCAAGCAAGGCTTTTTTTGAACTAGCTCGAAACGCGTTTGGAAAAAATCAAGAGAAACAATTAGTCGAAGAGACGGTGACAGCTTTTCTTTCATTATTTTATCCCGGCTGTATTTTATATATGTCTTAAAGTATATTTAAATTTTCAAATCGCCAAGTTCTGGATCCCCTACTCCAAAATTGATGAAATGAGGTAATTTGAAAAGCGCCATCTAGTACCTTAATTGTTCTGAAAAATAAGGGTAAGTAACCAGTTGCTTTTCACCCGTGAAACGAGGATCATGTACTTTTGACAAGAATTATGTAATCCGTTAATCGCGTTTAATTTTTAGCATCAAGTGTTTTAGTATAGTTATTTATTTATTTGCTATCTTATATGCCCTGGATTCGATTTTATATATTTTATAGTGATTGTATGGATAATGTGCAGTAAAATGACGAACGTGTGATTATATTGTAGTAAGAAGAAAATTTTAGGTTTTTTAATTATTTATAATGCTGATAAATTTTGATTTGGAAGCAACTAACACGTGAAGAAGTTTTTATACGTACAGACTTTTTTTATATACTAGCGCATGCGCAAATATAATTACAAATTAGAAAAAACAGCCTTATCAACAGCTAACACAACTAACAGCAAACACGAAAAGACAAGAAGAAAAAGAAAAAGAAAAGGTCTTACAGAAGTCTGGAAATTTTCTATAATCAAAACAGGAGTGGGCATGGTGCCAAGCCAGACAAGAACCACTCTTGATGAATTGAGTAACTAAGAGGGATCTGGCTAATTATCTCACTGAGAAAAGGCAAAAAAAAAAAGAAAGAAGAAGAAGAAGTGTAAGTAACAACAGTTCTATTCAAATACAACTATAAACAGATAGTTTTCAACTGGTGTAACCATAGAAACTGCAAAAGTATTATCGCTTTATCTAGTCAGGTAATTATTAATTAAGTATTAATTTATTAATTTAAGGAAATTAAGAGTTTAATTAATTAAATAATGTTATATTTTTTTCTTGTTTTATTAGAACAGAAAATAATTAAAGAATAAAGTAAATCTGTTTTTTATTTTTGCCAACGTTTCGTTCTTTATTGTAAGGTCATCTTCAGGTCTTGTTAGATAAATATTGTCAAATTATAATAAAAATATTGAGTAAAAAATATAAATTGATGACATTGAAGGAAAAAATAATTTTATTTTTTTTATCAATTTATATTTTTTACTCAATATTTTTTATATAATTTTACAATATTTATCTAACAAGCCCTGAAGATGGCCTTACAATAAAGACCGAAACGTTGGCAAAAATAAAAAAGATTTACTTTATTCTTTAATTATTTTCTGTTCTAATAAAACAAGAAAAAAATATAACATACATTTATAGAACAAGAACAACAAGAAATTATTAATTAATTAATTAATTAAATTAATAATTGGATAAACTAACCTTTATTATTTGTGCTTAATATTTAGTATGTACTAGTTTAGGCTAATAAGATTTCTTTTAATCAAAACAGGTTATTAAACTGTGTCTGATTGGTTGATTCCTCAAAAACTAAAACATGATTGGCGAATTCTTAAAAATTAAAACTTAAAATAAAACTGAATAAATTTACCTTAAATTGACTTATGTTAACCTGCAGTATAGAAAATAAAATATAAATAGGAACGAGTTATCTTTAATCTATTTAGGTAAATTTATTAGTATAGTAGACTCCAGAAATATAGTAGAATGTTTACATTTGAAACGGATTAATGTGAAACAGGGGCATAATTAAATTTTATTATACAGTGCGGTCCAAAAGTCACCCCCCCCCCTTTCAACTTTTGAACGAGTTGAGATATCGACTTTTTAGATTTATTTAGAACTCTTAAATAAGATAACTTAAACTATCTTTTAGAATATATTTGATATTTTCAGCTCTTAAAATATGGGCAGGGGGCATGGGGGGACATTTTTTTAAATGGAAAGGGGGGTCGTGTGATACATCATTTTAAAGCTTATAAAATTCTCTATTTAAACTAACATTTTAAATTTTTTTAAAAATGTTTTTTAAGGTTTTGATTTTTCATTTTTTTGTGCTAAAACATTCGATTTTTTAAGTATTTTTTATAAATTTTTATTTATGTCAACTAAAATTAGTTTAAAAGTATAATTAACATTTTTTTATGATGAAATTAGGCATTTTTAAAAAATTATTTGTTTTTTTTAGAGGAATTTTGACATTAATACCTATTTTCAACCCCATTTAAAACCAAAAAAAACAAATTTAAATTTAAAAATATGGAGTTAAATGGAGAATTTTATAAGCTTTAAAATGATGTATTACATGACCCCCCTTTCCATTTAAAAAAATGTGCCCCCATGCCCCCCTGCCCACATTTTAAGAGATGAAGGTATTAAATATATGCTAAAAGATAGTTTAAGTTGTCTTATTTAAAAGTCGATATCTCAACTGGTGACTTTTGGACCGCTCTGTATTAAGTACGTAATAGACGTTCTGATTGGACGACTGGTGTCAATTTACAAGCGCCAGAAAATTCTATTATATTTGTATAACATGCTTTTAAAACATAATAAATAGGTTCTATAAATGAAATACACAAAAAAATATTCAAACAGACATTAAGCGAAATCTAGATAAGTAAAAGTAACACTTCCACCTCGGATTTCCAAGAGTATAATAATATACTTCAGAAAAGGTCTGATTCTGACAAGAATTTTAACTTTAAAATTAACACTTTAAGAAATTATGAAGTTTATAAAAGCCAAGTCAAGTACGAAAATGTTTATTACAAACAGTCTAAAAGTTAAATAAATAAAAACTTTTCTCATAATTTTTAATAAAGAAGATAGTTCTTTTCTTAAATATTTTATAAAGTTATACTCTGCGTTAGATTAAATTGACATATTGCATAGTTTTTAGAGGATAACGTAATATGTGAACCCCCGCCAGAAAAGGGCATATGAAGCTACGAATTAATAACTCTTCTCTCTAGAATAGGCATTTCATTTGTAAAAACTAACAAAAACGTAGCCAACATATACATTTGTCTGTCTTACTCGCACAGCTTTGTTCTAACAGAGACAACAATAACAGTTACTGGTAATTGTTATTGTTCAGGCCTGACTACTATTTGTTTACAAACAAACCGAGATGTTGGCGATACTTTATATTAACGGTATGCGTATTCTAGAGAGAAGAGTTGTTAGTTCGTTGATATGAAGTGTGCAACTAACATAAGGGCCTAACCCACAAAATTATTATTTTATAAGAGAAGCAAAAATGTGATTAATTTTTTTTCCAATGATATTTATACTTAATATAAATTATATTTTAATAGTGTTTGATTATCTACATCGTTATATGTAGATTTCAAAAACTTGAAATAAGGGCCTAAACAATAGCCTTAATTATCAAAAGGGCCTAACCCACACTTTTCTTATAAGGTTGTTTTTGCATAAAATCTTCTCTTTGCTAGTCTTAAATAGGTTTATAAGCCTTTTTTAATTAAGAATAGTAAACGGTAAATAATTGGGTGGGCCAAAAAAGCAAATTATTAAAAAAGCCTTTACCCACGCGTTTTTATAAGATTTTTTTTTACAAAATCTTGTCTTTTCTAGTCTTAAATAGGTTCATAATGTTTTTTAATTAAGAATAGTTAACGGAAAATATTTGGGTGGGGCAATAAATAAATTATTAAAACTTGCACCCTAACCTTATTTTTCAATGCATTTTTTTCCACTTCTAGTGCCATATTTTGATTAACTAGAGCGATAAAGTTCATTAAGTAGTACCCGTGTCAAGCAAAAACCGTATTTCGAAAAAAATGAGGGTCAGGCCCTATTGTTCGTTGCACTCTTCATATAATGTCGGTAACAGTTTACGAGATATAAACGATTTTAGAAGCTGATGTCAAAATAGACCATTTTTGATTTTTTTATTTTATGACAGTTTAGTAGATGCTCTATCCGCTGGTGCCTAGTTTATACCTGGCAACCACTGAAAAGTGGGAATATTTGTCACTATAGGCACAGTGGGCCTTAAAATTTTTAAATTAAAGATCTAGCACCTCATTTTTTTATCGGTGGATTTTGTAGTCTATAGCTTACTGAGTAAAACATCACCAAAATTAAAATAATCGTTAGAGCAGTTTTTAGAAAAATCGATTTTCAGTTGGTTTTATATTTTTTTCAGTGTATGCTAAATTTTTATTGGGTATATCGAAAGAATGTATTTTTCTAAGCTAATTTACTCAATATATACATTTTCTGTTTTCATTTGTTTTCAAGATAATTTAAATTAAAGTAAGCAAATCGTCATCTTTTAGTCAAGCCTGCCGTGATAACCTCTGGAAATATTTTATATATTTAAAATAATCTAAAATATTCTTGATATATTAAGAAAATGTTTTATTTTAAAGTAGCCGTAAAATGATTTGGTAAGCGCCAAAAACACAATATTTATAGCAATTTAAATAAAACAAAATAAGTTGGCTTTGGTACTTAAAGGCTCTAAGTTAGGGCGATTTTTAATTATGTATTTACATGGGCTATTTTTTGTTATTATTTTTTTTTAATATATCTTTAGTTTGTAACGGCAGGCTTGATTAAAAGAAGACGAGTGGCCTACACTGAGATTTCGTTATTTTAGTAAATACTAAACGTTTTTGCCTATTTGGAACCCCAGGCAACATTTATTATTTATTACAAGTTGTTACAGTAAAGAATAATAGAAAAACGTTATTTTTTACTGTAACAACTTGTAATTAATAACAAATGTTTCCTGGGGTTCTAAATAGGCAAAGACGTTCAGTATTTACTACGGGAACGAAGTCTCAGTGTACGTTGGTGTAAAATATCTTGAAAACAAATGAAAATTAAAAAAATTATTATTCAGTAAATTTTCTAGGAGAAATTAATATTTTCGATTTCCTCGATAAAAATTAAGCTAAACAAAATATAAAAACAATTGAAAATTGATTGAAAATCGATTTTCTCAAAAACAGCTTTAAGGATTATTTTAATTTTTACTTTGTTTTACTTAGTAGGCTCTGTACTACAAAATCCATCAACAAAAAAATTGGGGTGATTGATTGATGGATTGATTTAAATTTGTTAAAACCTACCTATAGTTAGAGTTTTAAATTTTTTTCGACAATCGAAGATTTTTCTTTATGAATCGATTAGGCATTCCCCTAGGAACATTTTGGGTGAAAATTAAAAAAATATATCGTGGTTTTTAACGTATAAATTCGGAATATGAATTCTGGAGTTGTTAAGGATCCAAGAAAGTAGGACATGTTACATGTTATTTTAAAGGTTTTTTGATGTTCAATACAATGGTGATATGAAATATCTACATCCTTTAATAACGCGAGAAACGGGGAATGATTTTTTTTTCATAATTCATAATTGGGATTTTATTTTATTTATATTTTAAAACTTTTGTATTTTACAATTTTTTATTATACATTTTTATTTTTAAGGTTTTTACACAACAAAACTGAATTTATATATTTTTCAAATCGTAAACAGGTCTCAAACAATTTTCTTTTTCTTTTAAACAATAATAATATTATTTTATCAAAAACAATTAAATTTTTAGGTACTAAAATAGATTGTAATTTAACATGGAACGACCATCTAGATATGGTTTGCTCGCGCCTTAATAGTGCGTTTTTTGCTATAAGGCAGTTAAAGTCTATATTAGACAAACAAAGTTTGTTAAACGTTTACTATGCATTAGCCTACTCAGTTATTAACTACAACATTTTAGCATGTGGAAATGCCACAAATATATCTCGAGTTTTTATTTTACAAAAAAGAATAATTCGACTTATTTTTAATCTAAAACAATTAGACTCTTGCGCACCTACTTTTATTCAGAATAAAATTCTTACAGTCCCGTCAATGTACACATATAACGCAGCACAATATGTCATAAAACACAAGGAACTTTTTACAAAGATTGCAACTACACACAATTACAACACAAGACGTAACACATGTCTTCGTTTAGACAAACATAAAACATCATTGTTTAAAAAGTCACCACACTACGCTTGCGTAACTACTTACAATAATTTACCTGATGAATTTAAACTGATAGAGGATAATATTTTTTTTTAAGAAAAGTTAAATGTTTTTTAATAAGTAAGTGTTTTTATAAATTTGATGATATTTTTTTCTAAAATATCAAAAAAATGTTATTTTAAACGACAGGTTTTTATACTTTTATGTAATATTTTTTGTATTTTTTTTTTTATTATGTATATTTTTGACGTCTCACATCTGTATAACAGTCTTAAGTAAAATAAAGATTTAATTATTTATTTATTTATTTATTATATTTTAATAAAATGAAATAATTTTGTCTGAAAATAACTCTGTCCCCGATCACTGTTAATGAATATAGTATAGTATTAATAGTATAGTATAGTACTATAAACTAAGATAGTTATTCCCAAAATGTGAATGTGTACTTACAACTTGCATCTAGTCTTAGCTTTAAGTAGTATAGTTCACCTGTTTATTCTGACTTTAATGCGACAAACATGTTTTATCTTATCTAAGAACATGTCACACCTGATGTAGTTAATAACAAAATGTGTCAGTTTTAATAATTCTGCTACAGAAAAACTGCTTCCATGCTGGAGTAAATAATTTGGTTAATGTTGCCCCTAACGTGTAGAATAAAATATCAAAATTTAAGCAACATATGTGGTATCACAGAATCATTATAAAAAAGTACGATGTTCTTACTTAAAAATAGTTAGGCAATTTGAAAAGGGAATGAAAATTTAAAAAATTACCACCTTATCCCCATTAACACCCTAACTCCCAACCACTTAATAAGGTCACATTTAGTAAAGCCTAAAATCCTTTGATATTTTGCTAGCTGCGGTTTCTGGTATAATCTATGGTATTACGTTTGAATCTAGCACACATATATAGCACTAAACAACTACATATATAGACAATAAAATGTCATTCGTAAAGGATATATATGTATAGGATATGCATAGGGCGGACCGGGCGGCTAGCCGGTTGCTGACAACCAGGGCCGCCAAATTGATTGATCTTTTTGGGTAGGTTTTGGGATAAAACGATTTATTTTAGTCGTCAATTTTTTGGGAAAATTGAGCTGATAAGCCTTTTTTTTTGACGTCATTTGTTTTTCTGGAAAAAAAGTTGGCAATTTAATCATCGAAAAGTTGTCAAAATAGAACCTTAGTCTTCCTAGACTTATAGCTCCGCGGTAAGCGACGATATGTATAATGTTCCTAGAAAAAAATAATGGTTTAGGGCTGAAAATAATGATATTAAATTTTTTTCAAAAAATCAGTAGCATTTATTTCAGAACCCTGACCTGATGGCAACAAATGGGGGTCGAATTCGTGTTCAGCATTAAAAAGTTAATCGAAATGATATATCAGACAAAATTGACAGATATGTTTTTTTTTGTCGACCAGTGTAATTAGATGTACCTAACTATCCTTATTCCAAATTACGTACAAACCTTTTTAGTGATGTACCATTTACCCCTCTTCATCTTATCAATATTCATAACTTATGTGTTTGTTTTAGGGTGAAAACTGGCATAATAAAATACAAATATATTTTTACGCAAACCATATTACTTTTCTTTTTTCACAATACATCATAAAGTTTACGATTTCTTTTCAAAGTTTTAATAGAATCTATAGAATATTTTCTGTGGTATTCAAACATAAATATTTATTCAAATTCACCAAACCATACAAAAAAAATATGACTAATTTTGTAATATTTTTATGTCATATGCATCTGATAGCTATAAAAAAGTTTTTAAAGTTATTTACAAAAATGTGACTACGATACAAAATAAAACTTCGATACGTCGTTAAAAAGATTGGTGGAGAAAACCATAAAAGATAGAGTCCACAAGATGTTTAACACAGAACACAAAACAAAGACGCCAGATTTAGAAAACAAAATTTTTGTGGTACTACCATATATATAGGGTGAGTGAAAAATTAAGAAGTACCCTTACCAAATACAACATAACAACAGTTTTCAAAAACTCAATCCAGATAGGTTATATACAAAACTAAAAGACCCTATACAGAAAAAAAAACACTCGAACCTTATTTATAAAATTAAATGTTTGAAGTGTCCCAAAGTATATATTGGCCAAACTTCTTCTAAATTAAAACAAAGAAAGTCCAATCATAAGAGCACAATCACAACAAAAAAGAAAGAGAGAACTGCCTTAGCCTTACACGCATTGACAAACGAACACAACATAGATTTTGAGGAAGTGGAAATATTGTACAAGGAAACAAATAAAAAAAAGAGGGAAATAGCTGAAATGATCTTTTTTGAAAGAGAAAAAAAAAGCGATGAATAGAAAAACGGATGCAGATGACTTGAGTGGAATTTATTTTAACCTAATAAAGGCTCAAATAAATAATGCAGTTACCTAAGCAAAGTATGTATTTATTATTTAAAATTATGTGTTAGTAAAATATCAAAGTACTGATATATCATATTTTAATGGTTGTTATTGTAAAAATGGCTAAATGCAGGGAATGTTTTTTAATAATGGGAACGTTCAAGTATTACGTAAAGCAAAATGTACCAAAATTCATGCACTTCATACCTCGGTCCTCGCTTTATTCAAGGCTGTAGAGATTTCATATTTTGGCTACCCCCCCTAACACACCCCCTATTAGGGGGGGTAGCCAAAATATGAATCTCTAAAATCTATAATAAAGCGAGAACCGGGGTATAAAGTGTATGAATTTTGGTACAATTTGCGTTACGTAATACTTTAACGTTCCCAATGGCTAAATGTAAAATGCGTAGAAGAAGAAGAGGAATTGTTTTTGTTGTCAACCGGTATAAAAATTGTTGTAAATTATTATTGCCTGTATTTTTCTGATAAATAATGTCCTACATAGATTGTTGTATGCCATTAGGCTGTTGTTTAGATATGTTTGACACCCAGTCAAGTTGAATTTAACAGTAGTAAGTACCTACATTTTGTCTTTGACTTATAGTTCGTAGCAAATGTCCATAATGGTATATAAGTAAAAATAAGTACATGAAAATAACATACGAAGATGAACCTTATTAAGATTAGTTCACGTGCAAAACCTCGTTGTTATATCTTAAAGTGTTCCCGAGTTATTAAATAAAAACCGATGTTTTTAGCCACTTTCAAAGGGGTGTAGCTCCCTTACGACGCATTTTTAAACATATGTTTATAGGAACTTTTTGTCATATTTTCTGATGTAGAATCACTCCTTAAAATTTCGGACCCTATTTCAAATACACCGTTTATTTTTTTTTTTGGTGGCAGCCGTATTTCTACCTATCCGACATAAACGTGAATCGCTTTGGGAATAGTCTAGCCACCTATCACCATGTAGCATCAAACGATTTTTTCATGTTAACCCTCTAAAACACTTTAAATAATGTTTTGATTGCTGGTTTTGGCCCCAAGGCCCAATTACAACTACATGCTAACTACTATTACTGCCAATTAATTACCAACTTTTACTAACTGCTCAGCTTGTTTTAGAAGTCATATTTTCTGATGTAGAATCACTCCTTAAAATTTCGGACCCTATTTCAAATACACCGTTTATTTTTTTTTTTTTGGTGGCAGCCGTATTTCTACCTATCCGACATAAACGTGAATCGCTTTGGGAATAGTCTAGCCACCTATCACCATGTAGCATCAACGATTTTTTCATGTTAACCCTCTAAAACACTTTAAATAATGTTTTGATTGCTGGTTTTGGCCCCAAGGCCCAATTACAACTACATGCTAACTACTATTACTGCCAATTAATTACCAACTTTTACTAACTGCTCAGCTTGTTTTAGAAGTAGCTTGGGTTTATACAGGGTATCTCAACACTCCTCCGGCATAATATCCATCTCATACAAAAAATTAAAAAAAAAACTTTTATTAGTTTGGACTTTTATTGACTTCTCATGTAAGTAAATATTTTTTCTACGACTGTCTTAGAATGTTAGTCAAATAGTACAAAAAACTTTTACGGTATATAGCATATTCCGTAAGCGGATGACGATATATGACACATACCGTAGAGTTTCATTTTAAATCAACAAAATAATATACAATTTACTACAAAATATTAAATTATTAGGTAAAAATTAAATTATTGGATGTAAATTATTGTTTTTTATTAAAACTTGGTTATTATATAATTTATTTAAAATGAATGTATAATACTTCAGTCGTAGAAAAGTATAGTCTGTAACATGTGTAGAATAGCTAATCCTCACTCGAGGACCGTCCCCCATGTCGCTGTCACGGTTTGGGTCACAAACATCCACTCGTTCGGAGTATGCATCATTTTACACTTGTTACAGAATATACTATTTTTCTACGATTGATTCAAGGATCGACTGTTTTAGAATATAGGAAAATTTTTAGGCATAAAAAGGCTCCATTCTAGCTCTAGATATTAAATAAACATTCCATATCAAGTGTTATTTTTACCATTGTACAACGTCGTGCACAAATTACGTTATATTTTTTCTATTAGGATTTTTCATCTCCGGGGATGATTTTTATTATTCTATTTTTTTTTTCCGCGATCTCTTAAAATTTAAATAAAAATATTGTATATTAGAAATTGTAACTTTCTGAACTTTTCTGGTCTTTTTCTAAGCGGAAAATACTTTTTCTAAATGTGGGTTTTCCACTCCACTTTATTTATAATATGATTTTTTTTAGATTGTCTGAACCTACGCAGATATATTTCGTCTGTGTTCTGAGACACCCTGTAGAAAGAATATTATTCTATATTATTTCGTCAAAATTATAATCCTACGTGCTTTTACCTAAAACATCTAAACATTTATGTTTCTTTATTACCGTCTTTAAGGCTAAATTTTAATAACACAAGCAGGCACGTAGCAAGAATTTTTTAGGGCCTGATAAGCTGCCTTAAGAAAGTAAATTATTAATTTTTGCTGTCGAGGAACTCCAGGAGAGAAGAAACTTTACGAAAAATATTTTATGCTAAAAAGCCGACTTGCATGTAATATATATATATATATATATAATAATTATTAATTTGTTAAAAACTCTATTTTATTTTTGCACAAATATAAAAATGACCCAAAATTAGATTTTTATGAGGACCTTGAAATACTCCTAGCCACAAAGCATAATCAAGATCTTTGTTTAAATAAACAGCTCAATTTAAACAAAGAATATAACCCTATGTTCTAAATTTTAATTTCTACAAATGGTAAACATTGTCAAACTCCACATTTTATTAATATTAAGTCGGCAAATCCAAATTTGTGTTCAGAATATTTTTATCTTTAGAACAAAAGTTGCAAAATGATTATGTTTTACCACTTTTGTCTCTTTTTTCTCAGAAACCTGAGGTAGTAGAATCATTCTGAAAAAACATATGACTGCAATCAGGGAAAAAGACATGTTGCCTAGAGTAATTAGGTATAATATAATATATAAATATAATATATAATAGATATTATATAAGATGCAGGGTGTTTGGTAGGGAGTATGACAAACTTGGCAGGGTGACAGATTAGGTCATTTCCAACATGTTTTCTGAATAGGACTATGAACTAAGACTCAAGGTCTTAGAGTTATGATTATTTTTCAATATTTATGAAAATATCGCCTTATTTTACCTTATTTTCGTTGTATTTTTTTTTTTCGTTTTATAGTTATGCACTGAAAATAATTTTTGTTGGCATCCTTAATGTATGTTTGTTATTAAATGATAATAATTTTTGCAGATGTAATCTAAAAAAATAATTGGTGCCGTCACAAACTTCACCGAATGAGTTAAAAAAACTTACAACTCAGTTGTAAGTCGTTATCAGAAAACATTTTAGAAATTACCTAATCTGTCACCCTGCTAAGTTTGTCATACTCCTTACCAAACACCCTGTATTTAATATGTAATAATATAACTATATAATATGTAATAATGTAACTATATTTAAAATTTGTAAACTTTGCGAGTCTTTAGTAAATGAATAAAAAGTCCGGTCTGTACCTGTAACTTACTTTTTTAATTAATTTTAATACATTTTTACAATAAATAAATTAAATAAACTGCATAAAAGAGAAAATACTATGTAGATATTTTTGTACAGGTATTATATAAAAAAAACACAGTGTCTATTTGTATGTGGATTTGTAAATAAGCAATTAAATAAAATTTATGTAAAAGTTTATCTCTTTATTTTAGCTGACAATTTACACTTTATAAAAGGCAATTTTACTCTGATTTTAAGAGCCCCCTTGAGGTTAGGATAATTTTTTTACCCAGTAACTAATTGGCATTTGCTGATAAGTAGTCTAAATATACACATGGAAAAAAGTTATGCATATTCGTAAATTATTAACTTACATGTTAAAAGGAGGTACTCATATTGTACTTCACTGTATTATCTTTTGCATAAAAAGGTTCGGTGGTTTGAGCATTTTTTTTTGCAAAATACGGTATATTGGAGTAAAATATCGGTACCTCATTTTACATGTACCTAATTTTTGTAGTGGGGTTTTCCCGTTAATAAATAAATAAATAAATAAATTCCATAATAATTATTTACGAAATCCCTAACTTTTTTCCGTGTATGTAAATAATGTAAATATATAAAAAGTATGTATATTTTTGAAAAATAAAGTGTACACTGTGCGCAAATACATAGCAACTGTCATAATATAGATAAAACGTTTACGTAAATAAAATATGAACAATGTAAACTTAAAATTATTCTGCTTTAAAAGCATATCGCCCAAATCATTATATTTTTTATGTATGTATAGCGTATCCCAAAAAAAAAACTAATTCGCAAAATTCGTCCCCTCCTTATTTGTCTTCTTCTTTTTTGGAGTTACACAAAGAGTTCCTTTTTTTTTCTAACTGAAGAATCATATTTTGTTGTCAAAGATGTAAAACAAAAAAAATTGAAGCAAAAAAGTGTATGTCTAAAAATTCCAAGGGTTACAAAGATATTAAATAAAATTCTAATTGTAGATCTACTACTTTCCAAGGATGTATAGATTATATTATTTAATAAATGGGTTATTTCGAGACCAACATGTACCAAACATTTTCATTATTTAGGATAGGTTTTAGTTAAACTGTAAAAAAATGAAGGTAAAATCAGAGAGTAATATTAAGATTAAATTATAAAATTCACATGATTTACCCGATTTTTTTAATCTTTTATAGGAACTATAACTGAATCTTTATATGTAGCCTTTAAAGAATAACCGCAAAAAAAAAAAGGTTTTTTAGCCTGTTTTTCAAACACCTGTAGCTTCGGTTGGAATTGATAAAATGTAACGTCATAGATAAAGAACATAGATGAGCTGTCATCTCAAGGTTATGTACAAATTTACTATCCGCCATTTTGATTATAAGTCAACCGGAAAATTTAAATTAATGGCTAAAATGTACATAAACGACATAACCTCACTTAAAAAAATATATCATCTACTGTAGAGATGAACTATGCTCATAAAAAATTTACATAGGAATTCGTGCAGTGCAATGAAGATCATAATTTTTCATTTATAATACTGTGTAGGACTGTCTTACTAGGACATACACTCCAGTGTGTAGTCAAGTCATGTCATTTATTTATACTCGTACATCATGTAAGCATGAAAAAATATTTTAACTAAGAACTGTTAAACTAAGCCAGAATTCAGAAACCAGGTACATTGTAAAGTATCTACTATGGTGTTTTTTACGTTTCATATTACAGAAAAATCTGTTTTAATTTTTTTATTTAAAAAAAAATAAAAATTCAAAATATTTAAAAAACACATTTTTCTTATTACAGAAAAACACGTAAAGGGGTATCACCCACAAAGAGGGTGAAACTACCCCCAAGCACCAAAAAAAGCAGTAAATCATAAAGTATCTTAAGAAAAATTGAGTTGAAGGGATCCAGCCAGTTGTGTTTAATAAAATGTGAGAAAGTTTAGAGTATAAAATTCAAGTACCCATAGTTAACCCTTTGTTTAAGGGGATGTTTAGCTTCCAGAACAAAAATTCTTGCTTTTTGCACAAGTTCATTACCAGACAAAAATTACAATATTATTTTAAAATTACGTTTTAAAATTCGGAAAAATTTTACAATTTCTTTTAAAACTGGTACTGATAGTCTGTAATTAAATTGCAGGAAAAAAAATTACAGTGTATTTTTAATAGTATATTAAAGTGCTAGTTTCATAACACCCGCTTTTAGCGCACGAGTACAAGTTTGGACTTTTTCTAAAGTACTAGTGCGCTAAAAACGTGTTATGAAACGAGTGCTTTATACTATTTTTTTATATTTTGCTCTAAAATTTAAAAAAACTTTCATTTAAATTGATGACCGATTTAGGGACTTTTGTTTTGGGTGGGCATGACAATTTTCGCTGTGTTTGAAATTCATGGAACAAACGATATTTTAATATCTTTTATAGTCAGCTCTTCTCTTTTTCACTGCAAGCAACCAATAATCACTTTTAACACGGTAAAAATTAATTTAAAACACAATTTCGTAGAAAAATAAACTTAAAAGCGGTAGGGTAGGATCACCGGTTTTAGTCACTGCACCGGTTTTAGCCAGTCAGAGTACTTTTTTGGGTATAGCTAAGAAATAGGAGACTTTAGATCAAAATTATCGTTTAAATCCGATTTGAATGATAAAAGTTGGGACAACAAATATGTTAAATAAGTTATTAAAAATTTTGATTTTGAAAAAAATATAATTACTTATGACTTTTCTTAATAAACCGCCAGAAAAATAATTTTAAATATCTAATTCAGGTAAAATTAAATTCGTAAAACATTTATATCAAATAAAGGTAAGTCATTAAACAGTTACTTTATTAATATTTTAATACATATTTTGCAGAATTTATTCTTAAATTTGCATGGCGATAACTGGGACACTAATATGATTCTCTTTCTAGCTATAGCCACAGAATTGGCTAAAACTGGAACCTAAGTAGTACCAGTTTGGCTATATGTATATAATGTCAAAAAATATCAATATGTCAAAATTACTGTACAAATAATAAAGATTTTAGCGAAAACCACCTTTAAATATTAGCCAATAATACATTTAAATTAAAAAAGGAGGAGTATTATACAAAATATAGATGAGAACGAGGCATCAAAATGACTCAAATGATACAAGACTGAAGCTGAAAACTAAACATGTCACAATGTGAAATTGTAACATACATGTAAAGTTTTTTGTAAAACTTATAGTGTCGAATATGGTAGAAACTACCAGCTGATATTTATAATTATCGGATAATTATCCAAGAAAAGATGTATGTAAGAAAAAATGTAATAAAAAACGAAATCATTTTAAATATTGATTAAGAAGTATATATTTTTAAAAAACTATAAATTTTAAATGTTCTAAAACTGTTACAAAATATAAATTTATTTTTAATATCTTTTTAGTTTTTTTTTAATGGTGAACTTTTATGGCTAAAACCGGTGCTTGGGTGGCTAAAACTAGAGAATTAGTATTATTTTGTTTGTTTTTTATTTTATAACATATCAGCTGAAGTTATATTGTTTAAACATTTATTTTATAGTAGAGATATATTGTAAGTTTCAGAAAAACCAAAACTTGCAACCTTAACATTCTAATGGAACATAATAAAAAGAAATAAAAACAGCATTTTTCTTAAGGTGGCTATAACTGGGGTATCTACCCTAATTGACATTTGCATGGAAAATGCCAAGAGATTGTCTTTTGACCTGTCATGCCAACCCAAAAGAAAAAAAAGTCCAAACCTCTTATAGGCCTATAAAGACACGCAAAATGCGTGTGATTATAAGCTTAAAAGAGTCTCAAAATAGAAAAATAAAATTAATAGACGAGTTTAGGGACAACCTGTATTTGATTTCCGCAAAAGCCATATTTAAATAAAATATATTATACTCGGTATACGCGTTATCCTCCAAAAATAACAAAAACGTTGTTTAAAATGTATGTTTACGAATTATTAAATAAATATTTTAAAACCAAATATTAAAAACTGACTGAAAAATTTATAATGGAACAGTGTTATACAAAAAAAGTAATCCAAATACAACTTAAAATAACTTAAAGGACCACGAACATTTTTTTCTGATAACAATAATGTCATTGACACAAACTTTTTTTCTTGAATTTTGGACATAAAAGAGTTTTTCATGTTGTAAAAATGCTAAACCTTTATGGAAACACTTGTTTAACCTAATTTTGGATAAAATTTATAATTTTTTATGATAAGAATCTTTAAAATTAAAAACGTGGCAACACGTTAATACCATGCGGCCAGTGGGTCAATTTATTAATTAATAAACATTGCTTAGCAACGGTCAATAATAAATGAGTTCACTGATTTCATTGGTTGTCATGGTAAACTAGCCTTAAGTATCTAGAAACATAAAAAAAGCAATTATATTGATGGATCAAAAAAATTATTTATGTTAGAGGCATCTAAACTAAAAATTCGAAACTTTTTAAATATATCGAGTGGGCTATATAAAATTCAAAAAATAATAATTATAATAATAAAATAAAAATCATATTTATTGTTCCCTAGCCATATTTAAATAAAATATATTATACTCGGTATACGCGTTATCCTGCAAAAATAACAAAAACGTTGTTTAAAATGTATGGTAACTAATTATTTAATACATATTTTAAAATCAAATATTAAAAACTGACTGAAAAATTATTATTAAAATAAGTGATCCAAATACAACTTAAAATAACTTACGGGACCACGAACATTTTTTTCTGATAACAATAATGTCATTGACACGTTGAGACGGGGTATACAAACTTTTTTTCTTGAATTTTGGACATAACAAAGTTTTTTATGTTGTAAAAATGCTAAGCCTTTATGGAAATACTTGTTTAACCTAATTTTGGATAAAATTTATACTTTTTTATGATAAGAATCTTTAAAATTAAAAACGTGGCAACACGTTAATACCATGCGGCCAGTGGGTCAGTTTATTAATTAATAAACATTGCTTAGCAACGGTCAATAATAAATGTGTTCACTGATTTCATTGGTTGTCAAGCTAAACTAGCCTTAAGTATCTAGAAACATAAAAAAAGCAAATGTATTGATGGATCACAAATATTATTTATGTTAGAGGCATCTAAACTAAAAATTCGAAACTTTTTAAATATATCGAGTGGGCTATATAAAATTCAAAAAATAATAATTATAATAATAAAAAAAAAATCATATTTATTGTTCCATATTTAAATAAAATATATTATACTCGGTATACGCGTTATCCTGCAAAAATAACAAAAACGTTGTTTAAAATGTATGGTAACGAATTATTTAATACATATTTTAAAATCAAATATAAAAACTGACTGAAAAATTATTATTAAAAAAAGTGATCCAAATACAACTTAAAATAACTTACGGGACCACGAACATTTTTTTCTGATAACAATAATGTCATTGACACGTTGAGACGGGGTATACAAACTTTTTTTCTTGAATTTTGGACATAACAAAGTTTTTTATGTTGTAAAAATGCTAAGCCTTTATGGAAAAACTTGTTTAACCTAATTTTGGATAAAATTTATACTTTTTTATGATAAGAATCTTTAAAATTAAAAACGTGGCAACACGTTAATACCATGCGGCCAGTGGGTCAGTTTATTAATTAATAAACATTGCTTAGCAACGGTCAATAATAAATGTGTTCACTGATTTCATTGGTTGTCAAGCTAAACTAGCCTTAAGTATCTAGAAACATAAAAAAAGCAAATGTATTGATGGATCACAAATATTATTTATGTTAGAGGCATCTAAACTAAAAATTCGAAACTTTTTAAATATATCGAGTGGGCTATACAGGGTTATTCACGGAAGTGGCCTATTAAACGTTTATGGAGAACCAATAACTTTAAAAGTCTGCTAATTTGCACTTTGGGGTTTTTGAATATGGCCTATCGATTAAAAATATTTTCATGCTTGTGCCACTTCCGGTTGTACCGGAAGTGGCACTTAACTTTGAGTTTTTAAATGGAACACCTCATATATTTTTTAATTTTTTAAATTTGCATTAAATTTGCTTTATTTTGATGTATAATACTTCATGTCTATCTTCAGTAGTTTTTGAGTTATTCAAGTTTTTAGCGAAAAATAAGTAAATTCAAGCACCCCTAAAAACAATAATTTCTCCTTGATTTTTTCAATTGGAGAAAAGATGTTTTGTGTTTTGCTCAATGATGCTTAAACGAATTATCCTATGCTAAAATGGAACCCAAAAATTATACAGGGTGTCTGAAAAAGCAGGTCAAATCTAACAAATTTAATATAGCCATAACTCATTTTTTTTAAATGGCACCCTACATTTTTTTTTATTTGGTTAAATAAAGAATTAAATTTGCTTTAAAATAAGTACAGGATACCCTATACCTAACTTTAACCGTTTTTGAGCTATTTGCAAATTATTGTGAAAAAGCCGTATTTCTGTTAAAATTTGTTATATTTTATAAAATAGGCCAGAAAAATTAATCGATTTTTATTTATTTACCTCAAAGATCATTATATTTACCTTAAAACTGGATTTTCATGCGCCCAGTAGTGTACATTTCTTCTGTTAAAAATACCCTGTTGAGAAAATTTAGCCTCGTCCGTCCAAATTATTCTTTTTAAAAAGTTTTGTTTTTCTTGAATATTTATCAAAAGATTTTCACAAAAGTCCACTCTATTTTGAAAATCATTAGGTTTTAAGGCCTGTATTTTTTGCTTTTTGTAATCGTGCATCTTGTGGTTTTTTCAAATTCTTTGGATGCTTGAATAGGAAATTCCCAAGTCGTAACTAGCTGCAGGAATTGAGGCATGTGGATATGCATAAAAGTAACCCAAAACATTGACTTCGTTATCTTCGTTGTTTGTATTTGGTTTCGTAAGAGATTTCACTGCATTTTCTTTTCCAAATTGAGAAAAATTTTTGTGTATTCTTCTAAATTTTTTACATGACATTCTTGGTAAATCAGGATATTTTGTATTAAAGTTTCTGCAGGTTCTACTAATTATTTTATCATTTTCACCAAAAATAGAAAATAAATCCAAAATAACAGGGTAAGAATAAGCCTCTGCCATTATTTTACACTAATTTATCACGATAAGAACGATAACATTTAGGTTAAAAGAAATAAAAACACAATACAATTTTAAAAATTTACGTAATTGCAGAAATACTGCAAAATACTTCTTTTTCACATTAATTTGCAAATAGCTCGAAAACGGTTAAAGTTAGGTATAGGGTATCCTATACTTATTTTAAAGAAAATTGAATTCTCTATTTAAACAAATAAAAAAAAATGTAGGGTGTCATTTAAAAAAAAAGAGTTATGGCTATTTTAATTTTGTTAAGTTTGACCTGCTTTTTCAGACACCCTGTATAAATTTTGGATTCCATTTTAGCTTAGAATGATTCGCTTAACCATCATTGAGCAAAATACAAAACAACTTTTCTTCAATTTAAAAAATCAAGGAGAAATTATTGTTTTTAGGGGTGCTTGAATTTGCTTATTTTTCGCTAAAAACTTGAATAACTCAAAAACTACTGGAGATAGACATAACGTATTATACATTAAAATAAAGCAAATTTTATGCAAATTTTAAAAATTAAAAAATATATGGGGTGTTCCATTTAAAAAATTAAAGTTGAGTGCCACTTCCGGTACAACCGGAAGTGGCACAAGCATGAAAACATTTTTAATCGATTGCCCATATTCAAAAACCCCAAAGTGCAAATTAGCAGACTTTCAGAGTTATTGGTTCTCCATAAACGTTTAATAGGCCACTTCCGTGAATAACCCTGTATAAAATTCAAAAAATAATAATTATAATAATAAAATAAAAATCATATTTATTGTTCCCTAGCCATATTTAAATAAAATATATTATACTCGGTATACGCGTTATCCTGCAAAAATAACAAAAACGTTGTTTAAAATGTATGGTAACGAATTATTTAATACATATTTTAAAATCAAATATAAAAACTGACTGAAAAATTATTATTAAAAAAAGTGATCTAAATACAACTTAAAATAACTTACGGGACCACGAACATTTTTTTCTGATAACAATAATGTCATTGACACGTTGAGACGGGGTATACAAACTTTTTTTCTTGAATTTTGGACAAAGTTTTTTATGTTGTAAAAATGCTAAGCGTTTATGGAAATACTTGTTTAACCTAATTTTGAATAAAATTTATACTTTTTTATGATAAGAATCTTTAAAATTAAAAACGTGGCAACACGTTAATACCATGCCGCCTGTGAGTCAATTTATTATTGACCGTTGTCAATAAACATTGCTTAACAACGGTTAATAGTAACAATGTCATTGACACGTTAATTCGGGGTATACAAACTTTTCTTTTTTGAATTTTGGACATAACAGTGTTTTTTATGTTGTAAAAATGCTAAGCCTCTATGGAAATACGTGGTTAACCTAATTTTGGATAAAATTTATACTTTTTTATAATACAAATCTTTAAAATTAAAAACGTGGCAACACTTTAATACCATGCGGCCCGTGGGTCAATTTGTATTGATGGATCAAAAATATTATTTATATTAGAGGCAAACTAAACTAAAAATTCGAAACTTTTTAAATATATCGAGTGGGCTATATGGGCTAAATTCAAAAAATAATAATTATAATAACAAAATAAAAATCATATTTTTTGTTCCCTAGTATATCATACATGTTAATTTGTTGACAGTATACCTTATCGTAGTGTACAGTGCACATTTAACTTTATTTAATTTTAAAATAGCCTTTTTTCTAAACAAAAGTAATTATAAATTCAGCATATTTAATAAACAGTAGTCGGCGTAAACTCAGTTATGACTTATCATCATTGAAAATAAACACAGAAACATAGGCTTACGGAATAATTTTGCCGAATTATGAGGGAAATTTTTATAAAGGTCACTAAATCGAAACATCTGACGACTAAATTGTTACACACAACAATATTAACTATACATATGTATATATATATTGATATTTTTCAAAGATAAAACCGACATTCTATTTTTATCTTTTAAGAATACGAAAGTTTTTAATTTTTATTTATCGATAACTTTTTCCCACCTTACTCGTTTAAATGGAATCATTAAAAAAATAAAGATAAAAAGAAATAACAATGTAAATATTCAAAACCTCACGTCAACGCTAGAGTCGACGCGGGGCCTAAACGAGTACTGGAAATTCGCCTACAACGGGCCTCCCACTTACACACACATTCCAAACATATTTCCCGTAGCCACATATCCGTGCGTCAAACTATAGCCGTAATATCGTAAAAATTAGTAACATGAGGTTTTTGAGGATGCTGAAACCCAATCTGTTTATAAAAATTCAAAATTCAAAATGGATGCCAAACTTTTTAGATTTTATTGGATTCTGATAAAAATCCTTACCCAGGGGTTTTCGAGGATGCTGAAACTGAATCTTTTTTTAAAAATTCAAAATTTAAAATGGAGGAACCAATATGGCGGAAAAATCTGTAAAATTTCATTGGATTTTGATGAAAATTGATATTCTGGTTTTTGAGGATGCTAGAACAGAATCTGTTTTCAAAAATTTAAAATTTAAAATGACCGATCCAATAGGGCGGCAAAATTAGTAAAATTTTATTGAGTTCGGATGAAAATAGGTATTTAAGGGTTTTTTATGATTCTGAAATTGATAACTAAAATGATGTAAATTGGTACCAAAATAATTTTAAAAAGAAATTCGGTTTTAGCATGTTCAAAAACTCCCGAATAGCAATTTTCATCAGGGGCAAACGGGCAAAAAGGTGAATCCAGGTAATAAAGTACTTAGTGTAGGGTACCAAATGCCTTATAGTATTTAAAAATCGGTAGCGCTATGCAAAGTTATTTTACATGCAAAGTGGAAATTTTGCTTAAAATATTAGGTTTCTGTTAATTTAAAAGTACACAAATCGTAGGAATTAAAAAGTTTTATTAATTAGATATGATATTTAGTTAGTTTGTACCTCTTTTAATTAATTTAAAACAGAACTTAAATAATTTCTTATTCAAAAGTGTAGTATTTATTTTAGTAATAAAAGCATTGGAAAAATTACATGTTTTTTTCTAGTTTAAACTCTTTAATACAATGTAATAAAAATTTGAAAATTATTGCCCTAACTATTCCTTATGGGTTTGCACTATTTACTTTTTTGAAATTCAAAAGTCAAATTTGTCGACTTTGGATCAAAAACGCAGCTCTCCTGGCCCATAGTGCACTCATCTCACGGATTTGGACCAAACTTGGAATAGTTACAGCACTATGGCCATACAATGGCATTATATTTTTCAAATCGGTCTATCCGTTTAACGTATACAGGGTGTTGAATTTGGCCGAGTACCGTCTACAAATATACATTTATAAGCCCATATCTTTTAGAAATATTGATCGCTTTTAAAAAATCAAATATGCTTTAAAATCTTCTTTCTACCCTCTATCCTATAACATACTTTAATTTTTGTCATAACCAAAAACCTAACCTAAAATTTTTCTCTAAATATACTGTCTTCGATTTTTTTCAAAATTGGCCTAATTTAAGTCCATAGAATTCCTATTGTATCGATCAATAGTCTAGAGTGGGTGGGCTTTTCATTTTGCTCTTAAAGGCGCAAGTATGGGGAAATCTAATTTTCTGACCAGTTTTAAATGCCCCAATATACGTTTCCGCTCCTGCTAAAGCAGTCGTTGCATTTTCGTCATTGAGATTATTATTCGTAAAATTTATGTAAAAAACCACCGATACCTAACCTAGTATCACTTATGATATTACCCCTGAAAATATCACTATACATCTTTCTTAAAAAATATCATCCCACTAACCCCAGAATCAGGAGTAGTTTACTCTTGTATTTTTTTACTACAGATTTAATTTTAGCAATCTCCAAAACCCCTATACTGCCCTAATGCGATATAAAGCAGTAACTAGCCATACTACGATAGAAAGCAGTAACTCCATTTGTTGCATAGCAGCGTTTTCAAAATATTACATCAGAGTTGAGTCAGAACGTCGCTAGGCGACAAATGGAGTCACTGCTTTCTAGCGTAGTAGGGCAGTATATACCAATTTTGACGAAAATATTATAAACATTTAAAAACAACCAACTCCCACACCGGGGCCCCGCGGGGGTGGAATAAGAAAAACATAATTATCAGATTCTTTAAACAAACTTTTTTATTTATCAAATACTTTTATTTTAATTTAATTTATTACTATTTATTTTAATGTAAACTTTTTATTAACGAGTGTAAAACTTTATGTTGTTGACACAATAAATCTTGAATCTTGAATCTTGAGATTCAGTTTCGTCGAGCCAGAAACCCTTATATGCCAATTTTGACACGAATCAATCAGATTCAATTTCAGCAAACTTAAAAACACCTATATAGAAATTTTCAATTTTTTGTGAAAAAATATTTTATTTTTTAGTTTGATTTTTTTTTATTAAACCAAGACTTTTCGTCAGATTAATCAGGGCAAGCAAAACAGAAATACAGAGCTTCGGGGCCCATTCTAAAACTCAAAATTTGCAATTATGTCATTATTTTTTGCTTAATACAAAGCTACTTGACTTTAGTGCAGATGACCTGGTTTTGATACGGCAAAACCTAAAGGTAAAGATGGCGGGTTTTGATGCGGCAGCAGTATTTTAAATGTAAATTAAAAATACTTAAAGTGCTCTTTAGCACAATTTTTTTTTGCAGTCCCCACCAATGCCTAAACACAGTTGTCCCCGAGCTCGCTTGGGTTAAAAAAATTCGAACCAAAAGTTAAGGTTGGATCCTTGTAGTAATCGGTTTGGAGATAATATATCCACCAACAGCCAAATCCAGAAAATTCGCTTTTGGCAGATAATGGTAACTCTTCTTTGAAGAGGTACATCTTTTACACCAATGATAATAGAAACCTGTTCAAGTGTATTTAGTTAGTATTTTTGACGCAGATTCCAAATATCTTTTCAAAAGTAAGCTATCTATTTTTGTTACGGAGAAAAACATAAATAAAAAAATGGAAAATTGAAATTTAGGGTACTTTTAAGCATTTACTTTTATTTAATTTTAGTAAATATATGAATCTAAAGTATAAATGAAGAAACTCTGTTTCTTTAACTTAATAAAAATGCTAATTAGAACTTAATTTATTAACCATTTTAAATTTGGGAACCTTTAGAAAAATCGATTGATTTTGATTATATTTTATTTTGTTGAGTAGTGTGAAAATTGCAATCCTTCAAAGTTTGACTTTTTAAATCATTTTATGGAATAAGTAAATCAGTGGTTATAAAACGGTTTAGAACATTGAATATAGTTCCTCCATCCGGCGGCGGTTCTAGGGAACCACGGCACTATGATACCAAATGTGTACTTGTTTGGGAATGATGCGAAACTCTCAACAAAATGAGGGTGCTAGGACACGAGGGTATTGAAGGCAATGAGGCAGCAGACTCTCGTGCTAGAGAAGGGGCATGCACTCAATTTACTGGCCCTAAACCTTTAACAAAAGCCACCTGGTAAAGTCTACCAAAAAATGAGAAACCAAAATCATAGTTCGATATTGTAAAGACCAAAACTTAAGACAGGCCAAAATATTTATAAAATATGAACCTGAAAAACAAGAAAAGTGAACTCAGCATTCCGGAAATAAAAACCAGTCATTGCCCTCTAAGATAACGCTTAACAATTGACACCTGCTGTATATGCTCAGAAGCACCAGAAAAGGCCGAACACATTATCTGCTTTTGCAAAGTCATTGTTTGCAAAAAGCTACTATATCGAACAGGTATATCCAAAATCTGCAGATATATCCCAAGTAGCCCCAAAAATACTTTTGGCCTTTTTGGGAAGCCTAAAGTTATATGTAGATTAAATTATGAAGGGGATTCACAATAGATCTCATTGGTCGCAGTGACTTGAAAGGTATTATGTTGCCTCACAACCCCATTTGTATTGAATTGTATGATGTTTAAATATAACTTAATATTTTAAGGAGAGGCGTTCTTAGTAGTATCTGGCGAGCCTGCCTATTAAAATCTGTTCGAACCCACTATGTTAAGCAACAATACGAAAAATGTAATTTATTATTAATAATCGGTAAAATATAATACATACAGTTGTGTTTAACCATATTATAATTTTTTGTCTCCATTTTCCAATTTCATTGCTGACTTTTGACTTATTTATGTGTATTTGTATACATTCTAAAGATGAATAAACGAATTGAATTGAATTTAAAATATAATACAAAACGAGGAAGCCGAGGAAACATTAGGGAAAATAAATATATATCCCCAATGTCAGAACGTGTAGATTTAGGAAATAGTTAGAATGTAAATTGAATATAAATGAATTTCTAGTCTAATAAATTATCACAAATCAGTTAGTGATCACCGTTTTATTTCACCCTCTCTGATCAGCTGAAGGACTAGAAAGTCTTCTCCATCCTGCTTATTCAGAGAGTTACCTGATGTAAAATATAACTTACAAGTCTGGGTATATTGCTTGGATTTGTAATAATTATATTAAAAAAATAAAAAAATACAGACAATAAAACGATTTTTTTTAAATAAAATTATTATGCTTTAATTTGCAAAAACTACTGTGCCAAACAAAATATATTATTATTTTATAAGATGTTAAAATATAACACATAATAACTAACGTTAAATTATATTTAATAAAAAATGGAAAAAAATAAATTTAAATTAAAATAAAATATTTAATCTTATTGCAATACATGTATTAATAAATAAAAAAAACTTTAGACAATAGTCTATGCTGGCTACACATATTTTAAATCATTACTTAAAACAAAGATGGGGTTGTCAGAGTTTTATATAAATAAAACTTAACATATTGAGAACCACTGCTTTAAAAAAGGACACTACCCAACAGACCGTAATTTCATCAATGATACTGTAAAAATAGCAGTTACTTTTTCACGTTCTTAAGTTCAGAAAAAAATAATATTTTTAACTGTTAGTAGCGTATATATTTAGTTAAAAACATGAAATTTATTCAGGTTTAGTCGAAAGTATTATATTTGCTAAAATGTAATAAATAAAAATGCTTAAAAGTGCCCTAAATTTCAATTTTACATTTTTTTAAGAACGTTTTTCTCTGTAAACAAAAATGATAGCTTAATTTTGAAAAGATATTTAAAATCTGCGTCAAAAATACTAACTAAATACACTTGAACAGTTTTCTATTATTATTGGTGTAAAATATGTACCTCTTCAAAGAAGAGTTACCATTATCTGCCAAAAGCGAATTTTCTGGATTTGGCTGTTGGTGGATATATTATCTCCAAACCGATTACTACAAGGATCCAACCTTAACTTTTGGTTCGAATTTTTTTTAACCCAAGGGTTCTCGGGGACTACTGTGTAAACTATTAATAACTCTTTTTTTTTAAATGCAGATGTCCGGGTTTTGATCCGGCACTCCTCATATAGATGAACGCATATTAGTTAAATGAATAAATAAGCCATGAAGATATGAAGTGCTTCGTATTCAATAGTATACTCTTCAAAATGGGTAGTATATATTAGTTTTCTCTCGATATGTTTCCCAAACTATGATTTTTTTAAAGCTAGAAACGCCCACATTAGGGATCTGTAGGTACCTTAAAAACGAAAAACGGAATCCTGTGTTGTCAGTCCGTTTGCCAGAGCCGTTTATCTCAAAAAATACATAACCTAGAATAATGAAATTTGGCATACAAGTAGATTGCATTACCAAGATCTAATCTAGTGCAAGTATAGTTATTTTTTTTTATTTTTATCTCAAAAAATATATAACCTAGAATAATGAACTTTAACATACAAGTAGATTGCATTACCAAGATCTAATCTACTTATTTTTTTAAATATTTTTTTGCCTTAAGCCAAAATTTAAATTTTGTTAAAAATATTTTTTAGCGATTCCAGTAGAGTTGGGTATCATAATATTTTTTTTGCCAAACCCAAGAGTAAACTTTGACAAACATGTTTTTTCAGAGATCCCTATCGAGTTGGGATCATATTATAAAACGTCTTTTAATACACTTTAAAAATGTATACAAAAATAAAAATTTTGCAAAAAAAAACTTTTCACAAAAAAAATTAACCGACTTCTGTCTCTAAAAAGTAAAAAATAAAAAATAAGCGGTGCCAATTTTACCACTCCCTTAATTAAATACTAACAATTATTTTTGTTGTTAAATTGTTTGCTGTGAAATTGGCACCGACTTATTTTTTATTTTTTACTTTTTAGAGACAGAAGTCGGTTCATTTTTTTTGCGAAAAGTTTTAATTTTTTATGTTTTAGAGACACAGAACTTGTAGATTTGTAACATCATCTAAGCTAAATTATAGGTGTCCTTCCATCCCGGCAAGCTGTTGACGTCACAACGCACTATTAGTGCGTTCTTATCATCTTAAAGATAAATTTCTAAAAAATAAATTAAATAGTATTTTTATTTCAGCGCTCAAGAGTCTTAACGAAATACTAAATAAAATCTTTGTTAAACTTTAAGCGTTAAGTAATTATGAAATAACGCCTTATGATATAATGACAAATTTTATAATTTTCTCTTGGTATTTTAATATAAAGGTCCACAGAATAAATTTTAGCGGCATTTAAAAGATGCCGTAATATTTGAATGACCCCTTAATCAAGTTATCCGGCTTATCCGAGTTATCCGATCATTTTCTAAAAATTTGGTTGGTATTAGAACCAAATTAAGCCATTTTTAAGTGAAATTGCGTTAAAATGATTAGATTTATCTTAATTATCAGGCTTACCCGGCATTACCCGAGCATCAAATTAAAACGGGACCACCTTATGAATGTCCTCTTTAAGTTGCAAAAAGTTTCATTAAATTCCGTTCATTCGTTCCAAAGTTATGCGGGAACAAACATAAAAAAAAACAAAGTCTCACGTCGAATTGATAATCTCCTTCTTTTTGGAAGTCGGTTAAAATACAATGAAATTTTGAAAAAGTGAATTGATTTTTAATGTGTATTATGAGTGATTAAATTCCGAAAATAAAATTATGTATCATGAACTGAAATAAAGTTTTTAAAAAAACCAAGGAGAAGTGCATAAGGTTGGGTTAAGGTGACCCAAAAGTGCAAAAAGGGACGAAACCATATTTATTATCGATAACTTGCTTACAGCCACACGAAAAAAAATATTTTCCAGATATTGAACCAACGCATTTTTATATTTTCAGGGTAGCTTAAATCGAGACTGGCCTCAGAATTGCTCCATCGGGTCACAATTTTTTTCTACCCATAAAAACATCTGAATTTAAGGAATTTTCGCACACTTTTTTAAGTGTAGAAAAGAATTGTAACCTGATGGAACAATTCTGAGGTCTGATTCGGTTTCGGAGACCCCGTAACTTTAAAAATGCGTTGGTCTAGTGCCTGGCAGTTAATTTATTTCTTATTTTATTTTTGGTTGGCACCTCCACCAAAAAAAAAAAAAAAATTATGTGACTAATCGAAGACCGGGTACTAGTTTTCCATCCCTAAAACAAATCAGTTCTTTTTCGACTCGTGCAGAAACATGTCAAAAATGGACCAAAAAAAAAAATTATCAATTTTTTTCTACACTTAAAACCATCTGAATTTAAGGAATTTTCGAATCCTTTTTTTAAGTGTATAAAAAAATTGTGACCTGATGGAGCAATTCTAAGGTCAGATTCGGTTTCAGCCACCCCAAAAATATAAAAATGCGTTGGTCTAGTATCGGCAAAAATGTTACGTAACACTAAAAAAATTGTAAACTTAAAAATTATTGGATTACGTTTTTAACAATGATCCAGGATTTGTTGCAAATTTTATTAACACGGCGCTTTTAACTGGACACTGGTCTAAACAACAACAAAATTGGAGATTTATAGCCAATAATCTGTTTTTCGTTAGCGGGTTGCGGAAATTACCTCAGACCGGTTTTCGGTTAAAACACGGAAGCAATATCCGGTTTAAACCTGTTTTCTGTACACATTTACTTGACTAGTCCTCTGAAATAAGGCTTTGCCCCTGGAAGAAAATTTGAAGACTAAAAAAAATTATGTTACCCCTGGAATTTGACATTTTCATCAAAAAACCAGTTAAAATCCAACAATAACCAGTTAACCGATTTTTCTAAATTCTCGGCCGTGCCATAAAATAAAACAATTTTTTTTTCGTAATAATCGAACACCGGGTACTAGTTTTCCATCCCTAAAACAAATCAGTTCTTTTTCGACTCGTGCAGAAACATGTCAAAAATGGACAAAAAAAAAAATTATCAATTTTTTTCTACACTTAAAACCATCTGAATTTAAGGAATTTTCGAATCCTTTTTTTAAGTGTATAAAAAAATTGTGACCTGATGGAGCAATTCTAAGGTCAGATTCGATTTCAGCCACCCCAAAAATATAAAAATGCGTTGGTCTAGTATCGGCAAAAATGTTACGTAACACTAAAAAAATTGTAAACTTAAAAATTATTGGATTACGTTTTTAACAATGATCCAGGATTTGTTTCAAATTTTATTAACACGGCGCTTTTAACTGAACATTGGTCTAAACAACAACAAAATTGGAGATTTAAAACTATAGACAATAATCTGTTTTTCGTTAGCGGGTTGAGGAAATTACCTCAGACCGGTTTTCGGTTAAAACACGGAAGCAATATCCGGTTTAAACCGGTTTTCTGTACACATTTACTTGACTAGTCCTCTGAAAAAAGTCCCTGGCAGAAATTTTTATCACTAAAAAAAATTATTTTACCGCTCGAATTTGACATTTTCATCAAAAAAACAGTTAAAATCCAACAATAACCAGTTAACCAATTTTTATTAATTCTCGGCAGTGCCACAAAAAAAACAACGTTTTTTTCGTAATAATCGAACACCGGGTACTAGTTTTCCATCCCTAAAACAAATCAGTTCTTTTTCTACTCGAGCTGAAACATGTCAAAAATGGACAAAAAAAATTATCTACTACATTTAGCAGCATTACCTACTTAATAAGTACCGTCAACTGGGGTGACTTCGGACAGTGTGGGTAACTTCGGACACTTTTTCGAAAAACATAACCAAAGCACGTATGCACAAGTTATGGGGTTGTGTTCACAAGTTGTGGTAATGAACCCCACCACTTGTGCACATAATCCTACGTTACGCCGCGTTACAGGGGGGGGGGGTCGAAAATGGCTTAATTTTATGGTACGTAATACTTGAGCGTTCCCTTACATCAAAAGGTTTGGAAATTTGAGAAACCTCGTAAAATTATTTTCTAGCTCAACGTGCTGTGATGAGTATAATAAATAGATAACCTACTTAATAAGTACCGTCAACTGGGGTGACTTCGGACAGTGTGGGCGACTTCGGACACTTTTTCGCAAAACCCTTTGAACCAAAGCACGTGTGCACAAGTTACGGGGTTGTGTGCACAAGTGTGGTAATGAACCACTTGTGGACATAATCTTACCGCGATATAGGGGGGGGTGTCGAAAATGGCTTAAATTTACGTTCCCTTGCATCAAAAGGTTTGAAAATTTGAGAAAATTATTTTCTAGCTCAACGTGCTGTGATGAGTATAATAAATAGATAAATTTCGGGCAATACAAATTACTCTTTGGTTCTACATTATTGATATATGGAAATTACTAATATAAATTCTATTGATCTTCTATAAATTATTCATTTTCTGTGCACATTTAATACATTACGGCGTATACACATATTAACAATTTATAAATTACACTAAAATAAATTTCACAAAATATTAATACCACATGCAGTAGCCTGCCGCTCTAAGCTGAAAGGTCCTATCTACATAGGTTTAACATACACAGATAGGACCTTTCAGCTTAGAAGGCAGTAGTATACTAGTATAGACTTTTTTGGATATGCCGACCCCCCTCTTAATTAATAAAAAAATACACTTCCTTGCTCCCTGCCTCTGTTGTGCCCCTAAAATATTAAATATAAACCGAAAAATAATTTGGGCAGTTATTTACAATTTACAAATTTCAAGTTGATATCTTGACCCGTTCAAAAGGTAAATCGTACTTTTCACATGCACTGTATATATTTTTCTTACATATTTATTAAACGAATTTGACAATGAAAAATCTCCCAAAAGAACCTCCCCTCTTCTTAAGTGGTGTCACTCAGATTTGGCTGAATTTTGAATATGTTCCCCCTAGAATAGAATAGAATAGAATAGAATAGATTTAGAATAGATTTTATTTATGCTAAATACAAGTTTTTACAAGTTTGCAATCGTCAGGATGGTATTTGAAAATGTAACTAAATAACTAAACATAATAAAATAAATAACAACATAACAAACACAGATATCACAAAAATTAGAATTCGTTTATATATTTCAATGGGTAAACTGTTGTAAAAAGAGGGACCAAAATAATTAAAGCAATGTCTACTAGAATGCAGTCTTAGAAACGGAAGTTTAATTTTATCTCTATTACGTGTAGTAGGGCCGTCATTGGCACGCGTCGTGTAGTGAGAAAGTCTAGCTCTAGTGGCACATATTGACTCATATACCAGTAAAGAAGGCATCGTTAGTATGTTTAGGGATTTAAATTTGTCCCTAACATCATCACGATACCTGCTTCCAGTTATGATTCACAATGCACGCCTTTGAAGACCAAAAATACGACCCGCGTGACAACTAAAGCCCCAAATGGTTAACCCGTACCTTAGGTGAGACATAAACAAAGCGTAGTAAGCACTTAATAAAACCTTATATGGCACTATATCACGAAGGTATCGTAATAGGAAAAGTGATTTATTTAATTTCGAAGCCAATTGATCGATATGAGATTCCCAGCTTAACTTCTGATCAAGATATATGCCCAACAGTTTTGGGTTTTCAACGTTTTCGTCAGCTATATCTCTATGAGAAAAATAAATTGTTGACGTCTTATTTGTGTTTAAGCTAAGTGAGTTGGCTGAGAACCAATCAAGTAACTTAGCTTCGTTTCTTAGAACCTCTGTCTTTAGGATGTTTAAATTATTTAATGACTTAAGGAATGAGGGAGCTCCCTATAGGGTACTTTCATAATATCGAGATTATGAAAGTGCCTAGTAGCACACCTCCCAAAATGTAATACTTTAGGTGCCAGAGAACTTTTAAGATCTCGTCAAGTATTCCTTCTTGTTTTTGTTTTTTAAGTTATGAAGTCAGCGAGATTTTTTACTATCAGATTCGTTTTTTAGCGCACAAAAGTACGTATGAAAAATATAGTCTGGTATCGTGATGCGATAAAAATAAATAATTTTTATTTTCTTAAAGTTAATGCACGTAAGGTATTTTTAAAGCCATTAAAATAGCTTTCATCAAGTCGGTAGATTGTAACAGAGTGGTCACCCTGTATATTTGAGTATTTTTATTTTATTATTATTCTAAGTGAGAAACTTATTGTTCTAAACACGAAGTTTGCTTTTGCAGATGTTTATCTTATATTTGGTACTCTTAGACTTTACGTAATTGAGGCGTTTACATAAAAAGGATGTATATTTTTATTAGACTAATTAATTGGTTAATTCGGTTTTCTTAATTAATAAATATGGGTATATCTTTAATGATGTTGTTTTAGATACTGGCAATAGTTAGGGATTGTTTGTAAAAATGGTTTTTTCTACTTCGAAGCAATGTCATGAAAATCAATATCAATCAATATGTAGAAGTAGTTTTTTTAATCATTTCGCTTAATTAAATTTAAATTCGTTTTCAGTAATTTAAAGTAATTCAGTTTATTTTGATCGAAAACTCCTCAGATATTTTCGTTAACAGTTTTATGACTGGTATATCGGCATCTCTGGGAAGGGAAATCTTTGCCTGTGTTTAGTTATGGTCAAAAATGGGATTCGGAAATATGTAATCGTCAAGTAAAGTTGGTCTTAGGGGAATTTTAGAATTAACGTAATATGTGAAAATTTAAAGTAAAATTTAGAGTCGCGTGTATAGATATCTGAAGGGTAAAGATGCTATTTATTCATAAATTTTTTCATTTCAAATTAAAATATTTTGTTGTTTTTAATTTGTTTTTAACTTTTCATTTTTCTTTCGTTAAATTCTTTTAATTGTTGTTTAATTCTTTTGTTTTATTGGTAAGATATATTTTAATTAACTTAAAATATATTTGAAGTTTTTTACCTTTCACATTTTTATATAAAGTTAGTGATATATGGAGTCATCGAAGAAACATCTAAGAAAGTCAGATAAGTATTAAGCAGTAATTAGATTCTTATATTAACATTTGTAATCATATGATATATGATATTGTGGTAATATTATGTAATATTATTACTGGTGGCACGCTACCCAAATAGCAACTATACAGCTATTTGTATTTGATACGCCTCCAAATAATAGTGTGTGGTTCTAAATTAATGTCTTAGATAATTAATATTTTTGGCTTTAATTGGGACCAGCACCCTATTACAAGATAGAAGAATTCATAAAATAATTAAAATTGTTTAAATTTTAAGATTTTTCTTGGTAATTAGTTTTAAATTTTTATAAATCATTGGTTTGACGAGGTCAATAGATATTTTGCAATTAAGGAGTTATAATGGGAGGATTGGTGTAGTGGACTACCGCGTCATACTTGGCGAGTTTACTACACAAATAGCGTGAGTTCGATTCTCACCGACGCCGATTTGCCTTTTTCAGTTAATTAATAATTGAAATTTGAGTAAAGCGGACACTCCCTATAAATTTGTTCGAAAGTCAATTAAAGCCGGTGGTTCCCTCTACTACTAGCCCACACAAGTCCTGGACTTAGGGGATGCTTAATTAAGTAGAATAGTACGAGGTTAAACAAAATGTAATGTAATGTAATGTAATAATTCATGTTCGGACCTACAAAGAAAGGTTTAAGTTTTATTACTAACTTGTTTACGTTAGTGTGAAAATGATGAAGTTTTGGTCAAATTGTGTAGCGGCATGTTTTTATCTTCCTAATTGTTTACTTTTATATTCTTTATATACCTTTAGATATTAGTTTTGACATATTTAGAACAGAAGTTTTCTCAAAAAATAGTATGGTGATGTGGATTCTTACTAGTATGGAGAGTTGGATTCTCTCTTTTGTCACACCTGATACCAGTATGGTAAGGTGGATTTATATAAAATATTTTAATTTCAAAATAATTTATTAATGGGAACAAAATAGTTTATTTGACAGAAATAAAATTTATTTGTTACAACCAAATAATTCAATTAGCCATATCCAACTAAATATTTCGTTGACTTAAATAAACTGTTTTATCAGTGTATACGCAAGTTATAAACCATTACTAATTTTCAAATTAAATTCAATATATCAAAAATTAAACTGCATTTATATGATGAATAAATAAATCTACGAGAACATCATCCAAATTGCATAAAGTAGAGCGTGGCAAAAAGCCAATCTATGTCTCTGAAAGCTTTAAATATTAAAAATAAAATAAAAGCTATTTTTTACTTCAGTAAGGCAACAGCCTCACACTTAAAACTATATTCGTTCCGTACCGTCAACCGAGGTGACTTCGGACGGAGTAGTTGAATACGGACACTTTTCGAAAAATCCTTAAATCCAAAGCACAAGTTGTGGAATTGAACCTCACTACTTGTGCACACAACCCGACAACTTGTGCATACGTGCTATGGTTCGGAAGAATTTGGAAAAAAGTGTCCAAAGTCATCTACCCCGTCCGAAGTCACCTCGGTTGACGATATATTCAAACCTAACATGGCAAAGTTATGAAGTTATAACATTTAGCACCTCACAGCTGATTTTTTCAGGATCGTTTAATAAAAATATTTAAAATCAAGTGGTAACCTTGCACGACAAAAATTTTCGGGCAATACCGTTGTCGGACGCCGTAAAGTTAAGGGTACACAATGTACGGACATAAAAACTTTATATTAGAAATAATTATTAATATATTAATACAAATACATTAAACCAAAAAATTTAAGATTCGCATTAATCATTAAATTTTTTTGGGGAATAATAGGATTTGTTTATTTCATCATCCCTTTCATTTTCCTCCAAAATACTGCAAACATCATGTACCTATGTTACCATTTGAAAAAAAAAATGGCTAACTAGTAGCACTGCTGTAAAACTAAAAATTTTGTTTAAAAAAAAGACCTGTTCGACACTTTTTTAAAAATTTATGGATTTTGATATTTGGATTATTATAATTATTTACAATTTTGGCGAAGGCGCATAACTGGAAAAGAAATTTTTACAAAAAGTGTTGTTTAGCGATCAAATAAACCTAGAGATCGCAAAAGTATTACTTACCTTGATTTTACCAAAAATAATCTCAGCCGATTTTAGATTTATCTGTAATAAAAAAAGAATTTATTAGTAAACATAAACAAATTGAATAAATATTTATATTTATAAATATTTTAGGACAAATAATCTGCAATGACTTTATTTTAGACGTATTAAGATATATCTACATACATAAAAGAACATAATATTAGTATGTTATAAAGAGCATTTCACCCCCCCCTGAAATATACAACTTTTCAATATGGGTGGAGGGGGGACGCTCCCCCCCCATAGCTACGACCCTGCACTCCTCTTAACTTTTGAACGAGTGGATATATTGACTTCAAATTTAACACACATCAATAAGACCACCTAAACTATACGGTGCGGTTTTGGAGGTAATTTAAGAACTCGGACCGTCACTAAGTTTTTTTTGATAATCTTGTTATTTATGACATAACTAAAGATTTAAGACCAAAAGTTAAAAAATCTGACGGATAGTTTTTTTTAATTGTCAATTTATATATTTATATTTATTTGACACAAGCCACCTTGATTTTAAGGTAATAACTTGTGAAAAGTGTATTTGACGTATCAATGTAAAACAAGCCTACTTGTATAATTTTCAAATAAATGAAAAATAATTTAATGCTTTTTTAGGTTGAATTCTAGATTTAATCACGTATTGTGACAAAACGGCAAAAGATATAAAAAAACTGGTAAATACATTTTTATAGAGATTTAAGTAGTATTTATTCTTATGAAAAAATAAATATTATATATCAATAAAATTTTGAGTTATAAGGGGATAATTAAGTCATATTTTTTAATTTTTGACCTTAAATCCTTAGTTATGTCATAAATAACAAGATTATCAAAAAAAAAAATAGTGTCGGTCCGAGTTCGTAAATTACCTCCAAAACCGCAGCGTGTATATTTTTCAATATTTTCATGAAATATACAACTTGAAACCCTGAAATATACGACTTTTGTCTGAATCCCTGCACTATTCAACTTTTTTTTTGTAAAATATGTAACTTTTGTATTTTGAATCCATAAAATATTCTATTTTTATCTTTTAAGAATAGGAAAGTTTTTAATTTTTATTTATCGATGACTTTTTTTCCCACCTCACTCGTTTAAATGAAAGCATTAAAAAAAATCAAGATAAAAATAAATAAAAATGTAAATATTTAAAATCTCGAGTCAACGCTAAGGTCGATGCGGCGCCTATGCGAGTACTGTAAATTCGCCGAGTACTGATTATAAACCCAGTATTCCCAACTTTTTATAAATGTCCGTTATATTAAAGAATGTCGTAATTCACTTCTGTCTCTATGATTTATCTTGAAATTTTCAGCAAAAATTACAGACCCTAGCAAGACATGTGTGGAATACTAGAATGTAATATTAGTTTGTAAGAAAATAAGAAACTAGTTTGTTTTAGTTTTTATTGATTAAAATATTATTTCAATAAAAATATGTTTTATCGCATGTTAGATATTTCCAAGATAAATAGATTAGAATAGAATAAATTTTATTGCTTTAAAATGTTGTTACATACATCTAATTCACAGGAGACAAAACAAATGGCCAATAAAAAGTTACATTTAAAATGTGTTTAAAAGATTACGTTCAAGAATTTAAAAATTCATCCAAATCGTAAGGCTCGCAGACCACTAAGTATTTAAAAATAAGGTTTTTGAAGGCGTTAAAACTATTTTTGTTCCTGATTTGTTCAGGCAACTTATTGAAGAAGGTAATGGCCGAACAGAACCATCCCTTTTCATAGGTTACCAACCTGTGGCGTGGAAAATTAATTTTTTTTTGTTCGAGTTCTATCACTGGATTTTAAGTAATTAAAATCATTAATATTTTTGAACATAAAGGTTAATACCTCAAATATGTATAGTCCTACAACTGTCAACAACTCATTTTGTCGAAAAATTCCTATACAACTTTGGTTATATTCCAAGTTTAGCATAGTTCTTAGAGTTTTTTTCTATATAGTAAAAATATCTTTTAAATTTGTCCCACCCCAAAAAATGATACCATATTTTAAATTTGAATAGAAATATAAATAATAAGCAATCCTTAAGGTGGAATGATTTACATATCTTTTCAAAATTCTAATTGAATAGTGAGTGGTATTGAGTTTTTTGGACAGGTGTGTGATTTGCCCTGACCAGCTCAAGCAGGGGTCCATGATAACCCCCAAGAACGTTTGCGAAGGTTACCTGCCTGTCACCAATGTACACGACCTCCTGGTTATTAGCATTTTTAGTCTGAAATAACAAAATAAGTTTTACTGTCATTTACTATTAGCTTGTTTCTGCACTGGTAAGCAGGTATGGTGATTTATTGAACATAACGTATTAAAGTAATTATATAGTGGAAATTCAATAAAACCTGCCGTGACTTAGTTGCGCATGTGTGGTAAAAGGCGAAGATCGTACCAGTTCGGGTGTGACTCGCGTAATTTCGTCGAAGCTTCGCAAAGGCGGACCCCTTATACTAAAGCAGCAGAGGTATGAGTCACTGCAGGTTTTATTGAATTTCCAGCATAGTCCAGTCAAATAATGAAAAATTGCTATGTTAAATTTTAATAAATGTACACGGCCTGATATTTTAAAGAGTAGTAGTGGATAGTAACAGAACAGAACACTCCTGTTAGTTTTTCACCGGATGATTTGCGTAAGGGGTGTCCGCTATCTCGAATTTTAGGGGTGAGTGCGATTATCTCGCTAAATATGCATCTACCGATAATAATGCATAGAATCAATTTTGTTGAGGAAAAAGTCCAACAATTTTTGTCTAAATTATTTTTTAAATATAATAATAACAATCGAGTTATAAATATTTAAAAATGACCATGTTGGGTGTGAAATTGTTTTTTTCGATTTTTTAGCCAAATTATTCATCGGAGGATACAAGTGGTTAGGAGCAAACTTGTAGCTCTTAAAATTCTTTATAAGTTTCATTTATTATACATTTTTATAAGTATTTTGTTACGGTTACAGTAGGAGTTGAGTCCTCTGTAACCGTACCAAAGTACCTATGAAATTTTATAATATATGAAACTTATAGAGAATTTTAAGAGCTGCAAGTTTGCTTATAACCACTTTCATCGTTCGATGAATAATTTGGCTGAAAAATGCAATTTTTAAATTAACTCGATTGTTATTAATATACTAAAAAAACTAACAGGAGTGTTCTGTTCCCATCCACTACTACCCTTTATTATTTGAAATGTGGAAATAGTATAATTATGCATTCTAATTGTTCTGTTATACTGATTTCGAAGTTTAGCTTCATTTTTTATTTATATTTGGAACTGCTAAATTAGAAGAAATTAATTAAAATACTTGTTGCTGGCTAAAGTGACCTAGATAGCAAATGAATAAAAGCCATCAGATTAAAGATGAATGAATAAAAGTTTTGAGATAGGGCTCATCTCAATTTCAACAAAATTACGGTTAAATCTTTATAGATAAACGAGGTCCAATAAGTTCTTAAAGATAGAAATAAGTTTTACAATAGAATAATTTTCCAATTTACATGATTGTTAAAATTTTAAAATTAAAATCAGGCTATTTTATTATCTCTTGATATACAACTTCCACATTTTAAGTGCGAAGTCTAAAGGCCTTACATTTTTGGAATCTGTACACTTTTTTGAAAATACTGATACCACAAAAAGTACCTAATATTTCAAATGCCAAATTTTATTTTAATTTTTTTTTAACTAGGTGTCCCATAATAAACTCTTATGGACACGAGAAATGCTAAAAAAACATAATGTTCATTTAACAGGTATAAATCTTTAAATTCGGAGGTTTTAAGCGATTCCTGAATTTGGTACCCATGTACACCCATGGTTCATGGTAACATGGTACTATTTAAAAGTTCAAAAAATATGGAAACAAACCATGCGCTAACTTTTTATACAAGTCCAATAATTACCAATTCTTATTTTAATTTAAAACTTAAAATTGTAGTCAAAATGAAAAAAAAAGGTAGGTATTTATTTCACTTATATAAAAAGTTGGATCGTTCCCATATTTCTTGCATTTTTAAATGTTACCATGGTAATATGGGAACGATCCAATTTTTTATACAAGTGGAATAAATACCTACCTGTTTTTTTTTATTTTGACTAAAATTTTAAGTTTTAAATTAAAATTAAAATTGGTGTACATGGTACCAAATTCAAGAATCACTTAAAACCTCATAATTTACATAGTTAACAAAATATCATGTGGTATCATGTGGTATCATGTGGTATCAGTGTACAGATTCCAAACATAAATGTAAGGCATTTAGACGTCGTACTTAAAATGTGAAAGTTACAGCACTTCCGGTAAAACCGGAAGTAGTAAAATGCTGTTTTATATGTCAAAACTTGAGGTTCCTTAAGTACATAATAGGTACCAAATTTCAAAATGTTGTTTCATGTGTCAAAACAAGTGTCGTGTCAAAAGTTATAATCTTTCGTAAGTAATATATTAATAAATTTAATTTTGGTCAACATTTTTAATTTTTAACTGTAAAGCTGTGACGAGTATACTTTGACGCACAGATCTGTGGCTACGGGAAATATATTTGGAATGTGTGTGCAAGTGAGAGGTCCGTGGTAGGCACGCACGCCTTATAACGCTTTTGACGGAAAGAAGAGAGCGCGAATGATTCCTCCCCCTTTCGTCGGAGACTTTGTTTCATACCTAGAACTATACAGGCCTGCAGGGTGATTGGTAACTACCTCGCCAAAATTTAAGAGGTAACTCTACATCCAAAAATATTAAAAAAAGTTTCTATAAAGGTTGGTCGAAGATGAAATAATGAATGGGGAACAAAAAAAAAATGTTCTTTATCAAAATCGAAAAGACTCGTGTTTCAGGATTTTTTGATATTCGATCCCTAAGACGGTAAAACGGGGGTTGAAAGTTTTTTTAAAAAGCGTGCGTATCCAGAGACCCCTTAATCTAGAATCTTCATATTTAGAAAAAATATTCTTTATCGAAATCGAATAAAAAAACGTGTTTCAGGATTGTTCGATATTTGACCCCTAAGAGAGTGAAACGGGGTGGAAATGTTTTTAAAGGTGTGCGTATCTCAGAGATCTCTTAATATAGAATCTCCATATTTGGTAATCGACATCGAAAAGATACGTATTTCAGGAATTATCGATATTCAACCCCTAAGAGGTTTAAAATCTTTATATTTGGCAAAAATAAAGCACATTTTTCGACATACAAAAGACACGTGTTTCAGGAATTTTTGATATTCGACCCTAAGGGTGTAAAAATTGTGATATTTTAGTTTTAAGGGAAAATAATTTAAAGTTTAGACATTTAAAAAAAAGTGCTCTTACTTTACTATCTCGATATATGGCAGAAATATTCTTTATTGATATAGAAAATTACAAAGAAAATATTACCTTATCCCCTTGATTGCGGGGAAATTATTAAACTAGGTTAGTAAACTAATTTAAGTTTTTAGATTTTAAGCTTTCACGGCCATTAAGATATAAAGAACTTTCACTTTCGGGTTTAGACCGTGTTAATGGATTTTCACTTTCCGACGTTTCAGGCGCCGCAATGGGATCCCCATTATCACCCCCTGCGGCCAATGCTTTCATGGAATACTTCGAGAAAAAAGCTATTGAGTCATTTCCATTAAAACCTAAAATTTGGCGCAGATACGTAGACGATGTCTATGCTATTTGGCCCCATGGCATGGAAAGCCTTCAAGGTTTTCTAAATCACCTCAATTCCCAACATAAATCTATACGGTTTACGATGGAATTTGAGAACAACGGATCACTTCCCTTTTTGGACGTTTTGGTTTACAAAACGGAAAATGGCTCAATAGGACACTCGGTATACAGGAAGAAAACCCACACTGACAGATACCTAAACGCATTTTCACATCACCATCCCTCTCAAAAACGCTCGGTAGTTAATTCACTTGTTCATAGGGCTTTCATGATTTCAGACAAGAATTCCCTAGACACAGAACTCCTTAAACTAACCAAAGCCTTGACCATGAACGGTTATACCAAAAAATACATTAATAAGAGCATATACAAATACAGAAATCCCAGACCCAAACAACAGGACAATAGTGACAATGACAGACAGACACAAGTTATACTTCCCTATGTAAGCGGTATGACGGATAAAATAGGTAAACTTTTGAAGAAGTCAAATATTAAGCCTATATTTCGGTCCAACCAAAAATTAGGTCAATGTTTGACTTCAACAAAAGACAAAATACCCCTGAGTTCAGAAGGCGTATATAAAATACCCTGCTCCTGTGGTAAGGTTTACATAGGTGAAACTAAGAGAAAAATTTCTACAAGACTTCAAGAGCATGAAACAGGTCATAAAATCAATTTGTCTGAAACAAAACAAATATTAACAGAAAACAGAAAAATGCCAAGGAAGATACGGGAATCGATAGAAATCATCAAGCATCCTAACAATATCAATCGGGACACTGGTTACCACTTACCTGCAATATGGAAGTCTTTGATAGGAAAAACCTCGTCACGGGTGAATAACCACAACTCGTCATAAATAGTGACACAAGTTGATTCGAAACTTAGTTTCAGATTAATCCCTGACGATGTCTCTAGTAGTAAGAGACGAAACGTCGGAAAGTGAAAATCCATTAACACGGTCTAAACCCGAAAGTGAAAGTTCTCTAATTTAAGTTTTTAACTAATCTAAGAACGGGCTTTACGTCTAGTATATTATATTTGAGTTAAAAAAGAAATAGGAGTTAATTTGTCACATATTTTAATATTCAGTGACGAACACGAAATGTTGCGTGTTAAAAAAAAATTATAATAAGTACAATTATTGTATACAGGGTGTATTTGAAATAGCGTAGAAAATATTAACAGGTGATTCTACATGATAATATATGACAAAAAGTTCCTATAAACATATGTCTAAAAATGCGTCATAAGGGATCTACGCCCCTTTGAAATTGGCTAAAAAAATCGGTTTTTATTTAATAACTCAGGAACCCTTTGAGATATATTAACGAGGGTTTGCACGTGAATTAATTCTAATAAGGCCCATCTTTTTATGTCATTTTCACGTACTTATTTAAACCAGGGGTGTGCGAAACGGGGGGCCTTATCAGTTTTTTGTCCCAAACTTTTTTCTGTGTAACTTTTTTGCAATTTTATTTTTGAAATATGATTCCTCAGGTGAAAATACATAAAAAAGGTACTCTTGTTATAATAATGTAGGATTAACCGTTTTCGAGAAAAGTTCATTTGAAGGTGAAATTTCACGGTTCGAGGACGAAAAATTAAATACTTAAATTGCGAAAACAAAAATTTTAATGATGCAATGTTATTCTAAATCAAAAACTAAGAAAAAAAGTTTCCATGCATGTAGGTCGAAAAAACGCTTATAAAGCTACCATAGCCGTTTAAAAATGGTGCATATTTAGGAGACCATAGCTCCATTAGGACTGATTTTTGGAAGTACCTGTATATGAGGTTTTTTCTTAGTTTTTAATGTACATTCGTCCTGCATCGTTAAAATTTTGGTTTTCAACATTTTAGTATTTAATTTTTCGTCCTCAAACCGTGAAATTTCACCTTCAAATGAATTTTTCTCGAAAACGGTTAATCCTACAGTATTACAACAGGAGTACCTTTTTATGTATTTTGACCTGAGGAAACATATTTCAAAAATAAAATTGCAAAAAAGTTACACAGAAAAAAGTTTGGGACAAAAAACTGATAAGCCCCCCCGTTTCGCACACCCCTGGTTGAAATAAGTACATGAAAATGACACATAAAAACGGGCCTTGGTAGGATTAGTTGACGTGCAAAACCTCGTTGATATATCTCAAAGGGTTCCTGAGTTATTAAATAAAAACCGATTTTTTTAGCCACTTTCAAAGGGGCGTAGCTCCCTTATGACGCATTTTTAGACATATGTTTATAGGAACTTTTTGTCATATTTTATGATGTAGAATCATCTGTTAAAATTTCCTACGATATTTCAAATACACCGTGTATAATAATAACTTCCTATCCATTTGTATCTATTTATTTGCTCTTTACAGTGGACTGCAGTGGACAATAGAAAACAAAGCAATTGAAAATTAAAATTCTTATGATTTATTTCTGAAATATGAAACATCTTTGAAATCATATATCTATGTTATAGCTAGGCGAGTTCTTTAATATTTGATATTCTATCATTTCATTTCCAAATTCAAATAATATTTTTATTATCCACAGTTTATGATAATTTAAGAGATTTATTTGTCGAAAATTCCCGATTTAAAGTGGGCTTAATGCGTTTTAAATAGTTATCCTCACTTTAATCTGTGTAAGCCACTTAGCACTAAGCTGAATATAATCGCCAAAAAACTTATTAAGCAAAAAATTATTGGATACAAATGTGTTTCATGAAAAAAAGTGTATTTATTCACTGAAAAAATGAACCTGGTTGTGGTGACCAGAACAATAGTTTTTTTTACGAAACAACCATTGTTCTGGTTGATGCAGCCAGACATCTGGCAAGGGAAACAACACAAGTTAGATTTGATAAGCACAACAGTTTGTCTTGTTGCCCTTACAGATTTCTGGTTATAGCAACCAGAAAAAATAGTTGTTCCGTGTTTAAATATTAATCTGGTTTGGACTTTAATTTAATAATAATTTAATTTAAGTCTATAAAAACAAATTCCTCCCATTACCTTCACACAAAAATTCATATTGGTTTTATTCGAATCATAGCTCAAATAGAACCTCTAATTAATGACTTTACTTCATGGTGCCATGAAAACGGTTTGATCTTAAACAAAGACAAAACTGTTTTTATGGAATTCGGTCACTTTCGGAAAAATTTTGCTAATCTCTCATTAACCTTAAATAATCAATGTCTTAACTGTATTGATTCTACAAACTTTCTGGGTATTATTCTTGATAAACATATATCTTGGTCGAGTCATATTGAGTCTCTTTTAAAAAAACTAAACAAACAAGTTTTTCTTCTTAATAACCTCAAACAGAATATCAACCTTGAAGCTTTGCTAAAAGTATACTATGCAAATATACATTCTTTGTTATCATATAACATAACTGTGTGGGGACAGGCAACAGATATAGAGAATGTCCTTATCATGCAAAAAAGACTTGTTAGAATTATTTTTGGTCTAAAATATGATCAGTCGTGCCGAGACACTTTTAAAAAATATGAAATTTTAACTGTCCAGTCCATTTATCTGTATAAATTATTTAGCTTTTTAAGAAACAATCCTAGTCTTTTTCCAACACACGAAGCTATCCACGATTACCCCACCCGTCATAATAAACAACTAGTTATAGATAAATTCAAGCTAGCTATGCACAAGAAATCTCCCCATCATGCAGCTCGTTATTACTATAATCTGTTACCCACCTATATTAAAAATACCCCTACAAAAATGTTTAAAAAGAGAATAAAAACTTACCTTTTAAAAAATCTATTTATAGTTTAAACGAATTTGAAATTTTCGCAAAAACTGATTTTAATTTGTAATACTTTTAATATTTTAGATATATATATATATATATATATATATATATATATATATATAAGTTACATGACCGGAGTCATGCTACTCAGCAACTTATTGTTTATATAATAAAATGTATATTGTTTTGTCAGCATAGTTTACCTATGTAGCTTTTTACTTTCTTTCAATCAATCTGTAATTATATTGTAAACTATTAACATTATTTAATAAATTTGTAATTCAATAAAATACTTCAAAAACTTTAAAATAACTTTTTAAAAACTTCTTACGGCAAGGTTGCAACGTAATTGGCGCAGTCGGCAGTTTTCACCAATCAATTTAGCATAAAATTGATTCGTTTCGACGATTTGTTGGTGATAGAACCTGGTAGTTTCCAAACAAGAGAAATTACAAAAAAAAAAAAAGTTTTCTTCGAGTGTGAGTGCACATCACAGATGAAGGACATCATAGCAGCGACCATTTGCCTGTAAGTACCTATGTCATTTAGTGATTGCAGATTCAATTTTCAAAATACTTTAATCGATTCTGAGTCCAGTTCCGAGTCCGAAACAAACTCTGAACTAGAACTTACCATAATAGAAACAAATAACCCCATTCCCGAAATAAATAATTTAAATTTAAACATGGCTAACGTTCTGAAAGCCGACTACTTGAACATGATCCCTGAATTTAGGGGCGAGTCAGAACTCCTTCCTAGATTCATCGATATATGTGAAAAATTAGTCAATAAATTTTATAACCTTAATGACCCGACGGACTTTCAGAATGAGTACCTAATGTCTAGCATTTTGGCTAAAATAAAGGGCGATGCCGCAACTAAAATATCCTCTTGCATTCTGAATAACTGGAATGACTTAAAATTAGCACTCCAGAATACATATAGCGATAAACGCGACGTTTTCAGCTTGCAATTGGAAATGACAGAGTTAAAGCAAGGGCTCAAACAGTCAGTTTTCGATTTTTACAATAGTATACTTATGCTACTTAACCTTCAGATAGCATATTTAACGGTGCATCATGGTAATGCACAAGAGGTCGGAACTTTAACCGCATACTTAAGAAAATACGCCTTAAGGGTTTTATTGAGGGGCCTCCGAGACCCAATAGGATCCTTAATGCGAACCAAAAATCCAGAAGATCTGAACTCTGCGTTAAATATGCTAACGAACGATTTTCAATTAGAAATAAATGACCAAATAATTAGAAATTCTTATAGCCAAAATCCTAGACAAAAGCCAAACTTTAATAATAATCGTAACTTTACACAAGGAAGGCAGCAATTGCCAAATATTAGGCAATTGCAACTAACAAATTACCCACAAAATTTCCAGCCAAGGCCAAATGGTTTTAATAATAATAACACAAATACAAACTTTCAAAATCAGCCAGGGCCTAGCTCCAGAAATGATGTGTTTAGGCCAAACCCTAATATAAGGTTACCGAGACCAACTCCAATGAGTGTTTCTACGCGAAACACTAATATGTCCCATGCTAGGCAAAATTTTAATAATAGAAATAATTCAAATAATCAAATTAGAACGCCTAATTTTCAAATAGAAGAGGTTTTCAACTTGCATAATGCGCCGAAAGTAGAGTTTCCGGAGGAAAATTTAAATAAAAATCAAGATGACTCATCTTTTTTAGAGAATTGAGCCTCGGAAAAATAGATATCATGAGTTTAACAAACGAAAAAAGTCAATTGTGCTATATAATTTACCCAGATTTAAATTTAAAAGTTTTATTAGATAGTGGTAGCACAAAGTCGTTTGTTAAACATGACATCGCAAATAAATTTTTTTCTAGGAATATTATACATGACCCATTTTTAATATCTAGTGCACACGGTACTTCCTTGGAAAAGTATAGTACAAAGATCCCGTGTGGCAAATTGTTTAAAAATAACATTAATCTTAAATTTCATATGTTCAACTTTCATAAACAATTTGACTGTCTACTAGGCTTAGATAACCTAAAGAAATTAAACGCGATTGTCGACCTGCATAATGATGTATTAATTACACCATCCCGCAGAATCAAAATTCACTACCTTGAGTTATCTAGTGGGGCCGACAGCATAGTCGTCCCTGCCAAGACAGAACAAATTATTAAAATAAATATTAAAAATGTTAAAAATGGTGACGTAATAATTCCTCACATGAAAGCTGGTGATCTAGAAATAATAGAAAGCGTAGCCAGTGTAAAAGATTTTTCTACTTATTGTAGTATTGTTAACCCTACAGATAGGGACATTTCTGCTAAAATAAACCCAATAACTGTGCAAATGTTCGACGAATACGAACACCACACAGCTTCTAATTTTAATAATATTAATACATATTGCGATAACTCGCCAATTGATCTGTCTAAAATTAAAATAAATCATATGAATGCAGAGGAAAAACAAGCAATTTTAAATCTTTTAAATGAGTACTCTGATATTTTTCATTCAGAAGGAAAACCCTTAACTTTTACGCATAAAATTAAACATAAAATAGTTACTAAAGACGAAATACCAGTGTACACAAAGTCCTATCGTTTTCCAAATGTCCATAAACAGGAGGTAGATAAACAAATTAAAAAAATGTTACAACAAAAAATCATAAGACCCTCTTATAGCCCGTGGAGTTCGCCAATTTGGGTGGTCCCCAAGAAAAGTGCCCCTTTTGCTGAACGCAAATGGCGCATAGTAGTTGACTATCGTAAATTAAATGAAAAAACTATTGATGACCGATACCCATTGCCGAACATTACGGACTTATTGGACAAGTTGGGACGTTGTTTATACTTTAGTACAATGGATTTAGCCAGTGGTTATCACCAGCTGGAAATGGCTAGGGAGGATATTCAAAAAACTGCTTTCAGCACAGAAAATGGTCACTATGAATTCCTGCGCATGCCCTTTGGCCTTAAAACGGCCCCAGCCACATTCCAGAGGGTCATGGACAACCTGTTAAGGGGTATATTAAATAAAAAATGCTGCGTATTTCTTGATGATATCATTTGTTTTAGTACAAGTTTACAAGAACATATAAACAATCTCAAAGAGATTTTTGATAGATTGCGATCTGCTAATCTTAAATTACAAGTCGATAAATGCGAATTTTTGCAAAAAGAAGTAGCGTTTTTAGGTCATATAGTGACACCCCAGGGCGTAAAACCGAATCCTGAAAAAATTAAAGCTGTTCAAAACTATCCTATTCCTAAAACTACACGACAAATTAAGGCTTTTTTGGGACTATTGGGTTATTACCGCAAATTCATAAAAGATTTTGCGAAAATAACTAAACCTATGACTATCTGTCTGAAAAAGAATCATAAAATTAATATTAAGGACCCCGAGTATGTAAAATGTTTTAACCATTGTAAAAATTTGTTGATTAACCAACCCATACTGCAGTATCCAGATTTTAATCAACCCTTCATTCTAACTTGCGACTCTTCTAGTTTTGCTTTAGGTTCGGTGTTGTCACAAGGGAAAATAGGCTCTGATTTGCCAGTAGCTTACGCAAGTCGCACCCTTAACGAATCAGAATGTAATCTAAGTACTATCGAAAGGGAACTCCTAGCAATCGTTTGGGCTGTTAAATACTTTAGGCCCTACCTTTATGGCCGAAAATTTACAATAGTATCTGACCATAAACCCTTGCAGTGGTTGTTCTCCCTTAAAGAACCTAATTCCAAATTATGTAGGTGGCGGTTGTACTTAGAAGAATATGATTATGAAATTATTTATAAAAAAGGTGTCCTTAATAGTAACGCAGATGCCTTGTCACGCATCGTAATAAACCCAGAAACCGATATTCCCAAAAATCCCGACCAACTACAAAACCCCACAAACGAACCCCCCCAAATAAAAAAAATCGGTAACGCCACTGACTTAACTTATGCCCAAGTTTTAAGTAATAATTACAATAAAAATACTATAAGTAATTCACCTCTACAAAATAACATAAAGTCACGTACGAGTTTCAAAGATAAGGAAGTATCAGATTACGATGACAATATATGCGAATCTATTCCCACGTACGAAATAAATTTAAATGAACTTTCAGACGCCGTTTATAAAAATGAAACTCTTCGTCAAATAATTTATAATAACCTTAATATAATTAATAATAATGTAAAAATAATCGACAATGATCTATTTAATTGTGACGAGAATATATCTCTTGCTCATTGCGTCTCCCAGTGTTTTAGCATGAAAAAAGGAATCGCCCGTAATTTCAGGGAAAAATTTAATTGCGTAAACACACTAAAAGCACAAAACAAACCTGTAGGTGAAGTTGCATATTTAAAACTTCCTACAAGAAATATTTATTATTTAATTACCAAAAAGATATTTAGGGACAAACCCACCTACACTACTATAATTTCCGCCTTGATAAGCCTCAAAAGATTATGTTTAGAGCAACAAGATTTTACTGTAGCTATGCCAAAAATTGGATCCGGCCTAGATAACCTAAAATGGGATATCATACTTAATTTAATTAAAATTATATTTCAAAACTCTAAAATTAAAATACTTATTTACAATATTGACCCACCCCAAAAAGTTGAAATTAACGTCACTAATCACGAAAATAATAAAAGTGCTATTTCCAGCTTTATAGAAGAATTCTGCGAAGAGTTGACAAATGACGAACCTGACATTACAGACAATATTAATGAACCCTTATTAGATTATATGCAAAAGTTTAACGACAGCTTTTCCGCGAATAAAGACTCAGACAATATGTCTATAATTGTTGAAACAGGGGACCTTGACGACTTAGAGCGGGAAGAAAATATTAAGCAAGCGGAACAACCTACAGAAACCGATCTTAATACAGTACACTCTAACGCGGAAAACCCAATTATTGGTGTCCCAATAGTAACTTGTCCAGTCAATTATGGCAAAAACCAAATTATTCTTTCACTAGTAGAATTTGCCCCTGCAACCCCCTCAATCGTTATCCTCTATAAATCAAAACAAAGAATGCTTGTTCAATTGTCAAAAAATAATTTTGAACAAGATGTAATAAAAGTTATGAAAGAATATATCGCCCCAAAAATTAAGTATTATGTATTTTTCGAGGATCCAATCTATGAACAATTTTGTGCTGTATTACAAACATATTTTAAAAATGGACAAATAAATTTAATTAGGTGTACAAAATACCTTACAGACGTAATAGGGGAGGTAGAAATAAAAGAAATTATAAAAAATTTTCACGAGGGAAAAACGAACCACCGGGGAATCGAAGAAACCGAAAAACGTATAAAAGAGTCGTACTATTTTCCGAATCAACGTCGTGTGATTCAAACGTACATAAATAACTGTGAAATTTGCCAACTTACGAAATACGACAGAAACCCCCTAAAATTAAAATTTAACTTGACACCGACAGCGACTAGACCATTCCAAATTTTACACATGGACAGTATCACCCTAGAAAAATCTAAATTTCTTACAATAATTGACACTTTCTCAAAATATAGTCAAGCGTATAAACTAAGTGCTGCTTCAAGCATAGAAGTAGTAAATAATCTCATAAAATATTTTACGCACCATTCCATCCCCGAACAAATCGTATCGGATAATGGTGGTGAGTTTAATAGCGGTGTGTTAAAAGAGTTACTAGAACTCCATAAAATCAAAATCCACTTCATAAGCTCGCAACACCCCGATTCAAATTCTCCAGTAGAAAGATTTCACTCCACCCTAATCGAGCACATAAGGTTACTTAATAACCAAGATATTTTTAAGAGCGAGCCAATTGAGATAAAAATAAATTATGCAATATTGGCCTATAATAATACAATACATAGCACTACAAAATTAAAACCTTCAGAAATAATCACAGGACACTTAGGCACAGATTCACCCTTTAACTTAGAATTGAACAAACAATTAATGAATAACTATATATTTAACCATAAAGAAAAAACCAAAATTTTATATCAAAAAATAAACAAAGACGCACAAAAGACGAAAGAAAAAATTATTAACAAATTAAATGAAAAACGTGAAGAAATTCCCAAAAGTATACCCGAAAAAGTATTCGTTAAAAATAAACAAAAACAGTCAAAAACCAAAAATAAATTCAAAAAAGAAAAAATCAAAAATATAAACTGGAAATTAAAAACCGCAAAAATTGACCCAACCCATTTTAATACCATAGATAAAATCCACCTTTCGAATATAAAACGCCCTAGAAAAAACAGTAACTCAAAAACTCAACAAGATTTATCTATTCCAGGTTGCTCACATGCGGACGAGCAGCGGACATCCGCAACATAACAACAAACCTTGGTATCCTTCCTATAAATTTGGGCCCTGCAAAATTGCAGCGCACGGACCATACTTTTGTCCACTACTACGAATTACAACCACTTTTCGACCAATTCGAAAAACTTAACTTAGAATATAATAGGCTAGATTTACTTAAGATTAACAAAACTTTTTATAGTAGAGAATTAGATAATTATAAGAAAATTATTAACTACACAGGGAAAAATTTATGAAAAAATTAATCATATTAATTTAGGGTATAACGAAAGTTTCACAAGAAACAAACGGGGACTTATTAATGGTTTTGGAACCATAATTAAGGGCATTACAGGTAATTTAGATGCAAATGACGGTGAAAAAATATACAAAATTTTAACCGACATTCGCAAGAAAAACGATAACTTTCAGTCGCAATTAAATCAACAATACTCTATTAATCAAAAACTAATACAAAATTTTAATGATACTCTACAAGAAATACAGCATAATGAAAATATTTTAAAAAATAAAATTTTACAATTAAATAACTTCATGAACGAAAAAGTTCAGAGCCAAATTTTTATGTTGTTTGCACAAGACCTCCATAACCAAATTTTAATTATATATAATACAATTTTAAATATTCTAACGGATATCGAAAACTCGATAACATTTTGTAAGTTGAAAACAATGCACCCTAGCATAATAAAAACAGATGAATTATTCCTCGAAATTAGAAAAATCGCCGAACACTATAAAAACCAACTCCCAGTGGAGTTAAAATACGAAAACATTTTAGAACTTGAAAACCTTATTCAAATTAACTGTCAAATTGAGCCTACAAGAATAACATATTTTCTATCCCTCCCAATAAATTACGAAACAGATTTTGAATTATACCGCCTCACACCCATCCCTACCCTGTTCAAATCAGAGTTTGTGACGATAATTCCAAAAACTAAATATTTATTAAAGTCAAAAGAAAATGGATTTGTACCATTGAATGACATTTGTAAAAAGGGCAAAAGGTTTCAATGCGCAAACTATTTGCAAGCAAGTCAGGATGTGACTTGTGAGAAGAATATTATCCTACAGGAAAACTCACACTCATGCTCGTATATAAAACTTGATATTACCGAAAACCATATGGAAGTCATCCCGGAAATTAACCAGTTTCTCGGAGTATTTCCCAACGAAGAAAAACTCCACATTAAATGCAACGAAGAAAGCGAAACTAAGTCACTTCAAGGAATTTACCTCATAAAAGAAGAAAACTGCGAAATTTTTTTCAAACAAAACAAGCTATTTTTCGAAGAAAAATCATCTGGAAAGCCTGCCCTCGTAAATAATTTAAACCTTGCCATAGAGGACCGACAAATACAAAATTTAAAAATAAACCTAAAAACGCTGAAATTAAACGAAATTTCGGAAAATGCAGTTATACCAATGGAGAAAAATCAACAAGATATTTTCACCCCAAGCATCATGACCATTTCCCTCTACGTGGTAATCGTCATGGCGTTAACATATTTTGGACTGAAATTCATCAGAAGCCGAATCCAGGAGAGAAAGAGAGAACCCATTCCACAGGAAGAGGAACTCCAACCACTCCCCCCCGGACAGAACTTCAACCTCCCAGGGGATGCTTCATTTTGAGGAGGGAGGAGTTACATGACCGGAGTCATGCTACTCAGCAACTTATTGTTTATATAATAAAATGTATATTGTTTTGTCAGCATAGTTTACCTATGTAGCTTTTTACTTTCTTTCAATCAATCTGTAATTATATTGTAAACTATTAACATTATTTAATAAATTTGTAATTCAATAAAATACTTCAAAAACTTTAAAATAACTTTTTAAAAACTTCTTACGGCAAGGTTGCAACGTAATTTATATATATTAGTATTTTTTACGTACTTGTCTCACTGCAATTTTTTATATTATGTATCTTTGTGTATATTTTGACAATGTATATCTGTTTTTTATATCAGCCAACGACAATAAAGATTATTAAAATTAAAAAAAAAAATAAACTGTTTTTAAAATTCTATTACTCTGGTAACTATTACTCTATTAACCAAGAGGAAAAGTCCACCATGTGCAACAGATCTGAATTTGAATCTCTACAACATACATTTTTTGAATGTCCTATCTATGAATCTCTCAGAAATCTATATGTACTTAGTCTAAGGCTTATCTTTACACTGAGTAAACTAAACCTCTTAAAACTTAAACTGTCGTATTTTTTGTAATTAATGTTCTTAAACTGAGATCCTTTATTCTTAACAAATAAAGGGCCTCACTTTTAATTTAAGATTAGCCCATAAGTTTGTTATTTCATTTTAATATTTTATGTTACATATGTAACAATTGTTGTAAGATGTAAGTCTTGAGAAACAATAAAGTATATATCTATCTATTAATCTGGTTGGCCCTTAATTACTAACAAGCCCTCTCAGGACCAGTTTATCAGTGTACAGTTAAAATCTTATTTAAATGATAAAGTCTCAGTTAAGATCAAATTCTGGATTTTGATTGGAGTTTCTATGCTTATTATGTGTCAGCTAAATTTAGCTGCACTTTGATAAACCCAGCCTCACAGACGCAACCAAAACTAATTTCATTCGATAGTCAAATATCCATCGCTCAATACTCACGGTTCACAAAAAGGTCAAATAAAATAAAAAATTGCCCAAGAACTTTGTAAATAAAATTTGATTCCTGGCCCTTTCCTTAAATAGGAAAAGCAAAAATTAAAAAATTTCAACGACAAAATTTTTTTTTATCGCACTTTTTTTGTTTTGAGTATTATAAAATAGATACACGCTGATTTATAATTTTCCCAATTCACCAATATTTGCTACAGTTTACTTTTTTCTGCTTAAACGTTTTACCTGTAACTCAAAAATTAAATTTTAAATAATATAGGACCCCCTTGGGGGGCCTTAAAGAGGACGAAAGCCTAAATTTTTAAATTTTCTTGGGTTTATCTTGTATGCTCTATTTATATACCAATATAAGCTATTCTAGTAGTATATTAAATATTTTTTTTAAATAGGGGGCTTTGGGGGGTCTTGAGCCAATTTTCAGATTTTTTTTAGAATTTTAATGTACAAAAAATATTATAATATTATAAATATTTTCTAGATATTGTTTAAAATGTCGGTTTGGGGGTTAATTATTATATAATATATATTATTATATATTATATTATATATTATTATTATTATTATTATATATTAATATAAAAAAGATATATAATAATAATATTATTATGTACGCGTACGTGTCAAATTTGGTTTATATTTCTCCTGAAAGTTGTTAAAGAAGTCTCTTATAAGAGACTTACTATATCTAATAATTAATTAAATTTTTGCTTTTATTTTTTCTGTACTTTTATATTTCAATTTTGTTTAATACAAAATATAATTTATAACTTTATTTGCATTTAATTTATTGCCTTTCCTCTTGAATTAATTAATTTAATATACTACTAGAATAGCTTATATTGGTATATAAAAACCCAAGAAAATTTAAAAATTTAGGCTTTCGTCCTCTTTAAGGCCCCCTAAGGGGGTCCTATTTGTTAGATATTATTTAAAATTTAATTTTTGAGTTACAGGTAAAACGCTTAAGCAGAAAAAAGTAAACTGTAGCAAATATTGGTGAATTGGGAAAATTATAAATCAGCGTGTATCTATTTTATAATACTCAAAACAAAAAAGTGCGATAAAAAAAAATTTTGTCGTTGAAATTTTTTAATTTTTGCTTTTCCTATTTAAGGAAAGGGCCAGGAATCAAATTTTATTTACAAAGTTCTTGGACAATTTTTTATTTTATTTGACCTTTTTTGCGAACCGTGTACTAATTTGGCAAACATTTTTAAAAAACAATAAAAAAAATTATCGTTAAAAAAACATTAAATAGGATCATTGTTGTTATCATTATTTCAAGACGTATGAGATACGGGTAGTTAGTGCTTATGTAACAAACATGAGGTGTTAGTAATTAAGGGTTAACCCAACCAGATATATTTTTCAGTGTTTGAAAATGTTCTTCTGTCCGTCCGTCCTATAACTCAAAAACGAACTATTCGTTCGACTCGAATTTTTCAGGAAAAATTCAGTTCTATGAGAGAATGAACCCCATTTATTTTTAAAGTAATCCCATAGAAAAAAAAAAGTTATGAGGGTAAAAAAAAATCGAAAAAAGCTGAAATGCGATTGAATTTTTTTAAGGAAGAAGAATCCAGGTAGAATCCAATTTTTTTTTTATTTATTTTAAGTTTCAATTAAATTAAACTTGCGTTTAATGAGTATTTCATAAATTTGCCAATCACCTTGAAAAAGTTGCAAAAAGCTGGACAATTTGAAAAAGTTTATTAATCTTTTTTTGATGTAGATGCAATAGTTGCCCTAATATATCCATAAGATTTTTTTTTATTCGGCACTAAAAACAGATAACCTTTTTTAAGTTTAGGTTTCTAGATGGGATAAAAAAGTTCGTAATTCTTTACCTGAAAAGTTCGTAAATTTTTGCTTTGTCTCCTTCTCAAAACTACCTTCGCTACGGCTCTGTACTTTTTTGATTTTTGATATATTTTTTATACGATTTTTATATATTTATTTTTTATATATTTTTTGTGTATTTTTGTATATTTTTTGTATTATTTCTATATTTTTTATATATTTTTTGTATATTTTTTTATATTTTTTCTATATTTTTCCTATATTTTTTGTATAGTTTTTTTGTATATAAAACACAACTTATCTTAAAATCTTTTGTAAGATTTATTTATGATAAATCTGTTATTTATTTCAACAGTATACAAATTCCGACATACATATATATTATTTATAAGAAGTATTCGGCAAGTTAAATTATGCGTTTTATAAAACAAAACTAACATAACACAAGAAATATATCATACAAAGACCACAGGGAAAAAACTATTAAAGTTCCAAAACAAAAAATATTCAGGAAACAAAATTGAAAGTTTAAAGTCTAATAGATCTAACAAAAATATTATAAAAAATAATATTCTGTATTTAATTCATTATTTAAAGTATACCGGGTGAGTTTCAGTCCATGTACACCCCTTAAAATGGAATTGGTTTCAATCCGATCCAAGCAATTTTTTTGCAGCCTTTATTTCTTAACAGGGGCTACAACATAGCGTACAAAATTAAAGAATGCTTTGATCGGATTGAAAACAGCCTAATTTTAGGAGGTGTCCATGGACTGAAAGTCACCCGGTATAGTATTATTATAAAATAAAATAACTTTATTTCACTAATCAGATAACCTCAAAACTAATTATTTATATAGTAATGTCGGAGCGTTGTATTAAAGAATGCTTTAAGTTGCAGTTTACACATCAATCAAGCAACGGTCTTAAAGAGACTTCGAGCAGTCCTCCCTCAAGCTATTTACTAAGGAAATTTTTCGATGAACACAGGAAATAATAGGTACTATGAGTATTCTTTCGTGGTACGCTGTGCTGCGACTTTGATCAGTTTTGAATATAACAGCATTTTTTAAAAGGCTTATGATAATTACTTAAGTCAATTTTTTGCAATTTTGCATTTGTCAAATATTGGGGATCATTGTACTTTATTTATTGACACTAAAATATAATTTTTGAAAAAGTCTATTATCATTTTTACCCTGTAATCTTTATGTTGTATGAAATATGCATTTTCTTCTATCTGTCAGCTGCATTTCGGTTGGTAGATTTTGAAAGACAGTGAGTATTATCTGCTTTTTATTTAATTCAAACAGGGAAAATTAAAAAAAAAATTAAACGAGCAGACTTCGAAACATTTTGTTTCAACATTTCTAACAAGCTATGTATATGAAAAAAAAAATCCTATAAACGTGGTCTCAAGAATCGGTGCTCCAAGAACTTTGGCCCTTTAACACTTCGTTAACCAGGTGGAAAAAATAACGTTATTAACCACTTGGGGTTTATCAGACCCCAAAATAAAATACACAGAAAAAAATAAAAAACACCATTAATTTCAATAAAAATGATAATTAAATATGTTATAAACTTTACTTACATAATAATAAAAAAAAACAAAAAACTCATATTTTTAATATTCTGAGAAACTTTTAAAACGTTACCAAAAAATGCAACTTCAAACAAATTTCATTACGAAAAAAAAATGGTTGGTATTATATTCATTCAAACATAAGCAGCTTTGGCATAAAGGTTTCAAGTTATCTATACAAACGTCTTATTTAAACTAAATTAAATTGTTTGATATTTACAAATTTAAAAGATCTATATAAAACATTTTACTATTCCCTAAAACGACTTTTGTTTGATTAACGCAGTCGTCCCTCCGAAGTGACTGATCGATTTCGTGCTTTTTAGCACTCTTCAGAGGCACATATCGGTAGTAGGGACAACTACGAAAATCAAATCCTTTCCATATATCTCTATATAGAGTTTAAAAATCGTTATAAGGAAAAGCAAAAACAGCTAGCGACATCTACTGCTAAAAGCAGAGACTGGATAAACCTGGACTTGGACTGTCGATAGGTTTATCCAGTCTCTGCTTTTAGCAGTAGATGTCGCTAGCTGTTTTTGCTTTTCCTTTTAACGATTTTTAAACTCTATATAGAGATATATGGAAAGGATTTGATTTTCGTAGTTGTCCCTACTACCGATATGTGGCTCTGAAGAGTGCTAAAAAGCACGAAATCGATCAGTCACTTCGGAGGGACGACTGCGTTAATCAAACAAAAGTCGTTTTAGGGAATAGTAAAATGTTTTATATACGTCTTATTTAAAAAAATTACGCCCAGGGAGTTTCCGGAGAGCTCCCATAATAAGCTTCCATAGGATGTCCCATATTCAGCCCCTGGGAGCTTTTAGCGAATGCGAAAGACCTTCATTAACCTTAGAGCTTTAGGGTTACTAGTCCCATAATACTCCCATAATGTGGCTTTAAGACTCCCATAATATGACTATAAAACTCCCATAATATGTCAATAACCTATCTTTGCTGGATTTACCCCTTAATGAATAAATAATTTTAGTCAGCCAGCAACAAATATTTTTCTGGTACATTTCTTATGGGAAATGGCCCCGGTTAAATTTGCTGAAATTCTAGTATGCTGGAGTTCTCAACTGACTGATTAAAAGTGTCCATGGTCACAAAGCTCTAAGTCATATAGTTTTCGTGCTACAGCTTAGTTATTAATTTATCCATTTTTTTTTGTCTATTTAGTCATAACTTTTTTTGTGTAAAGTAAAAATAAATAAACAGTCATTTGTTTCGACGGATTAAGATTAACTTTTATAACTAAAAAGTTTTAAAAAAAGTCATTACACTTTAAACAGTGCCGTAGACAAAAAGGGTAACTTTTTAAATAAAATATAAAGTCAGGACGCCACTGGGTAAATTATGTAAAGTATATGTCCCCGATGTCGCTAAATATAATAAACACTTTAAAAAGTCCCGCAGAAACCGAATCCGTAACCCGTTTAACCCTTACACGTCAGGATTTTGACATAACCTCAAAAAAAAAACTCGAAAAACTACTGAAACCGCTAAAATCATCTACTCCATACCACTTTCACCCCCTTCCTCCAAATTCGTAATTTTGTAACTCCATAATCCCCTAACCTCGGAATACCATTACTCCATAACCTCAAAACCCCGTAACTTCATTAAGTAGAAAAATCTGGTTCGGGAAAACAGAACAATTACGTGAAATTTTCTTGTAAAACATAGTTATGAATAACTAACTGTATAACCCTAAAATCCCATCACACCTCCTAACCCCTTTACTCCGTAACCCCATATATTATAATCTCTTAACCCCATCATCCTATTCTGTGGAGAAGTCCGGTTCTCGAAATTATAAGAGTTTTGTGCGTGAAGTCCTGAATCTACTTCATTATTTGTTTTAACTGGACTTCTCCACAGAATAGGATAACGGGATTAAGGGGATATAGTATATGGGGTTACGAAGTGAAGGGATTTTGAGGTTATGGTGTTAGGGGATTTTGGGGTTATAGTTACTTTCCTATGACTATGTTGCACAAAAAAAAAACTGAAGAATTTCTTCTGTTTTCCCAAACTAGATTTTTCTATGATACTTAATGCGGTTACGGGGTTTTGAGGTTATGCGGCTATGGTATTATGATGTTAGGGGATTATGGGGTTCTGGGGTTATAGAATTAGTAATTTGGGGTATGGCATAGATAATTTTAGCGGTTTCAGTAGTTTTTCGGGTGTTTTTTGAGGTTATGTCAAAATCCTGAAGTGTAGGGGTTAAACGGATTGCGGATTCAGTTTCAGCGAGAACAAATACATAAGAATATCATATTGGAATCCAAGACTCAGAAAAATATTTTTTTTTTGTGGGCCTGTGAAATTGAAGTGATTTGGGAGGCTGAGGCTTACCATATATTTCCACATCATGCGTAGATGTTTTATGAGCCTAATGGCGCGAATAAACCATTTTTGAAGATTTGAAGGATACGCCATATTAGAATTAGACCACTAGATATATGTCTATCATTTAAAAACTATCCACCTGAAATAGCTCGCAAACTAAGCACAATGTGAAAATTCTTATGTCATTTTGGATTTTCGAGGGTGAAATTAAGGGGTTGTTCTGATTTTTAATATTTTTTTCAGACGACCTGTATTATTTTTATGTACAAAACTTTTTACAAAGTATTAGGCAACTCTTAAGGTTCACAAAAAAAATGTTTTTTTTTGCCGTCTTAAATAAATGTGCAGCACACGCTGAAGTTAGACACCTCAAAAATAACATGGCAAACGGTTCCAGCGATAGCTCCGCCCCCAATGGTCTAAAACACAAAAATCAAAAACAGTCTTGTTAAAAAATACGTCCTTTACTTCGCTAGTGTAGACATAAGTCAAATTTCCAAAAAAACACAAATTCCATGCGTATTTTAGTGAAAAAAAAAAACAAAAAAAATCCATTTTAAGCTTTGTTAACTAATATCACACAATAATCAAAAATATGATTATTATCATTTATTTTAATTTTTAAAAGCGGCTGTATTTATCCTACATTAAAATAAAGGATATTGGTAAATTCCAAAAAGGCGGTACTTTTTGACTGTACCAGTGTACCAATATGGTGCCATTTAAAAAGATTGAGTTTTTGAGCAAAAACCATTTTTGAAAACTTTAAAATGGTGCAACTGAGTTATAAATTTTTTTTTAGCGTAAATGTATTTTTCTAGGATTACTTAGATCATTTCTAGTAATTTTAAGTAATCATGGCCTATCTATGATATAAACTAAAAATTAAATTAAAAAATACATTGACATCGGAAATGTCACTTTTTTGGTATCATTGTATTCAGAATAAAGCGCAGAATTGAAATATGTAAAAATATATAGGATGTCCCATTTAAAAATCAAAAGTTGATATCATTTCCGGTTAAACCGGAAGTGGCTGAAATGTACAGTTTATGTTAAAAGTTGACAATTTATGGCTATAAGAGACCCTCTCAATTTGAAATCTTTAACTTTTAAAATAAAGAAAAAAAGGGGGGTGTACCTTGGTCTTGTAACACCCGGTATATATATGTATAACTTTTTAAACAAGACAAATTTGGTCAAAATATATTAGAAGCGTATTCTACACATATTGAGAAGTATAAAAAAGCAAAAAAAAAATCTATTTTTTGAAATCAAAAATCAGAACAACCCCTTAAACTATAATATATAATTTTGGGAATTATAACTCTTACCACTTACCTAACCTCTCTATGTTTTGAAAAAAAAATCAAATACACCCTTTATTTAAGGGTGAATAAATATTATAATTATAAAAAGTGTGTTATCCGAAAGCTCTGAAATTTCTTTTTAAGCCTACTCTTTTATATTTTAAGCAGGATCTATTTTTAACGAGATTTTAAGATTATTTTAATCTTTAAACTCAAACAAAAATGCTGGCTACTAAAATCATCCAATCAACTTTAAAGAGGCTAAAGTTACGTATATTTCGCCTAATTAAAATTTATATTTACAATGTTGTTTTAAGAGTTAAGCTTTTATGTTTTCCACACTCTCTATGCCGCTTGAACCATTTGCACTATAGGGTAGGAAAAAAATCATTAGAAAATTCTCACAAGCCCTTCGATTCGCTGAATCAAAAGTGCGCGTAATATCAATGGAGCTCTCTACAACTAGAATTATGAAACAAAAGACGTCTACCCTATCTCTCTCTCATTTGTGCTACACTTTCCAGCTAACCAAATAAATACTGTATTTGTTTTTCATACAACAAATACAGTATTTATTTGGTTGGCCGGAAATTGTAGCACTGAGCGGCACGAACGAACATAGCTAATGTGAATCTGTAGAATAAGATAATTCTACTAAAATTTAGATGGCGCCAGTAATTTCTTTAATAAAAATAATATAGTTACACTTTTCGCCCGGCCAAGTAAATATTGTATTTGTTCAACAAAGAACTAATACAGAATTTGTTTGGTTGGGTGGAAGTGGGAGTGTATGTATGTCTTCTATCCTTTTTGGGTAGAACTTTTGTCCCTGTCTAATCTAACGGGATAAATCGCCATTAGAATTATATTAACTTTGAGCTGATGAACGATGATATTTTTTACACAGAAACTTTCAATAGATTAATGCTTCGGCCAATTGGGTATCAAGAAGACAATTCGTTAGTAGCTTCATTTTAAACTTGTAAATAACTCACATGGGGCTTTTACTTTACAATTTGCAAAGTATAAACCATTCATCTGTCAAAATTTTTTGCTAAAAATTTTATCTAGAACTAAATATCCGTTTTTTTTTTCTCCTACTTACATACATTACATTACAATACATTACATTACAATACATTACATTACATTACATTACATTACATTACATTACATTACATTACATTACATTACATTACATTACATTACATTACATTACATTACATTACATTACATTACATTACATTACATTAAATTACATTAAATTACATTACATTACATTTTTGTTTAACCTCGTACTATTCTAATTAATTAAGCATCCCCTAAGTCCAGGACTTGTGTGAGCTAGTATCAGAGGGAACCACCGGCTTATACTGACTTTCGAACCAGTTTCTAGGGAGTGTCCGTTTCACTTATCGCTTTCGCCAAATTTCAATTATTAATTAACTGGAAAGGGCAAATCGGCGCCAGTGAGAATCGAACTCACGCTAGTAGGCTTGCTATACATACGCGCTAGCCACTACGCTTTGCCTCCTATTATCTGTTATCTAATAATAAATAATCGTTTTGACTATGAAAATATTTTTAACTAAAGTCATTTAGTAATATGCTAAAATTAAATGAACTGCACTCAATACAGAAACTTTTTTCAACTGATACCCGGTTTTTTAAGACTCTCCCCTATCTATGGATTAACTTGTTTCAAATAATATTAGCTTGATTCAAGTAATTGCTTCCCGGTAGTGACAAACTTTGTCTTTTAGCCTAAAACAGATACTTGTAAAATATCATAAAACTTTAACTTTAACTACATGGATTTACATAAATTATTACTACAATAAAAACTAAATTACAATTTTAGCACTACTGAATTCAAGAAAACTTTAAAGATTATGTAAGTTTTTGTAATATTTTTTCACCACTAGCTTTATAAATTATATTTATTTAGCTGGTTTATAATTCAAGAATTGAATATTCCAAATTTAATATTATATTCATTTAAATAATAACAATAGATGGAGCAGTTTTATTATTTTTTTTTTAACTAAATTAATTAAACACTACACCTTTTCAAGTTGTAAATCAGAAAGTGTGATATTAATTTCAGACAGTGTAATTTATTATTCAGATTTTTTAAATAAATTTCAGAAAGTATAAATTGTAATTCAGATTTTTAAATTATATTTCAGAAAGTGTAAAATTGTAATTCAGATTTGCAAGTTATATTTCAGAAAGTATAAATTGAAATTCAGATTTGTAATATATATTTCAGAAAGCGTAAGTTGAAATTCAGAAAGTGTAAATTATATTTCAGAAAGTAGAAATTAATTTTCAGAATGTGATATTTTATTTAAATTTGGATCTGTAAATTCAATTTCAGTGTAAATTAATTTTAGGAAACGCTAATTTGTAAATCAGAAATCATAATTTTTATTTCGGAACGTATTATTTTATTCAACAAAATTTAAAAAAAGTAGCAATTATATATTATACATATATTCGGTACTAAATATTAAACAGCAATAAATTAAAATTTAAAAATAAATGTATTTTTTACATAAACATTTAACAAAATTAATTTCTAAATGACTAGGTCAATTAATTATATTACACACGTATAAATTATAAAAAATAAAAAGTTTCTCGATAGATAAATATTTCTGAAATTTAATTTACACTTTCTGAAATACAATTTACACTTTCTGAAATACAATTTACTCTGTAATAATAATATAAAGTTATAATTTCTGAAATATAATTTACACTTTCTGAATTTCAACTTACGCTTTCTGAAATATAATTTACACTTTCTGAAATTTAATTTATACTTTCTGAAATATAAATTGCAAATCTGAATTAGAATTTACACTTTCTGAAATATAAGTTGAAAATCTGAATTACAATTTACACTTTCTGAAATATAACTTGCAAATCTGAATTACAATTTATACTTTCTGAAATTTAACTTGAAATTCTGAATATCAATTTACACTTTCCTATTTACAATTTGAAAAAGTGTAGTTAAATATTAAGAAAAACTAATAAACATTAAGTAAATTAATTAAACACTAGTCAAATATTAAGAAAAACTAATAAACATTAAGTAAATTAATTAAACACTAGTCAAATATTAAGAAAAACTAATAAACATTAAGTATGTATAAAAAAATTGGGATTACAGGTTTTAGGACAATGAAATAAAGTACCAAATTTACAGTATAATTTTTTGGCCGACGTTTCGAGGGTCTTCGTGACTCTCTTCCTCAGGGCTTTAATTATTAAGTAGGCACAGTCAAATATTTTCTGGCTATTATAGCCATAGTATCAATTATTAATAACAATTTTATTCCACCAAACTTAACTTTAAAGTAGGCACAGTCAAATATTTTCTGGCTATTATAGCCATAATAGTATCAATTATTAATAACAATTTTATTCCACCAAACTTAACTTTAAAGTAGGCACAGTCAAATATTTTCTGGCTATTATAGCCATAATAGTATCAATTATTAATAACAATTTTATTCCACCAAACTTAACTTTAAAGTAGGCACAGTCAAATATTTTCTGGCTATTATAGCCATAGTATCAATTATTAATAACAATTTTATTCCACCAAAATTAACTTTAAAGTTATAATAGCCAGAAAATATTTGACTGTGCCTACTTGATAATTGAAGCCCTGAGGAAGAGAGTCACGTAGACCCTAGAAACGTCGGCCAAAAAATTACACTGAAATCTTGGTACTTTATTTCACTATCCTAAAACCTGTAATCCCAAATTTTAAAAATAATTAAGAAGGACATAATGGATTTCTATATTATATTTTAAAGCAAAACTCTAAATTGCATTAAGCTATTTAATATTTCATGGTAACTTATTTTTTTGCTAGTTTTGTCACAGTTTACTTTTGTAGACAAGAGATGGCACCACATGTGCTCATTCACACTTAATATGGTATAGTCATACCGTATCTAGAGCTATTATAGCTAATGGATTAATAATTACACTAGGCAACACGGTTTCTTGCCCCGATTGGAATCATATGTTTTTTAACTAATTTTGGGTCGCTAAAACCGAATCTGGCCTCAGAATATTTCTATTACATAAGTTTTCTGAGAAAAATAAGATAAAATTGTTAAAAAATCATTATTTTATCCCTCTTTTGTTCTAAAATCAAGGGAGACAAAAATATTCCAAGGAAAAATTTGGATTCGGCGACTCAATATTAGTTAAAAAATACCCAACTTAAAACATAGAAACTTTAAATTCATAGGTAAAATAAATAGGGATATTATGAAAAAAAAATATTAAAAAAAAATGGATAATGTGACAAAACTAAGTAAGTAAGGGTAAGAAGAAGGGTGCATAAGGGGACAAGCTTATCGCCACGTACTCATGCTAAAAATTGTCAAAAATCATTACTAGGGGGTCAAAAATGAACTAAAAAAATGTTAAGTATTATGGTTCTTATGTAATAAAGTAACATTTTTATGATGTAGAACCATTAAAAAAACAAAAAAATACACAATATTTTGTTTTATAAATTATTTTTAAATTGGCATAATTGCATGTACTAAAATTTAAAAAATAAGACGTGCTGAATTTTTTTAAAGGTCAAATTTGGATTCTGCGCCTTTAAATTGATAAGAAAAATATATTTTTTAGGCTAGGGAAAAAAGTTTACACTGTGTACTTTAATTTTATATCTTTTTTATTTATTTACTTTTTAGGAACAAACTAAGCAAAATAAAAAAATATTTGTATAAATATTTTTGTAGAAAATTTCATAATCTACAAATTAAGTTTTATAAATTTTTTAAAAAATTTTTGATAGTTTTGCTACAAATGAGCAATTAAGTAAACTCTGCACTTTCATTTTAATCTTTTTATATTTTTTCGCGTACTTACTCTGACAGTAGGTTCTTGACATATAGATTTTTGAATTCCTCGTATTTTTTTTAATATACACTAAAATTTTCAAAATTCTACTCTTTTTTTTAAAGATTTTGAAAAAAAACGTCATTATTACCATTAATAATGGATTTATTCTATGTTTTAAAAGTGCGTATTTGCCTACATTCTAAACCATTAGTAGAAATTTAATTTATTACCAATAGTAGGTAATAAAATCAGCTGATTTCTGTCACTTTCTATTTTTGTTTTGTTTTTATCCAGAAATGATATAACTTTTTCTAACTCTAAATATTTTTTTACAACTACAGATTTACTCTTAAATTCTTTTGACTTATCACAAGTTGACATTTGCATTAGACATCGTACCAAAGAAGAAATTAAAAAAAAAACTACATGGGGGTAGGTACTAGTACACTATTATAAGTTATGACGTCCACTTTGGAATATTTTAGAAACTTGACAATTTATTATAATTGTGTTTTATTATTTTGTGATGTGGAATAATCCCATTTAAAAAGACTATGTGTTACCTATGAGTAAATAAATAAATGTATTGCTGTAAGAAAATTTGATTATTATAAATATTTAGTTCGAAATGGCAGGGTTTTATCTTTGGAATTAGAGTTGTAAACAATAAAAATTTAAACCCCTACGATGTTATGTAAGCGTTGTAACAAAGTTTTTATTAATCCAAACCGCTACTATGTGTACACTAAAGTGTACACATGAGAGTTATTATGATTTTATTATATTAAAATTTATTATATTCTGCAGTAAAAATTTATTTTAAAGTTCTATGTAAAATAAATTATAAATATAATTATTATAGTAATTATTATTATAATAAAATTAAGAAATTCTTGATCCTTACTCATATTGGAGTTGATTTAAATAAACCATAGAAAAAATGTTATCTCTCCAAAATATAAATTTATTGTCTATTAAACAAACATTACAGCGACAATTTTTTCGACTTTTTTAACATAAAGTCATTTTCAAGTTTTTAAATTTATAACCAAATTAACTTGAGTACATATTATTAGAAATGTCATATGACATTTGGACTTTTTATAATTTGTTTATAAAAAACGTAACAGTGGCGTATATTTTGTTATTTAACTAATATCTCCAAAAGTATTGGTGCTACGAAAAAAAATTGTAGTAAACTTTTTTGTGCATAATTTTATTGTCTTATTATACAGAGCGGTCCAAAAGTCACCCCCCCCTCTTAACTTTTGAACGAGTTTAGATATCGACTTCAAATTTAGAACTCTTAAATAAGACAACAACCTATCTTTAATCATATATTTGATACTTTTAGCTCTTAAAATGTGGACGGGGGGCATGGGGCGACATTTTTTTAAATAGAAAGGTGGGTCGTGTGATACAACATTTTAAAGCTTATAAAATTCTCCATTTAACTGTATATTTTTTTTTATTTTTTTTTTGGTTTAAAATAGGGTTGAAAATGGGTATTTTTGTCAAAATTTCTCTAAAAAATACTTTTAAACTAATTTTAGTTGACATAAATAAAAATTAACAAAAAAAAAACTTAAAAATTTATTTTTTAGCACCAAAAACTGAAAAATCAAAACCTTAAAAAACATATTTAAAATTTTTAAAATGTATGGTTATATAGAGAAATTTAAAGGCTTTGAAATTATGTATCAACGACCCCCCTTTCCATTTAAAAAAATTTCCCCCCATGCCCCCTGCTCACATTTTAAGAGATAAAAGTATCATCAAATATATGCTTAAAGATAGTTTAAGTTGTCTTATTTAAGAGTTCTAAATTTGAAATCGATATATCAACTCGTTCAAAAGTTAAGAGGGGGGGGGGGGGGTGACTTTTGGACCGCACTGTATGTGTTATAGTCGTGCGATAAAAAATAAAAAGAAATTGACCAAAAATTAAATTAACTTTTTTTGGCCTCTTTGGCCCCCTTCTAACCTACCCACATACTCAAAAATCGGAAACAAAAATTGAAAAAAAATACTTTTAATTTTAGAATTCTAAAATACAAAAGTAAAAAATGACAAAAATCTAAATTTTTCATTTTTGGCACTGCTGATTTTTAATATCATATTGAAAAGTCGATCGAAACAACATCGATTTCGCCAAAATTTTGTATAAAGGTATAATAATAATAATAATAATAATAATAATAATAATAATAATAATCTTTATTGCTTATAAAGAAATACATCTTACAGCAAGAGTTAGATAAATCAATAGAAAAGAAAAATAAACACGAATGAAATAAACATATAAAAAAAAAATCACAATAGGGTAAAACCCCCAATTATTGGCACTTTAAGAAATTTTGCACATATATATCATTATAACTTATTAAATATTTCATGTTATTAAGAATAAAATATTTTACATCATTTAGTAGTTATTCTATTTTATATATTATATAAAATTTAAACTGAGATCTTAATAATATTAAAGAATTTTTTAAATTAATTACAAGAATACACAATTTCGTATTATTGGCACCTTTTTGCTAATCATTGGCATCCAGATTTTCCTATTATTGGCACCTAATTTTTGATTTGAAGCAACGGAAAAAAATTACTGAGTACCTACTTTTTGTTGAATAATAATCATTTTATTATCAAAAAAAATATTTAAATTGGAATATTGTAGTTTAATACATATTTACTAAAGTCTGTAAACAAAAACTCAAATTTATTTTAGAAATACAACATTTTAAATATCTCTATATTAAAGTTAAAATATTAGTTACCTAATAGTTACCTAATACTAATTGGTATCCATAAAATATTACCTAGTTACCTACGTACACTTATCTAAAAGAATTATTAGGTTTTTAGACTAATTTTGATGAACAAGTTTTGCATAAAATAAACCTGTGCCAATAATAGGACTTTAATATAATTTGGACACCTATTATGGGCACCGTGATAAAAAATTAAATTCTAAAGAAAAATTAAGTTTATAGACAAAATTAAGTGTAAAATTTATATACGTTCATATGCATTGAGGAAAAACTGTAAGTTTTTCATTAAACGCTGTTTAGAACTCATTTATTTAAAATAGGTTTTTAGCAACACCTGTATCTTTTATATAATAGCCCATTCGCTTTAAAATATGGATTTGGTTTTGTCTTATATCATATGTGGCAATACGTATGTATATATAACCGTACAAGTAATAAATCTATTCAATTTTATTTTATTTATTCTATTAATTTAGCATTTTAACTGGTTGCCAATAATTTAAATTACATGTTTGTTTAACCTCGTACTATTCTACTTAATTAAGTATCCCCTAAGTCCAGGACTTGTGTGGACTAGTAGTAGAGGGAACCACCGGCTTATACTGACTTTCGAACCAGTTTCTAGGGAGTGTCCGTTTCACTTATCGCCTTCGCCAAATTTCAATTTTTAATTAACTGAAAAAGGCAAATCGGCGCCAGTGAGTATCGAACTCAGAAGAGGCTAATTATTGGCACCTGAGCCAATAATTAGAATTTAGTTTAATTTTGTATACCAATTGTTAGCACCGTCGAAATTAAATAAAAATGTAAAGAAATATAAAGTTTTTAAGGCTAATTAATAAGTAGAATGCATATCCTTATTAAAATTATAGAGAAAAAATAAAAAGTCCATCAATAAACATCTTTTATTAACCTTCTACTTAAAGCAATTCCTTAGCATAAACCTTAAAAATTCACACTTACGTAGTTTACAAGAAACTGCTGAGATTCTACTGCGCAGGGGGGAATAATATGTTTATCGCATTTAAAGTATAATATTTAGCAATATTGCCACTTCGTAAAAAATAAAGTTAGATTAAGGCATCAATGGAGAATTTTTTTATATAAACGAAAATATCACTCCAGTGCCAATAATTAGCGGAGTGCAACGATTGGGGGTTTTACCCTAAGTACCTAACTAATTTATTCATTTAGAACAAAAGCCCTTAATTCGACACATAGAATGAGATAGTTACAAAGAGATTTGATGTTCCGTAAGTCCAGAGCATCTAATAGATTTACAAGTTCATAAAAGTTTATTAGAAAAGGTATATGAGCTAATCTAAAAGGTATATAGTGGGCACTCAAATAAAATATGCTCAAATGTTTCAAGCCTTGACAAATTACACATTGTACATAACTCAGAGTAGTTAATATTATACAAGGATCCCTTATACACGATTTTAAGATATTTGCAACAACTTAACCTAATTTGTGCAAAAATGCGCACAAGATAAGTAGGCAGATTGTAGAGTAAATATCTAACCGGTTCGTTATTGACCTGGAGATGTAAAAAGAAACTGGAGAACCTACTTTCAGTAACTCTAGCCAAATCGTCTTGATGTAATTTATCTTTAAACATTTGCAGGAGATTGGTTTTTTCTCTATTGAGTGTTTGCAGATTTAAATTATTTAAAATGTCATGTTGTATAAAGGTATTTTATTAAAAACCTTAATGGGGTCAATACCTTAAACTCTTAAATTTAAAATGTAAATTTGGGTTCAGCGACCTTGACAACCCCTAAATACCTTTTTTATCAAAACCTATTAAAATTCATGATATTTTGTCACCGTATTGAATTCGCCATTTTGATATTTCAGTAATGGATTCCGTCAGCTTTCACAAAAATACGATAAAAAACGAATTTTGCTCGCGGAAAAGCTTCCTCTTGTCCATAGTGTAGCAGTTTAAAAACGCTACGTAATATAAGGAAACTGAAGGCAGATTCGGAGTTACCACTGCGCGTTTAAATAGGAAAACCCAAATCAAATGCAAATATTTTTCAAAAAGTTTTCAAATGAATAACTGTGTTATTTTTACATAAATTTAAAATCGATTCAAAAGGTTATTTTTGTAAAATACGGCATTTATGTAGCGCTACTTGAAGGCATATCCAGAAGCTTGCATAAGAACATAAAACATAAGAATGCGATGCCGTGATTGGCTTAGAGAACGTTCAAGTATTACGTAACGCTCCTAGGGGGTAATTTTGGAGTGTTACGCCCATGTTAATGGTATAGGAAAGTAGCGTTACAGGGGGGGGGGGGTGGTGGTCCAAAATGATCGAAATTTGCGTTACGTAATACTTGAACGTTCCCTTACAAGATACATGGCGTCACATCAAGCCAATCACGGCATCGCATTGTTATGTTTTATGTTTTTATGCGAGCCTGTGAATAGGCACTGAGTTGGCATTAGTTTGTTCCTTTGTTGTTTGTTTATTTCTTTTTCACTTTGGTGGATTTTGCTAATTCGATTTAATGCATTCCTTTGTCCATTAGTTTTTTAGGCTAAGTTTTTGTTTAAAACTTTTCACAAAGAGGGCATTTATAAGGTTTTATTCCTGTATGTACAGTTATGTGATTATATAAGTTAGATCTGTATTAAAAACTTTTATTGTACTGAGATCATTAATAAAGTTTTAGTCCTGTATGTATTGCCATGTGAGTACTTAAGTTAGATCTGACAGAAAAACACTTATTGAACTCAGAGCATTAATAAGGTTTACTCCACTATGTACATGTGATTATTTAGGTTATTTTTTTGTGATTTTTTTTGCATTGTGTACATTAATAAGGTTTTATTCTTTTATGAATTTTCATGTCAGTATTTAGGCTAGATTCTTAAAAAAACACTTATTGCAATGAATACATTTATAAGGTTTTATTTCTGTATGAATTGCCATGTGCGTATTTAAAATAAAATATGTATAATACATATTTTTGTGGAAACTACTTATTACATTGAGTTCATTTATAAGGCTTTATTCCTGTATGAATTGTCACATGAATTAGTAACTTAGATCTGTATAAAAAACACTTATTGCAGTAAGGGCATTTATGAGGTTTAAGCCCTGTGTGTTGCCATGTGAGTATTTAAGTTAGAATTGTTTGAAAAACACTTATTGCAATGCATACATTTATAGGGTTTTATTCCCGTATGAATTTCCGTCCGTCCGTCCATCTTCATAAATCGGGGCGCACCGGATCAGAGCTAGCGCTCTCTTGCCCTTTATTGAATTTTTTTTTTCTTGAGTATATAGTTTGGTAAATGTCCATTTAGGGCTATCTGAGTTCCTTCTTGGTGGAGAACGTGCTTGGTCGTGACAAAATCACAAAACGGTATTCAGTCCTTTTTTTTTTTCCTTTATTGACATTAAATTTTACAAATTTGGTATAAATAAAAAAAAAAAATTTTTGACTTTAGTTAACTAATAAGTTAAAACAAAAACAAACAGATTTAAAAACATGAAGATAATAAATAAATAAATAAATAATATAATATAATATTCTTTATTTAACCAATAAGTCATTATCTACAAGTATAAATTTATCTATACAATCCTAAAATCAAAAAAAAAATATATATATATATATATAGTAGAACTTAAAAATTAAATAAAAAGGTAATCCCCACTAAGCAGAAGAATGCTTGTTGTGGGTGCTTGTAGAAAAATTAAATATAAATTCATTTTTATAAATACATAATCATTTAATATTATAAAATTAAGAGTTTAAAACAAAATGAGATTGTTTTTAAAAACATTTAACATTCTACCCATCTTTAGAGATTAACCCAGTTTCAATAAAATTTTCTATTTTATATGTAGATTGTTCAAATAACCAAACTTTAATTTTTTTATTTGTTATATTACTGTTTTTTAAACAGAGGGGCAAAACATTATACAGTCTGGAAGCTAAATAGGTATGAGATTTTGTTCCAATAGTTTTTGTTGATTTTTTTGTTGGAATATTTAAGCTACCCTTTGTATTATATGTATGAGTTTTGTTATATTTTTCATTTTTAAGTTGCCACTTTATTAATTGTTGAGCATATATTTGTCTAACATTTAATATTTGTTTCTCTTGTAAAAGCTGGTTACCGGAGTAGTTGAAATCTTTTTTAAAAATAATTTTTAGAATTCTTTTATGTACCCTTTCCAGGTTAGTCAAATGTGTTTTAAGTATGCCTCCCCAGGCTAGTATCCCATATCCCAGTACCGAATTTACAAGTCCATAATAAGCAATTTTTAATTGTTTTTCATTTAAGATATTATTTAACTGTTTAAATGAATAAAACATTCTTCTAATTTTTTTACATAATTGTGTAACCTGGATATCCCATCTAAAATGAGAATCCAGGTGTACTCCTAAATATTTTATTTCATTAACTTGTTCAATTTTCAAGTTATTTTCTGTTGTTATGGATAATAAAATAGGTAAATAAATAAAACGAAAAACAAATAGATTTAAAAACATGAAGAATAGTGAATAAATAGATAAATAAATGAAAAAGAAAAACAAATAAATTTAAAAACATGGAAAAAACAAATAAATAGATAAATAATAACATTTGGTGGATAAACAATGACAATTTTTAAAAACCAGTGAGAGGGATTTAACCTATAACTTTCCGACCAGGATAGTAACACTTAAAAGACATAAATAGTTTGGACGTGCACAGTTAAAAAGTTAAAATTTATTTTTAAAGATAGTTCAGGGGGGATCTTGCAGAAGAATTTTGGGCCTTCTGTAAACTTGTCTTGGGTCAGGGACATAGTCTAGGGCTGCTCTTACTAGTTCATTGGGATGGTTCAGGGCTCTGTTCAGTTGTGAGACTTATTATTATTATTAAATACTCACATTATAACTCATAAAGGAATAAAACCTTATAAATGTATTCATTGCAATAAGTGTTTTTTACAAAAATCTAGCTTAAATACCCACATGACAAATCATAAAGGAATAGAACCTTATAAATACACACAATGCAATAAGTGTTTTATACACAAACCTAACTTAAATACTTACACGACGATTCGTAAAGGAATAAAACCTTATTAGTGTACACAATGCAATAAGTGTTGTTCACAAAAATCTAGCTTAAATACCCACATGATAAGTCATACAGTAATAAAACCTTATAAATGTACACAATGCAATAAGTCTTTTACACGAAAATATAGCTTAAATACTCACATGACAAATCATACAGGAATCAAATATTACAAATGTTAACCCTTCGTTAGGCGCGCTTGTTTTAGTTACGAGATTAGTCGCGTGGTCTTTGTCTTTGTCTCTTGTAGACCATTTTATTTTTTGTTTAAAAAAAAACACATTTATATTTTTAAAAAGCAAATATCTTATGTTATTTATTTGGTTGTATTTAAAAGTTATTTACATATTTTTTTCAAATTATTGTTTAACTAAGTGTTAAGGGTAAAAGAAAAATGATATACAATTCTAACATATATTTTACATCTGTACGGTAATTTGTAAAAAAAATAAAAATAACTTAAACTTTCTGAAACTAAAACATTTGTTTTTTTTTAATATGTACGATTATAAAAAAATAAAAAACACCTAAATTAAAAGAAAAAAAATATTATAAAATTTGACTCGAAATCATGCAATATTTTAGTAACTCATGCGCTTTGTACATGTGCTCTTTGCAATCGTAGTTATGATATTTTGAGCATTTTTTTTTTCGATTTATTTTCCCTTCTTAGGCACATTTAGTGTCCAAAGTAATTTTTAGTTTTATAGAACAGAAAATTACCTTATTTATCAAAAACATTACGTATGAGCTCTTTTATGCCCAAAAAGACTCGTGCCAGTGTCTTCCCATAAACCGCTATTTTTTTTGGTGGTAAAGACATATTGTATCTTTAATTTATATTTAAACTAATAAACTAACTTTGAAAAACAATATTCACAAAAAGAAACCATAAAAACACAAAATAAAAAAATGCAAAAATAAAAAAGGTAACTTGGTTAGTCGCGCGGTCTACAATTGTAGACCAGGCAGGTTTCAATATGAATAAAAACAATATTATACCCATTCAAAGTGTGAATTATTACTGATCTAATAGATTGATGCATAATGCACAGCTACTCGAAGGGGCGCAAGCGTGAACACTCCGTGTAAAAAGTTACCCAGCTAAAAAAAAGCATGGATCGTAGACCGCGCGCCTAACGAAGGGTTAAAAAAGTCTCCTGGGTTGGATTGGTATCACTGCAGAAACCTTAAAACAAATATTTATATTTATAGCTGAGCCTCTTACCAAATTAATAAATTTAAGTTTTAAATAGGAAGAGTTTCCAAATATATTAAAAATAACGTTACTACCGCTAAAAGTCCAAACCAGTATATAAATCAGCTGCTCCCATTAAAATGGAAAATTATCCACCCATTTTTTTAACGTCAAATGTAGGTAAAATATTTGAAAAAGTAATTAAATCTAGAATGGATTCATTTATAAAAAAATATAGTATACTATCTGGTTAGCAATTTGGTTTCCGTAGTGGACTTTCAACTCAGGATGCTATAACCAATTTGGTAAGTAAAATATATAAAAATCTTGACTTGTCCAAACCATCCCCAGCAACTTTTAAATACTTGAGAAAATTATGGCTTTCGAGGTAAAATATTTGATTTAATTAAAAGTTATTTAAGCAATAGGAACCAAATTGTAAAAAAATTGAAAACATGTTAAGTTATGAAAAAAATGTAAAAACAGGGAACCCACAGGGGACTGTTCTTAGTCCTTCACTATTCATACTCTATGTAAATAGTATATTTTAATAGTATATTTTCACAAATTTCTGAGGTTATCATATCATTTGCCGATGATACAGTAGGCTACATTGAGGAAAATTCTTGTTTGAAAGTCAAGATGATTGCGGAAAGGTGTTTAAAAAAATTATGCAACTGGTTTAACCACAAGCTATTAAAAATTAATAAGTGAAAATAAAAGTTTCTTATATTTTTTTCATACGCACAAAATTTACCAGAATTAAACAACTTAAAAATGCACAATGTTTAAAAAAAAAACTTTATTTTTATAAATTTCATATCTTAAAAACTAACGAACCTATTTTAAAAATTAAAACATATTTTTGATTGGTATTAAAATACCTTTAAAATGATGTGTAATATAATATATTATAATATAATATTATTACTGTATTATAATATGAATTATTTGGTGCCAAATTAAAAAAAGGTAAAAAGCAAGTTTGACTTAGTCAATAAATTACTTTTACTACTATTACTATACAGGGTGTATTTGAAATAGGGTAGGAAATTTTAACAGGTGATTCTACATGATAAAATATGACAAAAAATTCCTATAAACATATGTCTAAAAATGCGTCATAAGGGAGCTACGCCTCTTTGAAATTGGCTAAAAAAATCGGTTTTTATTCAATAACTTAGGAACCCTTTGAGATATGTTAACGAGGTTTTGCACGTGAATTAATCCTAATAAGGCCCATCTTTGTATGTCATTTTCACGTACTTATTTATACCAGGGGTGTCGAAACGGGGGGGCCTGATCAGTTTTTTGTCCCAAACTTTTTTCTGTGTGACTTTTTTGCAATTTTATTTTTGAAATATGATTGCTCAGGTCAAAATACATAAAAAAGGTACTCTTGTTGTAATACTGTAGGATTAACCGTTTTCGAGAAAAGTTCATTTGAAGGTGACATTTTACGGTTCGAGGACGAAAAAATAAATACTAAAATATCGAAAACCAAAATTTTAATGATGCAATGTTATTCTACATCAAAAGCTAAGAAAAAAAGCTTCCATACATGTAGGTCGAAAAAACGCTTTTAAAGCTACCATAGCCCTTTAAAAATGGTGCATATTTAGGAGACCATAGCTCCATTAGGATTGATTTTTGGAAGTACCTGTATATGAGGTTTTTTTCTTAGTTTTTAATGTACATTCGCCCTGCATCACTAAAATTTTGGTTTTCAACATTTTAGTATTTAATTTTTCGTCCTCGAACCGTGGAATTTCACCTTCAAATTAATTTTTCTCGAAAACGGTTAATCCTAGAGTATTACAACAAGAGTACCTTTTTTATGTATTTTGACCTGTGGAATCATATTTCAAAAATAAAATTCCCAAAAATTACACAGAAAAAAGTTTGGGACAAAAAACTGATAATCCCCCTCCGTTTCGCACACCCCTGGTTGAAATAAGTACATGAAAATAACACATAAAAATGGGCCTTGGTAGGATTAGTTGACGTGCAAAACCTCGTTGATATATCTCAAGGGGTTCCTGAGATATTAAATAAAAACCGATTTTTTTAGCCACTTTCAAAGGGGCGTAGCTCCCTTATGACGCATTTTTAGACATATGTTTATAGAAACTTTTTGTCATATTTTATCATGTAGAATCACCTGTTAAGATAATGCAGCTTGTTTTATTTATTATAGTCATTAAAATTATTAATTACAAGTTGTTACACTAAAAAATAACGTAACAGATTTTCTGTTAACTGTAACAACTTGTAATTAATAACAAATGTTGTCTTGGGTTCCAAATAGGCAAAAAAGTTTAGTATTTACTATGATAACGAATTGTCAGTGAACATTATATAAATATTCCTTTGGGAAGTTACAAAAAACAGTAAATCATAAAGGGTGCAAACTATGTGGATAATTTTGTGGTTGAAATGTTAGGAAAGTTAGCATTTGGAAAGGAAGTCGTCGCGACGCGTCGGGTCCTAGTTGGAAATAAATGTTAACGTTGACACAGAAATGATCTATGAGATTATTACGGCCAACAGTTTTGAGGATACCCTGTGAAGTTAGCGAAAGATCGCAGTCCCATTGTCCACAAAGCGCTGATTCTTTAACCTCCAAAATACTATCATATCAAGCCTTAATAAAACTTACAGTAATCTCCCAGTTTAAATGCAAATAACTCAAAATTTTGACTATAACTCGCTTACAATAATGATGAACACAGGACGACAATTTTTTTGTCGATTGACGTGGATAAAAAATGGTTTTCTAGGGGTATTTTTGGTCGCTGGGAGGGGTCCAACATGATCAAAATTTGCATTACGTAATACTTGAACTACGGCCCTTTAAAATAGCAATAAAAAAAAAGTTTTTAATTAATAACTATGGTAACCTTTAAGCTGGAACGACAAGCTTTTGCATGTATACTAGTATTAATAAGGGCAATAAGCTTATATTAAGTAATTTCTTTGAATTTATCCAGACGCGTTTCTAGACGGAAAGATGTATTAGGCTTAACACATTTTTCCAACTTTTTTATTTTTTACTTTGTTTTGGATTTTTTTGTAAAAAAAATTAATTCCTTGAGTAAAAACACATAATAAATGTCATATAGTGTAACACTGTAGGAGCAACCGTTTTCAAAAAAAAATGCAATTAAAAGGAAGTAACATTTTGTGCTACCAAAAACGTTACTTTTTAAAAAGCCTATTACTCCTTGAATATTAAATTTAGATGTTTTGGTGAAAAATACTTTTTTGCTCATTTTTTAATGAAAAATCACCCTGAAGCATTAAAATACACAATGTTTAAAAAAAAACTTTATTTTTATAAATTTCATAATATCTTAAAAACTAACGAACCTATTTTAAAAATTAAAACATATTTTTGATTGGTATTAAAATACCTTTAAAATGATGTGTAATATAATATATTATAATATAATATTATTACTGTATTATAATATGAATTATTTGGTGCCAAATTAAAAAAAAGGTAAAAAGCAAGTTTTTTTGAAATATTAGAAAGGCCCATTGACTTAGTCAATAAATTACTTTTACTACTATTACTATACAGGGTGTGTTTGAAATAGGGTAGGAAATTTTAACAGGTGATTCTACATGATAAAATATGACAAAAAGTTCCTATAAACATATGTCTAAAAATGCGTCATAAGGGAGCTACGCCTATTTGAAATTGGCTAAAAAAATCGGTTTTTATTCAATAACTTAGGAACCCTTTGAGATATGTTAACGAGGTTTTGCACGTGAATTAATCCTAATAAGGCCCATCTTTGTATGTCATTTTCACGTACTTATTTATACCAGGGGTGTCGAAACGGGGGGGCCTGATCAGTTTTTTGTCCCAAACTTTTTTCTGTGTAACTTTTTTGCAATTTTATTTTTGAAATATGATTGCTCAGGTCAAAATACATAAAAAAGGTACTCTTGTTGTAATACTGTAGGATTAACCGTTTTCGAGAAAAGTTCATTTGAAGGTGACATTTTACGGTTCGAGGACGAAAAAATAAATACTAAAATGTCGAAAACCAAAATTTTAATGATGCAATGTTATTCTACATCAAAAGCTAAGAAAAAAGTTTCCATACATGTAGGTCGAAAAAACGCTTTTAAAGCTACCATAGCCCTTTAAAAATGGTGCATATTTAGGAGACCATAGCTCCATTAGGATTGATTTTTGGAAGTACCTGTATATGAGGTTTTTTTCTTAGTTTTTAATGTACATTCGCCTTGCATCACTAAAATTTTGGTTTTCAACATTTTAGTATTTAATTTTTCGTCCTCGAACCGTGGAATTTCACCTTCAAATTAATTTTTCTCGAAAACGGTTAATCCTAGAGTATTACAAAAAGAGTACCTTTTTTATGTATTTTGACCTGAGGAATCATATTTCAAAAATAAAATTGCAAAAAAGTTACACAGAAAAAAGTTTGGGACAAAAAACTGATAATCCCCCTCCGTTTCGCACACCCCTGGTTGAAATAAGTACATGAAAATAACACATAAAAACGGGCCTTGGTATGATTAGTTGACGTGCAAAACCTCGTTGATATATCTAAAAGGGTTCCTGAGATATTAAATAAAATTAGCCACTTTCAAAGGGCCGTAGCTCCCTTATGACGCATTTTTAGACATATGTTTATAGAAACTTTTTGTCATATTTTATCATGTAGAATCACCTGTTAAAATTTCCGTCGCTATTTCAAATACACCCTGTATGCTTACTAGAGGTTTTATATAAGAAAAAGTTGTTTAGTTTATAATTATAAATATTCGATTATAACAAAATATTATCAACATTCAAGTGTAGGCCCCTAATATTTATATCTTTTTTTTCTGAAAAATTAGTTGTTTACGACTGAGTCACAGTTGCAACTGCGGCTCAGTCGTCAACACTCTAATGATCGAGAGTTCCAAAATCTTATTTATAACTTTAATCTGGCGATACGTCAAGATAATGCAGCTTGTTTTATTTATTATAGTCATTAAAATTATTAATTACAAGTTGTTACACTAAAAAATAACGTAACAGAATTTCTGTTAACTGTAACAACTTGTAATTAATAACAAATGTTGTCTTGGGTTCCAAATAGGCAAAAAAGTTTAGTATTTACTATGATAACGAATTGTCAGTGAACATTATATAAATATTCCTTTGGGAAGTTACAAAAAACAGTAAATCATAAAGGGTGCAAACTATGTGGATAATTTTGTGGTTGAAATATTAGGAAAGTTAGCATTTGGAAAGGAAGTCGTCGCGACGCGTCGGGTCCTAGTTGGAAATAATTGTTAACGTTGACACAGAAATGATCTATGAGATTATTACGGCCAACAGTTTTGAGGATGCCCTGTGAAGTTAGCGAAAGATCGCAGTCACATTGTCCACAAAGCGCTGATTCTTTAACCTCCAAAATACTAAACCCAGTGCCTCATATCAAGCCTTAATAAAAATTACAGTCATTTCCCAGTTTAAATGCAAATAACTCAAAATTTTGACTATAACTCGCTTATAATAATGATGAACACAGGACGACAACTTTTTTGTCGATTGACGTGGATCAGAAATGGTTTTCTAGGTGTATTTTTGGTCGCTGGGGGGTCCAAAATGATCAAAATTTGCTTGCACTACGGCCCTTTAAAATAGTAATAAAAAAAAGGTTTTTAATTAATAACTATGGTAACCTTTAAGCTGGAACGCGAGCTTTTGCACGTATACTAGTATTAATAAGGGCAATAAGCTTATGTTAAGTAATTTTTTTGAATTTATCCAGACGCGTCCCTAGACGGAAAGATGTATTAGGCTTAACACATTTTTCCAACTTTTTTATGTGTACTTTTTTTTTGATTTTTTGTAAAAAAAATAATTCCTTGAGTAAAAACACATAATAAATGTCATAAAGTGTAACACAATAGGAGCAACCGTTTCAAAAAAAAAAAATGCAATTAAGAGAAAGTAACATTTTGTGCTACCAGAAAGGTTACTTTTTAAAAGGCCTATTACTCCTTAAATATAAAATTTAGATGTTTTGGTGAAAAATACTTTTTTGCTCAGTTTTAAATGAAAAATCACCCTGAAGCATGAAAATTTTGTTAATGCTTTTTTTGTTCCCCATTTAATATGTGATCTTCGAAGGGCCGTAGCTCCCTTAGGGCTCATTTCCGGACCCACCATTATAGAAACTTTTTTTCATACTTTTAGATTTAGAATCACCTCTTAAATTTTGGCATGGTAGTTACTGATCACCCTGTATATTATTATATAATTAAAAAGCATTTTAAATATCATGAGGTAAGTAAGCCAAATATTGCCACGTTAAGATATATTATTTTTCTTCAAGCGTACTAAAATGTTTATATTTTATAACTGAACACACTAGCTAGAAGTGATATATTTTTTTACAGTAAAAAAATGAGTTCATTTTTGTACGCCTTGAAAAAAAGTTAGTTAGCAAAACCACCACTGGCCGCAGCACTCTTTGATTTTGATGACAGTCATACTTCAAACTTGTTTGTTTATTATGTAAAGAGGTGGTTGACTCGAGATTATCTGCAAAAACCTTGTGTGAAATTGATTAAAAATGATTGAAGAAGAATATATACACCAACAAATCTCTCCGAAATTGCAAATGCTAAATTAGACAAGTTACCATCGAAATCGAGAAAAGTGTACGATTTAGCCTAAGAAAAAAAATTAAAATGAGCTAAGGAAGGTTTAAGTTTATTTCGAAAGGGTTTTATTGGCCTATTTTAATAAAAAAACTTACTTTATTATTGAATAAATTAAATTCAAAGATTAATATTTAAAAAAATATATATAGGATACCTTGAAGAAAAAATAGTATGTTTCACTCAGAGGAAAAGTGCTTTATTTACTCGTCTGTAGTTTCCGGACTCCGCTTCGCGTCGTCCCTAAATTCTACAGACTAGTCAAAAAAAGCTTCACTTTTCCTCTTAGTAAAACAATATACTATTTTTACTATTTTATTTGTAATCACTGTTACGGTCTGTTTGACCTTACACCTATTTGGGTGCTTAGTGCATTTATTTTAATTTAATTTTAATAGTACTAACCTTTTATATAGTTTTTCTTATTTAAAATTACCATTTGGTAGTTTACTTTAGTAAAGTTAATAAATATAACCTTACATTGCTATTGTCAAAATTTTCGGTGAAATAGCCATTAACTACTGTTCGTTTCGCATACTGCCCATTATTCATAACTAATATTTCTATGATATACGAAAATTGATTATTTTTAAATGATTTTTGGTTATTGTTAACTTAAAATAAAATAGAGTGGTAATTTAGTTATTATTACTCTATGGTGGTTATTAATAAGTATTAATTATTGGAAAATCGAATAATCGATTCATGACTGTTTTGCTACAATGAAAGTTGCGCATGCACTTGAATTTGACTTCGTCAAGGGTCGCGATATCTAATTTCTTTTCTTCTGTAATGTCTACCTGCTAAGACGTATTTCGTAAAACTTAGTTTAGAGCCAGAAACTATACTTCTGGCTTTTTACCCGGGATTTAAATTGGGTATTCTAATGTGACCTTCTTTCGCCTTCATTTAACCTTCACACCTCGTGTACAAAATGTTGTAAAACTACAAGAATTTGAAACTGTAGTGCAATTTAATACTTTGGAACCATTATCCGGACTGGATTTACTACATTGAATGTTTTGTGGACCCCAGGGGTATTCTAATTTGGACCAAAGGCTGAAGCTGTGTGTTGTTGGATATTTCTGTCGTCCTGAGACATCAATGCTGGGATTAACCACTAAGGTGAAGTAAATTGTTACTATATTGAAGAAATATCGCTTCACGATATAAAATTCATTTAACTTGTACTGCTTTTAATTATTTTCATGTATATCAATTAATAATGTCTATTGGAGACCTCTTATGAAAGATTTAGTTAAGTAATCGTTTGATTTAAGTGATTTTGGGTATAAAATAATGTCTATTGGAGACCTCTTATTTAACTTTTAGTTAAGTGAAATCATAGTTAAGATTATATTTAGAAAAGTTGTGATCTGAGTAATATAGGGTGATTTTTTATAATATTTTTTATACTCATTTGAGTACTTTTGATAATTTTTATAATATTTTATATATTTTAATATATGAGTAATTTAATTTAAATCACTTTGTGTTTAATTTAATAACCACTGTCTAGGACAACTAATAACTATTTAGCAATCTCGGTTCTTATAATAAATATATCTCATATTTACTATATTACAGCAAACGAATCCCACATACCCCCACAGTCTTGTATTGTTCACCCCTGAGTCCGGTGCTTGCAACGGATAACCTCTAACTCTGAGATATACCACCCATAATCAGAACAATATATTAGCTGAACAGCACCAAAATCTGTGCTTTTCCTTTTAACAGGTAGTTTGGCTAGTATATTGCTTTTATAACGTAGTATCACCTGTAAATTTACTGCATTAACATTAAATACATCTTTATTGTATGGGATAAAAAATTTCAACAACTTAAAAAAAATACTATTGCTTTTTAAAACTAGATAAAACGTTGCAAGCACCCTGTCAAAACATCGGCACTATTGTACACTAGAGCCATCTAGTTTGCAAATTTCAAACAGCGCACAATCTTATATTGACGCAAAAAAATCAGAACACAGATTCGGAAGTCTCTGATTTCTTCGTTACTTTCTTTTCTTGTTGTTTTTTGTTCTTGCATTTTTTTGTCAACGACTTCGTACATAACATTCGCAAAACATTACCTTTTCGCTTCTTTCTTGAGTCAATCAAAATATGGGCCAAGAAAGTGCATGTTTGTGCCCTGCAGTAATTGATGCTATCCAACTTGCGACAGTTAGCACAATTTTACAAGTTTGTATAGTGGAAGAGCACAAAACACGAACTGAGTTGTAGTTTACGCCATTACCAACTGAATACAGATATATCATATTTACAGGCATTTTTTCGATATATCGAAAAGATACACTGTCAGTGTATTTGTTATATATAATAAATACACTGATAGTGTCATCTATGACAGAGAAGACGGACTAACATGTTTAAAAGGGGATGGCAATATTAGCACCATGGCAATAATTGACTCATCTACCTTATAATTCGCTTATTATAAAAATAATAATTACACAGGCACACAAAAAAGGTCTGTTTTTAAAGTTCAGACAAATATTTCAATACATTTTTGTGGTCGCTGAATCTGAATCTGGTGTTGGTTTGGCTCGGTCAGGTCATATTTCGTTCATAACCTCAAAAAGTTGATGAAATTTCTTTCAACTTTCATCACGTTTTTGAGGTTAGCAATGAAATGCGACATGACCGAGTCAATCCAACCCCAGATTTGGATTCAGCGACTTCAAAACGTATAGAATTGTTAGTCTTGACCCCAGACGCAGAACTTTATTATGTGCCTGAGTTATTAATCGAAGGATAAACATTATTGAATAGTTAAAAAGCCTTTTTATTATCATAGAAAAACATGTTTTAATTGTTTTTGTCGTAGGACTTTATGAGGCGAATAGTGCAAGAGTGGCCCATATGTGTTTTTTTTTTGAGATTTGCGTTTTTTTTATAAATGTAATAAGGACAGTTTTTTTATAAATGTAATAAGGACATCTATATCTTTTATTACATACCACCCTCATAACAGAGGGTTTTCTTTTTGGCACGATACAAGCATTTAAAGCACTATTGCATTATTAAAATTATCGCTTTTATTAGTTCAAGAGTGGCCCACAGGTATAGGCTACCAGTCAAACATATCTTGACAGTCATAAAAACGTCCAAACGCAGCGAAACGTTTTAAACAAATTCGCCCTCCTCCCCTAGAGCGTTACGTGATACTTGAATCTTCCCTAATGGGTTGATAGTGGGGTTATATTATAATATAATAATTATTGGGGACGTTGAAAAATGTTAATTTCATTTTTAAAAAAGCTAACAAGGCAAGTTTTACCAAGGATTTATAAAGATATTTTTAGAAAGATTCTTAAAAAAGCCAAAATTTGTTTTATCGAGAAAGTTATTTGTTCGCCCCAAAAAAAATCATTTTCTGCATAAATGCAGGAGCGTTATGTTACCAATTTTGTACATTTTGCTTTATTAAGAAAAATTTTTATAACTTACCTTAAACTTTGAGGTCATAGGAACTGAAATCCATTAAGTAATTGAACAATGTTTACGCACTAGTTATTCTTCATTTTTAAAGATAATTACTCCATGAACAGTAAGAAAACGTTTATTTAACTATTCCAGAGCATAATTATTGGTATTTTGACTATTCTGTTATTAAATAACGAACATTTCTTTCACATGTAAAAATAATTAAAATTTCAAAGTAAAATGTGAGGTTAGATCTATTCAAAAAAAAAAAAAACGTGTTATTGAAGGTCAGATCTCGTTCGTAATGCAATAGTGGCCCAAAATTAACACAATGTATAGTGCAATACATTACCTTATTGTTGGTTGAGTCTAAAAACCATAACAGAAAAATTTTAAATAAAATAATGCGTCCTAGATCAAAGATTTAAAAATCGGAAAAATTGAAATAGCCATTATCTCGATATTTCCATAAAGTGAGATGGGCCACTCTTGCACTATACGCCTCAACTAGAAGCTATAGTTCTTGAGATATAGAGATTTAAAAACATCGCGTTCCGTATAGAAATGGCATCTGTTTCAGCTTGTTTTATATCTCAACTAAAATCACTGAAAACACGCAAAGAAATATTATTTAAATATTCTTTTGGAAAGTAAAAAAAAACAATAAATCATAAAGGGTCCAAAGTATGCGAATAATTTTGCGGTTGAAATGTAAGGAAAGCTAGAAATCTAGAAAGGGAGTAGGGTTTTAAAAGGAAATTACTGTTAACGTTGACACGGAAATGATCTATGAGATTATTACGACCTCACCATTTAGGAGATTGAAATCACAGTGTCCACAAAAATATATTTTTTTTTGAATATTCTGTCGAACACTAAGTTTGTCACACAAAAATAATTATTTAAATAAAACTTTTGAGTTTTAATATAAAAGTTATAATATCTGATACTGTAGTAAGAAAATATGTTGTTACGTATAGAATGTATTATGCAGTAGGTTTGGTTGCTGCGTATAGTAAAGTACACTGTCTTGATTTCATTTTTTAACTGTTATTTATTTGGTTAAATAATGTTTTGTTTATGTGTTTACTGTTAGTGACAATGAATAATCTTTGGCTTTAATTCTCTGTTCAAAAACAACGAAAATCCATCATCGAAACGTCACAGCAAAATTAGATAACAATTTTAGTCAGATCCAAATGATATGAAATTGTTGAACGTTTTCCTTAATATTTGTTGACTTTTGACTTAAAATTAAGCATTTGCTTCAATGGAGCTCTCTACAACTAGAATTATGAAACAAAAGACGTCTACCCTATCTCTATCTCATTTGTGCTACACTTTCCAGCCAACCAAATAAATACTGCATTTGTTTTTCATACAACAAATACGGTATTTATTTGGTTGGCCGGAAAGTGTAGCACTGAGCAGCACTAACGAACATAGCTAATGCGAATCTGTAGAATAAGATAATTCTACTAAAATTTAGATGACGCCAGTAATTTCTTTAATAAAATAATATACTTACACTTTTCGCCCGGCCAAGTAAATATTGTATTTGTTCAACAAAGAACAAATACAGAATTTGTTTGGTTGGGTGGAAGTGGGAGTGTATGTATGTCTTCTATCCTTTTTGGGTAGAACTTTTGTCCCTGTCTAATATAACGGGAGAAATCGCCATTGTTCATGTACGCATCATAACATGTAATTTTTTTAAATCTTTATTTCAAATCGTTTAAAAGATATTGGGTAAAATGTTCAATAACCTACTGTTATTTCACAATGTAAGTTAACATGTTATTGAAAAACAAAGTTCATAAGGTAAACTACCCAGTTACAGACACATTAAGGGCAAAACTTTATAGTTCATTATTATTAATGATTTATACCAATTGAAGGACTAAGGGGAAAAACGATCATAGTCCATTTTTTGTCGAAAATTCGTTAGACAAGCCACCTGAGCCCTTCAATTATCTTAAACAATTATTTTTAATAGTGCGTTGTCTACATAAAAAACTATCTGTATTTTTTTACTATTACAAAATGTTCGTAAAAATTAAAACTTAAATTAAAGTGGTAAAAGCATGAGTGCCCAGTTACAGACATTCAAAACTAGAAGGTTGCCCAGCTGCAGATATAGCGATACCCATTTACAGGCACCACATAAAATCACATTTATTTGAACTTATTTTTAATACTTCAATTATCAAAAATAAACAATAAATAAAAAAAAAAAAAAAACGTTAAATAATAATCCAAATTAAAAAAAAACTGAAATAAACATAAATATAAGAAAAATAATTTTTTATTAAAAAATAAAAAATAAAAAATAAAAAGTTAAATGTTTGAACTAATTTTTAAAGAGCCCCTTTAATTAAAATTAAATTGAATTAATTAACAGATGAGTTTTTTTTATAATTTTTAATAAGAAAATCTTATATTATTGTATATAAATCAATGTTTACCAGATACAGACACATATCTGACCAGTTACAGACACCTACATATTTAATGTGATATTGGATTATACGATAAAAAAAGTGGTGTCTGTAACTGGTACTGAGAAAGAATGATATTTTATCTAATAAATAAACTTAAAATCATTATTACAGGTGGTAAAATACCTAAGATATGGAATAATATGCCAAGAGTTGGAGAACTGACATTAGTGTCTGTAAATGGGTATTTATGATTTTTACTAACCCAGTTACAGACACCTAGTTTTTTTGTAAGGTTACTCAAAAAAAAAATATTTTAATATTTAATTATTCTAAAAGTTATTTGGATATGAATATATAAAATCCAGGAAAAGCTAATATAAATTAAATGGCGATTTATCCCGTTAGATTAGACAGGGACAAAAGTTCTACCCAAAAAGGATAGAAGACATACATACACTCCCACTTCCACCCAACCAAACAAATTCTGTATTAGTTCTTTGTTGAACAAATACAATATTTACTTGGCCGGGCGAAAAGTGTAACTATTTATTTTTATTAAAGAAATTACTGGCGCCATCTAAATTTTAGTAGAATTATCTTATTCTACAGATTCACATTAGCTATGTTCGTTCGTGCCGCTCAGTGCTACACTTTCCGGCCAACCAAATAAATACTGTATTTGTTGTATGAAAAACAAATAAAGTATTTATTTGGTTGGCTGGAAGGTGTAGCACAAATGAGATAGAGATAGGGTAGACGTCTTTTGTTTCATAATTCTAGTTGTAGGGCTCCATTGAAGTAGAATTAAGACTAGCGTGTTTCTTAAGCTTACTTTTAAGCAAAACGACACAAACACAGCAACTTCTGACTTGCGACTAAAGATTTTTATCTGGACAAACCTTACGCTCTTGACCTCCACTTTTTTTTGGGAAGCTTCCGCAATTACAAATAATTAATTATTTAAGAAATATTACAAATTTAAAACTTTTGAAACCTTGTTAATAGAATTTGGCTAAAAAAGTGTGTGTCAGCGTCTGTAACTGGGCATTTTACTTTATATAAAGTTAAAATTCACTTGGCTTTAGTGATATGTCGCCAACGCTAATGCTATTTCACATTTTTTATATACATATGAACAAAGACTTATCCTTCATAAAACATTGTTAATAATATATTATATTGTACTTGCTTCTGGATCTATCTATTTATACATTTTTTTGAATTGAGATATTACACTGTGTTTGCAGTCTTTTCGCATGTAATAAAGGAGATGATACAACATAAAAAACCAGCATAGGAACATAGCCCATGTTACATAGGTCCGGAAACAAACCCTAAGGGAGTTACAACCCTTTAAAATTGTACTAAAAATAAGATTTTTAATTAATACCCTAATATCTTTTGAGTTAAAGTGACGAGGTTTTGTATGTATAGTATACATTGTATACTAGTTTTAATAAGGGCAATTAGTGTATGTTATTTTTTTTTAGGTCTATCTAGAGGATTGAGGCTTAACAAATTTTTGCCCCAAACTGTTTTGTGTATTTAAAAAAATATATATATATACCTTAAAAAATGTCATATAGTGTAACACTGTAGGAGTATCCATTTAAAAAAAATGCAATTAAGAGGAAGTAACATTTCGTGCCACAAAAAGTTTTACTTTTTAATAGGCTACTAGGCTATTAGGCTCCTTTCATATTAAATTTAGGTTTCGGTAAGGAATACTTTTTTTAAATAAAGAATTGCCCTGCAGCATTAAAATTTTGTTGGTGCTTTTTTTTGTTCCCCATTCAATATGTCCATCTTCGAAGTTCTGTACCTACCTTAGGGCTTATTTTCGGGCTTATGTTCCTTTGTTGGTCTTACATGTTCTGTAGAATCATCCCCTTTATTTAATGCCAAAAGATTGTAAACACCTACTCAGTTGTTTCTATGTTTTTTATATTAAAAGCAAAATAAAAATAAATAAATATATATAAAACTCAGTAAGCATGTTTATCCGACAAAACAAAACTATTAACAGAACAAAAAGAGAATAACAAGGATTACTCTACAGCCAATTTGTTGTAAAACAAAACCCGGTTGACTATAATACCGCCGCAAACCAGCTTAGTGGGCTTTTGACAGGGAATCAATCTTTCAATTGATTGATTTTGTCAAATAAAGTAAAACCTTTCTCGTTTACTGTGAGTTAAACTGGAAATCAAAGTCAATTGGATGCCACTCTTACTTAGCATTTTAAATATTTTAGTCCCGTCAACGAAGATTTTTTGCCTAAAAAATTTAAAAGTTTTGAAAATTGACAGATATGTAGCTAAGACATTCCTTAGTCCAAACGTACTAAAGGTACCCAACAATTAAAGGCGAAGGAGCAGCTATCTTGATTTTAAGGTATAATTTTGGACTTTATTACAAATAACTTCTAGCGGTTCAATTTAAAAAAAATAGTTATTACATAAAAGAATGCTTATGAAATTAGGCAAAAAATGTACCGATGTCGCATTGTTAGAAGGAATGCCACGATCGTTTGTCTCGCCCTAATCTTCCCTGTCTCAGCACCAGAAGGCAACGAGGCCACCTGATAAAAACGTATAGAGTACTAACCAATACCTGTAGCGTAGACCTGCGCCATATATTTGTATTGAATGGCGATTAAAGACTTAGAGGACACAGCTACACGATATCTTGTATATCAATCCAGATTCAAAAATTTACTAAATTTAAATCAAGACAACGACACAAATTTGCCCTATTTTCTCAAAAACTAAACAGGTAAGAGAAAATTTTAAAATAAGTATTTTGTAGAAATTTTTTTTTTGTAATAACTCATTTTTTAGAAAGATTTACTGTTTGAAAGTTATTTGCAAAAACATAAGTATAAATTAAAATCAAGATGACAGCGCGAGCTCACATTTAATTATTTGGTATTTTTAATACGTTCATCGGGCGAACTTCCCTACCAGTTTTTAAAAATGCTGGATTTTTTGGAGGCAAACTGATTTTTTGTACTTCTTGACGGGACTACTATATATAACAGATAAACTGTCACCGAGCTTATTACTTTTTTGCGTTTCTCGAAGTTTTATATGCTACAAAGCCTTAGAAATTACATGAAAATTAGGTTGAAGTGAAATAGGGTTTTCTTAAAAACGTAAAACGGGTAGGGGCATAAAGTTGCACAAAAATAAAGTATGCAAAATTTGGATTTCATATGAAGACATCTTAAATTGCCAGTTTTGCCTCGATAATTAATGTTTTAAAAAATATTGAACTAAGAAATAGTTAATTTGTAGTCCAAACTTTAAATTATCGAAGTTCGAATTTTAAACTACGAATTCGACGATTAGACTTCGACTTAATGAATTTACGATAAATTCAAAATTAATACTTCTAATTGCTAATAATTCTAAGTTTAAACTGCAATATAAGAAAAAAGTATGTTACATATTGAGGTGGAAAATTTTTAATTTCCTGGGAATATTGATCGAAAAGTCAATATTTTTTCTTGTATTTTCAGGGGTAATATCATAATACTAGGTTAGGTATCGGTGGTTTTTTAAATAAATTTTTTGAATATTAATCCCAATGACGAAAATGCAACGACTGCTTTAGCAGGAGTTGCATTTTCTAAAAATTGGAATTAATATGAGTAAAATTTGAAAAAAGCACCGGTACCTAAGCTAGTATCACGAATTGATATTTAGGGAGAGAATATAATTTATATTTAATATACATACCTCTTAATTATAACTTATTAATCCACAAATAAATTATATTTTATAAATTAAAAAGAAATCAGTACAGCATACTACATATATATAAAAATTGTATTCTCGGCTTAGGAATATCATGAAACTTCGAGAAAATGTGAAAAAAGTGGGTGTTAAAAAAATATCTGTGAAATAATGTTAACTAGTAGTATATTTGAAACAAGTAGTATGTTCAAATGTATTAGTATGTTCAAAAAAATAAACATTAACCTTTCCGGCAATATCGGCTTGTTAAGCGGTTTATCCTTTGTTTGCTATTACTTTAAAACTCCTATCATTTATAGTCCAGTCAAATAATAAATGTAAATTGAAATAAATATACATGTGATAATATTTTAAAGGTTAGTAGTGGATGGTAACAGAACACTCCTGTTAGTTTTTCACTTTGTGATTTGCCTAAGGCGTGTCCGCTCTTAAAAAGGGGTGTTGCCTAATATGCATCTTACGATAAAAATGCATATAACCAATTAAGGAGGAAGTTTCCAAACAATTTTTGTTTGGTTCATTTTTTTAATATAGTAATAACAGTCAAGTTAATAAAAAGATAGCCATGTTGGAGGTGAAATTGGTTTTTTTTCGTTTTTCAGCTAAATTATTCATCGGAGGATGAGCGAACTTGTAGCTCTTGAAATTCTCTATAAGTTTCATCTATTATAAATTTCCATAGGTACTTTAGTACGGTTACATAGGGCGCAACTCAACTTTCAGCGACCACTGTAATCGTACCAAACTTTATGAAAATTTATAATAATATTATATAATATTATATGAATATTATAGAAAAGTCTAAGAGCTACAAGTTCGATTTTAACCACTTTTATCCTCCGATGTATATTTTGGCTTAAAACTCGGAAAAAAAAACAATTTCACCCCCAACGTGACCATTTTTGAATTTTATAACTTGATTGTTATAAATGTATTAAAAAAATCAGTCAAACAAAAATTGTTGGAAATTTTCTCGTCTGGACTTTTTGGTTATATGAATTTCTTTCGTAAGATAGGTTTAAACATATCTCTGCAAGTTCCACTAAGAAAAAAACTGCTGCCAACAAGACAATACTTTCTCCTATAGGTCTAGGTTTATTAAAATAAAAATAAAAATAAATAAATAATTAAAAAAAAAAATAATTTTTTATTTTCCGAAAAAAGTCTCTTTTTTCGTTTTAACCAAAAATAAATTGAAAAAAAAAAATAAAAAAAGTTTTAACCCCATTTTACACCCTTACCCCACCACGATTTTTATATAAAAAAAATATCCTAGCCACACAAAAAAAGGTCAATAGTTTTTTTTTCCTATGTATTTTGAGGCGCTGAATCCGAATTTGAAGTCAAAATAGCACCTTATCCAATAAGTTTTCCAGGCGGTGCTATTTTGACCTCAAATTCGGATTCAGCGCCTCAAAATACATAGGAAAAAAACTATTTACCTTTTTTTGTGTGGCTAGGATTTTTTTTTTTTGATAAAAATCGGGGTGCGGTAAGGAGGTAAAATGGGGTTAAAACTTTTTTTTATTTTTTTTTTCAATTTATTTTTCGTTAAAACGAAAAAAGAGACTTTTTTCGGAAAATAAAAAATTTTATTTTTTTTTAATTTATTTATTTATTTTTATTTTTATTTTAATAAACCTAGACCTATAGGAGAAAGTATTATCTTGTTGGCAGCAGTTTTTTTCTTAGTGGAACTTGCAGAGATATATTTAAACCTCGAAAACTATTGACCTTTGATCAAAAGGTCCAATATGTTTTTTACGTAAAATTAATCAATAAATTTTTTATCGAAATTGTAAAATTTTTAAACATAAATTTTGTTGGAGAAATATATTACAGAAACACTTTAGAACGCACGCCTCTGACATACATACAATTGTATTTTTGGGTAAGTAGGGGAATAAATAACTTATATTACCACTATTAACCGTACTTAATTTTAATGTGATAAGTCAAAGCATTTTCTTGTAATTACACAAAATCGATTTTAACTTTTTTTATGATGTAAAAAAATCTGAGGGTGATGGAGACAAACGGTCTTCGGATTTGGATTCAGCGACCCAAAATTACTATAAACCTATGTCTGGAATCTCAGTTAGAGAAATCTTCAGATTTGTCGACCAGTGCTATTCGTTGAAAACCTAACTGGAGTGTTCTATTACTATCCACTACTATCCACTATCCATTACTATTCTTTAAAATATCAGCCCTTGTTCATTTATTTCAATTTAACATAGGAATTTCTTGTTATTTGACTGGACTATTAGTCAAATCGAACCAACGCTAGTTAAATACATATTAAAAAGTAAAAAATAAGACTGAAATTTTTGCCCCTGTCACGCCAACAAAATACCTGGGATTTTAACATTTTAATTTATTTTTGTGAACTACATCGAGAAAAAAAGGATTTCATTAATTTTGAGCTAATGATCGCTTTTATTCTATTGATACGAAATTTTATTAATTAAATTTTAATTTCACAGCAACCTACCTTTTTTACGTTTGTGGTCTTTCCATAATAAAATTCGCATTTTTTTTTGATTTTTTAAAATTAAAAATTTAATTAGAAAATCAATGTTTTTAGAAGGAATAAACTATTATATGATAAAAAAATGTTTGAAATTATAGCTTTTAAAAATATTGTAATCCTAAAAAAATGGGTTTATTAAGCTCTAGCTCAAACACAAATAAGAACAAAGAACTTCTATCTACGGTAAATTAATTTTAGTTAATAAGTTTATATTGACTAGTAATTTCATTTTGATATCTAATAATAAGTTTTATTGGAAAATAGGGACCCCTAATATACAAAAAAATAGATAATAAATTACATTACATATTAAATGTAAACTATATAACATATATTATATGGATCTTAGTTAATAAGCATTAATCGGAATAAATTCAGTTATGACTCATCAACGTTGGAAATAAACACAGAAACATAGGCTTACGGAATAATTTTGCCGAATTATGAGGGAAATTTTTATAAAGATCACTAAATCGAAACATTTGACGACTAATTTGTTACACACAACAATATTGAATATACATATTAACTATAAATATGTAAATATATCGGTGTTTTTCGAAGAAAATAAAAATGTAAATATTTAAAACCTCGCAATAATAGAAATTCGCCGATGACTGTTAATCAGTGGTTGGTCTACTATGAGACACCTTGTATATTATAATATGAGTTTGTAATATATCTCCTAGTAAATAAATAAATAAGTATACTTGCTAAAAAAAAAAAAAAATAATATATAATATTATGTTCAGAATTTATTTTAACTCTATTCTACAGCATTTCCGAGTAGTTGTTTTTTTTGTAAAATTTATTTTGCTGTTTCAGATCCGTGCGGCAAACTTTATGTTTAAAGCAATTTAAAACTTTTTTTTATCAACTGACGTAATTTTATATATTTGTAATAATAATAATAATATTAATAATAATAATAATAATAATAATAATAATAATCTTTATTATCCAATCGACCAATAAATATACAAATTCAAATACTACAATTATTACAAAATATATCAGGGTAAGAGATGAAATATTCATGTACGCTGGCATAGGATTAGTCAAAGAAAAATTACTAAATACAATTAAAAGAAAATAGAGAAAATAACTATACATATGTTTATGTTTTTTTTTATGTTTATTTTTAACTCCGTACTATTCTACTTATTAATTAACTGATAAAGGCAATCGGCGCCAGTGAGGTTTGAACTCACGATAATTAGCTCAGTGTTAATGCTATATCGATGCCTTAGACCGCTGAGATAATCTCCCATTACATACATATCATAGTTTAAATCTAAAGTCTAGATGGTAATATACCACATAAAAACTGATCTTCCAAATATTCATTTATGTTATAATAACACTTATCTAGTATGCCTCATTAATTTAATTTAATTTATAAATAAATAAATAAATAATGCCTTTATTTTCATAGGTAAAACAGAATGTCCATTATACAAAAATAAACTTACCACTATGTTAAAAATTAGCCAGATTTTCTATGATTTTCTTTAAATTCCAGGACAGAACTGAAAACAAAATAATTTAAATTAAAAAAATATAATAACAGTGACAATAGCTATTTCTTAAATTTTGGATTACAAAGTTTGTAACATAAATTTTTCTTAAGATATCAATGATAAAAATTAAAAAAAAAACGAGTTATAGTAATCTTAGTAATTCCATACTGCGAAAATCATAAATTCCACATGGTAGGTTTTAAAAAATTTAAATAAAAAATCAAGCACCCCATTTTTTTATTGATGAATTTTGTAGTACAGAGTTTACTAAGTAAAACAAGGTCATAATTTCTATAAACCTTAGAGCAGTTTTTGAAAAAATCGATTTTCAATCAATTTTCAATTATTTTTAAGTTTTTTTTTAGTGTATGTTTAATTTTTATTGAGGAAATCGAAAATATTATTTTTTTCTAGCAAATTTACTAAATAATATATATTTTTTTAATTTTCATTTATTTTCAAGATATTTTACACCATTTGACGTAGGCGACTCGTCTTTAATAAAGCCTGACGTTATAACCTAAAGATATATTAAAAAAAAAATAATAACCAAAAATAGCCCCTGTAAATACATAATTAAAAATCGCCCTAACTTAGAGCATTTAAGCACCAAAGCCAACTTATTTTATTTTATTTAAAATGCCATCTTACAGCTACTTTAAAATAAAACATCTTCATAGTATATCAATGATATTTTAAATTATTTTAAATATATAAGATATTTTTATAGGTTATCAGGGCAGGCTTGACTAAAAGACGACGATTTGCCTACTTTAATTTAAATTATCTTGAAAACAAAAAAAATAGAAAATATATATTGAGTAAATTAGCTTAAAAAAAATACATTCTTTTAATATCCCCAATAAAAATTTAGCATACACTGGAAAAAATATAAAAACAACTGAAAATCGATTTTCTTAACAACTGCTCTAACGATTATTTTAATTTTGGTCATGTTTGACTCAGTAAGCTATAGACTACAAAATCCAGCAATAAAAAAAATGGGGTGCTTGATTTTTGATTTAAAAATTTTAAGGCCCGCCGTGCACATTCTTACAAAATCGTTAAAGATAGAGCTAAAACTTTGCTTAATTCATATTTGAAATCAAAATGATGAAAATAGTCTAAAAAATCGCTCGTGGAGAAAAAAAGTTTGTCAACTGGTGTTATTGCTCTAAAAAATTAACTTTTTTAAATAAATAATTTGAAAGTTTTAAATTGAAACTAAAAAAATATTGGAGAACTCGAGAAGTCTGACACACTGTTCTAGAAGAACTTTTAAATGACATGACAACTTCCATTTTTTTTTCTTTTTAGAATTTGTTACATATATGAGATCTAATTAAAAAAATAAGACCAAAATTTTAAAAATCGTTAGAGCCGTTTTTGAAAAAAATGTGTTTTTTAGAAAATATCTCTGATATTTCACGCTAACATACTCGGTTTGCCCTCGATGTCTCGGATTTTGACCAAACTTGGCATAGAGGTACCACTATGGTACCTAAGCACTCCATCTAATTTTTTTCAAAACGGTCCATTCGTTCACGATACCGGGTGTTCCACCAACCAGGTTCTAGACAAGTTTTATCTCCGTTATTTGAAAAGGTAATTTTTTTGTAAAAAATAGCGTTAAATGGGAGCCAAAGAAGATTTTATTGACTTATTTAACCCCCCCCCCATTGCTCACTCACTCCCTTGTAACAACCCCACCCTCTGATTTTCAAATAACACCTCCCACCCCCATTTTTATATAAGAATATTAAATTACATTTCATTTTGAATTAAACCATGTATTATAAATAGTATCTTATTCTTTTAGGGGCTTCCAATAACAATTATTATTTAGTAATAATAAAGTCCCACCAGGTTTTAGACTTAAATAAATAAAATTAAATTGGAGTCAAATAGAATTTACTGACATATGCAAAACTACCCCTTATTAACCCACCCTCTTGGAACCACCTCCAACTAGTTTTTTCAATAGCTCTCCCCTATTTTACTGAAGAATATGAAAGCATATTTCATTTTATAATATATAATGACTCTAACCACTCTCCTGGATCTACCCGCAACTTTGTTTTAAATACCACCCTTCTATTAATAAATAATAATTGTTATTTAGAGCCCCTTAAAATCTAAGATACCACGTATAATAAATGGTTGAATTCAGAATAAAGTGTACTTTCATAGTCTTTAATAAGAATTAGAGGGTGCTATTTGAGAAACAGAACTTGGGGGTAGTTTCAAGGGAGTGGGTAACCAAGGGGCGGTTTTGAATAAGTCAGAAAAATCTTCTTTGGCTTTGATTTAATGATATTTTTTGCAAATTTTAATACCTTTTCAAATAACGGAGATAAGCTATATCAAGAACTTGGTGGGACACCCAGTATAGTGAACGGATGGGCCGTTTTGAAAAAAATTTGGATGGAGTACTTAGGTACGATAGTGGTACCACTATGCCAAGTTTGGTCAAAATCCGAGACATCGAGGGCAAACCGAGTATGTTAGCGTGAAATATCAGAGATATTTTCTAAAAAACACATTTTTTTCAAAAACGGCTCTAACGCTTTTTAAAATTTTGGTCTTATTTATTTTAATTAGAGCTCATATAACAAATTCCAAAAAGAAAAAAAGTTTTCATGTCATTTAAAAGTTCTTCTACAACAGCGTGCTGATCAAAATTTAAAAACTTCTAAGTAGCAGTTTAAAATTGAAATGATTAAAGAAAATGTAATATTTAGTTTTTTTTTTACTAAAAACTTATTTAAGTTTTGACTTATTTTTACCTATTTAGTATTGTAATAAAATAGTTTATTATAAAATATTAATAATAATTATAAACTTGGCAATATTTTAAGTGATTACGCCACTTTTTTTGGATTTCAGTGTATAATTACTTTTTGGTGAATACTTTAATTTATTTATTTGCAATTTTAAATTAAAAGTTCAATTAAAATAAATACCTAACAGGAAATACGTATATATTTCAATAATTGCTCTCAGCGACTAAAATTCAAATTAGTTTATAAAATAAATTCTCGTATACATGCATATTTTATTTATTTACTGACGTATAAATTAAAATATTATTAATTTGTTTACGATAGAAGATTTATAATAATTGTAACTTTTATAGGCCAGTTTATTGTTGAAATTAGCAAAATTAAAATTTGAAAGTTATTGGGGTCTGAAATTTGGCAAGTTTAACCCATATAAAGTCCTCAAACACTACCTACTGTACTAAAACCCCTATTTTGAATATGTAATAGTTATTTATGGCATTAGTGGGTAAAGTAATATATTGCCCATGAGAAGAAATTAACCAAAAAGGCTAATTATTTGTGAGGGCAATATCGATTTACCCATGAGTGCAATACAAGGTTTTATCCAATAAATAGCTTAGGAATTCATATTTTTATTAAAAATTTTAATGACATTTACAAGAAAATAATTTTACAAGTGACAGTTGAGTGGGTAAAATAAATAATTATCCACTTAATAAAGTAAAAGCCACGCGGGGGTTATTATTGAGTTTATCTATTTAAAATAAAGCTGGTAATTGTCTTATTATCTGTATGTATTGGATAAATCACATTTAATAAGCTATTTTTACAAGATTTTTAAGGTTTTGCTCAATACATATTTTTTTAGTGAAAAGTCTTACTCCAAAAAAAAAAACCTGTTAGATGATAATTTTAAAATAATATTATAATTTAGGAATTTAGGAATTTATGATAAAATTTTAATATTACATTTTTATCGTAAAGTTTATAAACTTAAGTATACAGTGCGTACATTAAGTCTGGAATCACCCGATTTACTTTTCAATTATAAGACTTTTAAAAAAACGCCCGGACAGGTCGATTTTAATTTTTAATTTTTCAAATTTTGGTGTAAAAAAAGTTATCAAAATTTTCACCCCCTTGCACCCTCCCATCACAACTTTTTTTTTTTTCAAATAGCAACCTACCTCTTGTGACACATCGTTGGAAAGGTTATTTAATAAGCTTTCTAACGGTGTATGCCAAAGCCTTATTTAAAAAGGGGCTTAGAAAAAATTAGTGGCTATTTGAAAAAAAAAATTGGAATAAGTGGGTGCAAGGGGGTGAAAATTGTGATAACATTTGGTGTAAACCAAAATTTGCAAAATTAAAAATAAAAATCCACCTGTATGAGCATTTTTTTTAACTTCCCACTTACAAGTTAAAGAAAAAAATGCTTAGACAGGTCAATTTTTATTTTTTATTTCGAAAATTTTGGTTTACACCAAATGTTATCACAATTTTTACCCCCTTGCACCCACTTATTCCATTTTTTTTTTCAAATAGCCACTAATTTTTTTCTAAGCCCCTTTTTAAATAAGGCTTTGGCATACACCGTTAGAAAGCTTATTAAATAACCTTTCCATCGATGTGTCACAAGAGGTAGGTTGATATTTGAAAAAAAAAAAGTTGTGATGGGGGGTGCAAGGGGGTGAAAATTTTGATAACTTTTTTTACACCAAAATTTAAAAAATTAAAAATTAAAATCGACCTGCCCGAGCGTTTTTTTAAAAGTCTTATAATTGAAAAGTAAATCGGATGATTCCAGACTTAATGTACGCACTGTATTTTAAAACCTAATTTTAGAATAAAACACTACTATTAAATATGACTTGCCTAATATACACAAAAGTAATAGTACAATATTGTTTATATGTTATAATAATAAACATTAAATATAATAACAAAATAAAAATAATAGAATATATAAAAAAAAACAAAAATATAAAAGAAAGAGAAATGATAAAAAATAATAATTAAAGATCTTAGTATAAGTAGATTAAAACAAAGTACAAAACTCATTTACGACAAAATGTGTTCAGATATAGTATATTCAACTTCAAATTGCAGTGAGTGTAAACAAACGCACGTGACAACAACGGATTTAATGACAGGGTAGGACTCAAAACAAAATATTTCTATATAACAATCCATTGTAATGCATTGCACGCTTCTTCGCAAGTACTCACGTACTGACCTGTTAAATTTTCTACATCGCTACTCTCGCAACATTCGAGTGTTCTAACCAATGAAACCACGAGCCAGCTGCCGTGTGCGCGATTGTTTTATTTGCGTCTACTGCATATTGAAGTTGAATATACGATTTTTAAAAACTCCTATTGACTGACTATCCTTAATAAGAATTGTCATCGTAAATTTAAAGATATAGTTGAATTTCCCATAAAAGAGTAAATAATTCGGTTTAAATCATATTAATTTTACATTTTAATCTTAATGTTAGTCTATTACTTTATCCTTGTAATTTACACGGAAAAAAAAATTATAGCTAGGAGCGCTATAACACACATACCAAGCAAATTATAATCGCTTATTATATAAATACAAGGCTTTCTCTTACAATTATGGCAGTCAGTGTAAAAATTTATATGAAATACTTTAATTGTTTAGTGAATAATAAAATATAACAAATAGTATGGCATTTATAGCTTAAATAGATTTAATTATTGTCCGTGCTAATAATTTGTATAATATAATAAAATTTCTGTAAATTTATAATAGTGCCTGTAATAAATATAATCGTGTCTGTAATATATATAATCGTTTCCAATTTATTTTTAACATTATTAGTTATTGTGTCCCTTATAATCTATAGCTTAAATCACTATAATTTGCCACTGTTACCAAATATCTTATAATGTATAGCGCAGAGCCCACTAATTTCTTTCCGTGTACAGTGTAATGAAATAACAAGGGTTGGTTTCAAACCCAAGAATTTACTATCGAGCTAATGAGTGTAAGTGTTTATCTAAAATCACCTAACCAAATTCAAAAAGCTTTCAAAAATTTTCTAAATATAGGCCTATTACACTAGGCAACACGGATTCTTGCCCTGATTGGAGTCATATGTTTTTAAAGTAATTTTGAGTCGCTGAAACCGAATCTGGCCTTAGAATATTTTTATTATCTAAGTTTTTTGAAGAAAATGAGATGAAAATGTTAAAAAATCATTATTTTATCCCTCTTTTGTTCTAAAATCATGGGAGATAAAAATATTCCGAGGACAAATTTAGATTCGGCGACTTAATATTAGTTAAAAAATACCCAAAAAAACATGAAAACTTTAAATTCACAGGTAGAATAAATAGAGATATTATGAAAAAAAATATTAAAAAAAAATGGATAATGTGACAAAACTAAGTGGGGGTGGAGGGTAAGGAAAAGGGTGCATAAGGGGACAAGCCTATCACCACGTACTCATGCTAAAAATTGTCAAAAATTATTACTAGGGGGTCAAAAATTAACTAAAAAAATTTACGTAATATGGTTCGTATGTAATAAAGTAACATTTTTATGATATAGAACCATTAACAAAACAAACAAAAATACACAATATTTTGTTTTATAAATTATTTTTAAATTGGCATAATTGCCTGTACTAAAATTTTAAAAATAAGACATGCTGAATTTTTTTAAGGTCAAATTTGGATTCTGCGCCTTTAAATTGATAAGAAAAATATATTTTTTTGGCTCAGGAAAAAAGTTTACACTGTGTACTTTAATTTTGTTTCTTTTTCATTTATTTACTAACTAACTAAGCAAAATAAAAAAATATTTGTATAAATATTTTTTTAGAGAATTTTATAGTTTACAAATTAAGTCCTATAAAATTTTTATACAGATTTGATAGTTTTGCCACAAAAGAGCAATTAAGTAAACTCTGCTCTTTCATTTTAAGCTTTTTATTTTTTTTTTCGCATACTTACTCTGACAGTAGTTCCTTCGCATATATATATTTTTGAGTTCCTCGTATTTTTTTTTAATATACATTAATATTTTCAAAATGCTACTCTTTTTTTTAAGATTTAAAAAAAACACGTCATTATTTCCTGGACTAATATCTCAAAAATTTTAGGTGCTGCAACTTTTATAAGGTCAGATTCGGTTTCTACGCCCTCGAATTAGTAAGAAAAATTTACTTTCCGATCGGGGCAAAAAAAAAGTTGAGATTTGTTGTCTAGTGTTATCTTTATTATTATACTTATGTAAATGCAAAATAAAAACAGAATATTTTAAAAGATTTTGTATAAATATTTGGCTTTTCTGGGACAGTTTGTATGTTAGTTCTAAACCGTAGTGATTTTTTACTGGTTTCTGTTTTAACATTTATACTTTCGCTCTATTTGTAAAAAAAACTGTTTTATCGCTGGCCTTTTGAAAGGTAAATAAAACAGAAAATAATATTTTCAGCTTTTATCTTTGATCTTTCATATTTTTTACTTTTATTTGCCTATACTTGCTGCTTTTTTATTCCTTTTAATATTTCGAATTTTTTGTATCAATTCAATTGAAAAAGTCAATTTTTTTTTTATTTTTATTATTCAGTAAATAGGAAAAATATTTATATTTAAAAAAAGATAAAAAAGCATGTGCGCATACAACAAAATTAAGGTTATAGGTATATATAATTTTATTATTTTACATTACATTACATTTGTTTAACCTCGTACTATTCTACTTAATTAAGCATCCCCTAAGTCCAGGACTTGTGTGGGCTAGTAGTAGAGGGAACCACCGGCTTTAATTGACTTTCGAACCAATTTATAGGGAGTGTTCGCTTCACTTACGCCTTCGCCAAATTTCAATTATTAATTAACTGAAAAAGGCAAATCGGCGCCGGTGAGAATCGAACTCACGCTATTTGTGTAGTAAACTCGCCAAGTACGACGCGGTAGTCCACTACACCAATCCTAGATACTTAACATAACTTTATAGCTCAAACAAAAATGTCGCAAAGAATCACATAAAACCTAATTTAATAATATAGTTTGGACTAAAACCGGCTAAATTTACAACTTATCGCTTTTCGTGGTCGACAAAACAGTATCTGGTAGCTAAAACTGGACTGATTTTCTTGAAATTTGTTTATTGGGGTTTTTGAGGTCGCTAAAAGTGAATCTTAAAATATTTTTTTTCCAAATCCACCCTCTGAGGGACAGGAGGTTTTTGAGGTTGCTGAAAGTGAATCTGTAATAAAAATGTTTACAATATGTAATACAATGTTTTGTGAATGCTCGAATATTAGGGTTTTCGATGTCGCTAAAACTGATTCCAAGCAATAAAAAATCTATCTTCACGCCTGGGGGTGGAAAAATAAGAAAACTTTTTACTGTTGCGTAAGACGTAGCCCTTGGTACAATAACTCTAATAGAATTACTTGTATTCATAAAATAACATCAGTGTATTTAGATAGCAAGATAAGCTAACCTAAAGCATGCTAAAAGAAAAAAAATGTAAACATTTTAAAATTTATTAAGTTATGCACTAAAATAAATAAGTAAAATATAAGTAAAATTTAATAATAACTAAAATAAAGCTACGAAAAATAATTAAAACCACCTAAAAGTCATGTAGCAGGCTCCAGGAAAAAAGCTGCTACAAATATTAATCTATTACCTTGTCAAATCCTAGATATCCTTTAGGGAATTGATCAGAGGCGCTAAGGTAACACCAAAGTAAATTACAATTTAATTGATTTTCACCTGAAATTTATGTTCTAAACCTTTAATGTAATTTAATATGTAATGCTTTTAAGAACATAGTAGACCAGGTTTTATGTGATTCTATGGATATAGCTCTACTATAACATATAATTTTCTCTAGGGAGGCACTTGAGGCTGATAATTATTATAAGGAAACTAAGCCATTCTGTCCTTTTTATTGGCCAAAAAGAAATATGGCTTCATATTTGGCCAATAAAAAGAACAGAACGGCTCAATTAACTATTAATAATTATGTCTGAATCAGCCTTTACTTACATTAAATATATATATATATATATATATATATATATATATATATATATATATATATATATATATATATACCTATAAATTTAATTTATAAATATCACTAACAAATTAACTAATAATCAAGTAAGAAATTATTTGCTCAATTTTTATTTTTATTAAATATATATAACTTTTTGTTGTGCTAAAAGTAAATTACTTTTAACACCAGTGCCTTAAAATGACAGCATGCGTTAAAAATTATACTTTTCTGACGTTTGTAGAAAAATAACTTTTTTCTATTTTGCGACTCTTATAAGCTCATAATCACACGCATTTTGCGTGTTCTTATAGGCCCATAAGAGGTCTGTACTTTTTGTTCTTTTCGGTTGGCAACAGACCTGGCCTATCGCTTGACGTTTTTCGTGCAAATGTCAATGTCGCTTTAAAGTTGAATTTTCTACAAAATTTTGTGTTTAGGTTATTTTTACCATGTTAAAATTGTGGCTTGGTTAATTGCAGTAAAAAAGAGAAGAGATCACTATAAAATATATCAAAATATCATTTTTTCTTAGAATTTTAAACATGGTGTAAACTAAGTTTTTTTAAATTTTAGAGCAAAATAGAAAAAATTATATAAAGCACTCGTTCCATAACACGTTTTTAGCGCACTAGTACTTTAAAAAACTCGCCGCAAGCGGCTCGTTTTCTAAACTTGTACTCGTGCGCTAAAAACGTATGTTATGAAACTAGTACTTTAATATACTATTAAGTGTTTTGCTTAATTATAGTTAATCATAATTTCACATTTCACATTAAATGTAAATTTTAGCAAATTTTGCTAATATTTACAATTTTGGCGAAGGCGCAACCATATATAATTACTTTCCCATTTTAAAATTTTTCAAAATTTTGGAATGATGCAAAAATTTTACCATTTTCAGTGTCATAAATAAAAATGACCTTTATAAAAAAATATAGAACAATTTTAGAACAAATTTTGTTATAAAACATTTCAAAATGTGAAAAATAGTTAAACAAGTTTTTAGACAGGTATTTTTGTATATATTTATTACATAAAATTTATGTAGTATTTTGTAGGGCAGTCGAGAATATTGTATTTTTATAACAGACTTTTGTTCATGATAAATAACACTATCAATTTCTTATTCTAAAAACCACAGACGTTTTTCGCATGGAACATCACCTACGTGGGGAGTTATTCACATTGCAATATTTTTAATAGCCATTTTATAAAATTTGTTTATTTATTTTGCATGTATAAATAGATTAACCTGGTAAAATAACACTCTCAAATTATTAAACCTAAAAACAGCCCTTTCTTAACAATAAAAAAACCTAACCTGACATTTTTTCCCAAACGGAAAAGACCTGTCAAACTTTAGTGCGCTTTTAAAACACAGAAATCTTATGAAAGAAGCAGTTATAAAAAATCGTATCAAACCTCACACGTCATCCATCCGTCACTAGTTTCCGCCTGATATACAAATTTACATGAAATCGATGATTATAATTTCCTAGATAAAATAAGCTTTTCCTAGTACAAGATAATATCTACTTCGAAACATCTGACACAAAATCATGTACTAAAACTTTCGGAAAAATGTATCATTGGAGATGCATCAGATGCGGACCGCGTAACCAGGTGATATGTATGTTTAAAAAAAAAATAAAAATGCTTATAACGTGTGTACGTGTTCACGTGTGAAATATGATAGATAATATATAAAATAAAACCATAAAAAACTTATAATTAATTAAAGTTAATACGAAAATCGTACCTGATTTAATTTCACTAACACACAACCACACTCTTCGCCCGTAATCCCCGCACTAACTCACTGAAGCGACGGTATCAAACGACAACACTCCACCTTAAACGTGCCTCTCATGGTATGAATTCTCGGACTCGAGAAAATGCATTCCCGGGCTCTAGATGTTGTGGGTTGCATATTAGTTCTCTCGATACGCACAAATTACTTATTCTTGAACGCATTCGCGGGAGAAAGGTGTTGACGGTTGCATATTAGTTCTCTCAATAAGCTTAAATTACGTGAGTAAAACGTTCTACTGTACAAGTAAAGCAAAACCGTCATAACATTAATATGTTTTAAGCCTCCAGTTAAACATATTAATGAGTTATTAAAAACAGACCCGACTCGACCCGACTCGGCCCAAATGATCCCATCCGAGAACTCAATGATCCCATCCGAGAACTCAACGATCCCATCCTAGAATTTAACGATCCCATCCGAGAACTCAACCATCCCAACCGAGAACTCAATGATCCCATCCGAGAACTCAATTATCCCAGCCGAGAAATCAATGATCCCAGCCGAGAACTCAATGATCCCATCCGAGAACGATACCAGCCAAGTAGTCAACGATCCCAGCCGATAAATCAACGATCCCAGCCGAGAATTTAACTATCCCAGCCGAGAATTCAACGATCCCATCCGAGAACTCAACCATCCCAACCAAGAACTCAATGATCCCATTCGAGAACTCAATAATCCCAGCCGAGAACTCAATGATCCCATCCGAGAACGATACCAGCGAAGAAGAAAACGATCCAAGCCGAGAACTCAACGATCCCATCCGAGAACTTAACGATTCGACTGAGAACTCAACGATCCCAGCCGAGATCTCAACGATTCGACCGAGAATTCAATGATCCCAGCCGATAACTCAATGATCTCAGGCGAGAACTCATGCGAGCGTAACATATTTTAGGAAACTTTTTCGTAACGGTTTCAGCCCTCTATCCCCCCATCTTAAACATATTAATGTTAAAATGCCACCCCTGTTACCGCCCATTATTATAATAAAAACTTGGTAAAACATAAAAATTATAATAAAAATAACTGTGGACACCACGGGTGCAGTATTTTTAAATGTTTTCAATTCTTTCGTCAAAATTGGGATTTTCGTGGTCGACAAAACAGTATCTGGTAGCTAAAACTGGACTGATTTTCTTGAAATTGGTTTATTGGGGTTTTTGAGGTCGCTAAAAGTGAATCTTAAAATATTTTTTTTTCCAAATCCACCCTCTGAGGGATAGGAGGTTTTTGAGGTTGCTGAAAGTGAATCTGTAATAAAAATGTTTACAATATGTAATACAATGTTTTGTGAATGCTCGAATATTAGGGTTTTCGATGTCGCTAAAACTGATTCCAAACAATAAAAAATCTATCTTCACGCCTGGGGGTGGAAAAATAAGAAAACTTTTTACTGTTGCGTAAGACGTAGCCCTTGGTACAATAACTCTAATAGAATTACTTGTATTCATAAAATAACATCAGTATATTTAGATAGCAAGATAAGCTAACCTAAAGCATGCTAAAAGAAAAAAAATGTAAACATTTTAAAATTTATTAAGTTACGCACTAAAATAAATAAGTAAAATATAAGTAAAATTTAATAATAACTAAAATAAAGCTACGAAAAATAATTAAAACCACCTAAAAGTCATGTAGCAAGCTCCAGGAAAAAAGCTGCTACAAATATTAATCTATTACCTTGTCAAATCCTAAATATCCTTTAGGGAATTGATCAGAGGCGCTAAGGTAACACCAAAGTAAATTACAATTTAATTGATTTTCACCTGAAATTTATGTTCTAAACCTTTAATGTAATTTAATATGTAATGCCGCACGTGCAATGATATATAATATCACATAGAATATGGTATTACTTGGTTATTTATGGTCAATATATCAATACCTTTATAACATTTTAATTTCTCCAAATATAAAATTTATATTTTTGCTACATTGCCAAAGAATGAATGTCATAGATATACTTATTATAGAGGTCTAATATAGAATCTAATGTATACAGGGTGATCAGTAACTGCAATGACAAAATTTAGAGGTGATTGTACATCCAAAAATATGAAGACATATTGAATGGGGAACAAAAAAACCATCAATAAAATTTTAATGCTGCAGGGTGATTCTTCATTTAAAATTGAGCAAAAAAGTATTCTTTACCAAAATACTTAAATTTAATATTAAAGGAGTAATAGCCTTTTAAAAAGTAACGTTTTTGGTGGCACAAAATGTTACTTCCTCTTAATTGCATTTTTTTTGAAAACGGTTGCTCCTACAGTGTTACACTCTATGACATTTTTTATGTATTTTTACTCAAGAAATCCATATTTTTTACAATAAATTCAAAAAAAGTACACATAACAAAGTTAGTGGCAAACATGTGTTAAGCCTAATACATTTTTCCATCTAGGGACGCCTCTGGATAAATTCAAAAAAATAAATTAAAATAAACTTATTGCCCTTATAGTATACATGAAATAGCTTAAAGGGTACCAGAGTAAATAATTAAAAACATTATTTTTATTACAATTTTAAAGGGCCGTAGCTCCCTTAGGGCTCATTTGTGGACCAACCTTTTTAGGAACTTTTTTTGATACTTTTAGATGCAGAATAACCTCTTAAATTTTGACATGCCAGTTATTGATCACCCTGTATAATATAGACTCTATATGCATTGTACCTATATAATAAAGACTCTATATCACTTAAAGTTGACAGATACTTGACATAATATGTCAATGTCGAACAAATTAGAATTTTATTTTGGTTAAAATTAAAAGTAAAAAGCTTTAAAAAAATCGTATAAACAAGTTAAACGAAATGCAACCAGTATGGAATTTGAAGATGAAGATAGCTGAAACGAATAACATCAAGCTTCAAGAATTCAAAAGTACTGTTAACTGAACTTTTTGGATTTTTTTGTCAAAATAAACGGAGAGCCCCTAGCACAAGCAATGAAGCTTATTTGGGGCTCTCCATGACTTTGTAGTATATTACAAATAAATAAATAAATAAAAAATAAATAAATACCTAATGAAATAAAAGTTGATAAATAATAATATATCTTCATGAGATTTTCTTGTTTTGATACTACTACTATAACTGTGTAATATACTTACAAAAAAAATTGATTTATTTGGATATGACCCATTAAATTATTTGGTTGGGTGTAATAAATTTTACTTTAGGAAAATAAACATTTAGTTCTTGTTAATAAATATTATAATTTCAAAATCATTTAATAATTAAAACAAAATAATTTATTTGACAGAAATAAAATTTATTACTTACAACCAAATAATTTAATTGCCCATATCTTACCAAATATTTTGTACCCATAAATAAACTGTTTTGTCAAAAGGAATTTTAAATTGTTTTATAACACATCCCTGAACATAAAAAACTCCAACACAAAAATTATTATTTAACTTTACTCTTTTAGTGTATAAAGGAAATCGAAAAAAAAATAATTTCGAAAAAAATTACTAAGCATTTTTTTTGTTTAGAAAGTCACATAGTTCTTTTATCATTTATCCACTTCAATTAATAAATTATCAAGCCACCTGTTTATTATTAACTAATTAATTATCTCTAATTAATATTTCATAACAAAATTCGTGGTTTTAATATTGACGTTAACGTATTTCTAATTAATGAATCACAGGTTTAATTTATATAAAATTTTACTACAAGTATTAATATTTATAAAATTTATTTTAAACTTGTTTTATAATATATTATATATAACAGATATAATATATTATATTATAGCTACCCTGTAAAAAGTAAACTGAATATTCAGTTACAAATAAGTAGGAAATCGGAAGTTATTATCCTATACAATTTAATTGTACTTTAATTTTAACAGGCAACATTTCACGTCCGTCCTTAAATATTAAAGTACGTGACTTTAGAATTATAGTGTTTTTAACAAAGATTAAAGTATATTTGTATAGGATAACTTCCTATCCATTTGTAACTTAATATTTAGTTAATGAAATAGAAATAGAACTAAAAATAATATTGCATTCCTATTTCCCTCGCTCGCTACGCTCGCTCAGGAAACACTCATGCGGCTGGACTAAAACAGCCAGTTTAGACCCTTGGTATATAAATAACTTTTACGCTTTAATTTTCGGGACTAAACTTGCCGTTTTTCTCTCAAGGGAAAAAAATAACTGCAACCTTGATAATATTAAAATATTATACATACTATGTGCTTTTCTGGTACAAAAATTAGGTTTGGTAATGTTTTGTAATAAATTAGCGATTCAAATGAATTTATTTGATTTTAACAAAGAAAACCTTTAAAAATAACATTGTTTCAATTACTTAAAATTTATCGCCTTCGGCCATTTTTTCGAATTGAGGTTTGTGTCAACCATATTAAAAACCAATTAAAATCACGATTGCCGTGAAACTGACTTTTCGCAATTCACTCATTGGTTAAATTACGAAAATAAAACACCCGATTTTAGATGCATGGTTTATAATTTAAATTTTACCTACCTAAATTATGTTTGGTCGTGCAAAAAATAGTGTATATACCTCAGGACTAAACGTAGCTGTTTTAGTTCCTTGCATTTTTGTTTCCCTCGCTCGCTACGCCCGCTCAGATTCATGCAGCGGGACTAAAACAGCCAGTTTATTCTCTTGGTATATAAATAACTATTTCTGTCGATTTTAATAATGGGTAAACCGTAATAGTATATTATTTAATGAGCATATAATAATTGCTATTAATCAATACGGGTGAATTTTGGGACACGAGCCGAAAGGCGAGTGACCTAATCACCCGAATGATTAATAGCTATTATACGCGAGTAGAATTCTATACTTTACCCACGGTCGTTTTAAATTTTAAACGGTTTATTTTTACAAAACCGTGATTAATAGGCAAATTAATCACGGCCGTGGATAACAGTAATATTCAATGAGTGTATAGCTAGTATACACGAGTAGAATACTATACTTTATCCACGGCTGTTTTGAAGTTTAAACGGTTTATTTTTACAGACCCGTGATTAATAGGCCTATTAATCACGGCCGTGGATAAAATTATTTTATCACTTGAAAATTACTATTTATTTTATTTAATGAATTTACGGGCTAAAGGATCCTTTATTTTCTCTGAATAATTAATGCATGCAGTAGGACATAAACCTGGATTAACACAGATTTAGGTCTCAAGTTTTAGCTGTCCATCCGCTTAGCAGTTTAGTGTATTCTATACATAACTTACAAGCTCATTAGAATTGTAACAACATTTATAAAATAGATGGCATACAAATTTACATCTGTTTGATGAAATCTACTTATTTTTAAACAAATAAAATCTATAACATATGGATTAATTGCCGTGCAAATTTGACTTTAAGTACTGACGACAGTTAGCAATACGAAACGGCAGTGTACCGATATACGTACAGTACGATAAATTATATATAGATTAATTATAATTTATAATAATTATACAAATCAATATGAATTTTGTGCCTGGGATTAGTGTACCTAATTACTATAGGTTTAGTTTTTATCATCCGAAAAAAAAATAATATTTCATAAAAAAGTTTGCTTTTGTACCTACATGTAGCTGAAAAACATTATTTCAAAATTTGACAAAATCTATGACTTTAATCATTCATTGTTAAAAACCCAAAACAAATATATTTGTATGTTTATTTAATAACTTCAGTAAATCAATGGATACTTTAAGCGTTTTAGAGAAAAAAATAAATATTAATAGCTAATCACGGTGTGTGGAAAATAACATTTTTACAAAAACAAAGGAATAGCAGATTTTTTATCGTTTTTTAATAGAAACATTGTTTTTTTTTCTCTAAAACGCTTCAAGTCTCCATCGATTTTACTGTCGGAGTCAAAAATACATATTTTAAGGAGAATTCTATATTTTTTTTTCGATATATATTTTTTTATTAATACAGACTTTTGTATAAAATCTAAAAAAAAAATAATTTTCCTATGTCTTACCGATACGAAGCTATGAATTTTTAAATATTTATCGAAAATTCAAAGAGCAAAATTTTGAAGGGTCGTTTTTTCCAAAATTTTCAAAATTTTAAAAACTCCTTTAAACTGCATTATATTGTGATAAGGTGCTACTACATATTCAAAATTCAAAAAAATCTAAAAAAAGTCGCAACTATTGATCGATTTGAAATGGAATTTTATTTATTTATTTATTTGTTTATACTCTTTAAAGACCCAATTAATTAGGTGTTTCATAATCTATTATTACTACCAATACTACAAAAGCAAGGATGTGGGTATTTTTGAAGCATGACAAATAAAAAAATCATAAAATAAACCCAGGCACAAGATATTTTTTTCTTGTTGACTTGTGTTATTAAATAACGTCAGGTTATATTTTAAGCTTCTTTTTTCTCAAACTTTTCAACTATTTTTTTTTAATTAATTAAATAAAAAAATTATTATTGTATATTAAAACACGGTTTAAGTCCACTTTATATATAACAAAAGTTTTTCTTTTTCGAGCTTAAATGGTCTTACAAAACATCTCGCTATCATTTACAACTGTTGCTTTTTACTACTATAAAACTTTTAAAGATATATCCAGTAGTAGAGGATAAAATATATTAAAGAGACAGACTATTGTGTTACATTCCTCAAAATACTAAACTACAAAATAAGACTCTGAATGAGATGTGAACTGGACCCCTATTCTTATATTTTGCTGTCTCTTTATATCTTGTTTTAAGCGTGGGCTAAGTGCATTTTTAACCCTCTATTGCACATAATTTTATTTTGCAACGGAAACAAATTATGATACGTCTTTTATAAAAACTAAAAAAAAATTTTCTTTTATTTTAAAAATGTTGACATTTTTTTTCGAACCCATCCGGAAACATTGTGCATATAAAGATAAGATAAGATAAGATAAGATATAATATATTTTTATTACAATTTTAAAGGGCCGTAGCTCCCTAAGGTCTCATTTGCGGACCAAACTTTATAGGAACTTTTTTTTATATATTTTTAGATGTAGAATCACCTCTTAAATTTTGGCATGTCAGTTATGGATCACCCTGTATGTCCCTACAGCAGCAAAAAGGCTATAGTATATTCAATTTCAAGATTCAGTGGTTGTAAACAAACGAATGTGAATAGAACGGATTTAGTGACAGGGTAGGACTCTAAATAAGGGAACTTCTATATGACGGTCCATTGCAATGCATGGTTCGATTCGTCGCAAGCGTTCCCTTACTGATTTGTTAAATTTTCTACATCCCTACTCTCGCAACATTCGAGTGTCTTAACCATAGACAAAATAAACAAATAGATTGATTTTTGACCGTCTGCGCATACTTCTGCGTCCCGACTAAATGCGTCCTCCATTTTGAATCCAATTGTCCAACATAAAGTAAAAAAATATATATTTTATGTTGGTAACACTATGTTGCGTTAGATAGGAATATTTTCTTTGTTAGAGATGTGTCTTTTCATTTCACTTCAGTAGTCAGTAAAAGTTTCTTTTTGTCGTTGTTTTGTTGCAACAGTTTGTTATATATGTAAAAACTAAATCAATATGTTATACTACACAGATATTTATTTATTTTTACCAGTAATTTAAATATAAAAATATAATTCTTCGCACACACCTCTAACATATTAGTGCAACAGGTTAACATAACCTAATTTATGTATGTTTTGAGTTTGTTTTCGAGGTTTTTCTGTTATTTTTTCTACGCGTTTGGTGTTTTGTGCTAAAAGGGTGAACATTTTCTTTTATTATAAACTATATAATAGCGTTTTTGAACTTTTCAAGTCTTTCTGTGTTTTTTGTATATTTTATAGTGCTTTTTCAAACAACAAGTAAAGTCTTTGCAATGACGTGTTTTATAAAAAGTTGTAGAAACATAAAACGACTGCTACCTGCAGACAGCGGTATCATATTTTTTAGGTAAGTTTGATTTTTTTTAATATAACATAAGAAAACATTAAAAAGTAAGGTTATGTCGTTTATTTATTAACATTTTACCCACTAATTTCCCGGCTGATTTCTGACGTAATTTCCGATCAAAATAGAGGACTCGTAAATTTGTATATAACCTTGAGATGACAGCTCATCTATGTTCTTTGTCTATGGTCTTAACCACAGAACACTAGTTGGTCTTAACCAATAAACCACGCGCCCGCTGCCGTGGTGCGCGATTCTTTTGTTTACCTCCAAATCATATTGAAGTTGAATTTACTATAGAACGATTTTTGAAATTTTTTGAAAATTCGAAAGTACCGTATAATATTATTCAGCGCAGGCGCCGTGAATAATATAATAAGTGGTTTGAGAAAACAAAGAACCTTCTCGTATATGGTTTTATATTTTTCCTAGGAAGTCCTCATCTACGTAAAATTCTAGAATATTTCACTAACAATAAATTGTGTACTTAACATTGTGTATCTAAATGTTTTTCAACAAATTTATAAGTCCAGTGGACTGGACTGCAGTCAAATAATAAATGTAAATTGCAATAAATGTACATGGGCTGATATATGATATGATAAAGGGTAGTAGTGGATGGTAGCAGAACACTCCTGTTAGTTTTTCATCTGGTGATTTGCGTAAAGGCACCTTTTCACGGAACAATTTGTACGCAAGTTTGGTGCTATACAATTTTGTTGCAAGAATGATTCAGTCACTGCGCATGCCTTCAGGCAATTTTGATGTTATTTTCAAGCCATCAAATTATTAGAACAAGTTCTATTTCTAGCCGATTTTCACGCAAGACTTATAATTATTTTCGTGGTACCAACCTGGAAACAAGTTACCAAATCGATTTCTTTAAAAAAATGATCCAATCAAAAATTATTGGAAATTTCTTCCTTAACAAAATTGGTTATATGCATTTTTATGTGCAAGCGCACATGTTAATAATTATAATTATCAATAATAGGCCGCTCTGTCTAACTAAAAAACTTCCTTAAAAAAGTAAATGCTAGGTTATGTTTTTGCCAACAAACGCAGAGACACGTCAAATTTGTCTGGTTGGCAGCACTGTTTAACTTGCAGTATGTAGGGTTAAACTTGAGTACAATTTGCTCCCTGAAATCCGCAAATCACCCGGTGAAAAACTAACAGGAGTATTCTGTTACTATCCGCTACTACTTTTTAAAATATCAGCCCTTGTACATTTAATGAAATTTAACATAGGAATTTCTTGTTATTTGACTGGACTATAACACAACCACATAAAAAAAATAATATCTAGAGACTAGACCAATGCATTTTTATATTTTTGGGGTCGCTGAAACCGAATCTGATATCAAAATTGCTCCACCAGATCCCAATTTTTTTCGCACCCTTTTTTAAGTGCAAAAAAATTGCGATTTGATGGAACAATTCTGAGGTCAGATTTGGTTTCAGCGACCACGAAAATATAAAATTTCATTAGTCTAGTCTCTGGATATTAATATTTTTTTTTGTGTGGCTGTGTAATCAAATACCTAACAATTTTTTAGTCTGTTGTAAAAAGGAAAATGAAAAACATAATATAGGGAGAATAATTGATCCAACTCATCTGAGGGAATGTTTTGTTTTAAAAAGTATTAACCTTAATTCCCTTGTTCGTATTTTTTATAGTTGTTTTCCGAGTTTCGTAATCCCTTGTAGGGAAATACTTAGTAAACTTTTTCCATGGCTCGCCGTTACGTGTCATATGGGTAAAACAAAAACAGTGAAAAGAAGAGGTTCAATTTCAATTATTTAGTTTTTTTTATATCCCTTCTAATTTCTGTATTTAAATGACAGATATATAGGTACTTAACCCAAAAATAAATTTAAGGTAAACACAGAATAGTATATTCTATAACTAATATGTAATAGACAATATTCCAGGGTAAGGTGGTGAAGGTTTTCACGAGCGCGAAATGAATATTTTATACGTGTTATAGACAATACTTTTTCTTTGACTGCAAATATGAGAAGTTGGATGGCTTTACACTACGGAAAATGTTCCTTGTCATTGGACATTGTAAATGCAACAAAACAAAACGCATACTTTTAAATAAAGTGTTCACTCAATATTATTTCATAATTTTATCAAATAAATACTTGAAAAACATTTCTTGGATTTCAGATAACAAGGTAAATGATCAAGAAAAGATGGCGCATTTTTTTATATATAAAATGATTGAAAATAAGATAAATTTTAAGCAAAACTAATAAACTTTTTACAATTTTAACGCAAATTGTATTAAATTATTTAATATTTATTGGTAAATTATATACTTTTTTGTTAATTTTGCCAAAGTTTTTATGTGTTTATGTATTTGCCTACATTCTAAACAAGTGTCAAAAAAATAAATAAACTTGCTTAGTCATATAATGTGATATAATGTATGTATATTAAAAATATAGGTAATATATTAATATGTATATTAAGAAAAAATACAATTAAAATATATATCAATTAATTACCAACTGATTAAGTATAAGAAAACTTTGTTTTTTATTATTTACTAAATCATAGAAAAAGAGATTAAAATTGTTATGTTTTTGTTTAATTTGTTTGTTTATAAACAATATGCATTAAATTTAATGCATATTTAATAATTTAGGTAAATTTTTAATTTATTAATTTCTTTTATTTTTGAATATATACATTTTGTTTCCAAAAAATCAGTTTATAATGTCCAAGTTATGTCCAAAAAGTTTTATAATTTTTATGTGTTTTTAGTCCTGAAGAAGCCTAGATATTAGGTGAAACGTTGGCATGATTAAGTAATACAATAAAGTTTTTATTTGCTTCATTTCCGAGTGTTTATCACAAATAACCCTAAATTTTTAATTTCTAAATAATAGAAGTTATCATAAAACATAATTCTGAATTTTATTATTTATGTAATAATTTATAATATACCAGTTGCTCTAAGAGAAACATGTCTTAATAAGACATTGTCCTATCTTTTTATATGAAAAGAAAGGGTTCTAGATTTTTTGTACTACCACGTAGGATCATTATATTTAATTAAAATTTTGTTATGATTACCAGACAAATACAAACAGCTATGCTTTAATTAAATCTTTTACTTTGTACCTACACATGAAATAACTGAATATAAGCTTAAATAAATACTGTTGTTTATCCAATGAGATGAACAAACATTATTAAATAAAATTATTTATGTGTTCTAGGGTGGAGCTTAAAATATATTTTTTGAGACATTCTGTACCTCCTAATTTTTTTTCCAAATTAACGAAAAAAGATGTTGACAAAATATTTAGAGACTAAGGGGTCAGCCTTCACCTCAATAATTTTCCAAGTTGGTAAAATTAATTTTTTTTTTAAACAATTTAACAAATTCCGTTAGTTATAGTTCCTAGTTTGGCATGTATAAAATTAAATTGAAATTTTTTGCATTATTAGTTGAAAAATTGATTCCCTCAAGAGCTCTTAGGGCTACTTTTTTTAGTCAACTGTGTGGTTTGAGGAAGAAAAAATTTAACTGCATATTTTTACCATCCAGTTAAAATTTTTTTTCGCTAGTTGGTCAAATTTAGTGCTATGGCACCCAGGATTTTTTGCTCCACCGCACTGTGGGCTGAGAAAAAAAAAGATGGACAAAAATCTAAATTTTTGCATACGAGTATTTTTGATATCGCTGATTTCGAATATGATAATGAAAAAGATGAAAACAAAAAATTCCGCACCACTAGGGTGGTTTATTATTTTTTTAAATTTTGTTTGATTTTGTTCAAATTTGGTATTAAGGCTTTTTTTAGGGATATTAACGTAGAGTAATGGTTAAAACACCAAAAATCAAAATGGCGGAGCCAATATGGCCTATCAGTTTTTAGAATTTTGTCATAATTAGGCAAAATTAAGGCTATAAAGTAGTCCAAGGTCATCGATTTTAAGAAAAGGACTAAACTTAAAACACTTATATGACAAAGCTTATATGAAAGTTAAAAATACAGTTTTATATCCGTTTTAATTAAAATATTAATTTCAAGGTCGTCAGAATTCCGTGAATTGAATTTTACTGAGCAGTTATAGGAGATAACTTATATTAGCCCTAGTGATTCCTTAAATTAAAATAAATTAAAGATAAGTTGGTTTTAAGTATGCAAAAAAGTCATTAAAAACTAAAAATTTAAATAAAATTGTAAAATCTTAAATTTTTGTCTTTACTTCTAGTAGTCATAAACGATATAAAAAAAAGTTGCAACTTTTGCCATTTTTAGAAAAAAAAAATGTAAAATTTATGTTCAAAATAAAACGCTATAAAAATCATTTAAATGGTCAAACTTTGTTAAATAAATAATTAGTCATCAGAACTGTAATCAAAATCATCATCTTCATCATCAGTTTTAATAAAATATTGAGTCTGGCAAATGATGACTATTTTATTATTATTACAAGTCTCAGGCGCATACCAAAAAAAAAAAGACGCACGCTTATTTGCCTGAAGTAGTCAATCTTATTATAAAACCGGATTCAGTTAATACTGATGATGAAGAGGATCAAACATTCTCTCATTACTAAGCTGAGTGTGTGAGATACGACTGCATCAGGTTGCAAGTCTTGAAACTCAAAGACTTAATCAAGAGGTACTAAGAGACCTTCGCTGGATCAATACCCTGACCTTTATTAAAAGGGCGTGCAGGTTTAAGGAGGACTCAAATTAGTAAATGGCTGGGATTACCTCGGGGACATAAATGGCCTAGTAGTCTGGATTTGGCCAACCCAAAAATCTACTACTACTACTGCTGCAGATGTATTTTTTAAGGACCGTCCTAATGTATAGTTTAAGCTTAAAATTAATTACATTCGTGATTTAATTAATTCCAGGTCCATTTATTGAAATTCAATTTTCTATGTACATTACTAATAAATCAATTTGTAATTAATTAGCATTCGACTGCATATAATTAATTATTAATCCGCTGTAGATTTGATATAGTTTTATTTATTTGCTTCAATATTTAAAACAATGGTGTTTCCTTATTTTCCGGGAAACACCACTACGTCTAAAAACCGTAAACAAAAAAAAAAAACATCACGTTGTTGACTATGTATAGACGGTAAGTATACAGTGTGTATTTGAAATAGCGTAGGAAATTTTAACAGGTGATGATAAAATATGACAAAAAGTTCCTATAAACATATGTCTAAAAATGCGTCATAAGGGAGCTACGCCCCTTTGAAATTGGCTAAAAAATCGGTTTTTATTTAATAACTCAGGAACCCTTTGAGATATATTAACGAGGTTTTGCAAGTGAATTAATCCTAATAAGGCCCATCTTTGTATGTCATTTTCACGTACTTATTTAAACCAGGGGTGTGCGAAACGGGGGAGCCTTATCAGTTTTTTGTCCAAAACTTTTTTCTGTGTAACTTTTTTTTTGAAATATTATTCCTCAGGTCAAAAAACATAAAAAAAGTTACTCTTGTTGTAATACTGTAGGATTAACCGTTTTCGAGAAAAGTTCATTTGAAGGTGAAATTTCACGGTTCGAGGACGAAAAATTAAATACTAAAATGTCGAAAACCAAAATTTTAATGATGCAATGTTATTCTACATCAAAAACTAAGAAAAAAAGTTTCCATACATGTAGGTCGAAAAAACGCTTTTAAAGCTACCATAGCCCTTTAAAAATGGTGCATATTTAGGAGACCATAGCTCCATTAGGATTGATTTTTGAAAGTACCTGTGTATGAGGTTTTTTCTTAGTTTTTAATGTACATTCGCCCTGCATCATTAAAATTTTGGTTTTCAACATTTTAGTATTTAATTTTTCGTCCTCGAACCGTGGAATTTCACCTTCAAATGAATTTTTCTCGAAAACGGTTAATTCTACAGTATTACAACAAGAGTACCTTTTTTATGTATTTTGACCTGAGGAATCATATTTCAAAAATAACATTGCAAAAAAGTTACACAGAAAAAAGTTTGGGACAAAAAACTGATAAGCCCCCCCGTTTCGCACACCCCTGATTGAAATAAGTACATGAAAATAAAACATAAAAACGGGCCTTGGTAGGATTAGTTGACGTGCAAAACCTCGTTTATATATCTCAAAGGGTTCCTGAGTTATTAAATAAAAACCGATTTTTTTTAGCCACTTTCAAAGGGGCGTAGCTCCCTTATGACGATTTTTTAGACATATGTTTATAGGAACTTTTTGTCATATTTTATGATGTAGAATCATCTGTTAAAATTTCCGATGCTATTTCAAATACACCGTGTATACCTGCAAATCTTTGGGCCATATATATTTTTTTTAATTAATGGACCCTCCATTGATGAGCCCCTAGCACAATCATGAGAGCTTATTTGGAACTCTCCATATAATTTTAGACTACTTACCTAGTTTAAAAATTTTATCGGTTTTTACCTTCCGCATCATTTATTCCCTATTTGTTTTAAGTACCTACTTCGACTTATTTCAATAAGCTAGTTAAAACTAATAACATTTTAAATAATTAGATTATACTTCTAAAGCAGATTTTATGGATAAATGAACTTTATTTATGTACATTAACAGCATATTCTTAGAACAGTGCAGTTTATTCTTAGAACGGTGAAGTTATAGATTGCTTTACATTACATGATATACACTTCATAGTAGATAATATTGCGTATTGAACCGGGCTTACCATTTTTTTGTCCTAAACTTTTTTCTGTGTAACTTGTTTGCAATTTTATTTTTGGAATATGATTCCTCAGGTCAAAATACATAAAAAAGGTACTTTTGTTGCATTACTGTAGGACTAATAGTTTTCGAGAAAAATTCATTTTAGGTGAAATTTCACGGTTCTAGGCAAAAAATAAAATTTAGTATATTTTTGCTATCCTATTTATGCCCATCGTCCTTTTAAAAGGACAGCATTTTTTAGGAAAACTATACAAAATATGAAAAAAAGTTCTAATATTTTGCTTATTCTTATATTATTTTGAAAAAGGGTTAAGTTTAGAAGCACATTTTCATCCAATCGGCAGTTTATTTTATCTAATTGGTAGTGTTAAACGGAAATGCCGTATTTGCATATACAGTATCATATAATAATATTTTCCTGTCACAGGAGAAACTAATTTAAGACTAATAATATTTTCTACAGAATGCTGCTTGAAATTTACTTAGAGTTACTTGTGATAAACTCAACACAAACGTTGGCATGTTTATGTAATGCAATAAAGTTTTTATTTACATCATCCGAGTGTTTATCACAAATAACCCTAACCAGTTTAAGACTTTAAGGATTAACAACTAGTTAAAACGAAGTTACTACACTATTAAGATAGAACTGTATACTTTCACTACTTCACTAAGAAAAAAACTATTTGTGGCAAATATAGTTTTAATAATCACAATTGAAAAGAATGATAAAATGGGGGATATGGGTACAGTTTATTCTCCAGAAATAAATTAAGTTTTCTAAGTATATTGGTGGTAAATAAACAATTCTCAATATATTTGTTATTTTTACCCTTAAAATACAATTTATTTTCATTAAATATTCTGGACAAAACCAAATAAATTGTCTATTTAAGGAAAATACAATTTTAATTGTGATTGATAAAATTTAATAAATAGTTTTATCACACAAAAAACTTTGCGCGTTTTTGTGCATTGGAAAAAGTGTTCCTTATTTCAGACATATCGTCTAGTGTGCTAACCTGCTAACTCCACTTTTTGATGAATTGTCGTTTTAGATACCGTTCAAAAGAGGGCACTTAGTTACACCATCTGCAAAAAACAGGCAACTCTAACCTTTTCCCAAATATAACTTTTTCCATGATGCGTTTACCTGCACCTGCTTACTTCACCAAAAACTGCTAACTCCGCCACTTCCAGCAATTATTGCAAAGGTTTTTATTATTAAAATTGCTTTTTGATGTTGAAGACGCCATTTTGTACTTTTAGTTTCTAAAATAAAAACCTTTGCAATAATTGCTTTATTTTTTGAAAAAACTTTACCTAAAAAAAAATTTTTAGTTGATAGTTGTTAAAACCTCCAAAACACGCCAATAAAGAAACGGGATTTTTCATTTTGTTTTACAATAATTATAGAAATAATTATAAGGATTTTTTCGTCTCCTGTAAAGTTTGGTCAATAGGAGTTAGCGGGTTAACACTCTAAGCCGACGATATGCGATTTTTTTTTCAAGAGTAGATCTGGATCCCATTGCTTATGTTTCTTGCTATTCCTTGATATTTAAGAAGTAATTTAATCATTAGGTAGTTTTTTACGAAATACTATAGGAGCCATCATTTTAGATTCTCAATTTCGGATATCTTAGTATCTTAACTAATTTTCTATTTTTCAGAATGGTGTAAATTTGTTGTATCATTATAATAATAATAATTCATAGTTGGTTATTCTGAACAACAATTAGCTTTCGGATATCCGAAATTGGAAATCAAATGCACAAAAATGCATTATCCAAAGTTAGGCAACTTTCTGCTTTTTAGATTTGTGTTTTCAAATTGCTTAATTATGACTAGTGGATCAACTTAACCAGTATTTTAACTCACCCAAGACATAAACACAAACTTTTATAACAATTATTTATAAAATAAACAAGCATGCTAATGCAACAGCACAAAACTGATATTTGAAATTTAAACGATTTTTGCTGCCATTTAATGCGGAGAAGCTCTACCGTTATCATATAACTGGGATTTAGTTTGACTTTTGGCTTCACATAAAAATAGGGTTCTGTTTACCTCTGCAGATAGTATCTTAAATACAGTGTTATCCGAAATTGGGAAACCGTCCGAAATTAGGCGTCTTTCCTCTATATTTGTCTGATATTTTTTGGTAGTTCCATGGTAACTGTCGTTACAGCCGCAGAAAAAATTACACTTTCTTTTAGATATTTTATTATATTATTATTAAAGATTGTTTGTTATTTATTATTTTTAAAGACTGTTGGTGAAGAAATGATAATATAATAAAATAAAATAAGACAGTTACAAAGGAGTTACCCTTCATTAAATATAAACAAAGATCAAACGTTTGACAGTAAACACAATACAGCTTTTCTAGTTGACGCTGTTCTATTTATTTAAATTTAGTTACTAACTAGCAGTTAGTTAATATTCATTAAAAAAATATCGTTTAAATAATGCTTTTGAATCTCACTATTAAAACAACTGTCTGTTAATTGCTTTGATAACCAGTATAGGTTTTACTGCCGGCATTAGGAAAAACACGTAATAGTATATTCTATAACTAGTATGGAATAGACAATATTCCGCGCTAGCGGAAAATTTGTCATACGAGCCGGCAGGCAAGTATGACGGTCCCGCGAGCCCGGAATGACTATTCCATACGTGTCGTAGACTATACTTTTTCTTCGACTGCAAATATGAAACACTGTATGGCTTTAAACTGCGGACAAGGTTAAAAACAATGTTTTTTGTGACTCGACATTGTAAATGCAACAAAACACATATTTTTAAATAAAGCAATTAATGTTATTTAATAATTTTATCAAATCAGTACTTAAAAAAGATTTTTATTTAAATTGTGTGACAGATATCAGGTTTAAATATTTAATAATAGATGGAGCAGTTTTAATTTTTTGAACTGAATTGATAAAAAACTGGTCAAATATTAAGAAAAACTAATAAACTTTATGTAATTTTAACGCAAAACTTTAAATTGCATTAAATTATTCAATATTTCAAGGTAAAACATATATATTTTTGTTAATTTTGCTACAGTTTTCTTTAGTTTTATAAAAAAGAGATGGCACTACATGCACTCATTCTAACACTTGATAAGGAATATTTATACCATATCTAGAGCTAAAATGGATTCATTCTGTGTTTGAAAAGTGTATATAGAGCTAAAATGGATTCATTCTGTGTTTGAAAAGTGTGTGTATTTGCTTACATTCTAAAGCAGTAGTAGAAAAACACATTTTTAAGATGGCTAAATTTAAAAATAACTAAGTAAGTTGATATTGCTTAATCAGAAAGTCGACAGTAATGGAAAGTACTATATCTAGCACATTTAGTGATATATAAAATCATTACAAACAAAACCGTATCTAAAGACAGAAAAAAACGATTTACTGCGAAGGACACTTACCGCAGGGGGTCATCTTGACACCAGACTACTATTTTTAATTTTATAAGAGTGATTTCATAAAAAAATGATTTCTTGAATTATCATGCATATGACATTGTGTACATGCTTCTATATATAAATGTCAAAAATATTATTAATAAAATAAGATTTGAACTCCTGGGCAGTGCGCTACTGGTAAGTTTTTTTTTCTGTCTTCGGTCGTGTTTATGGACCTCAGCTCAGCTTCGGTCTACAAAATACGACCTCACATAGAAAAATTCACTTACCTCTACTAGGAGCGTAAATAACTAAACTCAATTTTTTTTCAGGATTTGGCACACAGTAATTTTTTCGTCTTCGGTCGTGTTTATGGACCTCAGCTCAGCTTCGGTCTACAAAATACGACCTCACATAGAAAAATTCACTTACCTCTACTAGGAGCGTAAATAACTAAACTCAATTTTTTTTCAGGATTTGGCACACAGTAATTTTTACAGTTTAATTCAATATAAAAGGAACGAAAAACTGAATAAAAGTTAACTTCTAATGTTTCGGGATCTAACCTGATCCCGTTTTCAAAGAAAATTATTAGTTTTTGAGAGAATTTGTGCAATATTTGGTTTTATCAATCAGATTAGATCCCGAAACGTTAAAGTTAATTTTTATTCAGTTTTTCGTTTTTTTTTTTAATTATTTTAACGATTTATCAAGAATTTTATTAAAAATTCTTTATTTAGGCAAAATTTTTAAACTGGTAAGGTATTGACTAATATTTTTTAGGTAAAGAACATATAGCAGATAAGTATTATTTTAAATGCAATACCTTACCAGCGCATCTAGAAATAGGTGCGATAAGAACATTTTAATTTTATTTTCTGTTTTAGATTTTCTATCAATTTAAATAACACCGGCACACAAAAAAAATTAAGTAGAATGTGTATTTGACCGGACCTACCTACGGGTACGTATTTTGGTCCGCTGAATCCGAATTAGAGGTCAGTTTGACCCCTACACCCTCGAAATTTCGAGAAAACTTCGAAAAACCGTAAAAATTATGAAAATCGGCAGTTTTAATGATAAAAAATTTTTTTGGAACTAAACTAAGCGTGATTTTCATGTATTTCGATCCGCTGAATATGAATCGAAACTCCAAAATTATGTCTTGTGTTTTTCACAGATTTCAAGTTATTTGTATTTATTTATCTACGTTATAGAGTATTTATTTTAGGCATTAAATCATGTTCAATTAATTTTTTTTCTGTTATGAATGGTCATTTTTACAATTTTTTCGAATTTTTCCAGCTTTAGAGGGTGATTCGACTAAAAAAATTCAGATACGAATTGAAGACATCAAAATATATAAAATTTTATCTGAATTGGACCAGAAGAAGTTTTTTTATCATGAAAACTATATTTTTTCGGTATTTTCGAGAGTTTTGTGTGATTTTTTCACATTTAAAATGGCTCGTGGTATCAATAAAGTTTCGATTCATATTCAGCGGATCGAAATACATGAAAATCACGCTTAGTTTAGTTCCAAAACATTTTTTTATCATTAAAACTGCCAATTTTCATCATTTTTACGGTTTTTTGAAGTTTTCTCGAAATTTCGAGGGTGTAGGGGTCAAACTGACCTCGAATTCGGATTCAGCGGACCAAAATACGTACCCGTAGGTAGGTCCGGTCAAATGCACATTCTACTTAATTTTTTTTTGTGTGCCGGTGTAATCATTGAGGAGAAATGGCTCAAATTAATAATACTATAAATATATATACGCCTCAAATAAATTATAAATTATATTTGAATATATTTAATTGTATGCTTTTTAAATTCTACGAAACAACTTTCATGAATTAATTTAATTGACTTTTTTTATGAACCCTAACCTTAAATTAACTGTGGGAATTTTAGGCCTATTCCGCTTGTCGGGATTTACAGATTATTTTTTAAATCCCGGCTACACGGAAAGAAATTAGTGGGCTCTGCGCTATACATTATAAGATATTTGGTAACAGTGGCAAATTATAGTGATTTAAGCTATAGATTATAAGGGACACAATAACTAATAATGTTAAAAATAAATTGGAAACGATTATATATATTACAGACACGATTATATTTATTACAGGCACTATTATAAATTTACAGAAATTTTATTATATTATAAAAATTATTATCACGGACAATAATTAAATCTATTTAAGCTATAAATGCCATACTATTTGTTATATTTTATTATTCACTAAACAATTAAAGTATTTCATATAAATTTTTACACTGACTGCCATAATTGTAAGGAGAAGCCTTGTATTTATATAATAAGCGATTATAATTTGCTTGCTATGTGTGTTATAGCGCTCCTAGCTATAAATTTTTTTTTCCGTGTACCAGGACTCGATTCATTGTAAATGTAAACAGGCAAACACATAAAATCTTAAAAAATGCAGTTACAACTTTCTTTTTGATAACTGCAGGAAAATAGTCCTATTTGCAATGTCGTAATAACACGTTCCGGCTGCTAATTGAATGTCATGATACTGTTAAACAAATGAAATTCAATTTGGTACAACAATTAAATTTTTGGTGTTGGCAACAGTTGTGGTGTCCATTTGATGAAAAATGTTAATTACAATACCATTTTAACCATATTTAAACCAATAATTATGATTTTAGAATTATTTTGCTCTGCCAAACCAACTATGGTTGAATTTCGTAGAAATAAAATTATCGTTCTTTAATGGACTGCCTCCTATTTAGATTAGATAAAGAGAGAAGTTCTACAGAAAGAGATAAAAGTATAATTTTTATTGTTTTCAAATAAAATTATGCATATTTTAGGTAAAAATAACATTTTAGATTATATTTTAAATTACATGAAGGTAAGATATTTGTTTTTTTTTTAAGTAAACAACTATTTTTTTTAAATTTTTATAACTTCTTCTTTTTCTTCTTCTTCTTCTTCTTCAAAATGTCCTTTTGGACACTAAATTAAAGTGACCCAAAAGGAGTTAATGGTCTTGAACTCTCGTTCTTATTAACCAGGTAAAAGTATTAGTGACTTGAAGCCTCTAATCGTTTCAACTAAATAAAATTTCTTATTAATTCTCACAGAAAAACGTGGTTAACCGACAAAAGTACATCACAAACATCAAATATTCAATTTTAATCAATTTAAATATGTAGAATGGTTTCACAGTATATATATTTTCTTAACAATCACATTTTAACATAAAATATTCTGGCTGTGACTAAACACCGTTAAATGAATTACCAATCGCGCCGTAGACTTGTTGCCGGTTCCGCGTACGGAACGCAACTCGTAATTTTTATAACACAGCTATGTGTATAGTAGGTCTAAATTTTCCTAGGGAACTTATGACCTACTCCTTAATTTGACAGTCATTGATAATACCCCGTTGTGTGTGATGATTTTGTACTTGTTTTTGTGTTTAATAAGCTGTTTTATGTATTCTTTAATAATTTTGCATATCTTACACATTTTTTGTTGCACTGTGATAAAATCCAAATATAATATTTTTAGGGAATTTTCTTTTTGGGTTGGTATTGAAGACCTAAATTTATGCTGCCTAACGTATTGGACTGCTGTCTATTTGATAAATATGTTCTTTTATTCAATAATAATTTTATTTTGACAAGCCAATATTTTTTCCTTTCATTATTTCATATCTTTATGGAAAATAAACTAGCTTGGCAAATTAAAACCTGTATGATGTAAGGAAATCAATTTATCTTAAAATTTAAACGAGTTGAATCTGTCATAAAAAGGCACTTTATGAGATCATTTTTTTGCTGTACTCTGAAATTGCAGACTAATATTATCAGTTTTTCACCATTGTAGACAGTTTTTTCAGTGCAGCAAAAATATGAGTCCATGAGTTTTTTTTTATGGCAGATTCGTATTCAGCATCCCAAAATACATAAGAAAAGGTGGGTCTCAACTCCAGCATAGACAAATTTTTTTATGGGCCCGTGATATTATTCTTGTAATTGAAGAAAATGTACCCTAATAAATCATTTTTGTTGGATTAATATATTATTTTTTATATAAATATTGTCAAGAGTTGGCTAGGTAGCCATACAGGCTTTACCTAAATTTTATAAAACAATTTTATTTGTTATTATAAATTAGTACCTTGTATTGCATGCAGATGTTTTGCACACCAAGCATTCTAGTGTTATTGAAATTAAATAAACTAGGTTTGTTTGTAAAATATCTTGGTATAAATACGATACTTAGATCAAATGATAAAAAATTAGAAAATTATTAGATTATCGGATTGGATAGAGTAGAGTCGATAGTCGGATAGATCCCCAAAGTGAGCAGTGCCCATTGGGCAAAGTATCTAACAATGACATCTTCCAAACCTAGTGGTAAGAAGAGTTAAGTTGTATAAATAAGATTTTAATTACCACAACCCCAAAACCCGTATCCGCAAAATAAAGAGGAAGCACCATTATTCGGGACACGAAGAACCCGCATTCGTGACAATATTATATTATATACATATATGTATACATATACATATTATGTACTTAGATGCACTTAGACTCATTGTCATTTGAACTTTTACACTGTACAGCTGTCCGTATGGGAACGTTCAAGTATTACGTAACGCAAATTTTGATCATTTTGGACCCCCACCCCCCCTGTAACTCTATTTTCCTATACCACTAACATGGGCGTAACACTCCAAAATGACCCCCACCCCCCCTAGGAGAGTTACGTAATACTTGAACGTTCTCTTTCCATATCAGGTCATTATTTACACCGTTTATTTTCCTTTGTGTTTATTGTTTCGTTACGCCGCTGTTCTTTGAAAGAATGTAAAAAACTCACTTAAGGGAGAAAAATGGAGGGTAATCTCCATTTTACATGAGGTCGGTTTGTGGCCTGTCCAAACGAAATAAAATTGTACTTTACAGCGGTAGAGCGGGAGAGAAATTGACGTATTTATTATACTCTACACAGCTCTAGCTGGAACAGTATTATACGATAATTTAAAAACTCTCAAAATCATCTAAAATTGCATTACAAAAAAAATGTATTGCTCAGACAAACTAATAGACAGAGATATAAAACAAGATAAAAATTTCAAAAAATTGCAAATAAAAAAAAAATCCGATTATGTACAATATGAAGAACTGAAAAAAAACCTTGACTTGTCCAATTTTATTTATTTTTGGCTAAAGTTTTACGGATATGCTTAATAAAAGATCATATTATTTTCAATTTTTTGGGACATTTATTTATGGAGTGAGGCTTTTGAAAATAGCAAAAAATCAAAAATCGCTAAAACTGTATTTCGTAAACAACTCTATCCCCACTCCTTTTATTCCACTCTCATTTTTACCAAAACATCCTGGCCGAATACTTTGGTTAAGTAACCTACACTACAAATTTAAAATCTCTAGCCTAATGCTTTCTTGATTTATCGAGGTAAAAAATGTTCTTGGACAGCCAGATAGATAGACCGATACATAGATTTTTTTTGTTAAATCGGTGTTTTTATATAAAACGACAATAAAATAAAAAAAAACAATAAAAAAATTATTTTTTTACTAACGCAGAAGGCGTAAGTGAAATCTATACTAGATTTACCGTGTAAAGATCGGGTGTCACAGCTGGTATATAAACTCAATTTAAGGTTTGCCAAAACTTAATTCTCAAAAAACATGCCAATGTCCAGTTATCAAAAGAGTTAAAAAAATCAAATATCTAGGAACAATTGTTGATCAATATTTAAAGTAGAATGACAATACTGAATACATTAGTAATAGAGTAAGAAAATTAATTCGAAAATTTTATTTATTAAAAGACATTTTAAATCGTAAAAATCTGTTAATCATGTATAACTCATTACAAGCAATATAAAATACAATATTAAAGATATTATTTGGAATACCGAAACTGTATTCCACTAGCTCACTCTATGCTGAATCAAATATTTTACACATAAGACAATTATATATTTACCGGTGTCTCCTATACGTTTTTAAACCATTGCCCACACAATATGTTGATCATGATTAATTTTCAAGGTATCGTACACATCAAAATTTAATTACTCCTTTATTTAGAAAAGTATTTTCCTAAAAAACTTTATTCTGACAAGGTGCTAAATTATATAATATACTACCTGTCAATATAAAAAAATACTAAAAATTATAAGCAATTTAAAAGACTTGTAAAAAATGAATCTAATTTTTTAAAAAAATTTCATAACTAGTTACTTTTATTAGGTTAAAAAATAAATAAATAAAAATAACCTCTAAATAATTTTGATTTGCTACACTATTTTATGTATATTTTCTTTCGTTTTTTATTTCTTTCTGTTCCACAAATAAATAAAACTAAAACAATAAAATTTGGTGATTTGTTACAAATAACTGCTGTTCAACACAAGCACTTGTGCTTAGGAATATACATGCAATAAATAAAAATTTTAAATGAATGTAAATATGCTTTCAATTAAATTTATATTATATTCTTTATACATTCTTTATTGTGTAGATTTAAGGGTACAGAGTCATGGAGAGCCCCAAATAAGCTCCAAACACTTTGGATATTTATAAATATTGTAAACATTTACTATAATAAATAAATAAATAAATAAATAAAAAAATAAAAAAAAGTATCTAATTATTGCATTAAAAGAATAATAATAAATATATTTATTGGAGAGCCAAAAGGCTAACGACCCGAGGTCTTTCTGACATTAATAGAATTAATGTTAGTTTGATTAATTTCTTGAACTTGATTCCCGTGCGGGTCTACGGCTAGTTAAATGGATCAGAATTTAGATTTTAAAGCAACAGTGTAGTAAAATTAAAGTCAAATTAACCTCTCCAGGAACCAATTTTTTTTTAAATTAATTAAGTAGCAAAAGTAAACAATTAATTTAGTAGCAAAAGTAAACAATGCTTCTTATTATAAAACAACAAGTAAACAAGTGAAGATGTGTGAATTTTGGCTATTGGATGTCATTTGTGACTGGAAACAAAGCAAACTGCAAGAGCTATAGCCACTGAGCAATAATGAATTTGGGGAATTTAAAGGACATGGCACATACCTTATGGGAATTGGCCCTCGGTTAAATTGCTTCAAATTTTAGTATGTTACAGAGCATGACCTCCTAAAAAAAGTCTCCATGGGCACAAAAAATGTATGGTGCCGTTTGGCCGCAATGGTCAGTTAAAGACCATACAATCTAGATGATTATATAGGTACTTAAATTGTTGTTTATCGGTGTGTATGTGTGTTTTTATAATTTTAAATGAGTGGTTAATAGTTTATATAATATTTAAAGGCAAGTTAGTGTATGTGGGTATCTTTTATTTATTTTATTTACTATTTTTGGGTGTATATAGGCAGTGTCGGTGCAACCAGGTTTAAGTAGGTGGATTTGTGAGGGTTATGTGCATTTCTATTAATTTTATGTGGGTTTATATAGGTGGTTTTGGGTGTTTATGGGCATTTATTAGCGTACATAGTATATACACACTAATGTTAATAATTATGGATTCCTATGGGCTTTAATGAGTTTGTGTAGTATTTATGAGTATATATGGGTGGTTATGAGTGTGTATTTTTGTTTTTCACTGGCTTTGATGCATATTTTTTTGGGTTTGTATTTATGGACTTGTATGGATTGTGATGGGTTCATATAGTATTTATACGTGTATTTTTGAATTTTTATTAGTTTAAATGGATGTATGGGTGCAAATGAGTAGCTTTGGGTGTGTATGGATAACCCATGAATGCCAATGCACGCCCATTAAAATCCAAAAATTTCATAAATACCTATACACACCCGCAACTAAAGTTTAGGTAAACCTATGCACATCCATAAATACTAAAAAAATACATTAAAACTTATAAAAACCCATAAATAACCATACACACTCACACTACCTTTGCACATCCATATATACTATACAAACCTATAAAACCCCGTAAAAAAGTCCATAAATAATACATACATACCCAAACATACCCACCTAGAACCATAGCTACCCATTTGCATAGATAAATACTAATTAAATCCATTAAAACTAATAAAAACTCATAAATACCCATAAATACCCAAAACAACCCATACAAACCCACAAAAATTAATAAAAATGCACATAAATATTAACACATAGAAAATAAATACTACACACATCCATTAAAACCCTCACAAATCCACATACATACACCTGGGTGCACCGACACCTCCCATATACACCCAAAAATAGTAAATAAAAGATACCCACATACACTAACTTGCCTTTAAATATTATGTAACCTACTAACCACTCATTTAAAATTATAAAAACACACATACACACCTATAAACAACTAGATTGTATGGTTTTTAAATGACTATAGCGGCCAAACGGCACCATAAATTTTTTTGTGCCCATGGAGACTTTTTTTCAGGCTCTATAACATACTAAAATTTGAAGCAATTTAACCGAGGGCCATTTCCCATAAGGTGTGTGCCATGTCCTTTGTGGAATTAATTTTTAACTGAGCACGTATCGTCCGTCGCCTTGCATACAAAGGGGCGTATTTCAAAAATTTGTATTTTACAGGAATAACACTTTAAAATTGTTATTATAACATTTCAGTTAAGTTTCCCAGTTTAAAAAAAATAAAAATAAAAGTTCATGAAAAGGTAATAACTTTTTGGGTTAGAGGATGATTATAATCACGGTTTCTTGCCCTGTCTTGCCCAGTCATGTTGTTTGACTTATTTTGGGTCGCTGAGACCGAATCTGGCCTTAGAATTTTTCTACTACCTCAAATTTTTGAGAAAAATAAGACATATGTGTTAAAAAATCATTATTTTAGCCTTAGTTTGTTCTAAATTCATGGGAGATAAAAATATTCTGGGGACAAATTTGGACTCGGCGACTCAAGATTTGTTAAAAAATGCCCAACTTAGATTATGGAAACTTTAAATTCATAGGTAGAATAAGTAGGGATACAAGAGAAAACATATTTTAAAAAAAATATCCTGTGACACAACTAAGTAGGGGTGGGGAGAGAGGAGAGGGCGCATAAGGGGAAAAGCTTAGAGAAACGTATTTTTTGCCAAAAAGCATCACTTGGGGGTCAAAAATAAATTAAAAATTTGTTAGGTAATACGGTTCTTAAGTAATGAAGTGATATTTGTATGATGTAAAACCATTAATAAACGAAAATAAATAAGCAATTATGTTTTTTATAAATTATTTTTATGCTGGCATAATTGCCTGCTCTAAAATTTAAAAAATAGATTTGCTGAATTTTTTTTAAGGTCCAATTCGGATTCTGCGCGTTTATATTGATAAGAAAAATTAATTTTTTGGGTCCGGCAAAAGAGTTTACACTTTGTGCTTTAATTTTATTACTTTTTTACGAACAAACTAAGCAAAATAAAAAATATTTGTATAAATATTTTTGTAGATAATTTTATAATCTACAAATTAAGTTCTATAAAATTTTTATACAAATTTGATAGTTTTGCCGCAAATGAGCAATTAAGTAAACTCTGCACTTTAATTTTAAGCTTTTTATTTTTTTTTCGCGTACGTACTGTGACAGTAGGTCCTTTACATACAGATTTTTGAATTCCTCGTTTATTTTTTTTTTAATATACCTTAAAATTTTCAAAATCCTACTCTTTTTTTAAGATTTTGAAAAAAAAAACAAAAAAACTTTCTGGACTTATATCTCAAAATGTGAGGTACTGGAATTTTTCTAAGGTCAGATTCGGATTTAACGCCCTCAAATTAGTAAGAAGAATTTACTTTCCTATCGTGGCAAAAAAAAGTTGCGATTTGTTGCCTATATATTTTTATTAAAAAAATCAGAGGCTTGTTTTGAGATAATCATCAAACATTGGTCTCTTTGGTGACCATCACCAAATTTAACATACCTTTGGAAAAATATTAAAGTACAAAAAAGACTTTATTCGCAATAGGAATATAGTCATTAGATTGATGTAGACTTGTGCGCCATCTATTGCTAGATGTACACAACTACTCACACCTCTCCTAGTCTGTAGACTTACATCAATCTAATGACTTTTATTAATATATAATATATATTAATATTCCTATTGCGAATAAAGTCTAAAAACGTTTTCTTAATCAGCGTGCAGAGTTGACTCTTGAAAGAAAAAAACAAAAAAACTTTCTGGACTTATATCTCAAAATGTGAGGTGCTGGAATTTTTCTAAGGTCAGATTCGGATTTAACGCCCTCAAATTAGTAAGAAGAATTTACTTTCCTATCATGGCAAAAAAAAGTTGCGATTTGTTGCCTATATATTTTTATTAAAAAAATCAGAGGCTTGTTTTGAGATAATCATCAAACATTGGTCTCTTTGGTGACCATCACCAAATTTAACATACCTTTGGAAAAATATTAAAGCACAAAAAAGACTTTATTCGCAATAGGAATATAGTCATTAGATTGATGTAGACTTGTGCGCCATCTATTGCTAGATGTACACAACTACTCATACCTCTCCTAGTCTGTAGACTTACATCAATCTAATGACTTTTATTAATATATAATATATATTAATATTCCTATTGCGAATAAAGTCTAAAAATGTTTTCTTAATCAGCGTGCAGAGTTGACTCTTGGTACTGAAGAGGGCCAGCAGCCCGAAACTGTCAGTCTACCAATATCACTCTGTACTATGATTGGAAAATAGATTGATGGAATAATAAATTAATATTTTTATAATTTTGTTTAAAATTAAAAACTTCTGTCCTTACAAAAAAGTGCTTTAAATTTTGTTTTAAATCTGTATCTTTTAGCGTTAAGTTATTAAGAAGAGAGGTGTTTTAGCGACTTTTGCGTTTATGGTTAATTTGAAAAGGTTGTAACTTTAAAAATAATTACTTAAAAGATCTGAAAATAAATTCCTATTAAGAAGATGTAGAGCACTTCTACAAAAAATGACTAAAATCGAAAAAGTTGGCTTCCGAAATTGCACTTTTATAGTTTATACATTATAAAAAATAAAGTCAATAAAAACTTTTTAAATAAATAAAAAGTAGAGAGCAAACGAACTCGAAGAAAAAATATTTTGGATATATATCGAGAAAAAAACACTCAATATACTATTCAAATTAAGGAGCATACTATAGAATATGAAGCAATACATATCTCCACGGCTTGTTTTTCTCTTGGATACAAACCTTTTTATCGGTACAGTGATATATTATTGTTAAAAGGTTTTACTATAATTTGATTTGTATTGAATAAAACTAAAAGGATCAGTAAAAAACATCACAAGAAAACATTCTAGTTAAATTACAAATAATTGCCCTATTTGACAGAAAAAAGAATGGTTTTTATGTGAGGAGGCGTAAAAACGCACTAACCAGACCTTATAAATAGCAATAATTTGTATTCCATTTCCGACAATTCGAATTATTTTAGAAATGATAAAGTTTTTAAATAGGCTTTAGTTATAACATTTGTTACATAATTAATCATGAGTCAGGATTCAAAAGCCAAAGCACTTGAAAAAGCTCTTTATAGCCTTAAAGCTCCTTTAATATCCGTTGGTTATAAGTTAACTTGTAACTAGTTATGATCAAATATATAATCAAGGTATAAAGTATAAATATAAATACAGTCTGTCGAGTAAGAGCGTGTCTCGCATTGTTTATTTAAGAATATATTTATACTATTTTTTTTACATTTAATTACACTTAATGAATGATAGATAAATGCAAATAACTTAGTGACTTGTCCAGTCTGCATTTGCGTCAATGATCGCCTGGCATTGTCGGGCATACTTTGAAAGAGATTTTTGAATATTCCTTCGGCAAAGACCTTCATATTGTCCAAATTTCTCGTGATAGCTGCTTTAATGTGTAAACCTTTTTTTCCGCAAAGCTTGTGCTTAATGAATGACCACACATTCTCAATGGAGTTTGCTTCTGGCGATTGGGACGGCCAATCCAGTGTGATGATGTCAGATATCCCCTTCCACTAGCTACACAACTTGCTCCGATGTTAGGAGTTCTTGTCCTCTTGGAGGATTCACTGCTTATTTTTATCACCATACCAACGTTTGGCAGTCGGTATAAGAGCTTTTTTGTAAATCTTGACCATTTTTTTCAGCGTTCAAGTTGTACGTAAATAAAAATAAAAATCCAAAACCTTTTTTCCGAGAGACCCCCAAACATGAATATTTACAGGGTATTACACGGTTCGCTGGACCAATCGGTTGGTGGAGGATGTCCAGGCCCGGGGGGTGATAACGTTACCCCAAAAGGAAGCTTCATCCGTAAAAATAACCTTGCTCCAGTCTCGATCGATGTTTCCCTTGGCCCACGCGAGTCGCTTTTCTCACTGTGTTTTACTCAACAAAGGTTTTTTTATTGTAATTGGCCACTTTAGGTCGTGAGACTGGAGATGATAATGCGCACGCAGCACTTATGTTTTAAAACGTGCTCAGTCATTAAAAATAAGGTTCAGAAAAAGTCTCTATGTACAAAGCACTGTCGGCCAGGAAGTAAAGTATATCTCCGAAAAAAAAAAGTAGGGCTCTCTCTTACCGACTACACGTTATAGGCGGCACGCACTTACTTGACCGACTCTATTTGTTTTTACTTTTAACTCTAGGAGCGAAGAAAGTTAACCAGCCTTTGATGTTTTTATTTTTTGAAAGTGTTAATGTATTTTACCGAACCACGACTAAAGCTCGGTACTTTTGATAGGCTACCGAAGGCCTGCTTCCCCCAAACTTTTTATAGAAAACCGAAGCAGGCCTGAAGTCGGATGTAGGTACTCTTGTTAAAAAGCATACCAAAATTAGTGAAAACTTGAAATTTAAGATTTATAAAATTTAAAGTTCTAAGTTATCCATTGTTATTAAATTTTATAAGTCATACATTAAATATTTTCAGTTTAAGGTGACGCAGAAATATAAGCAAGAACCATATTTTATTTTTTATAATCCGTTAATATTGGCAGAAGAAATGAGCTATGAATTACATTCAGTAATCCTACAGCTTGACCACCCTGGAGGGGCGGACGTAATTTTAAAAATATCTCAGTACAGTACATAGGTCGGGGAAGGGGCCCTAAGATGAACTGGTTAAGTTGACGAATCGTTTATAAGAAGCGAACGTCAATAGATCGAGCAACAGTGCAGTTTGTGGAAACTACCTGACTAGAGCGCCAAAATAAGTGTTATTCATTACAAAACAAAGTTGGTCGACGTAGAAGCCATGTTTGTTTAAATGGGTGATTCGTTAACATTTCGAGTGTACCAATTTTTGTGAATAAATTTTTTTGGATGAGTGTTGGCACGAAATTTCGATATACACTGTTAACATTATTATATTTTAAATACCCTAAATTAAAACTAAGCTTCAAATTAAGTTTTTTTAAAAATAATTATTATTATTTAAGTAATATCAGTATAGGCGGTTAAGATGACGATACTATAATATACATACAGAGCGGTCCAAAAGTCGACTTCAAATTTGGAACTTTTAAATAAGACAACTTAAACTATCTTTTAGCATATATTTAAAACTTTCAGCTCTTAAAATGTGGGCAGGGGGGCATGGGGGCACATTTTTTTAAATAGAAAGGGGGGTCGTGTAATACATCATTTTAAAGCTTATAAAATTTTCCATTTAACTCCATATTTTAAAATTAAAAAAAAAAATGGGTTTAAAATGGGGTTGAAAATGGGTATTAATGTAAAAATTCCTCTAAAATAAACAAATAATTTTTAAAAAATGCCTAATTTCATCATAAAAAAATGTTAATTATACTTTTAAACTAATTTTAGTTGACATAAATAAAAATTTATAAAAAAAACTTAAAAAATCGAATGTTTTAGCACAAAAAATTGAAAAATTAAAACCTTAATAAACATTTTTAAAAAATTTAAAAATATTAGTTTAAATAGAGAATTTTATAAGCTTTAAAATGATGTATCACGACCCCCCTTTCCATTTAAAAAAATGTCCCCCCATACCCCCCTGCCCACATTATAAGAGCTGAAAATATTAAATATATGCTAAAAGATAGTTGATGTTGTCTTATTTAAGAGTTATAAATTTGAAGTCGATATCTCAACTCGTTCAAAAGTTAAAAGGGGGGGTGACTTTTGGACCGCACTTTACATAATATCGATGTAGACGTTTAGAATGAAACGGATTGTCTAATTGGTAAAGATAATGAGGAATATTTCTAATGTTTTAGCTGAAAATTATGGGCCCATGCTTACTGGAATCAAATGAATTCAAAAGAAGCCAAAATAAAGTTTGGGATTTATGATTTTTGTGAAAATTAAAATACCTTTTATTATCCTTACAAGTTTTTACAAGCTATTTTCTAATTTATTTATTTTTTTGTTTTTAATAAAGGTTATTTTTTAGATATTCTGTTCTTCGTCAACTTACCTTCTCCTGATGGTAATATTTCTAATTTTACATTTGTTTTTAATTTTCTTTAAAGGAAACAAATAATTCAAACAAAACAAAATGTATAAATTAGATAAACTATTAATTAGGTTAACAACCTATAAATAAAAAAAATTATTTTAATGAAAACCCTATTTTATACAAACCATCAAACTTATATTCGCCAACTTAGGGCCCCTTCCCCTACCTCGCCTGGATATACAATTCAAAGTTTGCTGAAAATCAGTGAAATCGAGGCAAAAAGGCAGCAGGTTTCACGTGTGTTGGCTCAAAGGTAACAAAAATTAATGATGGAGCGTTAGATAACAAGTTCTTATTAACAACGGATGATTCCAATTTGCAGTAAGTAGTTCATTAACTTTAAATGTCTCTTAAAACTTTACTCATTCAGAAAATATAGACATATAATTTACTTCTACACAAATGGTTCAAGAAGGTATAGCTAGATAGGTTAAAACTTTTGGTAACCTAAATTTTTCACATTAAAGAAACCGCGCAGGCTAAAACCGCGCAAAGAAAATCGCACAAAAAAATTGCGGAAAATATATTTTTACGCATGAGATAAACTGCGCCATAAAAACTACGCGCATTTTAAATTAGCGCAATCAATACCGTTTTGTAATTAACAGCGCAAATATAAATCGCGTCTGTTCATTAAAATGTATCAAGAAATAAAAAAACACCATATTAAGTTTATAAAAATGTTTAATATGTTGCCAAACTACTACATTACCAAAGAAAATTATATAAATATTATGAAAATCTCGTAACGTTTTATTTAAGTAAAAAAAAATTAAAAATAACAATTCTGAAAATTACGATTTAGTTGGGCTCTTTTATAATCCAAATTTAATTTTATAGTATTGTGGCATGGTGGCTGGGTATTACCAAGTTAAAAAAAATCTGCCTGGCCAATCGTTTTCTATTCGCAATAAAAGGGCACGTGACGTTTATAACTTGTAATTAAAATTTATTTTTTATTTTTGTACTTACTTTAAATATTAAATTGTCCTTGCTCCTCATCTCCTTTATGGGTTTTTGTATTCATATGTCTTAAAATATTAGCTTTTCTTTCCCAGGTTAAGTCTTTTTTAAAATGTGCAGTGTAAAATATTGCCGTTGAACTCTAGTTCTGGATAATAATTTTTAAAAACATTTTTCACAAGTTATAAATGTCACGTGAGCTGTTATTTCGGATAGGAAAGGATTGGCCAGTCAGATTTTTTTTAACTTGATAAAAGTAATACCCAGCCATCATGTTACACTAGTATTAAAAAAAATTTGGATTATTTAAAAGTCCAACTAAATCATAATCTTCTGTTCTTTTATGTTTTTTTTTTCTTTTACTTAAATAAAAACGTAAGCGGATTTTCATAATATTTATATACTTTTCTTTGTAAATGTAGTAGTTTAACAGCTTATAAAACATTTTTATAAAATTATTATTCATTTGTTGTACCCGGCTATGGATTTTGACGTCACGACTCGGTAAAATCTGATCTCTTATTATTAAAATAAAAAAATATTATTACTATACTATTACACACTAAAACAAAGTAATACCTATTAGATTTGATTTTATGGTTTTAAAACAAACAAAAAAAATAATAAATTTCCCGATAAAAGTATTCGCGAATTTTGTAACGCAAAAACAGAATCGGGCAAAAAGTGAACTGCTTAATTTTTTAAGCAAATTTAGTTTAGCGCAAATAATGTACTAAATGGAAAAAAATCTGCGCGATTTTTCTTGCGCGAAAATAACCGCAAATGTTTGTTAAATTTCGTACATCTTATAAGATATACAGGGTTATTCAGAAATAAGTTCGAGAATGGCTCATTTCCTGACCAACCTTTATAGGAACCTTTTTCCTATTTTTTAATGTAGAATCACCTCTTAAATTTCTCGAACTTATTTCTGAATGACCCTGTATTGTTTTGGTCCTTCCTGAGTCCAAACTCTCTGATAAACTAAATTACGTCTGCCCATTAAACATTTATTAATAACATTTAAAATGCTGCAGATAAAGACCTAATTCAGATGTCCGGTGATCTCATAATCACCTTTGTTAACTAACGAGAGCAGACAGATCAATAAAGTGAGCTGTATAATAAGGTCATTTCATAGAATATTAGTGCCAAAACAATAAATAAAGTTGATTTACGAAGCAAAAGTCCATCCAAAATAAATTTATACCAGTGAATTATTGTTTTCAGTTTTTTTATCGGGACAAATTTCACTCGGTGAAATAATGGACGGTGCTCTAAAAATAGGTTCAACTGAAAATGACTTCCGGTTTCTTTTTATGTTTTTTTTTTCTAGAATATTTTGTAAACATTGTTATTTTAAGATTAAAACATATTTGATATTTAGCTCATTTTTTTAAAAGTTCAATTTTTATTTTTAAACCTAAAAACATGGTCAAGTGTGAGTATACTCGAGCACTAAGGGTTCTGTACCTAGTTTTTTTCTTTTAGTATCTCTATCTTCAAGAGTTCTGGTTGATATTTTTTATAGATAATTATTTGAACTTTTTTCTGGTTTAGTTTTTCTTTTATTTGATAATTATAATTAATAAGCTAGTTTTAGATAAACAATAAGGTTTTTGTCCCTTTTTGACTCTTTGAGCAAGTTTTTAAGGCACGGAACCCTAAAAAAAGAACTTTAAAGATATTAAAAATGTAAAATTGTTATTAGCTAGTCAATATTTTTAACTAAAATTTAAAATTTGTCAAATATATTTTGTATAGATTAACTTCCATTAATTATTTTTTTTGCGAGTTAGCACAAAAGCTAATTTTTTTCACTTCAATTTGGGTTCTTCTTGCGTTTGAATGTTTGTGTTGGTGTCAGTGTAAACCCATAATATGTTGTTAATATCACTACTTATATTACATTGCATTACAATTTGATTAACCCCGTACCAGTCTACTTAACTAAGCAACCCCAAGTAATTTTCGAAGCAGTTTTAAAAGGGGGCATCTCTGATTTACCTATCGCCTTCGCCAAATTTGAATTAATAATTAATTAAAAAAGGATATCAGATATAAGATACAAACTCTCGAAATCCGATGAGCTACGCAAAGGTCTTAAAATTAATCAAACGTCTTAGTCCTTTTGACTAGTATCCCCCTGACCCATGCCGAGATGTTAACGCCTAAAATTCCTGGATACGCAGCTCGGTTGCCCCACTTCCAAACTCACATTTGGACTCGAATCTTTTTTCCACAAATTCCAAGTCCAAATGTGTTACTGAGCCGACCTGACACTAAGCTTTTTCGGGTTGAACCTATTTTCAGATCACCTAGAATGGCTATACAAATCAGCTACTAGTGGCTATGGAATACATTTATTCCGACATTTCCGAGTACATACACTAATTGTTTTCTGCAGCTGCTAACTTCAAAACTAATATGCAAAATAACTTCTAGAGACATTATTCACAATTATCATTTATTTACATAGCATATCACTACATGTTAATTATGATGGTATAAAATAATGTTGCACATCGTAATAAAACATACATTTTTGTCACACTTTATTATAATAAAATGTTAGTACTATTATAATATACACGTATAAATTATGTCCAAAACCTTTCCATATATCTGTATATAGAGTTTAAAAATCGTTGTAAGGAAAAGCAAAAACAGCTAGCGACATCTACTGCTAAAAGCAGAGACTGGATAAACCTATTGACAGTCCAAAAAAGGAAGCAGTTATTGGTTTCAAGAACCTATTGCACGCTGTCGATAGGGGGCAGATTAATCAATGCCACGGTGGACTATATAGAGATATATGGAAAGGTTTTGATTTTCGTAGTTGTCCCTACTACCGATATGTGGCTCTGAAGAGTGCTAAAAAGCACGAAATCGATCAGTCACTTCGGAGGGACGACTGCGTTAATCAAACAAAAGTCGTTTTAAGGAATAGTAAAATGTTTTATATAGATTTTTTAAATTTGTAAATATCAAACAATTTAATTTAGTTTATTAATTCAGATACCACTGTAAAAGGTGCCCAATTGGCGGCAATGTCCACCGTGGCATTGATTAATCTGCCCCCTATCGACAGCGTGCAATAGGTTCTTGAAACCAATAACTGCTTCCTTTTTTGGACTGTCGATAGGTTTATCCAGTCTCTGCTTTTAGCAGTAGATGTCGCTAGCTGTTTTTGCTTTTCCTTACAACGATTTTTAAACTCTATATAGAGATATATGGAAAGGTTTTGATTTTCGTAGTTGTCCCTACTACCGATATGTGGCTCTGAAGAGTGCTCAAAAGCACGAAATCGATCAGTCACTTCGGAGGGACGACTGCGTTAATCAAACAAAAGTGGTTTTAAGGAATAGTAAAATATTTTATATAGATTTTTTAAATTTGTAAATATCAAACAATTTAATTTAGTTTATATATTTTTTTGTTAATCTGGCTGCAATTTGCTTTATTTTTATAGACAAGCACCTGAGCTTATACTAAGACTAGTTATGGTGTAGTAAATGTTTAAATTTTAAGTATTATAAAAATGGACCTCTGAGATTTTACTTTGATCCTTTACAAGGATTCATTGTCTGTTTTTTTTGTCAATTTTGTTTATCTATTACTGAGGAACACTGTGAATTTCTTCAAATTTCCATTGTTTCAAATACCTATGCACATAGTGGAAATTTAACTTTGTCCGCCTTTCACGGGGCAGTATATTCAAAATGTCAAGGAAAACTAATTATTCTACCTTAGTTGTCAGGCTACAAGAGAATAATTGATGCGAATAAATGGTTTTGTTGATATAACGTTACTTTAACGTAATATATAACCAATCTGAAACAAATTATCACCCTAGGGGCTTCATTAAACCTGCAATATTGTTGTTTGGGCCATTTTAGTTTAAATGTGATTTCTATTGATGGATATGCGATGAGGTGAAGACAGAACGACGTAAGACCACTTGAGATTTTCATTTTCTCCATGTAATTTTGTTTTAAAAATATATTAATATTATTTTATTGGCAGCAGTATTTATTTCGTAAAGGTAAGCTTTACGCCATCTGTTGTACCGTAGATATTCTAATTAACGATAATTGTATCAATCGTAAATCAATAGTTAGCGCGACGTTCGATATATTCATTTGCAAATTGGGCTCCTTCTTCATCGTCCCGTACCTGAAAAACGCTGAAAGGTGCAAGTTCGTTTGGAAAGTTTTTGAATTTTTAAATATTTCAACCTCTGGTTAGTTTCGATGATTATCGGATTTTTATTCCATAAAACTGTAAAACTGGATTGTGTTATATAGTTGTTGTAATTTTGAAAACACATATCCTTTTCCATTGTGGGATTTTTGACTAAACGTAAGTTGCAACTTTTCGTAGTTAAATTGGCGTTGTCTTCATCGAATTTTTCATATTTTTAGGAATCATCCCTGCAGTATTGATTTTGTGAAGCAACCGAATTGTTTTAAGGAAAACCCTCCTATGCTTGAGTTAAAAATACACTGGATTAAAATAAAAAAAAAATTATTAACGATAAAATTTTAGTTTAGGGTTTTCGATTATAGTTTTAGTTTTGGTTTCGGTTCTCGATTTCGTTTTTGGTTTAACGCATTGAAGTTCATTCTGTTATCCTGTAAACGCGCCTGCAAGACATCTCCTTCCCCGCGTGATGAGACAACTAGTAAGGCTGGTTATTTAGATGGAAAACAGTAAGCATTATTCCAATTTTTAACTCGCAACGAAAATTACTATATTAATCAATAGTTGGTATATAATTAACAAACAACTGATATTTAGTTGTATAAAACGTGCAAACATATTTATGTATTTGATCTCATTATTTTCATTTTTATTAAACTTGTACGCCAAATATGAGCTCATAAGCGGAGATAGTGTTGTTCAAAAATATTGAAATTGTAAATTATAAATTAAGAATGATTTTTCAATTTATTAATCTTAGTTACATATAAGAATTCACCTAAAGTTTGTATCATATTGCGATCAAAATATTAAATTTAAAATTTCGCGCATTCGCTTGTTTTATTTCGTTTACTTGATTTTACAGGGTGATTTACAAAAACAGTTCTTGGTTACTGTCTTGATTAAGTGGCGCTTAAGGCTGAATATACTTCTATATTTATGCAAATAAATATATGTGTATATTACTTTTTTTTTATGTAATATTGTATGTCTTATCAAAATAACGAGTACACGAAAGGCTTAATAAACCCTACCCCGAAAAATAAATATTTATTTGAGCTGAGCTAGTCTGGTCTAATAACGTTTATCTACTTTTCTAATATTTTATAACATGGCCATAAAAATAGTAAATAAATATTTTGGCCTATTTAACGTTATTAGTTTATGACGTCACTTTTGTTGCCGTTATATAGCGTATAAACATAAGGCCATGCCGACCAAACTTTGTTTAATAAAGGACGGTTGCCAACCCCTCCCGGTACCCTATTCTAGTTTACTTTAACCCTCAAGTGCTGTCGTGATATTTTTGGTACATACATTACGTTGTGGGGTTTCAGCGGACCCCATTTTATTTTTACACAGACGTTGGAATGAAAAGTCAATTAAAACAATGTTAACGTAAAAAATATTTAGTTGTAGTATCTTAAGCTTAAAAACCACTTAAAATAAAAACTAAATAAATTTTAACAAAAAAAATAAACAATATTCAAAGAGTTAACTAAAAACCCGAACTATTTACAGTGCTTTGGTATTTTAGTCAAATAAAAAAACTGAGTAAAGGAACTTAAATTTTTTTGTCACTTTTCTTAAGAGGAAGCATAAAACAAAAATAAAAATAAGATAAGCATTAAAATATAAAAAAGCTTTAGATTTTCACAACAAGTGATTTTAAAGAAATTTCAGTTTTCCAAACACTCTTTACAGACATTGCGACGGACTTCGTGTGGATATGTTGGTCGAAAATGGCACAAACTATACTATTTTCTATGTCTTTTGATCTGGTACACAAATAGCATCGTTTTCGACCAATATTTTCTACCCTGGGTTCTTGATGGGGAACAGGTTTCTTCAAAATCCTTCCTTTTGTAAATTTTAACTTGGTAACCCTTCATTTGCAAGTCTTTGTTCTAAGTATGGTCGGCAGTTGCTCAGCAAGTCCTTTTACAAAGTCAAAGTGTAATATTGAGAATTATCTCAAAAAGATGAGTGCAAAATATATGACGAAATATTTAAAAGTTAAAAAAATGCCATGGGCTATCTACGCGTACGTCTGCTTGTGAAAAGGTTACATATTTTTTATCTAAATTGTCTAATCCAACTTTTGTAGTATTATAAAACATAATTATTTCTGGCTTATTTGTAATATCATCTATGTCTTTTGTGTCACGTTCAATTTTTAATTCAATATTACCTATATCAGGATCTTCAGCTTTGTTATCTTTTTTTTGTCTTTTTCTCGAAACCACTGTTATGCTGTGGTCTCAAAATCTAAATGTGTAGCTCTAATTCTCTTTTTAGAAGCTGAAACCATTTTTTAAAACCCCTAAAGTGACCAATAATATAAAATGTCAAAAATATATATACTCAGTAAACTTAAGTTAAATACGTTGTGGGGTATGAACAGACCCCAAGTGGTGTTTTCCAACATAACTAACAGAGTGACCGCGATACACGTACCACTCAATGTTTCTCTCACACTGACATGAAGGTACCGGGAGGCTTAACTCAGATCGGTCGCTTACCTGAGTGTGGTGGAAAAAATTAACTTCGCTGGGGTCCGCTTAGACCCCACAACAGCAGTTAAGGGTTAAACTAGATATTTTAAAGTTATTGTTGTAATTTAATACAAAAGCTTTAGCTATAAGATTATTTTATAATAACACCTAGGTATTGTTTTGATAATAGTAATATAAATAAAGCTTTACTTAGGCAATAAAACTGAATAGCAAAACTCTATTACTTAAATAATTCTATCTGTGTAAAATAATTTAATGCGTTATGAAAATTTTAATCCTATAAAATATGTAAGTATGTTGTGAAAAATAGTTATTTATATACCAAGGGACTAAACTGGCTGTTTTAGTCCCGCTGCATTAGTGTTTTCTGAGCGAGCGTAGCGAGCGAGGGAAACAGAAATGCAAGGGACTAAAACAGCCAAGTTTAGTCCTGAGGTATATACACTATTTTTTGCAGGACCAAACATAATTTAGGTAGGTAGATAAAATTAAAATTAAAAACCACGAGTCTAAAATCGGTTGTTTTATTTTCGTAATTTAATCAAGATGCCTGTAAATTGCGAAAAGTCAGTTTCATGGCTATCGCGATTTCAATTGTTTTTTAATATGGTTGACACAAACGTCAAAAAAATGGACGAAGATGATTAATTTTAAGTTATGCATAAATTGTTATAACAATGTTATTTTTAAAGGTTTTCTTTGTTAAAATCAAATAAATTGGTTTAAATCGCTAATTTATTACAAAACACCACCAAACCTAATTTTTGAACCAGCAAAGCACATAGTAAGTATAATATTTTAATATTATCAAGGTTGCCGTAATTTTTTTTCCCTAGGGAGAAAAACGGCAAGTTTAGTCCCGAAAATGAAAGCGTAAAATTAGGTTTTAGTCTTGGTCGCGCAAAAAATAAATTTTAATATTATTAGCTTTGTATCATATATTTCTTAAAGATTCCTGTGCATAACTTTTACTGAGAAAATACTACAGTCTGTTCAACAAGAGAGTGTTTTTGATTATTCAAAAAATTGAAATGGTATCTCCGCCATATTTTACAGCGTAATTCTCCTATCTCTATAATATTTCTGTAGCACTAATTTGTTACCGTAGTAGTCGAATTGTCGTGAAGAGCACACGTTAAAGAAAATCAGTTCGGTTTACGCCAAGAGATTTAAAGCTGTCGATCGCGGTCTTTAAGTGACTGCATCCGAGAGGACCCAAAATTAAAAGGTGGCCAATGCATCAAAAGTGATTAAAAAGTCTAAATGCTTGGTCTTTCTGTGAAATTTGGTCCAGCACACAGTTAGGGACCCAGTAAAAATTCATGTTAGGGGATGCTTTTCAGAACGTGAATTTGGTTGCCTAAAGTGTTTACTGAGAATTTGAATGCTCAGAAAATTTTGAAAATTTACCAGCGTGGACTTATAGCGTCACTTAAAAGGATGTTTAGATCCAAAAACAAAGATTGGATATTGCAAGAGGACAATGATCCAAAACACCGCAGTCGACTCTGCACCGAGGAGGAAAAACGGCATCAGGACGTTACTTTGGCCTTCACAACCACCGGATGCATATCCGATCAAAAACGTGTGGGGGCTTTTGAAGTCCAAACTTAAAGGAACAAAACTGCTGAATTTGAAGCAGTTCGCAGCAGTAATTTGTGATAAATGGAGGTCGTTGATAGTAAAATACGCAGAAAGTATGCCAAAAAGATTTCAAGCTATTCTAGATAACAACGGAGATTTCACGGTGTACTTAGTAAGAGAGAAATAGCATTTTTTATCTACTTTAATGTAAAAAAAATGAATAAATATTTTTCATAGAAAAAAAATATATATTGAAGACACTCTCTTGTTGAACAGACTGTATCTTATAATATAAATATTATTTATTAGAGATTGAAAATGCCACAGATCTACTCTATACTAGTTTTCGTTAATCTAAATATTTTAAAGCTCCATATTGTCATCCATTTAACATGAAAATCTTTAATATTATAATAACAAAAAAAGCTTTTTACAAAAGTTTTAAAAGGTTCATGGGAGCACAAACTGGTGTATATTTGATATATTTAGGGAGCAAAATGAAGGCAGGGGCAAGGGGAACATTTTTTTAAATGGAAAGGGGGGTTGCGTGATACATCATTTTAAGGCTTATTAAATTTTTGACCTTTTAATTTTTAATTAAAAAAATTTGAAGGTCCAAAATTTTTGATTTGTTAAAAAATGCCATTTTTTAGATTTTATTTTGAAATTTTAATTAATATTACTTAAAATTAGTTTTAAAGTATTATTTATGTTTTTGTATCATAAATTTAACTATTAAAAAAAATTGTTTAATTTTTAGGAAATTTTGAAAACAATTCCCCCTTTCAACACTTTTTTAAACGCCTCAAAAAAATAAAAATAATAAGTGGTCAAATAGAGAAGTTTATGAACTTTAAAATGATGTGTCATACGACCCCCTTTCAATTTAAAATTTTACCCCCTTTGCCCCTGCCTCCTTGCAGTGATAAATGAATCACCCTGTATATTATATCATTGATATAATGCAAAGGATTTATTAATGTCAATTTCATAACAATACCTAGGTATTGATATGAAATTGACCTATTGTACCTATTGTTTTGATAATCATAATAGAAATACTTATAAATAAATAAATAAAACTGAATAGCAAAACTTACTTAAATAATTCTATCTGTATAAAATAATTTAATGTGTTATGAAAACTGTAATCCCATGGGATATGTATGCTATGGAAATTTCTTATCTCAGAAATTGCCAACTAGATAAATGTATATTACCATAGTTTGTTAAATTGAGCCAGCCAAGTTTGAGAAAACTCGACAAACAGATTAATTTGTTATCTAAGATTGTTTGTATGTTGTAAAGAGTTAAATGCAAAAAGGTACACCAACGCTTTTAGAAATATACCTTACTTTGAAGTGTTTGTAATTACCAAACGTAATTAGTTTAGAAGAAGATAGAAACTTACTTAAGATTAAGAGTATATTTTATATCGCCTTGTAAATTCCGAAACCTCGTATCTGAAAAATTACCACTTGACAGGTATAACAAATTATCCTTTTTTAAACAATTAATAAGGTATTTATATAGAACTTTATTAATTTCATATAAACAAGACTAAGTTATTATTCATATAAATTAGTCAATTATTAAATTACTACCCCCTACTAATTCCATAAAAAAGAATAATTTCTAGTCTCTGGCAAGTCCCATTTTTCAGATACGATGGTTCGGAATTTACAAGGCGATATGTATAGAGCAAGTTTAGAATTCAGGTGTACCATATTATTAAAGCAGTATGTCAGTTTCTTTACAAATATACAGGGTGTTTTATAAATAGAGGTACTAAATAATGTTTGGTCCGGAAATAGTCCCTAAGGAAGCTACGGCTCTTCTAAGTCGTATAAAACAGAATTTTTGTTAAATATGTCTGAAACCCAAAGACATACAGCAAGGAAATAGTGCACATACCTCAATATTAATAAAAGAAGGCATCTTATGTAATTTTAACTTAAGCAAGGCGTTCAAAATGGATTTATAAGCTTTGCCCCCTTTAAAAAGAAATTCTGTCTTAACCTCCCATTACTATGAATTGTTATCCTTCACTCTAAATAAAAATATAGTAATTTCACAGCAAATAACGTAGGTCATATGATACAAGCAAGGAATGTGGTAAATTTAAATCAGTACTGTAAATTCACTGTTATCTGTAAAAATCTGGATTTTTATTTTGGTAATTTTACTGCTATCTTTTGTAGAATGTAAGCTATATTTATGGTAATTTTCGGGACTGTCTGTAAAAGTACCGGGTTTTTGGACCACATGCATAAATTTTAATGCAAAATTATTGTACCGACAGGAAAAGAGCAGAGATTTTACTAAACCGAGTAATATTGAGGTTAATTTAATAAATATTGTAAATTCACATTCTGACATGGTGAATTTGCTTTAATTATTACAGTTAATACTACTGAAATGTCGACGGACAAATTTAGTGTGTTCTCTTTTTTTCCAAACTATTTTGTAACTAAAATTTTTAATGGTAAAAAGAAATGAATCTAGAAGGAATCTGGAACCTACTGATTCAATAGAGGGAGCTTATCTCCCCCTATTGAATTGGGTATTACCCATGAATGAGACACTTTTTTTAAACGGCTGCCAAAATTTTATTTTTAACCTTTTATACGTAATTTTATTTTAGTTATCATATTTGGAAACAAAAGAACCCAGTTCAAGTTTTAAACCTGAATAATATCAATTTTTACCAAAACTACAAGAATTAAAAAAAAAACTTAACTTGTCCCAATTCAAGAACACGGTATTATTGAATGGGACAAGAGTAAACATTGCAATTTAAGGTAACATATTATGAAAATAGCTATTATTATCACTTTTGCTAATAACAATAAACCTTGTAATTTTATAACAAAAAATAACGCTGTTAAAGTGTTACATACTTTTTCTAACATGGAATTTACTTTAAATAATTTTACCAAACTTTGATTCATGTTTTCTTAAATCAATATCAACTATTATTTTGATTTGAGTTCTAACCCATCAAACATTGGTTCGTTGGCCACCCGTTGGCAAACCCACATTGAGCCTACATACTGAGCAGACATCAGCTGCCTTAAGGCCGCATACGACGGGCCAATGTTGGCAAAACTTCATTGGTTTGGACTTTATATTGGCTGCTAGAGGACCTCTTTAAAGCCAACGATAAATTCGATCGTAAATTCGTACATTGGCCAATCTAAGGCAGCAGTCTTATGAACCAACGTAAGTTGGCCAACCTACTGCCGGCCAATGATAAATTGAAAATTGAAAAATTTTTCGTTGGCCATTGCTGGGTACTGTTCCAAATTGTTGTATGGGTAGTACACTTTCTGTCCTTTAAGAGTGGTTTCTTATTTAAAAGAGAAGAATAGGAGTTAAATATGCCATAAAATAGTCCAAACGAAATTAGTCCCATTCAAGATTACTAACAATATTATCAAAAAAATTAGGATAAAAATATTTACCTTTATCTGTAATATTCGATTATTTGGTATATGTTTCGTATTGTTCTAGACTATTACATAAACCAAATTCAAATAATTTCCTTTTCCCTTCGTCAATGAAATATCTTTCAAAATTATTAAAAAAATCCTTTTGACTTGGTAAAACTAACTTGTTAAATTTGTCAAATACCCAGCTGCCTAAACTTTTACATTTTTTATTATTTTTTAACTGCACATGTAGGGCCATCTAAGCTAGGTAACAAAAACTAAAAATTACGAAGCATAGTTCAGAAACAGGCACTGTCCCATTCAATAATATGTCCCATTCATGGGTATTTCCAACTACATATCAACCTCAGGCGGTATACAATTTAATTTTGCTTTAAATATTCTAAAATAATATTACGTTTATCCATCACCTTTATAGAAACACTTGTTTTTAGCGCTATTTTAAATATCAGAAGTTAAGTTTTTTCCACTAATGTCTAAAAAATGTTTTACTCACTCTTTTGCGAAGAAGAGCACTATTTGAAATATAAAAATTTAAGATTTTTCACTAGTGACTAAAAAATGTTTAAAAAAAAAATAAGAAAACTGAATCTTTTTGTCATAATTTTTTTGCTAAATTATAGATTTTTATTTAAAACTAAAGGGTGTTGGATAAAATTTAATTTTTAACTCGTCTATTAAGTATTTTTATCTACTTAATATACTAGTTATACACTGATAGAATTATACCGTTATTAATACAATAACATAGTGTTACATATGCGCCAACCACAAATTGTACTATAGTGTAGTACTAACTATGATATGAGATAACATTTGTTGTTGTATTTATTACAATTTTGTGTTGTTTATCTCTTAGTTCTACAACTGGTTGTTTTATCGTATAACATATTTACGTTATAACATATTACAAAATATGGTTGGCGCCTATATTACAACAACATTTCTATCAGTGTAACAATTTTTTATTTATTTTATTTTACATAAATTTATAATCTTTGATCAAAGATTGTTTGATAAAGGTAAACTGTAAAGGTAAAATACAAAACGCTCCTTTAGAAATTTGCCGTTCTTTAAAGTGTTCTTAATTAGCAAACGTAATTAGTATATAGTCTAAGAAAAGATAGAACTTCCTTGAGATTAATAATGTAGAACATGTAAAGTGTGCAGACAAAACAACTTAATGCATATGCATATACACATATCTTCGTGAATACTGCACTAAAAAAAAAAAATACTTGTGGGGCCATCTGTGGTCTATAAAAATAAAGAAAACTGTAGCCAAATTAACAAAAAGTATATTTTTTACCATGAATCATTAAATAAGTTAATGTAAATTGAAGTTTTGCGTTAAAATTACATAATATTTATTAGTTTTTCATAAAATTTTACTTTTAATAAATGCTTTTATTTATGATGCAAAAACGTACATGATACTTTTAAACTAATTTTTCCTACGACCTAGTTAGTAGTGCATATTTCCCACCTGTTGCCTGTTAAATATCTGCTGTCAGAAATATAGTAAACGTCAAACACATAACCTCAAATTAACAAAATAATTTTAAGATTTTTGCGTTTTTTTATGTTTAGGTGTTAAGCCCTAGGAAAAATAGCATACGCACATCGAAGCAAACTATTTCAGTGGACTTTGAGTGCTTTTTTACTCGGCTGCACATCGTAAAAAAATGCACTAAAAACTAGGTTCGCGTATTCGGTGTCGGATTAAATTATAAAAATTTCCATCGAAAAACTCAAAAAAAAAATAAATAAAAATTAAAAAATTTATGATTCAATAAAAAAATATATTTACTTTAAAACGACGTATCACAGGACCCCCTTTCCATTTAAAACAATTTAGGAGATATATATCAAATACATTTTAGGAGATATATCAAATACTCCTTGTTCAAAAGTTAAGAGGAAAGAGATGACTTTTAGACCGCGCTGCATGGTAAGTTTATTTATTTTATTTATTTATTATTGTTTTTATACATACTTTGTCATGGAGAGCTCCAAATAAGCAAATGCTTGTGCTAGGGGCTCTCTATTACTTTTGATTAAAAAAAGCAAAAATTTTCGTATTGCTTTTATTTAAAAACTGGATTTTTTTCTCCATGTCCAAAAGGTAATGTTACCATGCATCCTGGGCCCATAAAAGCTTGCATGTTCAACAGAAATATACAAAATATCTTTTTAGTTTACTAAAATTTTAATCTTTTTTCAATAATAATGACATTTTGAAAAAAAGCTAGATTCCAAAACAATTTAAGAAATTATTTGATTTCAAACTAATAAAACCCAAGCCATATCACATTTACAAGAATGCTTTCAAGGAAAAACCATTGTGTTTTCAATTAAAAAGTTTTGTAAAACTAAAACGTAAAGAAGTTTTTCAAGAGATTTTCATTAAATAGACTCCCTATAGTGTAACAGCAATTTTCATAATTTTTAACTTTTGTTTCTTTTGTTTTTAATAAAATACATACTTCAAGTATTTTTTTTTTCTACTAGATGACCGCCTTATAATTAATTAAAAAATTCATAATGCAAAAAGTCCATTTATTAACTTTTTTAGAATTAATGAATTACGCGTAATTTATTAATTAACCGTATACGGTTGTAAACTCATGCCAATTATTTCAATGGTAAATTATACAGTGCGGTCCAAAAGTCACCCCCCCCCCTTTTAACTTTTGAACGAGTTGAGATATCGACTTCAAATTAAGAACTCTTAAATAAGAGAACTTAAACTATCTTTTAGCATATATTTGATATTTTCAGCTCTTAAAATGTGTGCAGAGGGGCATGGGGGGAAATTTTTTTAAATGGAAAGGGTGGTCGTGTGATACATCATTTTAAAGTTTATAAAATTCTCTATTTAAACTAACATTTTATAATTTTAAAAAAATGTTTTTTAAGGTTTTGATTTTTCAATTTTTTGTGCCAAACATTCGATTTTTTAAGTTTTTTTTTATAAATTTTTATTTATGTCAACTAAAATTAGTAAAAAGTATAATTAAAATTTTTTTATGATGAAATTAGGCATTTTTAAAAAATTATTTGTTTTTTTTAGAGGAATTTTGACATTAATACCCATTTTCAACCCCATTTTAAACCCAATTTTTTTTTTTTTTTATTTAAAAATATGGAGTTAAATGGAGAATTTTATAAGCTTTAAAATGATGTATTACACGACCCCTCTTTCCATTTAAAAAAATGTGTCCCCATGCCCCCCTGCCCACACTTTTTAGTTCTATTTAAAGTTATTATGATATTATTTTTCTCTTTATATTTTATAAGGAAGAATGTACAACATTTATTTGAATCTAAGTTGCATTGGGTTAATATTATTGTCTAATAAAGGCTGGACCTGTTTCGTTTTGAAACAGAAGATAGAACTTGTTTGGACTTTTTGGAAATAAAATTTTTTGGACTTTTTCCGTTTTGTAATGCCCCCCTGCCCACACTTTTTAGTTCTATTTAAAGTTATTATGATATTATTTTTCTCTTTATATTTTATAAGGAAGAATGTACAACATTTATTTGAATCTAAGTTGCATTGGGTTAATATTATTGTCTAATAAAGGCTGGACCTGTTTCGTTTTGAAACAGAAGATAGAACTTGTTTGGACTTTTTGGAAATAAAATTGTTTGGACTTTTTCCGTTTTGTAAAAAGATATGAGAATATCGCTCTGTTTTACATTAAACTTGTTGAAGTATGAAACTAAAAGCATTAGACAGAGTTAAGAGTTCGATCAAGTGCCATCTCTATTTTTGGACTACGTTTTGAAAATGAGCTCCTCATATGCTGCATGACCGATTCGTAAAAACAACTAATATACAAAATAGGGTGGAGTGAAACTGGTCCAAAATTTTTTCTTTAGAAAATTTAATTAGTAATAGCGTAGAAAAGTTGCATTTTGACTACCTTATTACGAATATCAAAGAAATTTTAAAATCGGTGGGGGTCTTGAGGGTCCACCGAGGCCCTAAAACAAAAAATATTTTTGGAAAAATAATTTAATTATATATCTTAGCTAAATATTTACTAAATGAATATTTTTAAGACTTAAACTCAAAAATAATATTTAGAAGATAAATAAAAAGTATTAAAATTAATTTAATAAGATAATTTTTTTATGAGACCCAATTTGTGCCCCTCCCCAAAAGCCTGTATATTTAAAAGTCTAAAACACACAAATAATCTTTTAAAAGTACTTATTATAATTTAAAAAAAAGAAAACAAATTTATTAAAATTTAATTTTTATGGGTCCCAATATGTGCCCCCTTGGCTATATGCCTTAAAAGAAGGTTTTCTCTGTACATATATTAAAAATTAAAAAATTGTTAAAATAAAAATAGATTTTATTAAAGGGTGGGTTGGTAAAAATTCTAACTAAAAATAAACTCTACAAAAATAAACAAATTGTTAATATAAATTAAATTAAAATTAATATAAAAATTCTTAAAAAATAAATTAATTTTTTAAATTTTATATTGCCTTTTCGTCTCAAATACTGGCATGTTTTTTTTTTGTGACGATAGTTTTGACCTTATATATCCATCGCGGCTATGTTCCCCGCATACAGCTGTAGAAGATTCTGTGACTAATTTTATTGTGCGTTTTACAGCTTGACTATGACAGGGAAACTTTGGAATCTCTATTATTTCACCATTTTGGATTAAAATTAATATTTCTGCATCTCTTACAGATGATAATAATGGTGGTTCTGAAGAGTACATGTTTGCCAATCAATCATCTCTGAGTAGTCAGTGGCTGAAAAATTTATTTTTGGTATTTCAAAAATTCTAATATTTTTTTTTCTTTATCATTTTTTACCTCTTTTTTATTGCTTTTTCTTTTGGATTGAAAATAAGGGCATTTTGTTTTTACCGAGTCCATTCACCTATTTCTAAGAAAAGCAATTACAGGAAAATTATTTCGATAGAATTTATTTTATATTTATTCTTAGAAGTTAAATAAAAATGTTGCATATTTTTTAAAGTATTAATAAAATAGATATTATTAATTTTGTACATCTGCAGTGTCTTGTCCCCAGTAGATGCCTCTAGGGGTATTCCCCCTATGTCTAAATTTTTTAATAGAATTGGGAATTAATTAAATACTTTAACATAATTTTTGTCGAAAGGCAATAATATATGAATATTTCTAATTTTTTCGGTTCCTACAGGGTAAAACATCAAGGGGCACAGGGACTATAGGCCCTGGATTGTCCCTAAAGTATGTAAGAATATCATCATATTACAATATAAAACCAAACATATTAATTTTAAATGGACAGCATTGTAAAATAAAATATTTGAAAAAAAAATCACTTTTTTTATCTACACTCAGAGAAAAATCGTTGTAAAATCAACCAAAAGTCATATGATTTAAAAGAAAACCAATATGTTTTTGCTCCGACAGTGGTTTTTGATAATTCAAAAATATATTTTTTAATTTTATAAGCCATTGTAAAAATAAAAATATTCATTGTAATTTGAAAAATGTTTCCTTTTAAATTAGTGGTAACTTGTAAATGATTTGAATATAAAAACTGGTTATTTTAAAAAGAATTATTTTAATATATTGATATTTTTCAACGATATAAAGGGAAATATTATAATTTTATTAAGAAAACATTCAAATAAGAAATTAAGAGACAATACTTTTACATTAAAGTAAAAAACGTTTTGGTGTAAACATTATTTTTTTAAATTAATATTATTCACAACTAAAACGTAAAGTTTTTACTTTTAATATTATAAAAGGCAATTGTTTTAAATTAAAATAATTTCTTATTGATTTTACAAGATGAGATTTTTCTGAGTGTAGGGTCCTGGTGGACCCTCAAGAACCCCTCCGATTTTAAATTTTAAATTATGTATGTTATAACGGACCCGAAACGCAACTTTTCCGTACTATTACTAATTTGATTTCGAGAAAAAAAAAATTCACTCCACCCTAATACAAAATCTTTTATTATTTACTACGGTAACGAATTTTCACACTCAGAAAAATCTCAAAATAAAATCAATAAACAATGATTTCAATTTAAAAAAATTTCCTTTTAAAATATTAAAAGTAAAAACTTTACGTTTTAGTTATGAATAATATTAATTTAAAAAAATAATTTTTACACCAAAACGTTTTTCACTTTAAAGTAAAAGTATTGTCCCTTACTTTCTTATTTTAATGTTTTCTTAATAAAATTATAATATTTCCCTTTATATTGTTGAAAAATATGTATATATTAAAAGAATTCTTTTTAAAATAACCAGTTTTATGTTCAAATCATTTACAAGTTTACAAATCATTTAAAAGGAAACATTTTTTAAATTACAAGGAATATTTTTATTTTTACAATGGTTTATAAAATTAAAAAGTATATTTTTGAATTAACAAAAAACACTGTCGGAGCAAAAACATATTGGTTTTTTTTTAAAACATATGACTTTTGTTTGATTTTACAACGATTTTTCTCTGAGTGCAGTAAGTTATTTGCAATAGCCTGATTGGTCACCTTCACCGGTGATGAGATGGGAATTGTTCCCCTGTATCCATGGAGTTAATCTGAGAAATACATATTATCAAACATATAGAAACTTTAATAAAGCTTATTTGAAGATAATATAAAACAGTGTTTTAAAAACACTTTATGTGCTAAGCAAAATCTATATTTATAATTTCTGCATGCGCCCAAAACCTTTTGTTTTATTATTAAGGCAAATAAGGCAGTGTCATTATTCCTATTATACAGAGCGGTCCAAAAGTCACCCCCCCCCCCTCTTAACTTTTGAACCAGTTGAGATATCGACTTCAAATTTGGAACTTTTAAATAAGACAACTTAAACTATCTTTTAGCATATATTTAATACTTTCAGCTCTTAAAATGTGGGCAGGGGGCATGGGGGCACATTTTTTTAAATGGAAAGGGGGGTCGTGTAATACATCATTTTAAATCTTATTAAATTCTCTATCTAACTCCATATTTTTAAATTAAAAAAAGGGGTTTAAAATGGGGTTGAAAATGGGTATTAATGTCAAAATTCCTCTAAAAAAAATAAATAATTTTTTAAAAATGCCTAATTTCATCATAAAAAAATGTTAATTATACTTTTACTAATTTTAGTTGACATAAATAAACATTTATAAAAAAAACTTAAAAAATCGAATGTTTTAGCACAAAAAATTGAATACTCAAAACCTTAAAAAACATTTTTAAAAAATTTAAAAATGTTAGTTTAAATAGAGAATTTTATAAGCTTTAAAATGATGTATCACACGACCCCCTTTTCTATTTAAAAAAATGTTCCCCCGTGCCCCCCTGCCCACATTTTAAGAGCTAAAAATATTAAATATATACTAAAAGATAGTTTAAGTTGTCTTATTTAAGAGTTCTAAATCTGAAGTCGATATCTCAACTCGTTTAAAAGTTAAAATGGGGGGCGGGTGACTTTTGGACCGCACTGTTTATAAGTAAAAGACTAGTTAAATTTTGAGTTCAGTTATCAGTTTCTGAAGGTGAAGGTGAAAATGTTTCATGAATAACTACTATGATTACTATGACTTCAAATGTTGAATAACTCATTTTAAATTAACTAGAAAATAACTAAGAAAAGTTTGCTACTTTGGCAGTGGCCATACGGGGAAATATATTTTCATGATTCACATTATGAAAATGTAGGTTATTTTAAAACCAAGTTTCTTCAACCTCCTAAATTAAAAACTTTTTACTACTTAAGTATGTAGTTTTTAAGTTTTAAAGAAATTCTTTTAGTTATTACATTTAGATTAAAACACCGAGAAAACCTGTTGTAGTTCTTTTTGTTTATTTTTTTTTGCTGCATGCAGGTTCCTATTTAAAATTTTTTATTGTTTTCTTTTAACATATCATTGTACCCTAGTGGCAAAAATAAATATTATTATTCTAAAATATCCGAAACGCAAACTTTTATATTTTAGACGAGCAGAATAGTGGAAATGGACCGCACACTTTTTGTCACACTTCCTTTACCTTTCCTCACCTTTATCAACTCTTCATCCAGAACACTTCTGCGCATTCGTATGTATTATTAAACACTTCTGCCCATAAATATTTTCTAACAAAGTCTACTTCGCATGATATATTGTACATGTTTGCCAGAACACTTTTGCTCATTCGTATTTATTATTAAACACGTCTGCGCATAAATTTGTTCCACCAAACTTACTGCGCATTGTATATCTGTATGTTGGCCACAACACTTTTGCTCATTCGTATGAATTATTAAGCACTTATACGCAACAATATGTTCTACCAAACTATTCAGCGCATGGTATATTTGTAAATGTTTGCCAAAACACTTTTGCTTATTCGTATGTATTATTAAACACTTCTGCGCACAAATATGTTCTACCAGATCTTACTGCACACGATATATTTGTATATCTTTGCCAGAACTCTTTTGAGCATTCGTTTTTATTATTAAACACTTTTGCACATAAATATGTTCTACCAAACCCTTCTGCTCATGATATATTTGTATATGTTTGCCAGAACCCTTTTAAGCATTCGTATGTCTTAACAAACGCTTCTGCGCATACTTGCGTTTGCCTAAGCAGTTCTGCGCATCGTTACTGGTGACCGACAATTTTTTTTGCTCGAAATTAACATAAATCATTATTAAAATTTTCAAAATAAAAGGCTTTGCCTATAAAGTAATAAGACGTCACAGTGGCGTGTATTTTGTTATTTTACTAATATGTCCAGAAGTACTGGTGCTACGAAAAAAATGGTTTTTACCTTTTTTATGGTAAATTTTATTACCTTTATATACATACAAAAATTATTATCGTGCTATAAAAAAATTTAAAAAAATGACCAAAAAAGTCCCTTTGACCCCCTTCTCCTCTTCCCACACACCCCAATTTCAATCCCCTACGAGATATTCACCAAACCAAATATACCTTCTAGATTTGAAACCGCTACGATTTGTCGTTCTCGAGTTATCGTGTTTACAGCCCGACATCCAGACAGACAGACAGACCGCCAGACAGACCGACAGTTAGACAGACAGTAAAACTGTCTTTGAAAAATATCAATAAATAAATATTTACATAAATAAAAAAAAAAGACCCTCTGTATAAATAGTGGTTTACTTTAATTGAAATTAGAGTTTAATATATTTAATTAATTTTACAGCTAAAAAATAAATAAAAGCTTTAGCAGATTTTTTTCAGATCTTAAAAAAATGGGATAGTAATTTTGTTTCGGACAGCTTCAGTGGACTGGGCTGTACTCCAATTTAGGGACTCACTCAACCTCCAGCCTCAGAGGTTTGTAGCTAGGCTTAAGTTCAGAGTGAGTCGACGGTGTTAAATTAAAGATTGACCATACTTGAATGATGATTTATTGATTATAAAATTGGTTTATATACCATTATTATTCTAAATGTTTCCCTTATCTACACGTTTTTGTCATTGATCTTATCCTAATATGAGTACCATTCTGTTTATGTTACCTTCCGAAGTTACCTCGGACTTGGCTCGTATAAACAAATGGAACCTTTGTATTTGACATTGCTTTGTATATATTATTAAATAATAAATCTATTACTAAATATCAAAACCCTGTTCAGAGTCCTGAACAAATTTATTGTGAAACACTCCATGTAACAAAAAATAGCTTTTTTAGCAATAATCTCTTACCAAAAATTAATTTCATAAAAAAACACATTTTTCCTACCCGCCGCTAGATAGAGTGAAACATGAAACGATTCAAATCTAAACCTTTTAGATAAACGTGCTAGTTGGGTAGTAAACGATTTAATTGTCATTTTAAAAGTCAATAAATTAGTTTATCGAGCTTTAGAGAGCTTAATTGAATGTAATAACAATATCCCGTTAAAGCGCTATATGGCGCTATATCCAGCTTTTAATAAATTGGGTTTTACTTGCCTTCTCACCTCACAATACGTATTATAAATTGATTTACTCTAGTATTCACCGTGGAGTTTCGATTATTCGGGTATTCGGGTTATAGTAGTGCTTTTTTGGTCAAAAATAGTATTTTTTTCACCACCAGCCTAAAAGCACATCTTTATTACTGTTCTTTTCATTGGTAGAAATATTATTTCTCTACCTATGACATCAGAGGTTCTAAAAATAATGAAATTTCACCATGGTTAATAATGAATTTTTATTCAGCTGTTTTGGCATCTGACGTTTCACTTAATTATTAAATCACATTGCTATTTACAAGTGTCTTTAGGCACCAAATTTATTAATTGCATGATAAATTAAAAAATATTAACTAAATTAGTACCTATAAAACATTTTTTACAAAAAACACTTCGAAAAGTAAAAATCATTGGTTCATCATATTCAACCATAGATTATGCAACCCATATATTACCGTAAGGATCATATATTACTTTATAACTTAATAATTTTAGCAGATCACCAAAAAATTTCTGCCAGAAATGTCAAGTTATTCATTTGTTTTTTTAATGGGCGCGAAGGTCAGCGTGATATTTTAAATTTATAAGCTTTTTCATTAAATTTTAGTAAAATAAATAAATAGATAGCTAATTAATTGTACTGGTAGTGAAAAAAAATACTATATTTTCCACGTGAAGATTTACATTTCTTGCGGGCTTCGCACTAGAACGCAATTTGACGCAGGTCAAAATTTTTAAACTTCTCTCACTTGGTAAATAATATACTATTATATACAAAGGCAGTAAATAAATATTTTTATTCACAAGCATACAGAAAAACGTCATTTATATGCGTTATAAAAAGTTGCAAAATCTATAATTTTTGTTTATTTCTTTTAAAGTTAAAAAAGCTTTTCATTTTTAACCAAGGTTAAAAATGAATTCATATCTAACCTGTTTTTTGGCTTTTGGTTATACCTCATACATGGAGAAAATATCGCCTTGTCTGTAAACAGCCGTGATTTGCGAATAAAGTAACCTAATATTTTGTTTATTTCTACGAAAAACAATAAGAAATAATATTTATTTATTTTTTTTTTTTGCTTTATTATTTTTTCACATAAATACTTATTATTATATACTTATTAATATTTAATATAAACACTTATTCTTATATACTTAAGATAATACTTTATGATTCCGCACACAAATTTTATAAATTTAGGCGGGTCACCATCTTTGAAAATTTTTGTAATAAGATTTGTTAAAAAAAAATAAAAATAAATTTATATATTATATGGTTCATACCAAAACTAATAATAGGAAATATCAAGAAGCCACTTATTTAAATTGTTATTTAGTTGAAATTTATAGTGACGTTAGAAATCTGCAAAATTTCTGTAGAAGATCATTTAAATTGGTGAGTTTTACGAGGTAATGTGTTATTTATTAATGCTTGTGAATAAAATTATGTTCTAACCACATAAGAAAATAGCATTTCCAACTCTCGAGATGAGAATTTATCCTAGGCTATGCCTCGACCAAATAGCATCTCTCGAGGAAATGTTTAATTTTCTTATTAGGTCATAAATACTATTTTTGCACGACCAAGACTAAAACTTAATTTTACGCTTTCATTTTCAGGACTAAACTTTATTAATTAATTAATTTATTACCAATCGCTAATTAGCGATTCAAACGAATTTATTTGATTTTAACAAAGAATATCTTTAAAATGACACTGTTTAAATTGCTTAAAATGTACCATCTTCGTCTATTTTTTCGAACTGACGAAATTACGAAAATAAAATCTTAATTAAATTACGAAAATAAAACACCCGATTTTAAACGCATGGTTTTTAATTTTAATTTTATCTACTCTCCTAAATTATGTTTGGTTGTGCAAAAAATAGTGTATAGTGCATTTCTGTTTCCCTCGCTCGCTACGCTCGCTCAGAAAACACTCATGCAGCAAGACTAAAACAGCCAGTTTAGTCCCTTGGTATATAAATAACTATTTCTTCAAGCGTACTAAATAATTTATAACTGATCATACTAGATAAAAGTAATCTATGTTTACAGTAAAAAAGTGTGATCATTTTTGTACGCCGTACAAAAAAGTGATCATTGTTGTACGCCGTAAAAAAAAAGTTGGTTTGCGAAAAAAAAATATAATATTTAGGATGCTTGAAGAAAAACTAATATGTTTCACTCAGAGGAAAATTGCATTTTTTTACTCGTAGGTAGTTTCCTACAGACGAGTTTTTTTTAAAGATTTTGTTTTGAAAGAAAAAAGGAAATTAAAAAAAATTAAATTTTTTAAAGTTTTTTTTTTGATTTTTTTTGTTGAAAAATTTTTTTCCAAGTATTTGGGAAAAAGACCTTTTCAAAAGGCAATATATCATTTACTGTGAATAGTATATAATGGAATGCTTAACGCTACATATCTTCACGGCTTGTTCTAAAGTTACAATGTTTAAATGTTGATTTTCTATAGAAAATCAACATTTAAAATCAATAAAGTTAAAACTAAAACTCATTAAGAAATAATATATCAGCTTCCTTTTTCCATAAAAAGTATACTTTTAAGTCAATAAAATCGACAAACTGAAAAAGTTTAAACGAAATCGCTTCAACGAGGGACGATATGCTACGTATTTAATAGGATATCCTTCACATTAAATATTTCGTTTGTCCTAAACTATAAGTATTTTTGGATAGTTTAATTATTGATTTTTTTTTTTGTTTTTCCTTTTTTGTTCCTGTTTTTGTATAAATATTACTCAAAATTATTATGTTTTCTAAAAACTTTTTAGTTTACAGAACTTTTCCTTTTATTTTTTATTTTTTTTACAATTTGCCTTACGACTTTCTTATTTTTTTTATAATTTTTACAAACCATAGGGATTTTGCTCTCATAAAACTTGTTTTCAAATCTTTACAAGTGGATATTCTGGGAAGATAGACAGACACACATAATGACAAAAAACAGATGGACAAAAACTAAAGTAGTCCACAAAACTATAAAAAACACGTGTAGAAAAATAACTTTCCCTGAGGAAAGTGGTTTTAGTAATAAACATTTTAAAGATTTTTATTGCTGTTTTACGTGTCTTGGCGTTTTATATCTAAAAAGATGATTTTCAGCAAAAAAAAAAAATGTCTGTCTGTCCGGGTAATTTTTGTTTCAATGAACTTATGCCTACAGGAAAAAGTACTATTTTGTTGGCAGCAGTATTAATATTGAATATCCCAGACAGTGCCTTACTTTATATGAAAATAGCCCCTTCTATCATGGTGCTACAGTTTATAATAAACAGTACTCGGCGAATTTCCAGTACTCGCATAGGCGCCACGTCGACTCTAGCGTTGTCGCGAGGTTTTAAATATTTACATTTTTATTTCTTTTTATCTTGATTTTATTTTATGATTCCATTCAAACAAGTAAGGTGAGAAAAAAGTTATCGATAAATAAAAATTAAAAACTTTTTCGTATTCTTAAAAGATAAAAATCGAATGTCGGTTTTTTCTTTGAAAAATACCGATATATTGTCAAGAGTTGGCTAGGTAGCCATACAGGCTTTACCTAAATTTCATAAAACAATTATATTTATTATTTATAAATTAGTACCTTGTATTGCATACAGATGTTTTGCACACCAAGCATTCTAGTGTTATTGAAATTAAATAAACTAGGTTTGTTTGTAAAACATCTTGGTATAAATACGATACTTAGATCAGAATTAGAAAAATAGATTCAGATTGAAAAGAGTAGAGTCGATAGTTTTGTAGTCCCCAAAGTGGGCAAGTAACTCTGACATCTCTGTAACCTAAAGTGGTAAGAAGTGTTTCAATTACATCAACCCCAGACCATTATTCGTGGCACGAAGAACCCGAATTCGTGACAATATATATATATACCTATTTATAGTTAATATGTATAGTCAATATTGTTGTGTGTAACAAATTATTCTTCAAATTTTCGATTTAGTGACCTTTATAAAATTTTCCTCATAATTCGGCAAAATTATTCCGTAAGCCTATGTTTCTGTGTTTATTTTCAACGTTGATAAGTCATAACTGAATTTACGCCGACTACTGATAATTATCCCCATAATTAGAAATTTGCCGAACCGAGCGCGTTCTCAACTTTACGCTTTAACCTTCGTGCTAGCAAGTGAGAGGCATAATAGTCTATAGTAATTGGGAGGATTGGGTAGTGGACTACCGCGTCGTACTTGGCGAGTTTACTACACAAATAGCGTGAGTTCGATTCTCAGCGGCACCGATTTGCCTTTTTCAGTTAATTAATAATTGAAATTTGGTGAAGGCGTAAGTGAAGCGGACACTCCCTATAAATTGGTTCGAAAGTCAATTAAAGCCGGTAGTTCCCTCTACTACTAGCCCACACAAGTCCTGGACTTAGGGGATGCTTAATTAAGTAGAATAGTACGAGGTTAAACAAAATGTAATGTAATGTAATGTAATGTAATTGTGACGGCTATATTATAGTATTCTTCAAGCATGAGAAATGCGAAGAGAGTAGGAAAGAGTAAATAAAATTCTGCGTCATGAATCTTGAACGGATTCCTATAAATGGATGTGTAGTTAAGATAGTATGGAAGAATTAAATTATAGCATAGAATGGTCCAAAAATAAAAATTTAATAATAATAATAATAATAACTTTATTGAATAGGAACCCCTAATATACAATAAAAAATAATACAAAATTTATACAATATACAGAGGAAAAACAATAGTATAAAAGTATAACATAGGTAAAAAAATATTTTGACAATAAAATACAATAATAGTTTTTTTTTTAAATATTTAAAGATCCACAATTTTTTATAATTTCAGGCAACTTATTAAATTCAGAAAAACCTTAAACAAAGACAGACTTTTTATTACAAGCAAATATAAAATTAAACAAGCCGTGCAGTTATGTAATGCTTCGCATTCTTTAGTATACTCCTCGCAGTAGCCTTTTGCTAGTGAAGTTTTATGTTAAACTTAATTTTAATTAATACAGCCTGAAAATTATATTGGATTGGATTTTTATTTCAAATTTGGTATGGCTGACTGTTTTAATAAAGGCAATTTCCCTAAAAAAATACCTTGAAAGGAACTTTATTCTACATAAAAAAAAACGGATTCCTTGAACCAAGGACACGTGTCTTTGTATATGTTCAAAGCCATATTCTCTTGTTTCAAGAAAATGCCAGCCTTGAAACAAGAGAATATGGCTTTGAACATATCCAAAGACACGTGTCCTTGGTTTAAGGAATCCGTTTTTTCTATGTATCCCAGCAAACCACCGTACGATAATCTGCATAAACAATTATTGGCCCATTACTGGCTTGCCGATTATCGGCTAGCCTTTAACGGATCTAACTGTGGCCTATGATTTACGATTCCAATTTAAAAGAAGAAGAAGAAGTGGATATTTGACACTTGTCAAGAAGCGTCTAATTTGTAATTAGCTATTCCTTATTTGCGTCTTTTAAGCAAAAAAATTAGTTTTCAGTTCCATATTTTGTATTTACAACAATGAATGTTGAAGATACAAAGTAAGTAATTACATTTTTTTCATAAAGTATTTATTTATCAAAGATTTGACTTATTTATGTATAACTAGAGACTCTGGGGCAAGTTTATTCGCAAGGACTGGTTTGGAACTTTTGGACAAAAAAATGTGACATACTATAGTATAGTTGTTAGTAGCTGTAAACGACTACTCTTCATTTACCATAAAAAATATTCTGCCCAGTAAAAGAGCTTTCCCATTTTCACCTCCGCGCGTAAAATGGATTTTTTTTATTGTCAGATTCAGTTTTAGCAATCTTAAAAATATACCAATTTTCACGAAAACTACCCCCCGCCCCTTTAGGGTGGAGTTAGTATTTTTTATAATCATATTCACTTTCAGCAACCTCAAAAAGCCCAATATACCAGTTTTTACAAAAACTACCCCCACTGAAAATTAGAAAAAAAAATATTATCAGATTCATATTCGTCGACCCCAAAAACCCCTACATACCAATTTTAAAGAAAATATTTAAAAATATTTACCCCCTACCCCCTCGTGGGGTGGAGTTGGAAAAAAATATAATCAGATTCAATTTCAGCAACCTCAAAAACCCCTAAATAGCAAATTTTTTTTTTTTTTGAAAAAAAAATGTATTTTTTCCCATTTGCCCCCTTGCTGCACCCCAATATTCACCAAAAACAATCCCGAGCAAGAACTTTTGGTAACATACATGTATGACAAATTTCAAGTCTCTAGCTGAAAGCTTTCTTAAGTTATAGTGCAAACAAAATTTCCCGGACAGACCGATCGCCCGATCGACTATCAATTTTTTTTCTCGAAATTTTTTCATATCGATATAAAACGTCATAAAACGCAAAAATACGCAAAAAAAATTGAAAATTTTTGCACGAATAAAAGGCTTTCCTAAATTTTGAAAGGCTTCAAAATGGGAAAGCAATTCCCACTCTAAACTAGTAAAAATAATATTACATTTCTCCAGTCTAAGACGTTATATGGTTTTCTTTTTTAACCTTAATCGAAATTTAGAAAATATAGCTTATCCGTTTCATAATGCAAGATGTTTAGATGAGAAAATTCAGCCAATATATTACATCTATATGCAGTTAAGACAATATTATGAATTATGGGACAAATAAAACGAATTTTCTGAACAAAAAGTGATAAAACATGTTCAAAATCAATGGAAAATTTAATCAGAATCAAAAAGTTTTGCACCTACTACATCAGAAAAAACATTGCCCAGTAAAAACCCTTTCCCTCAAAAACCCCAAAATACCAATTATCACGATAACTAACCCCTGCCCCTCGGGGGGTGGATTTAGAAAAAATTATTCCAAGATTCAGTTTTAGTGACGTCAAAAACCCCTATATAATTTTGATGAAAATATTGACAACATATTTACCTCTCACCCCTGAGGAGGTAGAGTTGGAAACTTTTTTATTATCAGATTCAATTTTAGCAACCTTAAAATCCCCTATATGGAGATATTCAATTTTGTCTGAAAAAATATTGTATTTTCCCCATTTTCCCCCTTTGCCCACCCCATTCTTTACCAAAACCAATCCTGAGCGAGAACTTTTGGTCGGATACCTGTATGCCAAATTTCAAGGTATCTTACCAAAAGTTCTCGCTCGCGATTTTTTTTTGGTGAACAATGGGGAAAATAATTTTTTTTACAAAAAATTGAAAATTGTTATATAGGGGTTTTTAAAGTTGCTGAAATTGAATCTGATAATAAAATTTTTTCTACCTCCACCCCCGAGGGGGTGAGGGGGTAAATATTTTTAAATACTTGTAATATTTTCGTCAAAATTGGTATATAGGGGTTTTTGGGGTCGACAAATCTGAATCTGACAATAATTTTTTTCTAATTTTACCACCTGAGGGGTGGGGGGTGGTTTTCGTGGAAATTGGTATATTAGGGTGTTTGAGGTTGTTGAAAATGAAACTGATAATAAAAAAATCTAACTCCACCCCCTGAAGGGCGGAAGTAGGTTTCGTGAAAATTCGTTTATTGGGGTTTTTGAGGTTGAGGTTGCTGAAAGTGAATCTGATAATAAAAAAAACTATTTCACGCGCGGAGGTGAAAAATTGGAAACCTCTTTTACTGGGCAGTGTATTTATGTACTATATTACATAAGGCAGTGATCGTGGCGATTAAGGCGTTCAATGCTTAATTCGTCGAGACTGCTCTTCTTGGAACATGGATACTTGTGGCAGACTATACAGCAAGGCTGCTCTCTTTTCGGTATTATCATGAATGGTTAAATTTAATTCTACTTGCCTTAGATTGACCTACGTAACAAAAATAATTTTTTTTTCTATTTTTATAAAAGGAGAAAACCTATCAGTTCAGGTGAAAATAGGAGTATAGGAGAATTGCTGGATCAACACTGTATCTGTACTTTGCTAAAAGTGGTTCGGAAGTCAATATAAGATAAGATAAATTTATTTTTAAATCTAGAGAATTGTCATTGCCTTTCAAGACTAAAACCTAATTTTACGCTTTCATTTTCGGGACTAAACTTGCCGTTTTTCTCCCTAGGGAATAAAAATCACGGCAACCTTGATAATATTAAAATATTATACTTACTATGGCTTTGTTTTTTTTACGTTTGTGTCAACCATATTAAAAAACAATTGAAATCGCGATAGCCATGAAACTGACTTTTCGCAATTTACAGGCATCTTGATTAAATTACTAAAATAAAACAAACGATTTTAGACGCGTGGTTTTTAATTTTAATTTTATCTACCTACCTAAATTATGTTTGGTCCTGCAAAAAATAGTGTATATACCTCAGGACTAAACTTGGCTGTTTTAGTCCCTTGCATTTCTGTTTCCCTCGCTCGCTACTCTCGCTCAGGAAACACAATGCAGCGGGACTAGAACAGCCAGTTTAGTCCCTTGGTATATAAATAACTATTTAAATTTATATAAAAGCATAAAAAAGTATTAGTCCAGTAAAATAATAAATGTAAATTGCAATAATTGTACGCGGGCTGATATTTTAAAGTATAGTAGTGGATGGTTACAGAACACTCCTGTTAGTCTTTCACCGAGTAATTTGCCTAAGGGGTGTCCGCTAACTTGAAATTTAGGGGTGGGTTGCTTAAAATGCATCTTACATTAAAAACGCATATAACCAATTTTTTCTAAGGATGAAATTTCCACCAATTTTTGTTTGCATAATTTTTTTAACATATTAATAACAATCGAGTTAATTTAAAAATAGCCATGTTGGAGGTGAAATTGCTTTTTTCCATTGTTCGGTCAAATTATTCATCGAACGATAAAAGTGATTATAAGCAAACTTGCATTGAAATTCTCTATAAGTTTCATATATTATAAATTTTCATACACTACTTAGGTACGGTTACAGAAGGCGCAACTCGATTTTCACCGCCCACTGTAACCGTAACAAAATACTTATGAAAATTAATTATATATAATACTAATAGAGAATTTCAAGAGCTACAAGTTTGCTCATAACAATTTTTATCTGCCGATGAACAATTTGGCAATTTTACCCCCAAGATGGCCATATTTGAAAATTTATAACTCGATTGTTATTTGACTGGACTATATATAAAATCGATTAATTTGCTACAAAATCCTCTAAAATTATATAAAATTAATTAAATAATTAAAAGGAACAAAAAAGATAAAATTTAAATATGAAATATTAAAAAATTATTTAAATATTTAAATATAAGATTACTCCCTCCAACGGCAACAAAAAGTGCCGGTGGAGCAATCTCAATTGGTTCAACTTAGCCGAAAAATACGATAACAACATGCTCCTATCAGGGTCCCTCTGTTACCCCCACACTTCATCCTTTGTTTTTTTAAATTAAATAAATCACCAAAGTTACATAGAAGGTAGTATTCACAATGAGTATTTGACATGTGTGTAAGTAATAATATCATGCATTACGTGGTATTATTCCCCTTAAAAAAACATTATAAATATACTCACATAATATCCATTCAATCTGAGAATGCGACTCTGACGTCACAATGCGTAAATTAAAAAGCACTCTGTAGTGAAACTGAACCTTATTTATTAAGACTTGATACATAATTATTGTATAGAAAATGCATATAAAAAAATCATTTATTAAAAGAAATAAGTTTCAATTAACCTACAGAGCGGTATTTAGTTTACGCGCTTAGATGTCAGAGTCGCATTCTTAGATTGAATGGGTATTATTTCGACTTTGCGGACCACATTTTGATACGAAAAGTTTCAGTTATAATACGGATACTTTTTTATTGTACTTTATTATTATTATGTTTTTTTTTTCGTTAAGTTATTTATGATTTATGATGACGTATTTTAAACTTTTTAAGTCAAATATATTATATTAAAAACAAAAAAAAATCGAAAAAAGGGCGACGTTGGACACTCGAGCAACTCTAACAAAACAATTTTCGGATCAAAAACAACCTTACAAATGCCCAAAAATTGCATTTTCACCCATCAAACTTACTCACATATTTAATTTTTTTTCCATCATGCACAATAAACTTTATAGAGTTTTTTTTATTTAAAAGGAGACTTAAGTAGTTTGACTTAGGCCTGCGGTATCGACCAACTACCATCTCTCGCATTGGAAATGTTTAATTTTAATATTAGATTTGGAATATACTATTTTCGGTGTTATCCGGTCATTAGGTAGAAATAGATTCCGAGGAATTCAGCGGATTATCAGAACAATGTGTAAACCTATACACAAGAGGTTTACTTAATGTCTATTGTGTATTATGAACCAAATACACGATGATGATAATAATAGTCCTGCAGGATAATTGTTTTGCACGATTTGCTTTAAGCTATAGGTAGTTAGTTAGTGTAGTGATTTTTTATTAACTAACGATTTTAACAATTTTGAGCCGATGATCGCTTTTATTGTATATCCGAGCGGGATAGGACAGCTAATTCAAATCCTGAGACGCCGGCTAGCGTGAATTCGATTCTCACTGGCGCCGATTGCGTTTTTCAGTTAATTAATTATTGAAATTTGGCGAAGGCGAGACACTTCCTATAAACTGGGTCGAAAGTCAGTTAAAGCCGGTGGTTCCCTCTACTACTAGCCCACACAAGTCCTGGATTAATTAGAACAGTTCGAGGTTAAACAAACATGTCATGTAATAAAGTCTGAGAACTTCTTCGGTTCAAGAACCATTCTTAAAATAAGAAAAATAACGGCCTACTTTTAATTTTTAATTTTGTTTAAACTGTTGACCCTACAGTGTTACACTATATGACGTTTTTTATGTATTTTTACTCAAGGAATCTATACTTTTTACAAAAGATCTAAAAAAATACCCATAAAAAAGTTTGGCGCAAAAATGTGTTAAGCCTCACACATTTTGGCCATTTAGGCACGCCTCGGGCTAAATTCAAAAATAGTATATTATTCAATGAGCGTACACTGATAAAAAAGATTTATTTGAATATGGCCAATTAAATTATTTGGTTGTAAGTAACAAATTTTATTTGAGTCAAATAAATATTTAATTCATGTAAACAAATATTTTAATTTCAAAATGATTTATTAATGGAAACAAAATAGTTTATTTTACAGAAATAAAATTTATTTGTCACAACCAAAAATTTAATTGGCCATATCCAACCAAATATTTAATTGACACAAATAAACTGTTTTATCAGTGTATAATAATTGCTCTTAATCAATTAGGGTGAATTTTGGGACACGAGTCGAAAGGCGAGTGACCTAATCTCCCGAATGATTAATAGCTATTATACACGAGCAGAATTCTATACTTTATTCACGGTCGTTTTAAATTTTAAACGGTTTATTTTTACAAGCCTGTGATTAATATGCCTATTAATCACGGCCGTGGATAAAATAAATTAACATAAACTAATTGCCCTTATTAATACTAGTATACATGCAAAACCTCGTCGCTCTATATCAAAAGGTACCAGAGTAATTCATGTTTTGTGGTGTAGAATCATCTTCTTTTTAAATATGCCATAAGACTGCAAACAACTTGTAGATATATATATATATATACATATTTTTTACAGATATTTAACTAATTTAACATTGATGAATAACTGTCAACAATATATTACAATTTTCTTTTAAACGTTTAAAATACGGAAACAGAAGCAATAAAATATATATTGTGTGCTAATTTTAAATCCTTTTTTCGTTTTAGATATTTGGTAGGTATAAAGTTGTAATTATGAGTTAATAGTCCATACTTCCGGAGAATGATATATTTTTTTCCAATAATTTTGAAACTGGTAGTTGAAAAAGTATTTTATATCTTTAAGCATTACTTGATTTGGCAGACTAACATCTCTACTCTAAATTTCTCTACTCCCTAACATCCCTACTCCATAACATCCCTACTCCATAACATACCTACTCCACAACAACTCTACTCCGTAACATCTCTACTCCATAACATCTCTACTCCGTAACAACTCTACTCCACACTATAGACACTCGATTAGCCACTTGTCTTAACTCAAAAGAATATTTGTCATGCTAAGTCACTGTCAAAAATGAATTCAGTTTATTAATTACTTACATATTAGTGCATGTTAAGAGTACGCGGTCATTGTTGCTTTTAGAATAATTCATTTATGATTGTTCTAGATTTACATTTAAAGCTAAACGTTTTCTAGGAAAAAAATAAAATAATCTAGAAGAAGAAGATTCTTTGTTCTTTGAACTGCTCATTTATTATTAAGTGGCTAATAAAGTGCATATAGTGTGGAGTAGAGTTGTTACGGAGTAGAGATGTTATGGAGTAGAGATGTTACGGAGTAGAGTTGTTGTGGAGTAGGGATGTTATGGAGTAGGGATGTTAGGGAGTAGAGAAATTTAGAGTAGAGATGTTAGTCTGCCCTTGATTTAAATTGTTATTTTTCAAAATAATTTATAGTGATGCATTTCCTAAAAACTAAATCACATTTTTCATTATAAGCCAAAAACTAATAATTTCTAAACGACACAAAAATTAATTAAAAATTAACTTAATTCTGATAGACAGTAATAAGTATACGTATATAATATCATTTAAATCAAATTTGTTGTATATAACTAGATAATTTAAAAGTTATTTAAAGATGATCGGGTTTTGATCCAGCACGTGCAGATGGCGGCTTTTGATTCGGCAAATTAAAATGATTTTACATTTTCGTGAAATTTTTGATATTTACTGAGATTCGCTTAATTTAAATCTTAAAATAAACATTTTTAACTCCACTCCCCAAAGGGGGGGGGGGCGGTAAATCATTTGCATATGGGGCTTTTGAGGTTGACGAAACTGAATCTGATAATAAAATGTTTCTCCAAACATTTATCATTAGATTTGGTTTCGTCGACCACATGACCCTTTATATCAATTTTGACGAAATTGTTGAAAACATTTAAAAATATTTACCCTCACCCCTTAAAAACTCCTATGTACAATTTTTTACGAATATGTTTTAAAAATTTCATTATAATCAACCGCCACCCCGGGGTGGAATTGGAAAATCCGTATTTACCGATTTTGACGAAAAAATTAAAATTACTTAGCCCTCACCTCCGTGGGGGTTGTGTTAGAAAGTTATTATTATCAGATTTAACGTCAGAACCCTTAAAAAATCTATATATAGCAATTTTTAAGTTTTTGTGAAAAAATATTATATTTTTTAGTTTTTTCTTTATTAAACCATGTTTTTTTCTTAGCTTAAGCAGGGAAAGCCTAACAGAAACACAGAGCACCAGGGCCCATTTTATAACTCCAAATTTGATAATATGTCATTATTTCTTGATTAATATAAAGCTCCAAAACTCCAAATTTGATATTATGTCATTAGTTCTTACTTAATACAAAGCTACTTGATTTTAGTGCAGATGACCTGGTTTTGATCCGGAAGTTTAGGTGACGATGGCTGGTATAAATTCGGCAGCAGTATTTCAAATGAAAATTAAAAAGTGCCCTTTGGCACAATTTCTTTTGCAGAATTATTTATTTGTCCCCACTCATGACTAAACCATAAATCTCTTTTTTTTTAATGCAGATATCCTTAATATCTTAAAAATTTTTAAAGAATGGTGTCGATTTTCTCCAGTCACGTCCATTTTTGTGCTACATGTAGCTAAATAATTCGAATCAGCCAAAAGTGTGCCAACTTAATTTTTTTTTCCGGCATTATTTTAAGTTTTTTATATTTTTTATTTTTTTTACCCCTAGGACCCCTCGATATAAAAAAAGCATGACTTTCTCATCTTTATTAAAAAAAAAAAACGAACGGATTTTGATATCTACCTCTACTTGGCCTTTTGTGACGATACCTGCTGTCAGAAAATTAGTAAAAGTCAAACGCATAACCTCAAATTGACAAACTAATTTTAAGATATTTTTGTGTTTTTTTTTTATGTTTAGGTGTTAGGTCGTAGGAAGAATAGTATACGCACCTTGACGAAAACCATTTCAGTGCACATCGAGTTCTTTTCTTACTCGGCTGCTCCTCGTAAAAGAAACGCACTAAAATCTAGGTTTGCGTACTCGGTGAGTAATATACTATATCCGAAAGTAACAGCTACAGTTAAAAATTTGCTCTAGGATTTTTGTTGGTAAAATTACCCACTTTTTCGCCTCCAAACACCTTGTAATAAAAAATTCGAGGTGATGGGACAATATGGACATCATTTTCGGATTCAGCGGGTTTGAAATTTATCAGGATTCGGTTTAATCGATTTTTTCTTAGGGGTCCCTAAATCTATGGGGAGGATCAGTTTAATAAGGAAAAGTGGGTGTTGGTTCAAAGAAGTGAGCCATAGGGGGTAGTGTGATAATTAAAAGTCCCTTTGGTCCCATTTCAGTTATTTTTTTGGCATAGTTTATAATAAAAGAGATATAGGTGGTGTAAATAAAACCCTGTATATTTACAATAAATTAGAAATTAGTACAGTCGGATTAATGATGGAACCCCTTTGCAAAGCAACTATACACAACGATATTTCATTAGTCACATGAAATTTTCAAACTTTTCTAGCCCGAAAAAATTTGGTCCAAATTTAAAATATATGAATCTATAACTTATTTGAGGCGTGTATATATATTTATCCAATACATACAGATAATAAGACAATTACCAGCTTTATTTTAAATAAATAAACTCAATAATAACCCCCGCGTGTACTTTATTGAGTGGATAATTATTTATTTTACCCAATCAACTGTCACTTGTCAAATTATTTTCTTATTTATTTATTTATTTATTTATTGACGGGAAAACCCCATTACAAAAAAAAAAATTACATATGAAAATAATACATGCCAACTTAAAATTAGATAACAAATTTCTAAAATATACTTAAACAAAAATAATATAAAAATGTAATAAATACAAACAAATATCACATATTAAACTCAACCAATTCTCTTTAAATGGTCTTTGACCTTATTTTTAAAATTATTTGACGAGTTCATAAAAATATCTAAAGTGGGGTTCTCATTATTGAACCTCAAAGCCGAATTCCATGGTGTGTATATAAGATAATTCCTATAATAAAAATGTATATAAAATGTGTTTGCTGATTCACGAATCTGCAATATAGGAATACTAAAGTTTACAGAACATAGCAGTTTTGGACAATCAACACTACCATCAACTACATTTCGAATAAAACACGTATTTAACAAAATTCTACGCGACTGTAAAGTCATAAGCCCAGTAAAATCACGTACATCATCATATTGATGCTCAATTCTAACTATATTTAGCCTAAATGCACAATATCTTAAAAATTTATTCTGAATCCTTTCTAAGCTGTCAATATAGACATTAAAATTTTTAATGAAAATATGAATTTCTAAGCTATTTATTGGATAAAACCTTGTATGGCACTCATGGGTAAACCGATATTGCCCTCTCGAAAATGAACCTGCTTGGCTGACGCCTCGCAGGTTAATTTCCTCATGGGCAATATCTTGCTTTACCCACTAGTACCATAAATAACTATTACAGTATTATTAATTTGAGCCATTTCGCCTCAATGACTATTTATATCGATAAAAAATCTAAAACAGAAAATAGGTGAGCCTGATAAGAACATTTTAATTTTATTTTCTGTTTTAGATTTTTTATCGATATAAATATTCATTGAGGCGAAATGGCTCAAATTAATAAAGCTGTAAATTAAAATATCTATGTCAAACCGGTTTTAAAATATTCTAGTGTAATGTTTATTCGTAAAGGACTTGCAGCTTTACACAGACTATAGAAATATTTTAGCGTTCTTTTATTTAAATTTTGTTATTTTTCAAAACAATTTACAGAGATGGTATTTTAATCAAGTTTTGTTAACAGTATAATGTAATTCCTGAAAAATTCATCGCTTAAAATGGTTTATAAAAGGCTTGATTTTAAATTTAAATTTTTATGGAGAATCGAAACCTAAGTCTTTTTTAAAGGAGTGGAAATAAGGTTGGTTATACTGATGTTTAATAAACAGAGTGTTTAAAAAATGGTTACCGTAAAACCATCAAACTTGCAACCGGTTTCAGAAGTATTAATATTTTCATAACAAACACGTTTTAATCAAAACAATAAGCTAATTTGAAAATAAAACCGCAAAAAAAATACAAAGTCCAATTGTTTTTTTTAGCGATAGGTTTCTATGAAAATAATTAATTATTTTAAATAATTTATTATAATTAGTAACAATAGAATAAAAAATATTGTAAACACACAGGCAAAAAAGTTAAATTTTCATTTCGTAGGTTCGGGCCGGAGACTCTCAGCTTCTGAAAACCTACTTAATCAAAAAATTTAACTTTTCGCCCTTGTATTATAAATAACTATTGTGGGTCTGAGTTATCGGTGTCAAATTATATTACTTTTTCGGATATAGATGTTGTTAATAACGGTGTGAGAGTGAAACCAGTAAATAAAGAGTTTTAGAAAGGATATTTTAGACCTTTGTATACCCGGCTCAACTATGACACTCATAAACTATATTAAAGAGAAACAAGAGGAAAATAGCAGAGATTCCAGAAAATCCAGAGCTGTCCACGCCCAGACCGAAAGTAATAAACACAACATAGCATTTTTGATTTAGGATATCTATTCCTAAGAACATATTTGTTATACTAGGGTGGATCTTATGTTTTTTTATTATCTTAAAATTTTCGTTTGGGTGTAACTAGAAAATTCTAAAAATATGAGAGTGATCAATCTTTTATAAGGGTCCTAAGGCCCCTAAAGTTTGTAAAATTACCCATAAATCGTAAAAAATCGTTGAAAATTGTCTGTAACATTTTTATAACTGAAATATTTAAAGGCCTTGTAATATCATTTTTTTCCTTTTAAATATAAAAAACTATATGCCGAGTTTCAATGTTAATTTTTTACCCAACGGCAATTACTATTACAAATAGAATTGAAAGTTATTAAATGTTTATAAAATTAACTCCATTAGGAGAGAAAAAATGATTATTGCAAAGATTTTTTAATTTTAATTAATTTCTCAGATTAAATACATGATAAATATTGGTAGATTTTAAACAACGAACTAATTACTCTTCTCTCTAGAATAGGCATTTGTAAAAACTGACAAAAACGTAGCCAACATATACATTTGTCTGTCTTACTCGCACAGCTTTGTTCTAACAGAGACAACAATAATTGGTAATTGTTATTGTTCAGGCCTGAATATACCTACTATTTGTTTACAAAAAAACCGAGGTGTTGGAGATACTTTATATTAACGGTATACGTATTCGAGAGAGAAGAGTTGTTAGTTCGTTGGTTTTAAAGCTAGTAGTGAAAAAAGTATTAATAAGGTAACTTTAAGGTAGAAATGCAATAAAATTATAATTTATAATAATTATAATTAAAATACAATTATGAATTATATCATTAAAAAGCCGCGCATAATCCATAGAAAGTAAAAAAATTCTCATAAGATCTTTTTTTTTCGATTTAAAGAATTGGGCCCCACAAGTCTTCAACTTGCTACCATTCAAAGTCTCCAGACTAGGAGGATATGAGTAGTTGTCTACATCTAGCAATAGATGGCGCACAAGTCTACATCAATCTAATGATTATATTCCTTTTGTGAATAAAGTCTAAAAACGTTTTCTTTCTTTCCACTCAGAGAAATAAGTAATATTAAAGCCTTTAAACGGGAAATTAAATCTTTTTTTTTAAAAAAACGCTTTCTATTCAGTTAAGGACTTAAATTTTAAGTAATTATAGTAAGATTTTATTATGTACATGTTATTTATTTATATTTTAAACTGTATTTTATTTGTTGTACATTTTAATATATGTAGAGATATATAGAGAGATGACTGACTCCGGTCGTTTTTCTTTTTCGTTTTACAAATTCGTTTTTTTTTTCGGCTCATATCTGTTTTTTTTTTAATTTCAACAAAAGTTTTTACATATATATCGCTCTTAATTATTTTAATTCTCCAAATTAGTATAAATTCTACTGATGTGTCACATCTATTTTTATAATGGCAGTATGACAAATAAATATATTCTATTCTAATAAAATAAAATGTTGGGGTTGACAATGTATACCGTTTATAGTAATTAAAGAATGCGTTTTGTGTATTTCGGTATAAAATTTTTTTATTAATAGCCGAGCGGACTTTCAGCTACCTATGTAGCCATTTTCAAGGCTCCTGAAAAGTAAGAACATTGTAAAAAAAGTTAGGTTAAGTAGACTTACTTTTGTCAGGCGTACAAAATCGTCACGATCACACTTAAAATAACCATTAATAATAATAAATAGGACTGTAGTACGTTAACGCCTGAGAAAAGTAAGTCTACTTAACCTAACTTTTTTGTACCCCATCTTACAATGTTCTTACTTTTCAGGAGCCTTCAAAATGCCTACATAGGTAGCTGAAAGTCGGCTCGGCTATTAATAAAAAAAATTTATACCAAAATACACAAAACGCATTCTTTAATTAAATATTCTATTCTATTCTATTCTAATCCGTGACCCAAGCCCTCAGCCCGGCTAGCCCTACCTGAATTGGCGCTGATAACATCTATAAGAAGTTCAAACGTTAGAACCATGAATGAATTTTCAAACTGGATAAAATACAAGTGTTTTCCAAGCTTGACTATATATTTCCAATTTAGAGCAGATTTGTATAACAATGTTCTGAAGATATATTGCAATTTTATTATAAATCGATAGAATCGTGAGTGAATTATATTTTTCTTTGTAAATATATAGCTGGACTGGATTTTTCTTTGAACACAATTTCGGTTAAACTTAAAATTTTTATTCTTTTCGTATAATGTAAGATTTTAGCCACTTGTTAAACATACAATAGGTTTAAAAATTTTAAACTGTAATTCCAGAAAAAAAAAATAAGTAAAAAGATTTAAAAAATATAGATCCTAAAGATTTAGGTATTAAAACATGGGAAAAATTATAGAAAGCTGCAGTCTGCCAGTATCACTCTGTACTATGACTAATTTTGACTAAAATAAAAAAAACAACTGTTCTTAAAACTTTTATAATTTTCTTCTCGAGATATTCATGGTGGGGCCTTTTAAAAAAGCTACCTCGTATATAAAACACTTTTGTGACCTAAGCGCATGCGTGAGCCCGGCATTTATATCTATAATTAGCTCCTCACGTTTTAATAATCTAAATGCCAAGCTCACGCATACTCGTAGATGGCATTTTCATATTAACAAAATTTACGGTTTCAAACCTATCTTCCGTTAATTTAATTGCTTAGTTGTTTCCAAAGCACTCTGCACAAAAATGATTTTTTTAATTTTACTCAAAATGTAAGACTTGATCATCTCGTATTATACGTTATCGTAATCAGAAAAAAAAGTGTATTCAAAATTGTAAAAATCCAAAATAGCGCCCATAAGAAAAAACGATGTTAAGTGTTGTAACTCTTGCATGTAAAATGCCATTGAAAGTATGATAACAGATTTAGATTATTTGAAAAAAAGTACCCAAGCAATGTTTCAATTTAAAACGTATAGCTTGTCGGTTTTCTCTAAAAAAAATAAAAAAAAACTCTGGATTTTTAATTTTTTTTTTTTGATAATTAAACGTCAGGTCTAATTTTTTTCCAGACTATTGCTCAACATAAAAATGAGCAACTTTTTTCTAATTTAACCGATCTTGTATCTCTTATAATAACCGAGATACCCAGGCTTGATGTCTAAAAATGGGTACCCTGTATAATATTTAGCGCGAATCTTGGCTATGCTGTTAGAAAATAAATTGTTATACTAAAATAATTTGTCCCATCTAAGAAATTTCACGGTGGTTTTTTGCAAATTTTTACTTTTTCTTTCCGACCCCTCATTTTTTTCATAAATTGATTAAACACACCATAAGAAGCAATGTTGGCAAATGTAAAAAAAATGGACCGGATCGATCGTTTTTTTTTACGTTTTTTCTAACTTACTGTACTATGTTTATAGTACGTGCCTGTAGAGCAGTAAATAGAAATATATATTTTATATATAGTAGTAAAATTATTAATTATAGTCACTACATTACAAAAAGCCGTATCTCCAACGACAAAGGTCGTATATTTTTTTTCTAATGAATTATTGTGTTAGGGTGAGGTCGAGCAAAATTTCAATTTTTTTTTGTATTTTTGGATTTGTAATGTCATGAAACGTCGAGAAAATGTGAAAAAAGTGGGTATTAAAATATATGGGTCTCTCTGTTTTCTGTCTTTAAACCTTGTAACTTTTAAACTAAATGTCCGATTTAAAAAATTCTTTCAATAATCGATTTAGGACCTTTTTATTTTGCGTGACCTTAAATATGGTTAACATTGCGTTGCGGCAAGGAAGGCAAGGAGGCAATATTATCAATAATATTATCATTGATCGTAAGGTATAAATTCTTGCTGTAGAGCTCGGACTTAATCATCTTGTAATTTTATTTACAACCATATAATGGAATGGGAGCAAATTTTAATGACATTTTTACATTGCAAAAAAAGGCAATCAGAGTGATGGCGGGTCTTAACAAAAATCATACATGTCGGGAAAAATTTATTGAGTTGGGTATTTTGACAGTCCCTAGCCTTTACATTTTTAATATTTTAAACTATATTCATAAAAATGAGGAAAAAATATCAAGAAATAAGAGTTTCCATAACTGCAACACCAGAAACAAAGATAAGTTGTCAATTCAGAAGTCAAGACTTACTTTACTTTACTTTACTTTATAAGACAAACATTTAAGGCAAATTTTTAGGATTAGGACATTTCTTTTTAATAGACACAATAATGCAATACGATGGTGTGTTTATTTTTGCAGATAACACTAGGCAACACGGTTTCTTGCCCTGATTGGAGTCATATGTTTTTTAACTAATTTTTGGTCGCTGAGGCCGAATCTGGCCTCAGAATATTTCTATTACCTAAAGTTTCTGAGATAAAAGTGGTAAAAAATCATTATTTTAGCCCTCTTTTGTTCTAAAATCATGGGAGATAAAAATAATCCGAGGACAAATTTAGATTCGGCGACTTAATATTAGTTAAAAAATACCCAAAATAATAAAACAAAAATGGATCCTGTGACAAAAATAAGTAAGGGTAGGGGGTAAGGAGAAGGGTGCATAAGGGGTAAGCTTATCGCCACGTACTCATGCTAAAAATCGTCAAAAATCATCACTAGGGGTCAAAAATGAACTAAAAAAATGTTACGTAATATGGTTCTTATGTAATAAAAAAACGACAAAAAATACATAGTATTTTATTTTATTGCAATTGCCTGTATTACAATTTAAAAAATAAGACGTGCTGGTTTTTTTTTAAGAACAAATTAGGCACGGAAAGAAATTAGTGGGCTCTGCGCTATACATTATAAGATATTTGGTAACAGTGGCAAATTATAGTGATTTAAGCTATATATTATAAGGGACACAATAACTAATAATGTTAAAAATAAATTGGAAACGATTATATATATTACAGACACGATTATATTTATTACAGGCACTATTATAAATTAACAGAAATTTTATTATATTATAAAAATTATTAGCACGGACAATAATTAAATCTATTTAAGCTATAAATGCCATACTATTTGTTATATTTTATTATTCACTAAACAATTAAAGTATTTCATATAAATTTTTACACTGACTGCCATAATTGTAAGATAAAGCCTTGTATTTATATAATAAGCGGTTATAATTTGCTTGGTATGTGTGTTATAGCGCTCCTAGCTATAATTTTTTTTTCCGTGGGATTCTGCGCCTTTAAATTGATATTTTTCCTTATTTCTTTTTCATTTATTTACTTTTTACGAAAAAAAAAATATTAGTATAAATATTTTTGTAGAAAATTTTATAATCTACAAATTAAGTCCCATAAAATTTTTATACAAATTTGATAGTTTGCCACAAATGAGCAATTAAGTAAACTCGGCACTTTCATTTTAGAATTTTTGTTTTTTTTTCGCGTACTTACTGTCCTTGGCATATAGATTTTTGAATTCCTAGTTTTTTTTTAATATACCCTAACATTTTCAAAACTCTACTCTTTTTTTAAAAGATTTTGAAAAAAAAACTTCATCATTTCCTGGACGTATATATCAAAAATTTTAGGTGCTAAAATTTTTCTAATGTCAGATTCGGATTCTACGCCCTCGAATTAGTAAGAAAAATTTACTTTCCGATCGAGGAAAAAAAAGTTGCGATTTGTTGCCTAGTGTACTATAATTAATATTTTTTGTTAATTTTAAACAAAACAATAATCATGAAGCGTTTGGATGTTAATATACATTTCGGAGTTAATCTAAATATTTGGAAATTATCCGGATGTCTAAACACCTGGAATCTAGAACAATCTCTATTAACATTCAGTCCGCTTCATTACTAAAACTAAATACCTACAAATGCCCAAATATTACTGCCTGAATTAGAGTAGCTATAAATCAGTGGCTTTAAACTAAGTATAATAAATGATTTCAAGTACACTCAGAAACCATTTATTGCACACAAAATAACTATTTTCAAATGAACTATTAATTTAACAATAACGTCTGTTTCTAAATAAGTGATGGGTGCATTTTTGTGACACATTCCAAGCACCACCGGTTTTGATTTTATTTTTTTTTTGTCGCACAGGTTATTTTTATTATACAGTGCGTACATTAAGTCTGGAATCGCTCGATTAACTTTTTAATTATTTCTTTTAAAAAAACGCTCGGACAGGTCGATTTTTATTTTTAATTTTGCAAATTTTGGTTAACACCAAATGTAATCACACATTCACCCCCTTGGCTGCAGGCTGCATTCCAATTTTTTTCAAATAGCCACCCATTTTTTATAAGCCTTTTGCCAAATAAGGCTTTGTCATACACCGTTAGAAAGCTTATTAAATATAATTTTTCACGAAGTGTCGCAAGGGGTAGGTTGTTATTTGAAAAAAAAAGAAGTTGTAATGGGAGGGTGCCAGGGGGTAAAAATTTTGATAAATTTTTTTACACCAAAATTTGCAAAATTAAAAATAAAAATCGACCTGTTCGAGCGTTTTTTTAAAAGATATAATTAAAAAGTTAATGTACGCACTGTATAATAATAATAACCTGTGCGACAAAAAAAAAATCAAAACCGGTGGTGCTTGGAATGTGTCACAAAAATGCACCCATCACATATTTAGAAACAGACGTTGAAAAGTTAATCCGGTGATTCTAGACTTAATGTACCCACTGTATATAATATTTAGCTCGAATCTTGGCTATGCTGTCAGAAAATAAATTGTTATACCAAAATCATTTGTCCTATCTAAGAAAGTTAGAACAAAATGATCTTGAGAGTAAAATCAAGTAACTAAGATTATATCTAGTAGATAGATATTATCTACTATCTCTAAAGTTAAGACTTGTTCATCTTTTAAACACTAAAAAAAAAATATTTAGAAAACATTTAAAATTTACCAAATAAGACAAACATCTTAGGCAAATTTTCAGGATTTGGGTTTCTAATAGAACCTATCTTTTTAGTAGGCACATGGGACTATAAGGATGCCATACAATGGTGTGCTTATCTTGAAAAGCGAATATTTAAAGATGCTATCTTGTCTTAGGAGGGCAGTATAATACAATACTTGATGCTGGATGATGATGATGCACTATAATAAATATTAAAGCATCATATTTTATGCTTTTGTCTGATGTTGTAGTAGTAGTATATTCATTATTTATACATATGGAGCAAGCAGCTGTTGGAAAAACTATTATCTTTGTTTTCATCTATTTTTTGTGATCATATGGGTACTTCTATAAAGGTCGGGTAACTTTTCAGACAAATTTGAGTCACATGGTTTTTATTTTTAATTCTGTTCTTTCATAACATTTTTAATGGAAAGCGGGTGGGTTATAATGTATTTAAAAGGAACAGACACTATATGATTTTTTTTGCCACGCGGTGAAAATTTTTTTTTTGGTAATTTTTTTTCGCTCATATTTTCCAAAATATTAATATATCTATCGACATCAATTTTTGTCTTATTTGCGACCAAGGGACTGACGACAAGGGGCTGATGAATTTCGTGAAAAACAAAGAAAATCTTCTGATTGAAACGAAATACTGGCGTTTTTAGTTTCTATACTAATTATTCGCACAAAACAAAGTTAAATTAAAATTAATCAAAAACAATTGCCAATAAATTACAACAGAATTACTCACCAAGGGACTGATATATTGACCGTCACCACCTCGTGTTCTTAACACAAGTACCTTTAGTACTAAATTCGAAATGGCCGACTCGCAACAAATGGTGTTTACTGCTAACTTTAAGTTGTTCGTTTATGGAGACTATGTATTAACTTTTCAGCACTGCAAAAAACCGCAAATTTTGAAATTTCACATGTGCCATGGATAGTGTTGCCGCCTAAAGCGATAGTTATCGCCAATAAATACCTCTCGTATCGCAACTACCCTGCGATAGTTCAAAAATTATCGTCTCGCGCAAACGATAACGAGAGGCCTCTCGTTATCGCCTACCTCTCGCGATAACGATACTTATCGTTCCAGCGTAAAAGTTGAATATTTCAGCCATCTAATATTAGTTAAAGGAATTTGACACAAACGTCATTATTTAATTTTTGAATTTATACAAAAAAAATAATGCAAATATATTCTTTAATAGGCATTATGCATGATACATTAGCATATAATAAAAGGCTTTTATCTTTTAAAATCGTATCCAAGGCAGGAACCTCTTCAACATTGTCCTATTTTTATAGCAGATACAAAAACATGAACTCCTGGCAGATGCACTAAGTACCTAACTAGGACTATAGTAAGTACGGTAGTATTTGACTAATACGAGGGGTAATTTAAAAGAAGACAAAAATTTCAGATTTGGTGTTTTTAGGATTTGAGTGCTAAACATCAATTTTAACAGTGTTTATATATTTAGCTTTCCCATGTTTACTTTCTCATAAAGAAAAAGGAAAAAAAACTATTTAAAATTACATCTGCATCCCAAATTTTAAATCTCTAGCTCAAAGCTTTCTTAAGTCTTAAGACAGACCGACAAACATATTTTTTTTATTATTTTGATTTTTCTCGACCTTTTAAGAAAACATAAGATGATTTAGGCAAAACAAATTTTTAATTTCTTTTCTATGACAATACTTTTTTATGAGAAAGTAAACATGGGAAAGCAAAATATATAAACAATGTTAAAATTGATGCTTAGCACTCAAATCCTACAAACACCAGATCTGGAATTTTGGCCTTCTTTTAAATTACCCCTCGTATTAGTCAAATACTACCGTACTTACTATAGTCCTAGTTAGGTACTTAGTGCATCTGCCAGGAGTTTATATTTTTTTATCTGCTATAAAAATAGGACGTTGAAGAGGTTCTTGCCTTGGATACGATTTTCAAAGATAAAAGCCTTATATAATGTGCTAATGTATGATACATAATGCCTATTAAAGAATATATTTCCATTTTAAAAATCATTAAATTCAAAAATTAAATAATGACGTTTGTGTCAAATATTTTTATCTGATTTTAGGTGGCTTCAACATTCGACTGTTTCTGACTGTACGATAGTTATCGCTCTCGCGTCGGTCTCGTTATCGTTACAACGATACGATATTTTTTCACCTCTCGCTATCGTTCTGTCCAACGATAACGAGACGATAGCGAGAAGATAGGCCTTAGGCGGCAACACTAGCCATGGACTGACGCCCGATGTTGAGTACGCTACTTTAACTTGAAAAAAGTGATAGAAATTATTTTAGAATTTAAATTAATTGATTCTTAACACTTTAGAGAGTGTCCTCAAAAATAATTAAAAGTAAAACAACTCTATAAACCTAACAATTTTAAAAATATAAGCATTTAGTTGTTAGTAATTGTAATGGTGACATGACAAGGGATTGATATTTTAAGTAAGCACCAATTTTAAAATAATCCTTATTTGATATATAACATTTATTATTAGGACGATACACTGATAGAATAATAGCGTTATTAATACGACAACATAGTGTTATATATGCGCCAACCACAAATTGTACTCTAGTATAATACTAACTAGCATATGCGGAAAATATTGTTTTTTTAATTAAAACTTGTTTTAAATAAATGTACTTGTTATAATAAATGTATTTAGTTTAAATTTGATTGTTTTAAAATTCCTAATTGTTCTTATATCACTAGGGTTGAGATTGTAAAATTTTGGTCCATAATAAAATATTGATCTATGTGATTTGTTGTATTTATATAGTGGGATAGTTAAGTTTTTACAACAATTTGACATAGTGGGGTAAGCGTGAGAGGGAGTCACAAAACTATTTATGTTTTTGCGAGTCCATAGTACCGTGCAAAAAATAAATATTTGCCGAACAGACAGTACATTTGTTTTTTTATATAAAAGATCAGTAGAATAAATCCGATTTTTTCTAAATAATATTTTTATAAGTATGCTCTAAGTTATTTCAAGGCCACTGATTGAGTTGTTAAACATACCACCCCAGACACATATACAGTATCTAATCAAGGACTCGGCTAAAGCGCTGTACACTATGCGCAATAGCTTTGTGGACAGAATGAAAAAGTTTATAGATAAGCCTTCTCAGTCTAGTGCTAATATAATTTAAGTGTTCGGTCTATTTCAAATGCTGATCAACTAAAACTCCTAAATATTTTACTTTATTTGCACGTTTTATACAAGAGCAATTACAAAAGTTTCCACAATTTGAGTTATACATGTTTAAATATTCAACATAAGGTTGACCAGCATTTGATAATGAAAACGTTAGAAAGCTAGTTTTATCCCCGTTAAGACTGAAAAGACTTGAGTCTAATCATTGTTTAATAAGCAACTGAACACATTCTGCAAGCTCATATGTCTCTTCCCAAGTATCTCTCAAAAAGACTATTGCGGTATTCTTAGCGTAAGAAAAAATCTCACCCTTCAAATTTTTAATATTATATACACGGTGTATTTGAAATAGGGTCGGAAATTTTAACTGATGATTCTACATCATAAAATATGACAAAAAGTTCCTATAAACATATGTCTAAAAATGCGTCATAAGGGAGCTACGCCCCTCTGAAAGTGGCTAAAAAAATCGGTTTTTATTTAATAACTCAGGAACCCTTTGAGATATATCAACGAGGTTTTGCACGTCAACTAATCCTACCAAGGCCCGTTTTTATGTGTTATTTTCATGTACTTATTTCAACCAGGGGTGTGCGAAACGGGGGGGGGGGCTTATCAGTTTTTTGTCCCAAACTTTTTTCTGTGTAACTTTTTTGCAATTTTATTTTTGAAATATGATTCCTCAGGTCAAAATACATAAAAAAGGTACTCTTGTTGTAATACTGTAGGATTAACCGTTTTCGAGAAAAATTCATTTGAAGGTGAAATTCCACGATTCGAGAACGAAAAATTAAATACTAAAATGTTGAAAACCAAAATTTTGATGATGCAATGTTATTCTACATCAAGAACTAAGAAAAAAAGTTTCCATACATGTAGGTCGAAAAAACGATTTTAAAGCTACCATAGCCCTTTAAAAATGGTGCATATTTAGGAGACCATAGCTCCATTAGGATTGATTTTTGGAAGTACCTGTTTATGAGGTTTTTTTCTTAGTTTTTAATGTACATTCGCCCTGCATCATTAAAATTTTGGTTTTCAACATTTTAGTATTTAATTTTTCGTCCTCGAACCGTAGAATTTCACCTTCAAATGAATTTTTCTCGAAAACGGTTAATCCTACAGTATTACAACAAGAGTACCTTTTTTATGTCTTTTGACCTGAGGAATCATATTTTAAAAATAAAATTGCAAAAAAGTTACACAGAAAAAAGTTTGGGACAAAAAACTGATAAGCCCTCCCCGTTTCGCACACCCCTGGTTGAAATAAGTACATGAAAATAACACATAAAAACGGGCCTTGGTAGGATTAGTTGACGTGCAAAACCTCGTTGATATATCTCAAAGGGTTCCCGAGTTATTAAATAAAAACCGATTTTTTTTAGCCACTTTCAAAGGGGCGTAGCTCCCTTATGACGCATTTTTAGACATATGTTTATAGGAACTTTTTGTCATATTTTATGATGTAGAATCATCAGTTAAAATTTCCTACCCTATTTCAAATACACCGTGTATACAGTTGATGTATATTAAGAATAATAATAACATTTGTTGTTGTATTTATAACAATTGTATGTTGTTTACCTCTTAATTCTACAACTGGTTGTTCTGTTTACGTAATAGCGTATTACAAAATATGATTGGCCCCTATATTACAAAAAAAATTCTATCAGTGTAAAGTACTTTTATTTAGCTGTTAAATAATGGTTATATTTATTAAATAAGTCTGATAGAATTCTAAAAATATGTGCATAACATGAAGTTAACCGATTTTTATAGAAATACCCATATATTCATTTTTGTAGTGTTATAACTCATACTGAGCAATTTTTGTGATAGAACAATAAATTACATTCAAAAACCGCGTAATGTTAACTTACATATCTGATTTTTTGACAAATGATGTTTGTATATATAGTAGGGTACTTCACAAAACATCGATTTGTGAAAATTCCAAATCGCATATTGTCAAAAATACAAAAATAGGATTCTGTGCTAAAGAGCTTAGAAGGATAAGATGGTAAAAATTGCTCCCGCATCACTCCCAGACATCTTCTTAGATATATTCAAAGAATTGGATGGCTGAGAGGCTAAATTGCTGCGACCAAAGGGAGGTAGTACAATGGGCCCAGCTAAGTGGCCTAAGTGCGTGTAGATAGCTACCCTCCACCCTAATAACCATAACCATAACCACCATTGCTCCCGCTCCAAATAAACTAAATTTATGCACATTAAATGCCTTTTGTGTAAAGAAATGATTTCCCAAAATTATAGCGCCCCACCACCTCTTGGGGGCATTAAATTTTTAACCCTCAACAGTAATTTTTTTTTATCTTGACTTATATTAGACCTATCGACTTGCAACTCGGGTGACCTAATATGGGTACTTGGGCCAACTTATAAAAAACATAAACTGCTATTCTTTTAACCCATGAAAAAAAAAATAAATATTTTTTTATGGGCCGAAAATGTAACTTTTTGGCCGGTCACAATCGCTATTTTTTTATATGTTATGTATTTAAAATTGAACTAAATCCTATAACAACAGCTATATTTTAACACTATATGAAAAACGATATCTCCTCCCCTTTTCATTTTTTTTTGCAAATAAACACCAAAACAACCAAAAACCAAAGCAAAAAAAACACCAAAACAACCAATAACTAAAGATATATTAAAGTGCACAATTTGGCAACAGCGCGAAAGACCGAGTTGAATGTGGGACGTAAACGTTAGTATATATGCTCACTGATGATCGCAAAAAAGCGTAAAATAGCAGCTATATGAGATTTTGGTAGGGATTTTCTTATTGAATGTGAAAATTCTGTAGTAGAACAGTTCAATTTCTTTATACAGCCTGTTCCAAAACTCGCGTACCGAAATTTGAGGGTATATTAAAAAAACTCTGGAAAATATGAAAAAAAATTCAAAAAAAAATCCATCTTCGTTCAATTCAAAAATAAGAACGCTTTAAGTGGACCAATACTGTTGCTGATTATAAATTACCATTAAAGGTTAAATTTGTAGCTATGGAAGCAAATTTAATTATTGCAGGTACATATTCTGTAGGTTGACATGGTGATTAATGTGACATAAATATTTATTAATGTCATAAAAAAATATCAAAACTTTCATGATGTTTACTTCAGAAGAGTATTGCGAAATGCTAATTTTATATGGCGAGTGTGGCCGGAGAGCTTCAGCTACATCTGTAGAATATTCTATTCGTTTTCCCAATAGAGAACATCCTAGCAGAAATGTTATTTTAAGATTGGTGCAAAGGGCAAGAAATTCTGGAAATTTAACTCCAAACAAAAAAGAGATTGGAGGCGCTCCGCTAACTGCAAGAACTGTTGATAATGAAGAAGCTGTCATTCAGGCTTTTGAAGAAGAACCTGAAACAAGCCTTAGTATCGTGGCTAGAAATCTTGATATGTCTAAGACCTCTGTTCAACGAATTCTAAAAGATGAAAAAATGCATCCCTTTCATTACACTCGAGTACAATGCTTGACACCGGAGGACTATCCTTTACGAGTAGAATTTTGCACATGGCTGTTGCAGAAACATCAAGAAAATGAAAACTTTTTTTTTTATTTTATTAATTTGTATTAAGAATTTATAGCCAGTAAATCAATTAAAAGATCTGAGTTTCTAATAAAAAAAACACTACATTCAGCGCGCTGAATGGAGTTGCAGCGGCAGTTTGTTGCTGCCGTCTAAGACGGGTATCATAAAACCACACCACCTCTGTCGGTTTTGTCAAAATATAATAACCTAAAAAGATTCTAAAGTTGAAAGTCTTAAACAATGCACGAGTCAACCATTAAAATGCAACCATAGTTACTAATAAGTAGGGAAAAACTAATTTTTAGGTAATTTAACATCAGCAACAGGATTGGTCAGATTAAATAGCTTCCTTTTTAATTAGTATTGAAGATGGATTTTTTTTTAAATTTTTTTCATATTTTCCAGAGGGTTTTTAATATACCCTCAAATTTTGGTACGCGAGTTCTGGAACAGGCTGTATAGTAAACAATATGGTTAAATAAAGCATACGGTATTATTCAATCGAATTAAATTTTAGATTGGATATAACCTATGGTTAAATTAACCATACCAAAAAACGGCATTGTTGATTTAAACATACGTTTTTTTGCGTGTACTTTTAAAAAATTTAAAGATGTTTTTTGCTCGTGAAAAATTACTCAGCTAAAATATAACTTTTAGCATTTTGTGTTAATAGTCGCCTTATTATATTTAAATTACATTGTAATAAATTTCTCAACAATTTCATTTAACTACAAAATATAGTCGTATATTATATTATGACGTACAACTTATTCTGTTTCTAGTACAGTATGGTTAACCCACTGCAGTGTACTGTCTGGACTCTCGACTTAATTGAAGCAATAAAATACATACAACGTCTCTTTACCAGTGGCAAGAAATACTTAAAATTCACCTCGTCTACAGGGTGATTGAAACTTGAGTACTTAGTGCTGTATTTCAGTAACGGTAAAAGCAATTTCATTTTTTTAATTATTTTTAGTCCTTTTGCTTACTCTTTAAATGGTGAGCAAAAGCATCGTCAAGTCAATAATTAGAGAATAGTCGCCTAATTTCGGATACCATTTACAATTTATCCAATATCACTAGGCAACAAATCGCAACTTTTTTTTTTGCCCCGATCGGAAAGTAAATTTTTCTTACTAATTCGAGGGCGTAGAATCCGAATCTGACCTTAGAAAAATTCCAGCACCAAAAATTTTTGAGATATAAGTTCAGGTAATAATGACGTTTTTTTTTTCAAAATCTTTAAAAAAAAAAAGAGTAGAATTTTGAAAATTTTAGTGTATATTAAAAAAAATACGAGAAATTCAAAAATCTATATGTCAAGAACCTACTGTCAGAGTAAGTACGCGAAAAAAAATAAAATGGTTAAAATGAAAGTGCGGAGTTTACTTAATTGCTCATTTGTGGCAAAACTATCAATTTTTTTTAAACTTTATAGAACATAATTTGTGGTTTATAAAATTCTCTATAAAAATATTTATACAAATATTTTTTTATTTTGCTTAGTTTGTTCCTAAAAAGTAAATAAATGAAAAAGATATAAAATTAAAGTACACAGTGTAAACTTTTTTCCCGAGCCCAAAAAATATATTTTTCTTATCAATTTAAAGGCGCAAAATCCAAATTTGACCTTAAAAAAAATTTAGCACGTCTTATTTTTTAAATTTTAGTACATGCAATTATGCCAATTTAAAAATAATTTATAAAACAAAATATTGTGTATTTTTTTGTTGTTTTTTTAATTGTTCTACATCATAAATACGTAACATTTTTTTAGTTCATTTTTGACCCCCTATTAATGATTTTTGACAATTTTTAGCATGAGTACTTGGCGATAAGCTTGTCCGCTTATGCACCCTTCTTCTTACCCTCCACCCCTACTTAGTTTTGTCACATTATCCATTTTTTTAATATATTTTTTTTCATAATATCCCTATTTATTCTACCTATGAATTTAAAGTTTCTATGTTTTAAGTTACGTATTTTTTAACTAATGTTGAGTCGCCGAAACCAAATTTGTCCTTGGAATATTTTTGTCTCCCATGATTTTAGTACAAAAGAGGGATAAAATAATGATTTTTAACATTTTTATCTTATTTTTTTCAGAAAACATAGGTAGGGGTGACCGGAGCTAGTTGTCGCAGGGGTAAGTTGTCGAAGTGTTTATATCTTAGAAAGTAAAATATTTTTCTGCGCCAAACCAATATTAACCGCTGCGTTACAATAGTGCCATTTATCATTTGTAAACTTAAATGCAATAAATTAAAAGAACGTCCAGCTAAACCAAAAAATGTAAAAATTAAAGAGCCCAGTAATTTTTTTTTTGGTAAATATTTTTTCTTATTGTTACTGATTTAAAGCATTAAGATAAGGGAATTTTATGTATAATAATAGTTTAAGGTGTATATTATTTGTTAATATTGTCATATAGGAGTGTTTATTCGGTTATTAGAAAGTACTTGATACATAACGTAAAATTGGCCACTGGGGCTAGTTGTCGCATTTGGTTTGGGGCTAGTTGTCGCATGATCTGGAGATATGTTCATGGTATAACATTTCCTTTTTGGCATTTTTTTATTCAAAACTGTCTAAAAAAGTGAAACTTTGTCGAATAGCAAATAAATTCGTTTAATAAATTATATTAAATTAAAAAAAAAATCAAAAAAATATTATTTAATTATAAAGTTGGAAATTTTGGCACAAAAGTAAAAAGTTAGATAACAATCAGCTTGTGGGGAGGCACATGTCTTATTAGTTATTTATAATTTTTATAAATGCCTTTATATTTCTTCAAAAAAATATACTCGAAGTGCCTCGACAACTTGCCCCGTGATGGGGCACCTTGTCGCAATTTTCAAGACTTCACAAAAAAAACATAACTCTAATACCCTATAAATTTTTCCATGTTTTTTCTTTAAAATATGTTAATGAAACATGCAGCTAAAATTACCATTAGGTCAATTAAAAATAAATACAAAAATAAAGGAAAAAACTGATTTTGAATGAAAAGTGCGACAATTAGCCCCGGTCACCCCTAATAGAAATATTCTGAGGCCAGATTCGGTTTCAGCGACCCAAAATTAGTTAAAAAACATATGAATCCAATCAGGGCAAGAAACCGTGTTGCCTAGTGTATTTAATTAGGCGGTATTACTTTTTTGATATTTTTTTTATATCCAAATTCAAATTCAAATTCATTTATTTCTCCTTCGTTATTTCTAACATTAACAAAAGTAATACAAAAATATTTCCTAAACTCGGTGCTATTAATTTATATTTCCTAAACCAGGTATTATTAGGTTATTAAGAAAATTGCAAGAACAAAACAAAAAGACTAATCGGCTCTAAAATGTTTGGACTAAGTCTTATAAAGATAGCATTATGGAATTTCCAGTAGAAAATGGGTGTAAATTTATATCTAAATACATATAATAAATAAAATGAGTTAACAAGTGTACCTATATTATGAAGGATACTACGGTTTTATTAGTTGCATTTTTGCACGAATGAATTTTCATAGCTTCCCTCAAAAATTTAAAGATTAAAATGGATGTTCTAGGATTACATTCGTTTAGTATCTCATCTATGTTTTTGCCCAAAACTTCGTTCAAATGTGCTGATTGAATGCTTCTATATAGAGGACATTCAAACAGTAGGTGGCCTATTGTTTCTGTTTTAAATATAAGAACCTACAACTCATCATAACGAATCATGATTTATTATGAAAACATTTTCATTACAGTTTTGTTTTCCAAAAAAACGGTTAAAAAAAATTGTACATTTTTTTTGCATTTGAAAAAGAGTTTCTAGTTTCGGACATATGCGATTTTTTTTAGATCGGAATCCCATTGCTTATGTTTCTTATTATTCCTTGACATTTAAGAAGTAATTTAATCATTAGGCAGTTTTTTACGAAATACTTAGAGCACTAGATAGGTAGCTTTGTTAGGGTAGGTGGGTAGTTTGAGTGGTTCCGCAGCTACCTATCCTAACAAACCTGCCTATCCAGTGAATCTAGAAATATTATAGGAGCCATAATTTTAGATTCCCAATTTCGGATATTTCGGTATTTTAAGTAATTTTCTCTATTTTTAGAATTGTGTATCTTAGTTTTTTGTATCATTGTAATAATAATAATTCATAGTTTTGTTATCCTGAATAAAAATTAGCTTTCGGATATCCGAAATTGGGAATCAAATGCACGAAAATTTACTATTCGAAATTAGGCAACTTTCTGCTTTTTAGATTATAAATTTGTAAAATGTTTATTTTTTCAAATTGCTTAATTATGACTAGTGGATTAACTTACCCAAGACATAAACACAAACTTTTATAACGATTATTTATAACATAAACAAGCAAGCAAATGCAACTGAGCACAAAACTGCTATTTGCAACTTAAACGATTTTGGCTGCCATTTATGGGGAGAAGCTCTACCGTTATCATATTACAGGACAAATTTAGTTTGACTTTTGGCTTCACATAAAAGTAGGTTTCTGTTTACCTTTTTAGATAGTACTTAAAAACACTACTATCCTAAATTGGGGAACCGTCCGAAATTAGGCGTCTTTTCTCTACTAGTTATATGGTGATGTGCTAGTGATACCAACTTAAATTATTATTCCATAAACAGAAAAATTTTATTAGCCCATATATAAGTATAGTTTTTATAAAAATGCTCGAATTTAAAAATGTTATTTAATGTTACCTAATATTATCTGTTGTTATTTAATGTAATTTAATTAAATTTAATGATATTTAATGTCATTCAATGGAAGTTTCATAGAAAATTGGTCAGCGGAAATTAAGAAAAATTTTCAAATGCATATTTTCTCATTTTCTCATTAAAATTTGCATTAATACATAAAAAAAATCCTTATTGTTAAAGATAAAGATAAAGATAAAGTTAAAATCCCCCATGGATCTAGAAAACTAAATATAGGGTCGTCAGAGTTGTATATACTTAAATACAAAAATTAATACACATAGTATTATATGTAGATAAACACAGACATTAAAAATATTAAAATAAATAAACATTTAAATTGAACTATACAGAATTAAAATTTTCATTGTAATACTCCTCAAGAGAGTAATAGGCTTTTTCTAAAAGAAATTCTTTTAGTTTAACTTTAAAAATAATGTCTGAGTTTATGTTCCTAATTGTTTTAGGTAGCTTATTAAATATTTTTACAGTCATAAGTCAATAAGGACTTTTTTCAAAAAATGTGGTGGTGTGTTTCGGAAAAGAAAACATGTTGTGGTGTCTTGTTACTAAACCAGTGTTTAAATCAGAATTTTTTATAAAGAGATGACTATTCATACGTCCAAAAACACAAATATTATATATATAGAGAGAATAGATAGTTAGAATTTTTAATTTTATGAAATGTGGTTTACAATGGTCTCTATATTTAATACTGGATATGGTTCGAACTATCTTTTTTTGTAGAATAAATAACCTTTCAATAAAGGTGGATGCGCCCCATATATTAATATTATGTTCGAGTCTACTCCGTATATAAGCATTATAGTATAGTAATAACATGTTTTGGTTAACTAGACTTTTAAGATTCCAAATTAAAAAGTGAGCACTCCCAATTTTAGCAGCAATATCACTTATATGCGTTTCCCAGCTCAAATGTGCATCAACTTTCACACCCAAAAACTTAACAACATTGGTTATTTCGAGCGATTTTTTATCTATTCTAACAAGCATGCTTTTTTTGTCAATTTCATTGTTGTAGAGTAGGATTACGGGGATTCGAGAAACATGCCTTTAAACAAATAGTTTCTATTGTCAGTAATTTTAATTAAATTTTATTTAAAAATATGAAGAAATTCCTACGAATATCTTTACTATATCTCCTTTTTCTCAGCCTTTCCAATGTAAAAGTTGTAACCCTACTGACGAGTCACATTATACAGTTAGTGTACATGAGATCTTCCCATGGTAATATAGCTATAAATACGGCAACAGCACAGATTGTTGCACCGTTGTGATTTTGTCATCCTTTGGGGAGATCTCATCCACACATACTGTATAATTTTCTGTTTGTAGCTAACTGAGAATATCGTAGATAATAATAAAGTTCGAACAAAAGTTAGTTCCGTACGGATTATTATTGATGTTGGAATACAATTCAAAATAATTCTTGTTTTGTAATTTGTAATAAAACTTTAGAGATTAGGAAGTTTGGATTGTTTACTAGAAGATGGCCCTTACATTGTACATTCTCTAACTCTAACAGATAAGAAACTTAACTTGGTTGCAAATTAAATTTTACAAATTATAAAAATATATTATTGGACTAATTAAATATGCCAATGCCATGCCAAAAGGCATGGAAAAATTTTAACATTAAGAATTTTCTATTGTTATAGTTAGATTTATAGGTGAGAAAAATAGTATTTTGTTATACTAGAAGGGAAACTAAGACTTTTTCCTGTCAAATTAATTGGTTTAACATACGAACGTAGCGAGTACGGTTACAACAAATGAGACCGGAAAAAATTACGTTACCTCCTAGTATAACAAACTATTTTTTCGTCAAGCTTAATAAATTAAATTTTTTACCTTGGTTGCTAAAAACACTTCGTTCGGTGCATTTTTTAAGAATTTATTAAAGCTTTTGGCTTTTTAGCGATATTTTATACCGGGAATATCCATTTTTGTTGCAAATTGAGTTGAGAACTGCCATCTGTTAGTTGGTAGCGTTAGCTTGGGTATAGTCAAGGCGTATTGTTCTAAAACCGTCTATATCCCAAAATAGAAGATGAATTTTAGGTTAAGTTTCAAAACCGGGTATATGCTGTTTCGCACCAGCTTCAAAAACGGGTATATTCACAAATGTGACAACAAATTCCACAATAATAAGCAATGGGGGAATCAGGCTAAGATATTGTAGATGGCTCTATAGGCTAAAAATGTAGGTACCTGTAACTAATATAGGTAAGCCATGTTTCCATTACAAAACGGGTTAAATTTTGCATTCACTTTCAAAAACGAATAAAACATTTTTTTTGCTTGTTTGCGCTGTGACTATTAGAAAACGATTTTTGTCGTTGCCGTCAAATACAATAAATTTGTTGTTATTTTTTAGTACAACTTTTATATTCCTAAGTCAACTTTTAAATGAACAGCAGTTTTTTCGTTGTCCTGATCATTTAGCACCGAAGGACATACCCGGTATTGAAAAGAGACGACTCAAATAAAAGCATACATTTTCGTTTAACCACAAAACTTTTCAGATACTTTTTCGTATTTTGACTTGGGTTTCGCCGAAATCAACAATTAACACGTTCGCTGTCGGTTGTAATACAACATCTCCGCACAGAAGCTGACTTATAAGTAGTGCTTCAGCACTCCTCCTGGAGAAGTTCTCCATTAAGTAATAGTTGGTGCCGCCTCGTTGGCGTCATCGGCCTATGTGAAGAAAGCCAAATGACGCCACCTACGCTTCAAAGGCAGCGAACGTGTTAGCTAATTCTCGTAGCGTACTATGCCCAAAATTATTAGACTTTGCCAAAAATTATGATTATAATAGTTATTACCACTTTGTAGCACAAAATGCACAGTTTAAACACAAAAAATAATGCTAATTTAAAAAAATGTTATCTTTTAACATACGCTTTTTGGTAATTTCTGAGCAAAGAAGTCCTTTATCTTCCGAAACCGTGCACCTCAGATTTTACTGTCGATGGTTTTATAATGCGTAGACAGAATTAATTCTTGGTTTGCGTTGGCAAGTCACTTAAACTTAATTTTAGTTCAGGATAAGCGTGTAATGTAAAAGAAATTCGTAAAACACTGAGTAATTTTTAATCTCCACGTTTCTCGTAATTTTACATTCTTTTCAAATTGCCAGTAGAAATTTAATTATAGACCAAGTTTTTTATTAAATCAGCCCTAATTGAGGGAATTCGAGGAAAAATGATTTAATTTTAGTTTTTTTTTTTTCAAGAGACAAGTGTAGAAAATTATACCTATTTATTAGCAGCACTTATTTCAGTCACTCTATCACTATTAGAGAGTTCTTAATATATTTTTTCTATTTTGCGACTCTTATAAGCTCATAATCACACGCATTTTGAGTGTTCTTATAGGCCCATAAGAGGTCTCTACTTTTTTTTCTGTTGGGTTTGCAACATACAAAAGTCTCTCTCTTGACGTTTTGCGTGCAAATGTCAATGTCGATTTTAAGTTTAATTTTTAACAAAATTTTGTGTTTGGGTTATTTTTTACCGTGTTAAAATTGTGGACTGCGTAAATGCAATGAAAAAAGAAGAGATGACTGTAAAATATATCAAAATATCATTTGTTCTTAGAATTTTAAACATAGTGTAAACTGTAATGCCAACCCAAAACAAAAATCCCTAAATCAGTCATCAATTTAAATAGAAAAATAGAAAAAATTGTATAAAGCACTCATTTCATAACACGTTTTTAGAGCACTAGTACTTTAGGAAACTCGCCGCAAGCGGCTCGTTTTCTAAACTTGTACTCGTGCGCTAAAAACGTATGTTATGAAACTAGTACTTTAATATACTATTTTCTATTTTGCGACTCTTATAATCACACGCATTTTGCGTGTTCTTATAGGCCCATAAGAGGTCTGTACTTTTTGTTCTTTTGGGTTGGCAACAGACCTGGCCTATCGCTTGACGTTTTCCGTGCAAATGTCAATGTCGCTTTAAAGTTGAATTTTCTACAAAATTTTGTTTAACGTTATTTTAACCATCTTAAAATTGTGGCTTGGTTAATTGCAGTAAAAAAAAAGAAGAGATGACTATAAAATATATAAAAATATAATTTGTTCTTAGAATTTTAAACGGTGTAAACTGTAATGTCAATCCAAAACAAAAATCCCTAAATCAGTCATCAATTTACATGTAAGTTTTTTTTAATTTTAGAGCAAAATAGAAAAAATTGTATAAATCACTCGTTTCATCACACGGTTTTAGCGCACTAGTACTTTAGAAGACCATCTTTGTAAATTTCGCATTTTTTTTGTGAAAGCCTCATAAAACCTGCTGAAGCGAAGTAAAACGTATACAAGTATTATTTGGAACTTACTCGCATAACCAGGACGAATATTTTGCTACATAATTCGCTCAGTTTGGACTCTAGACAGGAACAAACAAACAACACATACAAACTTTAAAATTATAACTCTCCTTTACCTACTTATAAGCTTAAAAATCAACAAAACCTCTAGTAGGAACAAACATAAAAAACAAATATATTTTTTATTTCTCTTTTTAATTATTTTTTCTTTAGACAAGTTTTAAAATGTTTTTTCCTCTACTAAATACTGAATAACAAACCGCTAATGCTGATACAAGGCTTTCCTTTATGCTTAAAAAAATTAAAACGGAAAACCAAACTTAATAGAACAAGCTGAAACGGATATATTTTCTAGACGACAATATCTCTATATGACAAAAATATTTATTGGGCTTTTTAACTGTTCAATATTTTTATTTTATTAGGGTGTTTCAAAAATACTATTTTTAGTAAATCAATTAAATACGTATAGGAAAGACGCCTAATTTCGGATGGTCTCCTAATTTCGGATAGTAGTGTATCTAAGCTATCTAAGGCAAACAGAAACCTACTTTTATGTGAAGCCAAAAGTCAAACTAAACCCGTCCTGTAATATGGAAACGGTAGAGCTTCTCCCCATTAAATAGCAGCACAAATCTACTTTGAAAAAAAAATCGGATATTTCAGAAATTAGGAACACTTTTCCCAATGCACAAAAATGCCCAAAGTTTATTTAACCGTGTTTTTTGGAAAAAATAAACTGTAATAAAATTTTTTTCATAACAAATTATGTTTTTTTTAATAAGTGGTATGTTGCTATATAAAAAAAAAATTGGATAAATTGTAAATGGAATCAGAAATTAGGCGACTTTTCTTTAGTTTAAAAATATTACACATACTATATAGTTAAATTAAGCGAGAAAAATCGCTTTGCGGCAAGGGTTACCGATATCGGATTGAGCTAAAATTTTGCAGCTTTTTCGTCAAAGGGTTAATTATGGGGAACGGGTTAAGGGGTCTGGTTCATTATTAGACCTTTACTTACACTGATAAAACAGTTTATTTGTGTCAATCAAATATTTGGTTGAATATGGCCAATTAAATTATTTGGTTGTAACCACATAGGTAGAGAATTCTAGAGGAAATAAACGTTTGCGCAGGGTTCTGCGCTGCGTAATAACAATAGATAGAAAATTTACATCTAAACGGTAAAAATGGCCGTTCTACGTTGCCAACAATATTTCAACCGTATAATTTTTAATTATAAAAACCAATAAATTTCCAATATTTTGCTACGAATTTTAATAAAACACCCAAAGACAGCATAACTTTACATTCAAGCCGTTTAAATGCAAACAAACGTAAATATATATGGGTAGGAGGTCCGACAACGCTGCACTCTGTCATTTTGTTATGAAATCGAATAATTGGTGATATTTTGTGTGTGGCGTTGTTTGTGGTATTTGCGTGTCTTTATAGTTTTATTTTGTTTGTAGTGTTAAAATTTTTAACTTAAAAATGACTTGTTTTGTAAAAATGTGAAAAACCTTTTTGAGGTTTTGTTTTTGTTGACAAATTTTGACGTTTAAAAGGTAAAAATGGCGGACTAAATTTTACACATCTAATGTGTTTTTGTCTTTATCTAATACCCAGTACCTTCTCTACCTTTTCTACCTTCTCTACCTTCTCTACCTTCTCTACCTATGTGGTTGTAACCAATAAATTTGATTTCTGTCAAATAAACTGTTTTCTTCCCATTAATAAATCATTTCGAAAAAGTCCAAATATTTGTTTACATAAACTAAATATTTATTTGACTCAAATAAAATTTGTTACAACCAAATAATTTAATTGGCTATATCCAAATAAATCTTTTTTATCAGTGTAGTACATCGGATAGTGTAAGTTCGATTCTCATCCGCTGCGATTGCCTTTTTTAGTTAAAGTTAAAGCCGGTACTTCCCTCTACTACACTGATATAAAGATTAATTTGGATGTGGCCAATTAAATTATTTGATTGTAACAAATTTTATTTGAGTCAAATAAATATTTAGTTCATGTAAACAACTATTTTAAATTCAAAATGAGAAAAAAATGGTTTATTTGACAGAAATAAATTTTATTTGTCACAACAAAATAATTTAATTGCCCCATTGATAGGTTTATAAATCAGTTAAAGATTAAACGATTAAATTAATTATAATATGTTAATGGTAATTAATTTGCATTAAGGTCACTTACACAAATACAAATAAATACATAAATAAACACATAGAAGATTTAAGTCAAGAATATTATCACATACTGTAAAGTAAATAAATATTTCAGGGAAAAAATAAGATTTTAGTGACAAAAAATAAAGCACATCGGTTCACAACATTTGACGAAAGCAAAATTTCAAAAAGTTGACAAAGTTCTATGATTTTTATGATCCTTTTTAAAGATGCTATTTTAAATTCGTTCAATACTCATTTTTTTTTTTTAGAGAAATAAATTGTGTGCATGTGCCAAAAGCAAAACAAATATGTCTTCGTTTTAAACTAACGCTATAAGTAACAGCATATACAATACACGGTTTATTATTGTCAATATCTTGCCAGAATGTAACGTAATCTCAAAAAAATTATTTTAATTTTTAATTTTAACGAATTATTTTTTTTTTGGCCTTTAATACAAATTTAATTTAAAAAAGTTATCTATGTATTTATCGTTAAAATGAAAATTGAAAGGAAACAGGGAATAGTACCATTTCATCCTTTTCCTTTTTTAGAATTATCCCCAGGTAGCAAAATAACATGAAATTCACGTGAAAGTCACGTTAATATGTGACATGTGATGTTAAGATTGTAGTCTCATTTAACAAGAATGTAGCATGGTGGGGATGTCCTATGTCCGCCCCTAATAACATCACACAATGACATCCCGAAAATAACGTGTTTGTGACATCATAAATCCACATTCCTGTTATATCTAATATCTTATGGATGCCGTTACTGGTACTTTAATATTTAAATAATATTTTAGGATATTAGCTTTTTCTAAATTAAAACCATTAAAAACGCTATAACCCTATAAAAAAATCGGATTTAAAATCAATCAGTAATTGAAACAATCACAGATTGAAACATAGATTCTAAATACGAAATTGCAGATTAAGCGGAGAATATATCCTTTAATTCGTGTCCGTGGTCTTGAGAAGCCCGGCAGCCCCCTATCCATTGGAAATCGTATAATGTGTATACAATTTCCTTATAATAATTTACTCTATCAACATCATCTTATATCGATTTTTTTGCTTCGAACGTCGGTGAGAAGCAAAATAACATGACATTCACGTGAAAGCCACGTTAATATGTGACATGCGATATATTCACAGCGTTGCTAAATATTTGTTATTTAATAACATGGTTGTCACGTCACACGTATTACGTTGCAAATGTGATGTTAAATACATGTTATTTTTCAATATTATGTGATGTTATAATTTAGTTTAAAAATACACCCAAAAGTGATGTTAATTTCTTGTAATATAACATCCCTTGCTACCTGGGTCATCACATTGCGTATCCTCTATGTTGTTAATATTTAAATAAAACGGTAGGGTAGGATCACTGGTTTTAGCCACTGCACCGGTTTTAGCCAGCGCCTATTTAAAATTTTGATTTTGAAAAAAATGTAATTTCTTATGACTTTTCTTAATAAACCGCCAGAAAAATAATCTTAAATATCTAATTCAGGTAAAATTAAATTCGTAAAACATTTATACCAAATTAAAGGTAAGTCATTAAACAGTTACTTTATTAATATTTTAATACATATTTTGTAGAATTTATTCTTAAATTTGCATGGCGATAACTGGGACACTAATATGCTTCTCTTTCTAGGTAAAGCCACAGAATTGGCTAAAACTGAAACCTAAGTAGTACCAGTTATAGCCAATGTCAAAAAATATCAATATGTCAAAATTACTGTACAAATAATAAAGATTTTAGCGAAAACCACCTTTAAATATTAGCCAATAATACATTTAAATTAAAAAAGAAGGAGTATTATACAAAATATAGATGAGAACGGGCCATCAAAATTACTCAAATGATTCAAGACTGAAGCTGAAAACTAGACTTGTCACAATGTGAAATTGCAACATACATGTAAAGTTTTTTGTAAAACTTATAGTGTCGAATATGGTATAAACTACCAGCTGGTTCAGATCCCAAAAAGACTCTAAACAAATAAATAAAAAATAAATAAAATTAATAAATATTTATAATTATCGGATAATTATCCAAGAAAAGATGTATATAAGAAAAAATGAAATAAAAAACGAAATCATTTTAAACATTAATTATATATTTTTAAAAAACTATAAATTTTAAATTTAGAACAACTGTTACAAAAATATAAATAATTTATTTTTAACATCTTTTTAGTTTTATTTAATGGTGAATTTTTATGGCTAAAACCGGTGCTTGGGTGGATAAAACTAGAGAATTAGTATTATTTTGTTTGTTTTTTTATTTTATAACATATCAGCTGAAGTTGTAACAGGGTGGTCACCCTGTATATATTGAGTATTTTTAATTTATTATTATTTTAAGTAATAAACTTATTGTTCTAAACAGGAAGTTTGCTTTTGCAGATGTTTATCTTATATTTGGTACTCTTAGATTTTACGTCATTGAGGCGTTTATATAAAAAGGGTGTACATTTTTATTAGACTAATTAATTGGTTAATTCGGTTTTCCTAATTAATAAATATGGGAATATCTTTAATGATGTTGTTTTAGATACTGGCAATAGTTAGGGATTGTTTGTAAAAATGGTTTTTTCTACTTCGAAGCAATGTCATGAAAATCAATATCAATCAATATGTAGTAGTTTTTTTAATCAGTTCGCTTAATTAAATTTAAATTCATTTTCAGTAATTTAAAGTAATTCAGTTTATTTTGATCGAAAACTCCTCAGATATTTACGTTAATAGTTTTATGACTGGTATATCGGCATCTTTGGGAAGGGAAATTTTGCCTGTTTTGAGTTATGGTTAAAAATGGGATTCGGAAATGTGTAGTCGTCTAGTTAAGTTGGGTCTTAAGGGAATTTTAGAATTAACGTAATATGTGAAAATTTAAAGTCGCGAGTATAGAAATATCTGAAGGGTAAAGTTACTATGTTAAGCTTAACTTAACTTTCAAATTAAAATATTTTTTAGTTTTTTTATTTGTTTTTAACTTTTCATTTTTCTTTCATTAAATTCTTTTTATTGTTGTTTAACCCTTAACTGCTGTTGTGATATTTTTGCTACATACATTACGTTGTGGGGTTTCAGCGGACCCCATTTTATTTTCACATATAAGTTTGAATGGAAAGATAATTAAAGCAAAATTAGTGTAAACAATAATTTATTCGTAGTATCTTAATCTTAAAAACCACCAAAAATAAAAACAAAATAAATTTTAACAAAAAAAATAAACAACATTCAAAGAGTTAACTAAAAACCCGAACTATTTAAATGCTTTGGTATTTTAGTCAAATATAAAAACTGAGTAAAGAAACTTAAGTTTTTTTATCACTTTTCTTAAGAAAAAGTATAAAACAAGAATAAAAATAAGATAAACATAAAAATTAAAAAAAAACTCTGGATTTTCACAAAAAGTGAATTTTAAGAAATTTCAGTCTTTCATACACTCTTGACAAACATTGCGACGGCACTTTGTTCCAATATGTTGCTCCCAAATGATAAAAACTATATTACTTTTTATGTTTTTTGATCTAGGACACAAATAGCATGGTTTGCGACCAATATTTTCTACTCTGGGTTCTTGATGAGACAGGTTTCTTCAAAATCCTTCTTATTGTAAATCTTAACTGTCTTGGTATCCTTTCATTTGCAATTCTTTGCTCTAAGTATGGTCTTGTCAGTTGCTGAGTAAGTCACAAAGCGTAATATTTGGGAATTATCACAAAAAGAGAGTGCAAAATATATTACGAAATATTTAAAATTCAAAAAAAAAGTGCCAGGGGCCATCTACGCGTTCTCTGCTTGATGAAAAAGTTACACATTTTTTATCTAAGCTGTACACCCCCTTTTGTACTATTTAAAAACATAATTATTCCTGGATAATTTTGTAGTCTCTATATGTCTTTAGTATCATGTTCACTTTGTAATTCACTATTATCCAAGTCAGGATCTTCAGCTTCGCGGTTTTTGATCTTCGTCTATTTCTCGAAACCACTGTTCTACTGTGGTCTCAAAATCTGAATCTGTATCTCTAACATTCATTTAGACGTTGAAGCCATTTTTAAAACCCCTAAAATGTCCAATATTTTAAAATTTAAACAAATATATATGTTCAATAAACACGTTAATTACGTTGTGGGGTATGAACAGACCCCAAGTGTTGCTTTCTGACGTAACTAACAGAGCGACCGCGATACAAGCACCACTCCATGTTACTTTCATACTGACATGAAGGTACCGGGAGTCTCAACTCAGATCGGTCGCTTACCAACATGTGGTGAGGAAAATTAACTTCGCTGGGGTCCGCTCAGACCCCACAACAGCAGTTAAGGGTTAATCCTTTTGTTTTATTTGCAAGATATATTTTAATTAATTTAAAATATATTTGAAGTTTCTTTACCTTTCGCATATCTACAGTTTGTGTTATAAGAAGAAGTCTTCGCTGGAATAAGAAAGTTAGATAAGTATTAAGTAGTAATTAGATTCTTATATTAACATTTGTAATCATATGATATATGATATTGTGGTAATATTATGTAATATTATTACTGGTGGCACGCTACCCAAATAGCAACTATGCAGCTATTTGCATTTGATACGCCTCCAAATAATAGTGTGTGGTTCTAAATTAATGTCTTAGATAATTAATATTTTTGGCTATAATTGGGACCAGCACCCTATTACAAAGTTATATTGTTTAAACATTTATTTTATAGTAGAGATATATTGTAAGTTTCAGAAAAACCAAAACTTGCAACCTTAACATTATAATGGAACATAATAAAAAGAAATAAAAACAGAATTTTTCTTAAGGTGGCTATAACTGAGGTATCTACCCTAGATAGGTGTAAAAGCATAGCACCAATTGTCAATATTATAGCTTGTGATCACAACAATAGATGACACCATGCTTTTATATCTATCTAACGTTTTATTTAAATATTAGCAATATACAGAGTGCTAATAATCTAAAAGTAGAACTGTTTCCTGTCCATTTTATTTTAACGATAGATAGATTGTTCAAGCAGCTGGAGGCAGCTTGGGAGTTGGACTCTAACTGTGACTCACTCAACCCCCAGCCTCAGAGGTTTGTAGATAGACTTAACTTCAAAGTGAGTCAAAGGTGTTAAAAGAAAGAATGATCATAGGTGAATGATATTTTATTTGAATAGTATTTGGTTTATATACAGTTTAGAACTTAAGTGTTTTATTAATCTGCACGATTTAGCATTGACTATGTTTTATGTTTTAATATTGCTGTTCCTTGTAACCAAATTCTTCTTTTTTATACAAATATGTATATTCTAAATAATGCGTGTTCAGGTTTTCTGAACATATTGCCGGGATGCAAATAGGCAAGGAAAAGACCTGTTCAGGTTTTCTGAACAAGATAACTTTTTATATAGGTTATCCAAAAGCAAAAAGCCAAAAATAAATTTGAAATTTGGAACTTTTTATATATATTTTATTCTGTTATTAACTGCTAAACGTGCAAAAATATAATAATTTTTTAGTCTTTTTAAAGGATTTATTAAAAAAATTTGGTTGTTAACAGTTAAAGCAAACATTTTTTTAAATGGTTTTAAAGAATTAAGACGGTAATTAAATATTTTAAATTAAAGGAAAACTCTAAAGGTAAGACCTAATTTCATGTATTATTAGAGATTCCGCTTTTCATTTCCGAAAAAAGCAATTACTAAATATATTTTTTTATAATTATATGATTGGCTTCATTTTATTAATACATTTACAGAAAAAAAAACATACAGGGTATTAAAAAAATGGTTTATGGTATATTATATTATTATGTATATATTACTGTGAAAGACAGAAATCTGGGAATCTAAAAATTCTCCGGAGAATGTCCGAAAGCTAAAATAATGGGGGGGGGGGGGGGCGTTGGTTTACGTTAATGTTAGTTTGGTTTGGTTTTTTGTTGTTTGGTGTTTTGTTTTTAACGTACGTTAACGTTCGTTTTGCGCCTGTTTTTTTTTTTAGTTTTTGTACATTCTCCGGAGAATGTCAACATTCCCCAGATTTCGGTCTTTCAGAGTAACATATACAGTGCGGTCCAAAAGTCACCCCCCCCCCCCCCCCTTTTAACTTTTGAACGAGTTGAGATATCGACTTCACATTCAGCACTCTTAAATAAGACAACTTAAGCTATCTTTTAGCATAAATTTGATATTTTCAGCTCTTAAAATGTGGGCAGGGAGGCATGGGGGACATTTTTTTAAATGGAAAGGGGGGTCGTGTGATACATCATTTTAAAGCTTATAAAATTCTCTATTTAAAATAACATTTTTAATTTTTTTAAAAATGTTTTTTAAGGTTTTGATTTTTCAATTTTTTGTGCTAAAACATTCGATTTTTAAAGTATTTTTTTATAAATTTTTATTTATGTCAACTAAAATTAGTTTAAAAGTATAATTAACATTTTTAAAAAATTATATGTTTTTTTTAGAGGAATTTTGACATTAATAGCCATTTTCAACCCCATTTTAAACCCAAAAACAATTTTTTTTTAAATTTAAAAATATGGAGTTAAATGGAGAATTTTATAAACTTTAAAATGATGTATTACACGACCTCCCTTTCCATTTAAAAAATATGCCCCCCTGCCCACATTTTAAGGGCTGAAAGTATTAAATATTAATTATATTATTATATTATTAATTAAAAGTTCCAAATTTGAAGTCGATATCTTATCTGGTTCAAAAGTTAATAGGAGGGGGGTGACTTTTGGACCGCTCTGTATATACTATACTATACGTCCGAAGTATGTATTCTTGTTAACCAAATTTTAGGTTTTTTTAAAGCTTTTAGGTTATGTGGTATATGAAATCGTGTTATATCAAGCTGTAATTTACAGTCTTTAAACAAATCAAACCAAACAATAATCTATATTTGGGGAAAATGTTTGGAAATACTTTTGAATACTACCCATGATAGTCTATCATATAGCACTCTTCTCCAGCATCAACGTGCTGTGAAAAGTATAATAATAAATAACAATTTATCAAGGAATAGCACACAAAACACATATAAAATACGTCCGAATAATCACTTTTTCAGCCAAGAAGAATACAGGACTTATATTTACAGTATTATTAATTGGAGCCATTTCGCCTCAATGATTATTTATATCTATAAAAAATCTAAAACAGAAAATAAAATTAAAATGTTCTTATCAGGCGCACCTATTTCTAGATTGCGTTTAAAATAATACTTATCTGCTTTATCTTCTTTACCTAAAAAATATTATTAGTCAATACCTTACCAAAGTTTAAAAATTTTGCCTAAATAAACAATTTTCAATAAAATTCTTAATAAATCGTTAAAATAATTAAAAAAGAACGAAAAACTGAATAAAAGTTAACTTCTAACTTTTCGGGATCTAATCGGATCCCGTTTTCAAAGAAAATTATTACAAAATAATTAAAGCTTATAATCAACTTCACGTTAATTTTATTGTTAAAAACAATTATTACTTTTTGAAAAAATTTGTGCAATATTTAGCTTTATCAATCAAAATATGACAAATGTCAAAATATGTCATTTCGAGGTAATTGAAACAAAGACACCTGTAACAATAAAAAGGTGTAGAGAAATTAATTTGGAAAAGGCGTTTTTGTTGAAAACGTGTTAGAAGTTAACTTTTATTCAGTTTTTCGTTCTTTTTTAATTATTTTAACGATTTATCAAGAATTTTATTGAAAATTGTTTATTTAGGCAAAATTTTTAAACTTTGGTAAGGTATTTTTTTTTTTTTTTTTAACAATTCCACTTTATTTTTAGTATTGACTAATAATATTTTTTAGGCAAAGAAGATATAGCAGATAAGTATTATTTTAAACGCAATACCTTACCAGCGCATCTAGAAATAGGTGCGCCTGATAAGAACATTTTAATTTTATTTTCTGTTTTAGATTTTTTATTGATATAAATAGTCATTAAGGCGAAATGGCTCAAATTAATAATACTGTAAATATATATACGCCTCAAATAAATTATAGATTCTACAGGACTTATACTTAGCTTCGTGTACGTCGGAAGTATAAATAGCAAGTTTGTAAAAAGATTACACTGTAAAATCACATGCGCCTTCGCCAAAATTGAAAATTTGCATTCATATTTTAAAAATTAAATCTCTGCCACATACACGGCGTAGTTTTTTCGAGTGGATAGAATGCAATTTGTGATTTCTCCCAACTCCGACTAACTACGGCTTTCTTCGTTTCAGTACCTTTCGGACATTCAGTTTAAGCCCTAAATACGAGCAAAAAAGTTGGTATGTTGTACAGTGATTTTTCACGTATTTATTTAAAATTTTGCAGCGTAAAAAATACGCCATTTCTGTAAGAAAGTAATAATAAAAAATAGTTTTCATTCATTGCAAAATATAAATATTATCTTGTTTCTTTATTTTAGGTTTATGTTGTTTATTTATCATTAAGTTTTTAATTTTATCCTATAAATATTTTTTTTACTTTTTCTATAAAGTTATTTAAATTCAGAGCGGTCCAAAAGTCACCCCCCCCCTCTTAACTTTTGAACAAGTTGAGATATCGACTTCAAATTTGGAACTTTTAAATAAGACAACTTAAACTATCTTTTAGCATATATTTAATACTTTCAGCTCTTAAAATGTGGGCAGGGGGGCATGGGGGCACATTTTTTTAAATGGAAAGGGGGGTCGTGTGATACATCATTTTAAAGCTTATAAAATTCTCCATTTAACTGTAAATTTTTTATTTTTTTTAAGCATTTTTTTTTGGGTTTAAAATAGGGTTGAAAATAGGTATTTTTGTCAAAATTGCTCTAAAAAATCCAAACAATTTTTTAAAAATGCCTAATTTCATAATGAAAAAAAGTAAATTATACTTTTAAACTAATTTTAGTTGACATAAATAAAAATTAACATTAAAATTTTTAAAAATGTATGGTTATATAGAGAATTTTAAGGGCTTTAAAATGATGAATCACACGAATCCCCTTTCCATTAAAAACAAATTCCCCCCATGACCACCTGCTCACATTTTAAGAGATAAAAGTATCAAATATATGCTTAAAGATAGTTTAAGTTTAAGAGTTCTAAATTTGAAATCGATATCTCAACTCGTTCAAAAGTTAAGAGGGGGGGGGGGTGACTTTTGGACCGCACTGTATATTTCCATACCAAGTCAAAATTACCAAAAAATAACATTATAGTAAAAATTATATTATATAAATAACTCATTAAATCTAATATTTTATTGCATTTTTAATTAAATAATTAAAGCTATAAAGAACACGTTTAACGATAAATAAGTCAAAATTTTAAAATATTTATTCGACTTTTAAATTGTTTAAATAGAGGCGTAATTTTTACGCCGTGTCTGTAGTAACGTTCTATAAACAAGGTGTCTGTGCTAGAGGGTTAACATTGAAAAAAAAAAGATCTGATTAAAGCAACCAGGTCAATAGTTAAATGCGAAACAACTATTCTTCTGGTTGATTAATCTGGTTGCAGCAACCAGATCGTTTTTCCAATATTTGGCGTGGAATTTTTGGGAATTACATTTTGATGATGAACCGTTTTATTTTATGATATGATTTGCCTTATTACTTAGGACCCAAAAATACTTTGAATAAGTCTTGAGAACTAATTCATTATATTATTAAGATGAAGCTTATTTGAGGCTCTCCATGACTCTGTAGTAATTTCAGGAAAATAAATAATAAATAAAATTAATTCTGATAATTTATCGATTATTTAAAATAAACTGGGGTAAATTGGTTTAATTTAATTATACCGGGTGTTTTTTGTTAACCTGAAACTTTCAAATATCTCGAATACTATGCATTTTAGAAAAAAAAAATATCTGACAAAATTTGTTTTACTGTTTATTCTTTATACACTCACACTAAATTAGTATATTCTACAATAAAAACTTAAATCTAAATAAATTAAAAATAAATAAAATACTTAACCTAAATTCATGTCAACGCCTCCACTTGTATCGCCAAATGTACCTAAAACGCTGATGGCGTTACCTCTCTGTACTGCTATACTTATTTTTTGCCTAAAGTATAAGCCTTCGTATGGAGTTATCTTATTAAGGCGTTTTGAAATGTTAGACATGAGAATTTTGGTATCGGGTCCGAAAGAACCAAAGGTTTCAATAGCTATAGGAGAAAATAAATAGTTTTTTGAAAGAGCACTGTATCTGTCATACTTAGTATTTTCTGCTTTTTGTGCGGCAGAACCTGCATTGTTGGAGCCTGCCGCTACATAAGACATAGCTAACGTGTCAGAGCAAGTGACAAAATTTGTTTATTTTAATGGTGGAAACAAAATGGCGTATTTATTTTTTACGGATATTTACGTTTTCAAGGTCATTTCAAGGTAAACTTGTTTTTTTTTAAATAAAAACATATATATATTTTTTACTGTTATTTAATTCCCCTCAACAAAATAAAAATCTTTTGTAAAAATTTTTTTTTGATCGGACATTTAGTTGCAAAGATAACACAGCCACACAAAATTAAAAAAGTTGCATCTCCGACGAATTTGACTAGTCAATCCCTCTGTATTTTAAAGCCGCTGAATCCGAATCTGTGGTCGGAATTTGAAAGTTAGCTCCCATTTTCAACATAACCTCAAAAAACATACTTTTCCCAATGATATGATAATATCATATTATGTTTTTTGAGGTTATGGTAAAAATGAGAGCTAACTTTTAAATTTCGACCTCAGATTCGGATTCAGCGGCTCAAAATACATAGGAATTGACTAGTCAAGTCCGTCGGAGATGCAACTATTTTAATTTTGTGTGACTTTGTTATCTCTGCAACTAAAACTCCGATCAAAAAAAGTTTTTTACAAAAGATTTTTATTTTTTTTGAGGGGAATTAAATAACAGTAAAAAAATGTAAAACAAAGTTGGCATTGAAATTACCTTAAAAACGTAAATATCCGTAAAAAATAAATACGCCATTTTGTTTCCACCATTAACATAAACGAATTTTGTCCGACATTTTGTTTCTAAAATGCATAGTATTTGAGATATTTGTAAGTGTCAGGTTAAAAAAACACCCGGTATACGAAACAATGAACGGAAGCAAATTCAACCACAAAAATTCTATATTTTAATATTATATTAAGAATAAAATTCTTGATAATAGTAATTATATACCAAGGTAGAGAATATATTTTTTATAGCCGAGCTGCTTAGCAGCGAGGGATTTAAGAGAGCGAGGCTATAATAGTCTTCTCTACCGTAATTTATATATTAGTATTTTCACTACTAGCACTATTTAACTATTTTTATTCAAATAATAAAATAAATTATTAACAGAAATTATATTTCTTGAAATTTTCATAAAAATCAAGTAGCCTTGATCAATGAAATTTCCTCAAATAAATACTTTGAACTGACGTTTAAAAATTTAGTTTTTTGATTTTTTTCATAATATTTAGCTAATTATTGATTCTATTAATTGATAATAATTATAATTAATTATATTTAATAAATAAAAAGTTATTTAAAGCTATTTTCTTGGGTTTAATTAGTAAAAACAGCACAAAGAACTGAAACATCTAAAGTGACAGACATCAATTGTTAATAAAATTTACTCCTACTAATTGATTTCACAGTCTGAAAACATGATAAATAATGGTATGTTCTAAAGATAGTAGTGAAAAAAATATTTTATCCGATTTTATCTAATACATATAAAGACCTAGTGTACTGTCGTCAATTTACCTAAGGAAATTGACATTTTATTCATTGTTTATAAATTGTCTCACGTCTCCCCTAGCAATGTGAGTAATATTTTTACCCCACTCTTTTAGAAAAGGCAGTTTTTTACAAAATACTTACTTTTTAGGGACTGGGGTGTGTGGGTTTATCCCGGGATCCCATTTAATTGGTCTTACGAGCCACACAGCTAAAATTAACCACAAAATTGAAATTTCCCCAATTACCAAAAAAATTATAATCACATTCGTATTTTTCTTTTGAATTGGGTGGTATATTAATAAAAGTAGCTACTTTTGCCTCTTGCCGAATGTCCTCAGGGACGAAAACACTATTTTTATCTTCAAAGTCCATTTTTAATTTGAAAACGATGCCACGCGGTAAAATAATTCCTGATTTTAAACTGTCAATCATGCAAATGTTTTTTTTTGTACCGTAGCCCCCTTCTATTACAGCGGCCTTAATTAAATAAATAATAATAATAATAATAATAATAATAATAATAATAATAATATCTTTATTGCCCAACAGAAAAACCAATTACAGGACAATATTATTTGAAAATTTACAAAATTAAAGTTTACAAAAAGGTTTAAAGTTAATTAACAATGTAATAAAATATCTAATATTATAACAATATAACAAATACAGATACGATATATCACTGAAATGGTAGAAATTAAAATCAACATTTTGGCCAATACTCTAGAACTATACAATTAATTATTCTACTCACTGAATCAAAGTGGATATCGCAACTCTTACAATATCTATTATAACAAAACATCATATTGAAAATTGGTTCAGTGCGTAGAGTATTCGTTCTGGCAAATTTAGCTTTGATAAAATAAATGGTGAGTCCATTCTACCATTCAATACGTAACATAGCATTTTAATACTGGTTATTGTTCTGCGAAGTTCTAGGGATTGATACTCAAATTGAGACAGTAGGACGTCATAATCATAACCTCTGGCTGGATATATACCAAATACTTTAAAATATAAACACTTAAGAAACTTTTTTTGCACTTTCTCTACCTGTTGTCTGTGAACTTCATAAAACGGATTCCAAATGGTACAACAATATTCCAGTCTAGAGCGAACAAAAGAGTTGTAAAGGGTCTTTAAAGCAAGTACACTGGTAAATTTACTACAATTTCTTATTATAAAACCATACATTTTTAATGAGGCTGATACAATACTATCTAAATGTTCTCTGAATAAAAAATCACTAAAAAATGTGACACCCAAATCTTTAATGGAATATACTCTCTCTAAGGAGAAAGAACTTATTGAGTAATTATAAAGTATTGGGTTTTTTTTACGCGTGAAGGAGATGATTTTACATTTAGATACATTTAAATTGAGACAGTTATATTCGCACCATTGTTGCAGTGCATCCAAGACCCTCTGTAATCTAATGCAGTCATTGATGCAAATTATTTGCATGAATAGTTTCAAATCGTCAGCAAAAAATAAATGCAGGCATTCAATTAACTCACTAAGATCATCTATGAATAATAAAAATAGCAAAGGTCCAAGGTTAGAACCTTGAGGTACCCCTGACATTGCTAGAAATAGACCAGAACCATAAAACATTGGGTGTACATAAAAACGTATTATTAAAAATCGCATTTTCTTATGATTACAAAGTTATTGGATAAAATTTTGTATGGCACAAGTGGGTAAATAAATATTTTCCACTCAAAAATATTGACCCAATCGGCCTACGGCCGTCGTGGGTTAAACATTCTCTCGTGGACAATATCTTACTTTATCCCCTAGTACAACTACAACTATTATTGTAGAAAATTTTTCTACATTAAATATAATTAAAAAAGTTATATTTAAAATTAAGCTTTTATAATTTTTTTTACACAAAACCTTTTTGTTTTTTTTACAAAAGGCTTATTACATAAAATTATATTCCACAATACCCTTTCATTTAATAGCACAAATATTCCTCCCTATTATTTTTTTGAATGTAACATTAAAAAGACCCTAGTATAAAAATGTAACAAAGCTTAATTAAATTAAATTTAATTTTTCACTTAAAAAGTGTTGTCAGGTATGTATGTACCATTATGTTTTGTTTCATTTAGGTTAATTAAATGTTTAAAAAGCGTTAAGAGTAAGTGAGTAAGTTTAATACAATCAAGGAATTAAAGTTGAAAAGCGTTCTCTAATTACCTAAAAGAAGAAAGGTATTTAAAATAAATTATAATAAATTACACTAGAATTTAAATAAAAATAAATACATTTCAAATAATTTTTTCCTTAAAATTATGTTTTTTTTTTTAATAAATAATAATTCTGATATTTATATTATATTATATCGTCGGCTTACAAGTAAAAGGCACTAAGTCACTTTTTTGCAAAAATGGGATTTTAATAGCACTGTAGTTAATTTTTGATGATCTATGTATAGGTAAACCGAACTAACTTCTAGGTGGACTGGCAAGGGAGTTACCCACTATACAAAACGCACCAATTTGATTTTGATTAAAATTTTAGTCACTTAGTGCACTTAGTGCGTTTTACTTGTAGATTATTTCAAATGTTTCTGCACTAAGCGACTTTCTAAAGAGTTAATTTATAAAAATATAATTGCTTGAATCATTTATATGATACAATAACGCGTTATTTATTGTACTGACAAACGCATTCAAATTTTAACTGATAGATTATTTTAATTTTGCTCTTAAATCCTTGGTTACTACATAAATAACAAGAATATAAGAAAAAAAACTAAAGTTCGCGGCAAGTTCGGAAAAAAGCCCTTAGAATTGCACCGTGAAGTGTTTTATCATTAATAATGATTCATTATAATTATTGACTTTAGGAGATGCTTCTTTGCCGGCACAGCCGATGACCTCTGAAAACTGTCTTAGTTCTGGCATAGTAAGCAGTTTTATATAATTAATACTAATTAATTTTATTAATTTTGGAAACGTTCTTTAAACAATCAAAAAGTCCAAACCCTTCTTCTAAAAATCTAGTTTTTGAAAATGTATGTAAACATCTTGTTTTCTACTTTATAGTTATACATTACGTTTAATTAATAGAAGGGTTTTAATTTTAAATAGTTGTTTTTTATATTATTTTATTGACTTAGTGCTCTTTACTTGTAAGCCGACGTTATGGGCCTGCAAGTAAAAGGCACTAAGTCCAGGTCTTTTTTCAAATTAAGTTGAATTAAACTACTTCAATTTTTCTTTATTTAACTGCAAATGGGACATCATTATGTCCAAACATGTCATTGCAATTTGCGGTAGTTTTTTTCCAAAAACAAAAATTACAAAAATTAAAAAACAATCATGAAAATTAAATTTGTCAATATCTCCAAACCATGAACTTAGTGCTCTTTACTTGTAAGCCGACGATATTATAATAGCATATTATGCTTATTTAAAAAATAAATAACCAGTATAATTTGAATTTATTAAAATATTAGATTAGATTAGATTACGTGTTGTTTTTTGTTTAATTATTTACTTACCCAATCTTTAACTAAGCCAAAAAATTATTATAATAAACAATCACTAGTATTAATTTAATCTTAAAACGTTTTTTTCTTAAATGTTAATTCACTATAAAACAGTACTCTTAATTAAAAGTCACAATGTGACAAAAAGTCCTATTTCTTAATTATTAATTTTCAATTAAATTATTTTTTTAAATGTTTAAAAAACGATCATAAATTTTAACACACTCAAAACTAACTATAAGATTTATTTAAATTTATTTTTTGAATAATTTTCAAACATTAAAAAGACCCTAGTATAAAAATGTAAGAAAGCTTAATTAAATTAAATTTAATTTTTCTCTTAAAAAGTGTAGTCAGGTATGTATGTACCATTATTTTTTGTTTCATTTGGGTTAATTAAATGTTTAAAAAGCATTAAGAGTAAGTGAGTAAGTTTAATACAATCAAGGAATTAAAGTTAAAAAGCGTTGTTTAATTACCCAAAAGAAGAAAGGGTTTTAAAATAAATTATAATAAATTACACTAGAATTTAAATACAAATAAATACATTTCAAATAATTTTTTCCTTAAAATTATATTTTTTTTTAATAAATAATAATTCTGATATTAATATTATATTATATTATATTAGCATATTATGCTTATTTAAAAAATAAATAAACCATATATTTTGAATTTATTAAAATATTAGATAAGTTACGTGTTTTTTTTTTGTTTAATTATTTACTTACCCAATCTTTAACTAAGCCAAAAAATTATAAACAATCACTAGTATTAATTTACTCTTAAAACGTTTTTTTCTTAAATGTTAATTCACTATAAAACAGTACTCTTAATTAAAAGTCACTGAATATTTACAATGCGACAAAAAGTCCTATTTCTTAATTATTACTTTTTAATTATTTTTTAATATGTTTAAAAAACGATCATAAATTTTAACACACCTAAAACTAACTATAAGATTTATTTAAATTTATTTTTGAATTATTTTCAAAACATGCAGAATAAGAATACGCACAAATTTCCGCAAGCTACGTAACGGACGTAACGGACCTACACCACGGCAATCTACGATCGGTGTATTTACTCCGGGGTTGCGAAAGAACAACTGAAAATCGCAAGCTTGTCAGACACCGACAGAGGGAGCTTCATAGCGAGATTCTGCGGCCAACATCATCGCATTGCCTATGCAGGAAGAATGCATGGGTTCCAAAGGAGCAACTGCCGCCAAATGGGCATTATATATAAAACGATACTGTCAGAGGAACAATAAAAACAATAAAACTGCAAGAAATCCACAAAATTTTATTTTTATGAGATGTTTATTATCTTCTGAATCTATAAGATTTAAGGTGAAATTATTCCATGTAAAAACATAAAGTGAGAATCAAACGATTTGTTTACCTTGCATTTTATTGGTGAATTATAATTATTATATAATTATTAGCTTATTACAATTTTTTTATGTTAAATTATGTATTTAGAAAATGTTATCACTAAAAAAAGATCAGTAGTACAGGAAAAACTATTTTTCGTGTGGATAGGCGGGAATGGCGAGGGATATGGCCACCCCTGGGCCACCCCATAACAGGAGGGGGCGCCCCTTGGAATATTGTCTATACTTTTAAATATTATAAAAGCTTAACAATTTTTTAATACATATATTTTTTGTCTTTTTTTCCTTTAATTAAAATTTGACATAAAAAATTTTTGCCCCCTCCCCTCCCCTGGGAATTTGAAAAGTCGGCACCTATGTCGTGTATAACAGCCCAACTTGTTTTGCCGGCTCGTATGACAAACTTTCCACTCGCGCGGAATATTGTCTATTCCATACTAGTTATAGAATATACTATTCTGTGTCTTTCCGTATAGAACCTTATAAATTTTTAACGGAATAAAAAATTCTTTTACCAAACGATTTAGGACCTTTTCTATTTGTGTCACATCAAATATGGTTAACATTAGCTTAGGACAAAGGGGGCAAAATGGACAAAAAATAAAAATATTAGATAGTAGATGGCTGGATTAGGGTTATTTATATTAAAAAACGTTTTTTTACTAAAACTGCCGACGTTTCGTTGGCTTTATTCCAACTTCTTCAAAAGGCACACTACAAGAAATGTAACAATTATGTTATAACTTTTTAACAATTCAAAGAGCCAGAAAGAAAACAATATAAGTTTAAAAATTGGTTAATAAAATAATAAAATATGATTCTTTTTTTATATGTAATAAAAAAAAAATGTTTAAAATTGTTTTGCAGACAAAAAAGGCATTAATTAATTATATTAAAAAACGTTTTTTAATATAAATAACCCTAATCCAGCCATCTACTATCTAATATTATTGTTGGTTTACCAAACCAAGCTTAAAAAAAAATAAAAATTTTAGCGATATCTCACTTATTATTTATAGTAGAACAGACATTTTTGTACAAATCAAAATAATATTTAATTCCCTACAAAATAATTTTTATCGTAGAGCTATTAGTTTCCGATATACAGGGTGATGAATAACTGGCATGCCAAAATTTAAGAGGTTATTTTACATCCAAAAATATCAAAAAAAGTTCCCATAAAGGTTGTTCCGGACGAGCCCTAAGGGAGCTACAGCCCTTTAAAATTGTAATAAAAATAAGGTTTTTAATTAATAACTCTGGTACCCTTTCAGCTAGAGCGACGAGCTTTTGCATGTATACTAGTATTAATAAAGGCAATAAGTTTATGTTAATTTATTTTTTTGAATCCAGAGGCGTGCCTAGATGAACAAAATATGTGAGGCTTAACACATTTTTCTCCCAAACTTTTTTATGTGTAGTTTTTTTGGATTTTTTGTAAAAAATAGATTTTGTGAGTAAAAATACATAAAAATGTCATAAAGTGTAACACTGTAGGAGCAACCGTTTTCAAAAAAAAAATTCAATTAAGAGAAAGTAACATTTCGTGCCACCAAAACGTTACTTTTTAAAAGGCTATTACTCCTTTAATATTGAATTTAGGTGTTTTGGTAAAAAATACTTTTTTGCTCAGTTTTAAATGAAGAATTACCCTACAGCATTAAAATTTTATTGATGCTCTTATTTGTTCCACATTCAATATGTCATCTTCGAAGGGCCGTACCTCCCTTAAGGCCCATTTCCGGACCAGCCCTTATAAAAACTTTTTTTATATTTTTGGATGACAGTTACTGATCCCTGTATAGGCATTTTAATAATTTTTATATATTTTTATATTTTTAATTAGACGTCAAATTTTGACACTGGTTAAATTTCAATCATAGGTAAAATAAAATTTCAATTAATTTTTCTTTTAATAATATTCTAATAATGGTGCGCAAAAAAAACAATCCGATAAAGCTACAAATAAAAAACAAAAGGAAACGTCCAAAAATACAGGAAAAGTGAAGTACTTTGAAAAACGAAATCAAGAAGTCTAGCCGAAATCAATTTGATATCTTATTTTGTAAACTTTCTCATTTTTCCACCCGTCTAGAAAAGGTTTAATTTTTTATTAAACTTTAATATTATAGTCTAAACAATGCACAAACAACATCAGTCTTGTCAAATTTAAAAGAAAACAAAAAATTGAAAAAATTGTAAAAAATAAAGGGATAAGCCAATAAACGCCAAATTTTCAGAGAAAATTATTTTAATGAATAATTTTTTTTTTTCTACTACTGCTTTAGAATGTAAGCAGATACACCCACTTTTCAAACACAGAATGAAATCATTCTAGCTCTAGATACGGTATGAATATTTCGTATCAAGTGTAAGAATGAGCACATGTAGTACCATCTCTTGTTTATAAAAGTAAAGAAAACTGTAGCAAAATTAGCAAAATATATATTTTACCATGAAATATTGAATAATTTAATGAAATTTAAAATTTTGCGTTAAAACTACATAAAGTTTATTAGTTTTTCTTAATATTTGAGCAGTTTTTTATCAATTTAGTTCAAAAAATTAAAACTGCTTCATCTATTGTTAAATATTTAAACATGATATCTGTCACAGCAATCTGACATAACCTTCAATTTTTATATTATAATTTGTAAATATGTGCTAAAATTAAATAATTTTTTTTAAGTACTGATTTATTTAAAAATATATGTTTTGTTGCATTTACAATGTCGAGTCAGAAAAAACATTGTTTTTATTCTTGTCCGCAGTTTAAAGCCATACAGTATTTCATATTTGCAGTCAAACAAAAAGTATAGTCTACAACACGTATGAAATAGTCATTCTACTCTCGCGGGGCCGTCACAAACTCTCCGCTCGCGAGGAATATTCCATACTAGTTATAGAATATACCAATTTTAAAAAAATCAATTCATAAAAAAGTTAAAGAGAGTTTTTATTGCAGTATAAAAAATAAAGTACGCTCAATTGTTTAAAGCAATTATATTTTGAAAAGTATATCGAGATATATACTATCCACTGTGAATAGTATACTATGAAATGCGAAGCATTACATATCTTCACGGCTTGTTTTTACCTTACGATACTTTAACGTGTTGAAAACATTATTTCCAATAATGCAGGATCTGAAGAATTCCAATAAGAGAATATACAATCACAGCTTTAGCTGAAGCTGTACAAAGCATAGTTTGTAGAAACAATCTTTAAAATAAGCATATCGAAGCGAATTTGTTCGGGATATTTATAGAGGCGAAACAAAATTCATTCCCTTTGAAAAAGTTGGGTAATTAAAATAGGCGTCTTTTATTTCCGAAATTGCTTCCAGAAACTTTACAATAGTTCTTAAAAACACTGGCACTTCATAATTAGAGGAATATAAACGAATCTTTAAATTAACTACAGCCTTTTTAACTGTGTCCCAAAAAGTACATGTATATTCTTGTATAAAATAGTTTATTCACAACCATTTGGGAATTGGCTAATTACATGTATACATAAAAGCTGTAAAATTAATTATTATTAACTGCAACTAGCCAAAAAGTTATAAACACTTCATTTCCCTCCCTTGGTCGGGAAGGCTCTTGTAGCTAACTTCACGTATGTCACTTGTCAAAAACTTAAATTTATCGACCTAAATTTTACGACGAAACAGTTTTAAGTGCATATACTTTTTTGCTTATTCATCTATTCATGATTTATTTTTACAAAATAACATCACATATAAATTTAAGTTATATTTTTTTGGCATTTATGAAAAATAAACAGTGACTACTTCCAACTTTATAGGTTATTATTATATTACTATTTTTTGGTTTAGTTAAACGTGATAAACTTTATTTAAAAAGAAAAATGCATTACAGTATAAGTTACCTAACTTGATATAACAAACAACCAAAAATAGTTTTAAAGTAAGATAAATTCAAGAAAATTATTTACCAATCATTTGTCGTATTTCTTTGGTGTATTCCTACTATAATCATATTGTCATTAGGCTTAAGTTAGTGTATTAATTTAAATTTTCTGTTTTTCTTCGTATTTTACACGGAAAACTATAAATAAATAGTTTATTTATTAACCTAATCACGTCTTAATAAAAGTCTGCTGTCACAAAATAAAACAAACCCACTCAAAAATAAAAACAGGTGCTGCATCGCTATCGCTAAAATAACGAAGTAACGTAGGCATTTCTACTAGTTTTTAGATAAAACATTTAAATGTATTCTTTATTTATATTGAATAAATATAAATGTTTTAAGATTATTAATTAACAAAAAACAAAGTTTATTTTATTGATTTCTATTTATTATTCTATATTTTAAAAGCAACATTTGTAAAAAACTTCAATGCAAATAAACTTTTCAATATGGCGTCAAAGTCCAAACATTTTTTGTAGTGGAAGAGAAGGCAAATAATTGTAAATAAAACAGGTATAGTTGTGAATAAAATTGTATATAAACCTCGGTGGAATATTTAATTTTTCCTTCGGGAATTAGCTAACCTTCACTTAGGAAATGACACTTCTTCCACCTACCAATCTAGCGAGTCCAAAAATATGCTTTACCAGTGACGAAACTTTCTAGAAAAAAGAAAAGAATAGGGTAAACATACCCATTTTTTAAAGCTTTGTGGAACTTGTAGCGTTATAGATCTACAGCTTGAGTTTCCCATTCACAAATTGTGAATTACAATGCCTTGGAGCCATTATGACCCCGCACAGTTACTAAGCGAAATGTCTTTCTGCGGATTATGTTGAAATTTTAATGTTGTAGTTCTTAGTTCCCTAAACAAGACTGAATGGGTCACACCCTCAGCTGATCATTAATTTTGGTGCAATAACCGTTTAAAAACAGGCCTGTTTTCCTTGCATTTCATGAATAAATGGACTGTCTCAGAAACGATTTATAGAGGCGAAAGAAAATTCATTCCCTTTGAAAAAGTTAGTTAATTAAAATAGGCGTCTTTTATTTTCAAAATTGCTTCCGAAAACTACAATAGTTTTTTAAAATACCAGCACTTTATAGTTAGAGAAATATAAACGATTTTTTAACTTAACTAATGCCTTTCGTATCGTGTCCCAAAAAGTACATGTATATTCTTGTATAATTTAGTATTATTTTATACCACTAGTTTCTAAAGCACCAGATAGGTAGATTTGTTAGGGTAGGTAGTGTCAGATGTACTGTAACACTACCTTAACCACCATATTATATGACGTCAGTACTTCAATAAAAGTAGAGAGGAGGGCCCGCTCTTCCAAACTTCTCGATCTTAAAACCTTAAAGCATGTAGTTTTTGTTGTCCCAACCTACTTTAATTTAAAAGTAATTATTTATGAATATTCTAATATTCATTCATTTATATAACGAGACAGGTACATAGGGGCCGACTCCGGAGGGGCCCCGGGTGGTCATGGCCCCCCTGAACTCATAACAGGGGTGCTGAGCCCCCTTGGAATATAGTCTATACTGTTAAATATTACAAAAGCTTCCTAAAGTTTAAATATATTTTTATTTTTTTTATTTAATAAAAATCTATAAGTTTTATATAAACTTTTGTTACTTCAAAAATTTTTGGGCCCCTCTTGAGATTTTGAAAAGTCGGCGCCTATGGGTAGGTTGCACCAAGCAAGCTACCCTAACAAACCTACGTATCTAGTACTCTCTCTCTCTCTCTCTCTATATTGTAAAATATTGTGATTTTTTAATAGTTTTGAAAAAAAAAAAATCTGTACTATGTTGTAATACCTTTAACAAATGGCTGGGTCACACCGTCGGCTAATCAATTATTTTGGTGCAATAACCGTTTAAAAACAGGCCATTTTTCCTTGCATTTGATGAATTAATGTACTATCTCGAAAACGACCAACACTAGAGCAAACATTTTTACCGCAAGTTATGATTTATAAAGGTTTGAATTCTTCGGAGGTTTGAATTGTATATGTGACCTTGCACAAAGAAACCCAGTTGGTGTGTCAAATTTTACGATTTTTTTTTTTAATTTGACACACTAACTGAGTTTCTTTGTGCAGGGTCACATATGCAGGGTGTCTATTATTACAAATTACAATATTACAAATGAGTGTAACATCAATTTTAAGAAACAAGATGGAGAAAACTCTTTGATAGCAAATCTATAAATTGATATATAAAGACAAACGATTTTTTTGCAGATTTAGACTTAGAATAATCTAAAACGTTTAAACCGAGGAGTATCATGATCTGCATAAAGGCTTTTAGCGCAAAATATTTCTACACACCGACTATATTTAATTACCCCGACAAAAGAGTTCCAGTCTCATCAATTTGCAAGCTAATTACTATTTCTTACATCTGAAACTATCATTTTAACCATAAATTATATTGTTTATAAACGTATGTCTTTTAAGTTGTACCGACAAGAATTACCGAAAAGTGGGTCCGATCTAATGTAGAACAAACCGGACTTTGCCGAAGCAAATCTTGTGAAGCAGAATGTATTTGCGCTATGATTAAATCAATATTATTTTAAAAAGTTTAACACCATATAAAATATGCGGATCATGACAGGAGTTCACATCTTTACAAAGAATAACTTTCAGTAAAAATTGTTGCTCTAATGTTAGCCGTTTTCGAAATACAGTTCATTAATTCATGTAATGCAAGATCCTGTTTTTAAACAGTTATTGCTTCAAAACGGTTACTAAGCCGAGGGTGTGACCTAACCAGTTATTCTCAGGAAACTAAGAACTAACACATTAAAATTTTAGCCAAATCCTAAGAAAGGCATTTTCATACGCGAATTGATTGGAGTTAGTAGGTTTATATTGGTACATCTTGTATATAAAACATTTCTAAATTGGTAGCAATGAATAGAACAGTTTTGCTCATTCCCTACTTCATTAAAAACTCTAATTTTCTTTTTCGCGATAAAGGAAAAAACCTTACGCTTTTCACTTGTCGATTGAAAAAATAAACTATTAAATAAGACAAAGAAAACTCACAGCACCGTTACTAAATACTTGGTGCCATTTGTTCTGAAGTATCCAGAAATTCTTTTTATCTAAATAAAGAGAAAATGGTATAAATGGGTATTTTCAATTTAACTTTTCTTAGAATAAAAAAGTGAAATGGCTGACATTAATAAATAAACTGAAACTGGTACGGTTAAATTTTAATTCGCCTTCGTAAAAATTGCAAAATAGCTATTTTCCTAACAAGTGCCGAAAAGCCTCTTTACGCATGTGTTAGGAACAATATTTTTCCTACGAGCAGAGTAAACATAAACACTAATTAAGAAATTAAACAATATTTATGCTGGTAGGAAATAGTATATTACATAATTAGTGTGGAAAGTAACATATTTCGCGCGAGTGGGTCAGGCGAGTGACGAAATATCACGAGTGTACGAAGTACACTTTTCAAAGAGTTATGTACACTATTTTTCCTACGATCCAAAAAAAATATTAAGTTTAAAGATTAAGAATTCTTCATTTAATATTTTCTAATTTTTATTACTTATTCCGAGAAAAGCAAAACACAAAATAGCATAAAAATTTATATATGCATGTCAACAGGAAATATGTTTTTTATTTATATTTAGTTTTCTTGGTTTTATATTTAATACAACATATTATGGAAGCTCAACACTGTTTAATGGGTTGCCTAACCGCAAGCATTTGATTTCTGCGGATATGCTACCATATAAGACTAAAATTCTACAATTTTTTACATTTCATGGGAAATATTGATGTTTTTTAAAAAATGTAAGGTAAATAAATCACAAATTAAGTAAATTTAAAACAATCCAGATATTAATAAAACATATTAAGTTTTATTTATTTTTGACATGAAAAACAGAAATATTTGGATTGAAAAACATAAAAGACACAAAAGAGTCTGTAATGAAAGGTGGAAAATGGCATATAAAACGAGGTGAGTAAAATTCGTAGAATTTACAACGTAAATATCTAAACAAAATTAGGCAAACCTACATACATATATATCAAACTAGGGTGATATGAAAATATCAAACAAGGGTGATATAAGGCGTTTTCTAAAGAACAAGAGAGTGTGGTAAATTTTCATAGGAGATGGTTGGAAAAAGTATTTTTCACCCTATGCATGCTATTATTTTTGTAATTTTGTACAAAATTTGAGCAAAATCTTTAAATAAATTTTGAGAAAATCGAAGTTTTCGATCTATTTGTACTCTAGGCTTCTGGACGGAGGCACCAACGCGCTGGTAGTTGCAACGAACCGACGGACAGACGGAGGGCCAGAGAGAAAAATCGGTTTTTCGGAATGTATAGACCGTAAAACGGATAAATAGGTACATAGAATAGAATATTTGGAAAAAAACAAACGGACTGTGAGAAAAATTGTGACCACAATAACTAGTGAACGTTTTGATGTTTACTTTTATTTGACTTTAAATTTGGTACATCGGTTTTTTACCAAAGCTACCGGATCGTTTTTGATAAACAAATAGGGTAAACAATTTATTTTTAAAAGGAAAGGTAAAGGTAAACATACCTACAAATAACAAATAATTAACCAAATTAATTATTACCAAAATAATATATTTTTGGAGCTCGTTAATAAAAACCTCGATAAAAACGAATCTTAAATATAAAAGTCAAAAGATTTACTCGGTTTCTCAAGTCCTAGCTATAATAGCTGGATTGTAGATGTCCTTTGCATAGCAATAGCTTGTGGCAAGCAGAATTCAAAGTTGCATACTTCCGTAAACTTGAACATAAATGTGAGATTTTATTAGTAAAAATGCCACTTTTTATGCTAGACTTTTAGATTTTACACCACGCCACAAACATACAGACAGGGAACATTTTAATATGAAGTTTTTGTGATACTTCTGTTAGATACTTGTTGCAATTATCTATAAAAATATTTGATTAAAAATTTGACTATTCAATTTTTTTAAAGTTAAATTAGTACTTGATTCCAAGAAATTAGTATTAGTATTTTAGATACTCGGTATTTAACATGCCATCTTTCATTCAAGTTTCTTTAAAACTCAGTACAAGAAATTTTGTTACTTTCGTATTGAAAATGACGGGTCTGTGCGGGTATAGATGGTGCACAAACCGGACTTGAGCGGGTGAATTTTATCCGATCAAGTCCAAATTTCAATAGGGTTAAACTAAGTAGTTTAACTTAACCGCTATCTAAGTAAGATATGTATTTAGCTTAAATCAAATAATGAGTCTGATTTCAGTACAACATGCTTGCTGATATACACATAATAGTAATTATATACCAATGTAGAGAAGACATTTTTTATAGCCAAGCGTAAAAGTCCAAAACCCCTATAAGAGGCTTAAAAAAATTCAAAATATTTAAAAAAACACATTTCTCTGTAATATATTAAACATAAAAAACACGTAAAGGGGTATCACCCTTGCATTTAATGAAAATCCACCCCCACAAAGAGGGTTAAACTACCCCAATCCCGTTTTAAGACCAAATTTAAAAAAATCTATCGAAGCATTTTTGAGAAAAACGATTTTCGTTTTAACAAAAAAAAAAATGATATATTTAAAAATTATTTTAGATATTCAGATTTTACCTCAAAAAGCGAGAAAAAAGTTTTTATAGACGTTTGAGCTAAATTGCTTTTTAAGGGAACTAGCGTACTTTTAAAGGGCATTTTTAAAATATTTATCACTTCATATCTTAGTAACAGTTTAACTTATTAATATAACATTAACATGAAATTTTTACTGAACCAATAAATGTAAGCATTTAACATTTTATTAAAATTAGACTTTTGACCAGGGGCGTAGGTAATGGGTGCCTTATAATTTATATGTAAAACTGTAAGCCGCCCCTGGTTAAATATTTAATTTTTTTTTATGCCATAAAATGATAATGTTAATTGGTTGTATACTACAATAAATATTTCAAGTCAATAAGTTAAACCGTTCCTGAGTTATGAAGTGAATAATATTCTAAAAATGTCCCTTAAACGTCTTCTAGCTCCCCTAAAAAGCCATTTAATACAAACGTTCATAAAAACTTTTTGTATTACTTTTTGACGTAAAATATAAATATTCAAAAAAAATTTGAATATATATTTTTTTTGTTAAAACAAATAAAAATCGTTTTTCTCAAAAACGCATCGATAGATTTTATTAAATTTGGTTTTAAAAAGATACTAAAGCTCTAAATAATTAAAATATGAAAGTTGAGCTAAAAATCGTTTCCAGACGGGGGGTGTAATCCATTCGAGACTATTGAGACACATTGTCCCACTCTTTATTTTACAGGGTCTAATGGTGCATAAGGATCCCGTTTTAATTTTATTATTAATACGTGTGCCACGTGGTGGTGTATGCGCGTTGTTTTTTATACGTTTTTTTTTTCAAAAAATAAATTGAAAATAGTTGTTTTGATAATTATGTAAAGGTAAGAATGTTTCATAATAAAAATATAAATAAGTTTTGTTTTGTGTGATTTTTGTATTTCATGTCCAGATGGGTTAAACTTATATACTTGTCCAATTAGACTTTTACAGGTGGGGGACAATATGATTTAAAATACCACCCATTTTATTCTTTTTTTTTTCTAAAAACTTAAAAAAAAAGTTTAAACATTATTTGGTGTTGATAATGATAAATCCGTCCCAAAGGGGTTAAAATAAAACGCAATATAGTTACAAAGAATAACAACTTAAGCTAAAAGAAATATTAACCTCCTTTTATGTAATAACAATAATAATAAATAAACGTTTGCTCAATTTCAGGTTACTGATGATATTTTAACATGCTTTACCAGTATTATCACCAGCATGCTGCAGCAATATAATAAAATAGAGGCGGAAACTATGTTTGAAAATCAAAATCAATCAATTTAGCTACAAAATGCTTAAAACTTATTTCTCGTCTTAGCAAAAATATGAAATCATCGTTTTTGGGAGTCGTATTACGTTTTTTCTATAATTTTCTTTACACTATGCGAGTTCTTTTGTTTCTAAAGATACCAATTTGGTATCTGCTTGGTCGTTGGCAGACGTCGCATATCCAGACTTGATCCCTTTGGCCAGCTGTGGGATCCATTGTTGAAATATGAAATAGCATTTACTATACGGTGTAGTCTGAATAACACAGTGCAACAATTTCGAGGTCACCGAATCCGAACTCATTTTGGAGTGCTGTTCCTGATTATTTTTTAACGTTTTTATTAACCAATCACTTAACAATATTTTTGACCACGTGTTTATTTCTGTCCAATCATATTACAGTTATATGGGGAATTTTCTACTGTAGAAAATTCTAGTGAGATTTCAAAAGTAAAACTAATTAATAATTAAATATAAATATATTACTATTTATAATTATTGTTATTACTTTATTATTTACCAAAAAATACCAAAAAATATTCTTATTATAAAATGTAATGACAAGTTTTATAGGTTGACTTTTATGAACATGTTGCAAGCCTAGCGCAGTACCGCTCTAGTCAGTACTGCATTAAGTGACTGAACTACTGACAGAACCATAATTTGCAATTTAAACATGGACAAAAACGGTTTTAGTTTAGAAATTGAGAATGGAAATAAATTAACCAAATTAAAGAGTATGCCTGTAAACATATTAAGATAAGTAATAAAACAATTTATATCATTTTGCGATAAAAAAAAAGTTGGTTTGACATATTATAAATCGTTAAAAAATAATCTTCCGAATTTCACGATACACCAAATTATCGGAAAAAATTTACAGTTTTCATTCAAATTTGCTGTTAAATGAAATAATTACTCCCCGGTCGTAATTATTTCCAGACAGCAAATTTTCATGAAAATAGCGAATTTTTCCAGCATGATTCTCAGCCTCTTGTGTAATTATATATGAAAGTACATATCAAAACTAGAAAAACTCCAAATGGGTTTTGGTAGTTTGGGTCAGGTTCGAATTTTATAGTATCATGCATATTATGATTTTGAGCACTTTTTTCAAAGAAGTTTTACTTTTCTCACCGCTTTATCTCGTAAATCGTTTGTAATTTTTTGTACTGTCTTTAGCCTTTTTGTAGCTACAGCCTAGGAGAAAAAAAGTGTAACACAAACTGGCCCAAAAAACTGCATCCAGTGCCTGGAAATCACTAAAATAGTGAAAAATTATCATTTTTTCACCCTTTTGCACCATTTTTGGTCCATAACTCCACAAATATCTTGTAGATGTGTTGTTGAATCGCGGTTCGGCTCGACCGAGTCGAGCCTAATGTGGATTTGAAAATTTAACTCCACTCCCGTAGGGGTGGGGGTAATTATTTTTTAATGCTTACAATATTTTCGTGAAAATTGGTATACAAAGGGTATTGAGGTAGATAAAACTCCCGGGGGTGAGGGGTAATTATTTTTACATTTTTACAATGTTTTCGTGAAAATTGGCGTATAGAAGTTTTTGAGGTAGCTAAAATTTAATCTGATACCAAAACATTTTTAACTCCACCCCCGAGGGAGTAGGGGGATGATTATTTTTAAATTTTTACAATAATTTTGTGAAATTTGGTATAAAGAGGTTTTTGTAGTAGCTAAAACTTAATCTAATAATTTAGACTCAGCTCGCTAGAGCTGAATCGCGATTCGACAACACATCCACAAGATATTTGTGGATATTTGTGGATGTGTTATCGAGTTATGAGCGAAAAATGTTGAAAACGGGTGGAAAAATGGTAATTTTTTGAACTTTTTTCGATTTTCAGGCCCTGGATGCACTTTTTTCAGGCAGTTTGTTTTACACTTTTATTCTCCTAGTCAATAGCTACAAAAAGGCTAAAGATAGTAGAACAAAATTTCAAACGGTTTAAGGGATATAGCAGCGAGAAAAATTGTAGTTTCTTTGAAAAAAGTGCTCAAAATCAAAATATACATGATACGATAAAATTCGAACCTGACCAAACCCCGGTGGTGTTTTTCTAGTTTTGATATGTACTTTCAGGAACAGAACTCAAAAATGAGTTCGGACATAATGTGTTGCACAGTGTAGTTTACGTTTATTATAATTATTATAATAGTGTAAATTACTTTCCCCAAGGAAAGTCTTGAAATAGTAAAATTATTTCGAAAAATTTTTATTGTTTTTTTTTACATTTCTGGACTTTTTATATCCAAAAAATAAAAACTTCCTCAAAAAAAAATTTTTTTCTGTCGGTCTGTCGGTCTGTGTGTCCGAGAAATTTGTGACCACGATAACTCAAGAACGCTTGAACCACAGGTTGATTATTCAAATTTCTAGGCTGGGATTGTTTTTCGTAAAAATCGGATTGGGGTAAGGGGCTAAAATGGGGTGAAAACCATTTTTTTTCAAAAACATATTTTTTTTTCAATTTATTTTTCTATTTACAAAAAAAGAAAAATTGAAAAATTTTTTGAATTTTTTTAAATATATTTTTTTATTTTTTTTTTGTTTTTGATTTTAATGAACCTATGCCTATAGGGGAAATTATTATTTTGTTGGCAGCAGTATTTTTATTTTATTTAAGATCATTTCTATTATAAAAAAATATAACCTAATAATTCTTGTAAACTTCATTCAATGAGAGAATACCACTCTGACGTTACAGCACGTAAATCAAATAGTAATCTGTAGAGTAATTGAAACTATAATTATATGAAGTTGGGTTAAAATGATTAGATTTATCTTAATTATCCGGCTTACCCGGCATTATCCGAGCGTAAAATTGAAACGGAACCACCTCAGGAATGCCCTCTTTAATTTGAAAAAAGTTTCATCAAATTCCGTTCATTCGTTCCAAAGTTATGCGGGAACAAATGCAACACGTCGAATTGATAACCTCCTCCTTTTTGGAAGTCGGTTAAAAATTATAATTTTTTCAAGACTAAATAATTTTTGTATGTACCTATACATTTTCTATATAAAAATTATTTATTAAGCCTTAATAAATAATATTCATTTACACAAAAGAGTGCTTTTTGGTTTAGGCGCGTTAAAGTGGTATTCACTCGTTGAAATGCGTATATAAGGAATTATTAGCTTTCAAAAGTCGTAGAAGCAAAGCGACTTTTAATACAATAAACCGATACTTAAAAAAGATATATTGCACCAAATAGAGTGGAAACCGACCCATGCATGGCCATATGAAAAATGTGCCCCACGTATAGTTTTTAAAGTAATTTTCTTTAATACAATGCAATAAAATATAAATTTCCTGATGCCCTAAAATTGCCTTTGAAATCACTGCGACTCATGGGTAGATTTAGGTGGGGACATGGGGGCTATGCCCCCACCCAGCGAGATATATTAGCATGAAATACCTTCAAAATTATATTTTTGGTGAAAGTGCAATTTTTTTCCTTATGAATGGCCCCCCTCCTTAAAATGAAATAAATCCGCCCCTGCTGCGATCTGTGAGACCTATAGGAAAATAATAACCTCGCAGAAACAAAAGTAGTTTTTTTACTAAATTATTCAAATGCTTCCCACTTACATATCTATAAAGAAATAGTTCCTTACGTAACACTATTGTGTATAATATTATACTATCTAAAAATATCCGACTTAAATAACTGAATTTTATCCAAAGTATTTATATAGTCTTCCTCATTATTGTATCTATAATTTTTTTTTATTATTATATTGTAAATTGTTTAAACGATTGCAGTTGTAATAGGGTGCTAGTCCCAATTATAGCCAAAAATATTAATTATCTAAGACATTAATTTAGAACCACACACTATTATTTGGAGGCGTATCAAATGCAAATAGCTGTATAGTTGCTATTTGGGTAGCGTGCCACCAGTAATAATATTACATAATATTATCACAATATCATATATCATATGATAAAAAATGTTAATATAAGAATCTAATTACTACTTAATACTTATCTGACTTTCTTAGATGTTTCTTCGATGACTCGATATATCACTAACTTTATATAGAAATGTGAGAGGTAAAAAACTTCAAATATATTTTAAATTAATTAAAATATATCTTACCAATAAACAATAAACAAAAGGATTAAACAACAATTAAAAGAATTTAATGAAAGAAAATTGAAAAGTTAAAAACAAATAAAAAAATAACAAAATAATTTAATTTGAAAGTTAAGTTAAGCTTAACATAGTAACTTTACCCTTCAGATATTTCTATACTCGCGACTTTAAATTTTCACATATTACGTTAATTCTAAAATTCCCTTAAGACCCAACTTAACTAGACGACTACACATTTCCGAATCCCATTTTTAACCATAACTCAAAACAGGCAAAATTTCCCTTCCCAAAGATGCCGATATACCAGCCATAAAACTATTAACGTAAATATCTGAGGAGTTTTCGATCAAAATAAACTGAATTACTTTAAATTACTGAAAATGAATTTAAATTTAATTAAGCGAACTGATTAAAAAAACTACTACATATTGATTGATATTGATTTTCATGACATTGCTTCGAAGTAGAAAAAACCATTTTTACAAACAATCCCTAACTATTGCCAGTATCTAAAACAACATCATTAAAGATATTCCCATATTTATTAATTAAGAAAACCGAATTAACCAATTAATTAGTCTAATAAAAATGTACACCCTTTTTATGTAAACGCCTCAATTACACAAAATGCAAGCTTCCCGAATACTAATAATATTAGCATCTGTAAAAACAAACAGCAAACCGCCCGTTAAGAACAATGCTATGTCACGTTCAATAACCATAAAAATAAAAATATAAATACTCAATATATACAGGGTGACCACTCTGTTACACAGTCTTGTGGGTGCATGATACAGCTCACACTTTTGTGTGGTTGCATTATGTACTCATTTGACAGCCTAAATGCGTAAATAAATAAATAAATAAATAAATAAAAAAAATTTTAAATTAAATATGCAGCATTGTTAAAGCTACAAACCTAACAGTCTAGTTGCCTCAACCAGAAAAATAGTAAAATACACCACAACTATTTTTACGGTTAGTAAAACCAGAATTCTGTATACGGAAACTAAATATTTGCTACCTTAACTACATTTTTATTATAGTCCAAGAGCTGGTAACCATTTTTATTTCATTATTTGTTCCCAGCTGTGTTTTATATACAGTGCGGTCCAAAAGTCACCCCCCCCTTTTATCTTTTGAACGAGTTGAGATATCGACTTCAAATTTAGAACTCTTAAATAAGACTTAAATTATCTTTTAACATATATTTGATATTTTCAGCTGCTAAAATGTGGACAGGGGGCATGGGGGGACATTTTTTTAAATATAAAGGGGTGTCGTGTGATACATCATTTTAAAGCTTATAAAATTCTCTATTTAAACTAACATTTTTAAATTTAAAAAAAATGTTTTTTAAGGTTTTGATTTTTCAATTTTTTGTGCTAAAACATTCGATTTTTTAAGTTTTTATAAATTTTTATTTATGTCAACTAAAATTAGTTTAAAAGTATAATTAACATTTTTTTATGATGAAATTAGGCATTTTTAAAAAATTATTTGTTTTTTTTTTAGATGAATGAAAAAAATATGGAGTTAAATGGAGAATTTTATAAGCTTTAAAATGATGTATTACACGACCCCCTTTCCATTTAAAAAAATGTGCCCTCATGCCCTCCTGCCCACATTTTAAGAGCTGAAATTATTAAATATATGCTAAAAGACAGTTTAAGTTATCTTATTTAAAAGTTCCAAATTCGATATCTCAACTGGTTCAAAAGTTAAGAGGGGGGGGGTTGACTTTTGGACCGCTCTGTAAGTCCAAATCCAAACATCCATCTTTTGAAAATTTGACAGTAAAAAAAATTTTTTTTCAGTGTATCGATATTTAAAAAAGTCTTTTAATATCCTAAAGGCACATCGTTTTTTATAATTCACCCAAATTTAATTAAAAAAGATTTATTAATGTAAGATCTACAGACATTTAAAAAAATGTGTTTTTTTTTCTTAAACACCCTGTATATAAAAACTGAGCAGTCGTAGTCCAAATCTGAAAAAAGATTTAGAATCAGAAGAAAAAATGCTTGAAGAAAGGCTATGTCAGACCAAGTATATTTTCGTTGTGGGACAGTGTAATAAAATAAACATGGTCACCAGCTCTCTATACAGATTTCTGGTTACACTAACCAGAAAAATACTTGTTTCATATTAACCTAGGTACTATTTTTTCGTTTGTGGCAAGTAGATTTTTTTTTCGTGTTATGTTTTATAATTAAGTTATAAGAGTTTTACTTCTCCCCTTTAGGGCTCAATAAACTTTAGGTGTAATATTTGGATATTCAAAAATCGGAAAATTAGAGTTTAGAATAGAGAATACAATATATAATATAGGTAAACCACTTTAAAAATATGTTATAACATAAATATGTTATACAATACAACAACCAGTTGTAGAATTGAGCTAAACAACATTAAATTATAATAAATACAACAAAAAATGTTATCTTATGTCATAGTTAGTACTCTACTATAGTACAATAACACTATGTTGTTGTATTAATAAAGCTATTATTCTATAAGTGTATTTTATTAGATTGGAATCGCGCGCATATAAAAACAAGGTTATTTTTAAAGTGATTAAACTGTAAATCAGTTCTAAAATCACTGTTCCGATGTCACGGTGATTTTTTTGAAAACGGAACTACCAGTGCCGGTTCCGCCTAAGGAGCGGTAACAAAATCACTGACAGTGATGTCATGACCCATCCTTACTTCAGAACACATAAATACAACCAATATTTTTTTCATCAAATAAATTTTATTTCTACTAGTGTTGCTGGAAAGTATAAAAAGTACAATGATTTATATTTTCATTTGTTTTGAACTACGAAATGCTTGACCCAAATTACAAATATACAGGGTGATCAGTAACTGCCATGCCAAAATTTAAGTTTTTTATAAAGGTTGGTCCGAAAATGAGCCCTAAGGGAGCTACGCCCTTCGAAGATGACAAATCGAATGGGGAACAAAAAAAAAGCATCAATAAAATTTTAATGCTTCAGGGTAATTCTTCAGTTAAAACTGAGCAAAAAAGTATTCTTCACCAAAACACCTTAATTTAATATTAAAGGAAAAAGTAAAGTGTTTGGTGGCACAAAATATTACTTCCTCTTAATTGCGTTTTTTTTTAACGGTTGCTCCTACAGTGTTACACTATACGACATTTTTTATGTATTTTTACTCAAGAAATTCATATTTTTTACAAATAAACCAAAAAAGTGCACATAAAAATATTTGGGGCAAAAATGTGTTAAGCCTAATACATTTTTCCGTCCAGGGACGCCTCTGGACAAATTTAAAAAAATAAGTTAACAAAAACTTATATCCCTTATTAATAATAGTATACATGCAAAAGCTCATCGCTCTAGCTTAAATGGTACCAGAGTTATTAATTAAAAACCTTATTTTTATTACAATTTTAAAGGGCCGTAGCTCCCTTAGGGCTCATTTGCGAACCAACCTTTATAAAAACTTTTTTTGATATTTTTGAATGCAGAATCACCTCTTAAATTTTGGCATGCCAGTTATTGATCACCCTGTATTTTAACAACAGGTCTTTTTTAGATCCACAATAAATTATTAACAAAGAGAAAAAAAACATTTTAATATTTTACCAGTTACTTTTCCAGTCATATTCATTTATTGTTTCAATTCTTGAGAAAAATAATAGGGTTTGTGGTAAAACAATATTTTCACACTGTTCTTTAACTTTGGTTATGTTTACATTCTGTCAAATTACCCTAATTTAGGTGACCTTGACCATTTAGGGATATTTAATTAATAAGGAAATTAGGTTACCAATATATTTTGCTGGAACTACCTGTTCACCTGTTGTATTGTATCTTTGACATTCTAACCGATTCATACAGTTCTATTTTTATAACAGTCATCCTTAGGGATAAAATATTTATCTATTAATAAATATTATCCTGGTGATTAGGTAAGTCTTATTTAATTTATATTTTTATTAAATCCTAATTATTTATATTAGTTTTAGTTTGGAACTTATTTATGTTCATGCATAACATCGGTCACCTAACTCTGGGTATTTTGAAATTGCTTCCTACAATAAATGAACTTTGATCTACATTACTGATTTTCTTATACGAAACCACGACCCCCATTTGAACTATACGGCGCCCGGCATTCCTTTTTTCCCAGTTCAACATATCTGGCACTCACCGTGAGGCATAGAGACGTACTGTAGATACGTCCAAAGCTAGGGTATAAAAGAAAACAGTGGTAGTATTAGAGTATACAGTGAAAACAAAATGCCTATCGACCATTCACCAACCAATGGCAAGACGAGAAGTGGAAATTCATACAGAGGTCCTCGTAGAGAGCAATCACTCGACTTCTTGGGTTTTGAAGGTGGTTCAGAAGCATTGGCTTCTGCATTACCAACAACTACTGCAGTATCAACAACTTCCAGCCATGTCACCAGAGTACAACCCGTACTTACTGCTGGGATGTCAACAACTTCACTACAAGAGCAGCCGCCACCATTATCACCACAGGTTACACAACACCAACAAAATAATCAAGGTATTTATATTCCAATTTCACATTCACCTCCAACAATGGCAACTTTACCATCCAATGCAAGTGGCGTTGGGCCACAGAGATTTGAGCATACTACAAGTACTGGGGCAGTCCCTAGAAGAAATTATTCAGGAGCTAGTAGTAATTTAAGTTATAATTTACCTTATTATCATGTAGATTTGCCACATAGACCTCCTCCAGCTTATAGTAGCTTAAACGTAAACAACAATTTCCCTAGTTTACCTCCACAGGGTTATAACACAAATTCATATGTACAGGTACCACAAAATGCACAGCCCTGTATACCGGTACAAATCCCAAGTGCCGAAACACTTTCTAGCATTAAAAAATTGTTACCAGTGTTTTCTGAAAACGGTGAAATTCACCCTTGTGACTTTATAAACAGACTGGAAAAAACACTACAAAATTACAATATTCCATTTCATATGTTTTCACCAGAATTACCAGACCTATTTATCGGGCCTTCAAAGCACTGGATACAAGCACTATTATATAATTTTAATGATTTTAACGCATTTAAAAACAGTTTTATTGATAATTTTTGGGGATTTTCTCAACAAAACAAGGTTAAACTCCAACTTGATTTGGGAAAGTACAATAGAACTACCAGCTATTCGAACTACTTTTTGGGCCAAGTGTCAAAAGCTAGATTTTTAAACCCTCCATATTTAGAACGGGAACTTATAGCAATAATTAGTAGACACTTTCCTCCAACCATAAGTTGTTCTTTAATAGGAAGTAGATGTATAGCGGAAGTTTTAGAAAGGCTTCGTTTAGCGGATTCATTTGAAACGGTAAACATGAGACATCCCTCTTCTTCTTCTTCTGCGCAACCTTCTTCGCAACCGGCAGTCGTTCCACATAGGAATTTCTCAAATAAAAATTTCAATAAAAATATTTCTCACATTCAAATCGATAATATCGATAACATTAGCGATAATATCGATAATTTAGAACAGAATGAGGGAAACTAATTTTTCCTAAAGATATAAGCAGTGTATCTTTAGGTAACATTTCCACAACTGCAAAACCTAACCTCACAAATTTTGTAAACAATCCCAAGAGTGAGTTACAAAAATGTGATTTTAACCATCAACCAATTTTAAGTGATATAAGTCGAACCCCTGTAATTACCATCAACATAAATCACACCAACTATCCTTGCTTAGTTGACAGTGGTAGCGAGTGTTGTGCTTTTTCTACAGTGGTAGAAAATTCTGTCACATCCATGTCTATTCCTATGTTTCCAGTAAATGGTATTAGGGTTTCTGGAGCTTTTAGGAATAAAAACCGAAAAGTCACCCATCAGGCCCTAGTTTCATTTTCTTTAGAAGATGAGGTTTTTGATTTCGAGATGCTTTACATCCCAGACTTAGTCTTTCCAGTTATCCTGGGTTGTGATTTTCTAAGAACTTTTAAGGTAAGCATAAGTTTAGAACAAGAATGCATTTTTATAAAACATAATAATAAAGTATTAACCATCCCTGAAACTAAAACATTGCACACTTATACTGCCCTTGAAGATTCCCCTTTAACAAAAGTATGTGCTATATCAAAGTCCCCTCCTATTATGCAACCTGATCATTACTATCAAGTAAGTGATGAGGATATTGATGCTGTGGTTAGAGAGACTCCACTTTCTCCTGAACAAAAAGCTAAATTTAGACACTTACTTCGTAAGCATAAAAGTGTTTTTTCAGAAAAACCTGGTCTTACGTCTGAGTATGTCCATTCAATAACCCTTTTTGATTACACACCCTTTAATCAAAAGAGTTATCCCATTCCCATTGCACACAGGCCTGCTGTAGATGCTGAAATTCAGCGTATGCTGGACTTCAACATAATTGAACGTACTTCTTCATCTGCTTTTAGCAGCCCCCTATGCACCGCGGTCCGCGAAAACGGAACGGTAAGAGTTTGCCTTGATGCAAGGAAGCTTAACAGTGTAATGGAACCCGATACAGAACTCCCAAACAAAATTCAAGAGCTTTTGCAAACTTTACCTCCTGAAGTTCGTACTATTTCGAGTTTGGACATGACCAATGGCTACTGGCAAGTTCAGCTAAGGCCTGAGGACAGAAAATATACTGGATTTCTATATAATGGTAAATCGTATCATTTTAAAGTACTCCCTTTTGGTCTAAAGACCGCAGTTAGTAGTTTCACTCGGGCTATGTCCGTTATTTTAGGTCCAGAATTTTCCGAATTCATCCGTATTTACATAGATGATGTCCTTGTACTGAGCTCTGGGGTAGATGCGCACCTGCAACACTTAGATAGTGTGCTATCCAGATTTGCACAAACCGGATTTACACTACGGTTAAATAAGTGTAAATTTTTTAGGAAGGAAATTCAATTTTTAGGCTACATCCTTTCTGAAAGTGGCCTTCAAAGTGATTCTTCCAGGGTATCTGCTATAGTCAACTACCCAGTTCCACAAAATGTAAAACAATTACAGGCGTGGCTAGGGTTGACCAACTATGACAGAGTATTCTGTGAAAATTATGCTACAGTGGCCGAGCCCCTATTTTCCCTCCTGAGAAAAAAAACTAAATGGACTTGGGGTCCTGCTCAAGCCCAAGCATTTAATAACCTGAAAGAGCTGATTAAACAAGAAGTACTTTTGTTTCATCCAATATTCTCTCTCCCTTTCTGGGTACAATGTGACAGTTCCGATGTTGGCTTAGGTGCTCAGCTTTTTCAGATTGTTAATGGTCATAAAAAAGTAGTGGCATATGCCAGTAGAGTTCTTCTCCCCAGGGAGCGTGCCTATTGTTCCTCAGAAAAGGAGGCCCTCAGTGTAGTCTGGGCGCTCGAAAAATGGCGAGTTTTTTTAATCGGCCGTCATTTTTATTGCCTCAGCGACAACAGGGCATTAAGTTATCTTAATACCTGTCGTCTCCTCACACCTAGACTATCCCGTTGGTGCTTATCACTACAGGATTTTGATTTTACTATCAAGCATGTAGCCGGTAAAGACAATATTGTAGCCGATACTTTATCCAGGTATCCTAGTTCTAGGCTACCAACCCCTTATGATCGCTGCTTTAAAATTTTAGGCCAAACCATACAGCTCGATAGTGTTTTCTGTAGAAATCTGAACTCCCTACCTGAAGACCAACGAAATGATCCCAAGCTTTTTCAAATTCGTGAAAAAGTCCAACAGGACCCAGAAGCTCACCCCAGATTTGTGATGCATGAAGATATACTTTACATCAGACAATCCGAAGGTGAGCCTTACCTACTTTGCGTTCCAAAAAATCGTATACCCGATTTTATTAGAGCCTATCATGCAGGCATGGGTCATTTTGGGGTTTTTAAGACCCATGCTGGAATTAAGCGAGAGGTATGGTGGCAAAATATGGCGCGAGATATTAAGCAAGAGCTAAAAGCATGCCAAATTTGCCAACTGGTAAAATCTGGTCCTTTGCCGAACCCACCGTTGAAAGCAATTATTCCAGAAGCTCCAGGAGAGCTTGTGGCACTCGATTTTTACGGGCCCTTGCCCCGATCACGTGGTTCCGTCGAATACATTTGCGTTGTACTCGACGTTTTTTCAAAATTTGTCACTCTTTACCCTCTGAAAAATGCAACTTGCAAAAATACGCTCAAAAAGCTTCAGGAGGATTATTTTATTAAATACTCAATCCCGAAAGCAATTTTGACGGACCACGGGACCCAATTCACGGCCGACCTTTGGTCCGCAACCCTCGAGCCTCTGGGCATAAAAGTCATAAAGTCTTCGGTGCGCCATCCGTGTAGTAATCCATCCGAACGTATAATGAAAGAGCTCTCTAGGCTCTTCCGAACATTTTGCCACGACCGACACACCAGGTGGGCCCTAGAAATTGATAAATTTGCGAATTTTCTCAATAACATAACGCACCTGTCCATCGGGTATTCCCCCAAAGAATTGCACCTGGGTGAATCCCCTGACTTACCACTTAGAGAAATATTAAATTTTCCGGTTGATACAAAAAACCTAGATAATCACGTAAAATTATATTTTGCAAAGGAGAGTTTGTTAAGTAGTGCCTTACGTCGAAACGCACACACCCATTCTAGGAAATTAGCTACATTTCATGTAGGTGATAAGGTATTACTTAGGGCAAACCCTACTTCGTCTGCAATAGAGGGACGAATAAAAAAATGGATGCTCCTCTATGAGGGCCCATATAAAATAAAAAAGATCATTGATCTATCAACATATATTTTAAGTAATCCTGAAGATGAAAATGAAAGAGGAATGTTTCATGCATGCCATTTGAAAAAGTATAACCCGGAGTCTGAACTTTGAAACAAACCTTCTACCTTACTTTTATAATCTTTTCTGTTTTGAGTTTATCCCGTAAACAGTTTTTTTTTTAGTAAAAAAAAAAAAAAAAAGCGTTAACGAGCTAAGGGGGGGTAGATGTGGTAAAACAATATTTTCACACTGTTCTTTAACTTTGGTTATGTTTACATTCTGTCAAATTACCCTAATTTAGGTGACCTTGACCATTTAGGGATATTTAATTAATAAGGAAATTAGGTTACCAATATATTTTGCTGGAACTACCTGTTCACCTGTTGTATTGTATCTTTGACATTCTAACCGATTCATACAGTTCTATTTTTATAACAGTCATCCTTAGGGATAAAATATTTATCTATTAATAAATATTATCCTGGTGATTAGGTAAGTCTTATTTAATTTATATTTTTATTAAATCCTAATTATTTATATTAGTTTTAGTTTGGAACTTATTTATGTTCATGCATAACATCGGTCACCTAACTCTGGGTATTTTGAAATTGCTTCCTACAATAAATGAACTTTGATCTACATTACTGATTTTCTTATACGAAACCACGACCCCCATTTGAACTATACGGCGCCCGGCATTCCTTTTTTCCCAGTTCAACATAGGTTATTATTTCGATACCCCCAAGCAACAAAGCCGTAACTCATATATTGTCATTTTTCACGACAGCTAAATTTCTAAAATATTTTCTTTTTGTTATTTAAGGGTGGGTAAATGATTAAAGTGGAAAAGGAAGTCATGTGATACAGCATTTGAAAGCTTATAAAATTCTCTATTTAACTGTTTAAGTATTTATTGTTTATTTACTGTTTGTTTCTAATAATATTCAAGTTTAGAATTTCTTACTTTAGTCATTTTAGGTAAACGTTTGCTTAAAGTGGACTGTGGAGAAACCTGACCACCATGTGTGTCTATTTTCAAGGCGTTTACCTATGACTATAACTCAAAATGGGTCTGACTTGAGTTACATCCTTGTTGCTTGGGAGTGTCGATTTTATTTTGTGTTAACTTTAAAGGTAAATACATTAGTATGGTATATAAAGTATTAAGGGAGGCAAATTTTATAATTTAAAACGAAAAAATTGTTTTGATCAATTTTATAGTAAAATATTAGTAAAATTTACAGTTAAGTGATCTTCATTGTTTTAGGTTACGTCATAGGATGCTAATAAATCTAACTAAAAATATAGAAAGTTAAACTACTAATATTTTTTAAATTTTTCACTTTTTTGCTTAAAATGTTTAAAAACGTTAAATTTAAGCTAATATTAACTAAAAAATATTATGTTCAAAGTCTTAGAATTTATTCGTTTAAAAAATTCTACGCTGTATAGTTCTCAGCATGAAACAAAGTCTCGGACGAAAGGGGGAGGAATCATTCGCGCTCTCGTCTTTCCGTCAAAACCGTTATAAGGCGTGCGTGCCTACAACGAGCCTCTCACTTGCACACAAATTCCTAACATTTTTCCCGTAGCCACAGATCCGTGCGTCAAAGTTTATATGAATACTTATAACTTGTATTGGAATGCTCTATATACTGCGAATTTGTTACTAAACGATTTTGATATTTAAAACTCCTAGTAACTTTAGAAACTAAGCATAGCAATTAAAATAAATAATTCTCAATGTACACTGTAAACTGTACAATGTACTTTATATTATACAGGCTGATAGGGGACACAAATATCTTATTTTTGGGTTTTGTATACATTTACTAAATTATTTTTTAAAGATATGTTTTGCTTTAAGGCCTTGGAGAATCCTGAAGACCCCCACCGATTTTATTTTTTTTTTCCTATTCGTAATAAGGGAGTCAAAATACAACTTCTCCACGCTAGCGTGGAGCGCGCTATTTATTTATTTATTTATTTTTTACTTATTAAATTAAAAAAAAAAAAAATTGGACCAGTTTCACTCCACCCTACTGTACTGTACAGTGCCTCGTTTACGCATTATCATTTGTCCCCACTTTTTAAGTGATAAGAAACACATCCACAGACTCGCATAACAAGCATAGTACATAATAAAGTGATACCGTGATTGGCTTACAAGATACATGATGGCACATCAAGCCAATCACGTCATCGCATTCTTAAGTACTAAGCTTGTTATGCGAGCCCGTGGATGTGCACTAAATAAGTAATAATTTGATCGCAAAAAAAACATTTTTAGGTTGTTAATTCTAGGATAAACAATAAGGGTATGATAAAAACTATAATCATACAAGAGTAGAAAAGATTTATTCAATGAACTCGAGTTTTTATTTTTAAGGTATAGTTATTTTAAATTTTCCGCTAAATACTCTACAAAGTCCGATTTACACTGAAGCATGTGGATTGTTTTGAATGTCAACATATCCAAAATTTTTAATTTTTGTTTACTTACTTTGTTTTTATGATGTTTTGATGTAAAAAAAGAGAATTGATAAAGCTGTTGCTAAAAACACTTTTGTATTCCTGTAGAAACAAAATTTGCTTATAAAATCGCTTTTATTCCAATAATATAGAGAAATAAACCATTATTTTGTTCTCGTTAATGGCACGTCAACTTTTTACGGCTATGTAAATTGGGCCTAGTCATTTCGCTTACGACGCATGCGTATCTTACGTTGCTATGAGAATTTCGAGATTGTTTACAAGCGGGAAGGTTTCAAATAACTATACCTTAAAAAAATAAACTTTAGTCGTGCACTGAATTCTTGGCTAGATCTTACATAATTTATGATTAAGCGAGTGCTATCTACAAACTGTATATTTTAGACTTCTAAGGTTTTAAAGTCTGGACTCAGAAACAACAAATTACTTCGACGTTAGACTAAAACGATGCCAAAGTTCACGTTGGGTCAAAAACTTTTGCTTGTTTTTACATGCTTTTATTCTTTACTCACTTTCTCTAATTGTACATTTTACAGTAAAAGCTCGAAATTTGGTTAATCCCAGGATTGACGTGTTAAACCTAGAATTTGCCAACTAGATGTGGTAAAACTACAAAAATATGTATCTATATAATTTTGGACTTTTACCACGTCATGACGGTCAATGTTGAGTTGAAAATTTCTGGAAAAATTCTGGAAAAAATATGGAAAAATTCTGGAAAAAATCTGGAAATATTCTGGAAAAATTCTGAAAAAGTTTTAAAATAGTGACAAAAAAAAATTATAAAAAAAATGTGATAATAAAACAAACTAAATAAAGTAAATAATTTTTATATAGGTACTTTTATCAAAAACCAGTAATTCCCTAGCTTCCTTGAATATTTCCTTTACTTTATTTTTACAAGTAGGTCTCATACTGGAAATTACTGGATCTGAGGCTAAGCAAGATATCCTCATTGTTTGCTTGCCTCTCTAGACATTTTTCTTGCGTGATTTTGTCTGAATTTTCCAGAACTTTCCAACTCAATAGTTAACTAAAAGTTTTAATTTTACTTGAAAAAGCCAAATTGTTTACTTAAAATTATAATTTTACAAGTTATACACATTTTCCAAAATTCTTCCAAATTTCGGATTACGCAAAAAATTTTATTGTACACTAAATGGTAAATATTAAAAAGCAATTAAATTTAATTTTTTTAAAGATTTCCAGATTTCCAATTTTTTTCCAAAAACAAGGTTAAAACAAAATTCTTTTTTCGAAAATTGAAAAAAAGATGAAAAAAATATATATTTTTTATTTATTTAAATTTTTGTTATCTGGGCCTTTTATGGCAATTTTGCGAAATTTAAAACTACCGTACTATTCTAACGCTTACGCTAAGCTAAGCTAACGTAATTACTAGATAATATTACCCACCGCAAAGAAATTCTGTAAAAGTTTATGTGAAAAGTTATTTTATTTTTATTGTTGTTTAAACCAAAAATTTAAATTAAAGAGGTTCTGGGGTTTTCTGGGGTCTGATTTTTGCATAGGTTTTTTCCTTACTCAGTCCACTATAATGTAGTTATAAAAAATATGCGGGACTTTGCGGGACTTTAACGAGAAAACAAGAGATGTCGAAAAATTAAAAAAAAAAATGATAATACAAAAAATAGGGGATATTTTATTTTTTTATATAATACTCTTTTAAATTGTTATTATTGCGCAATTAATAGAAAAAGATTATATTGTAAGAAAACAAAAAAAAAAGACTACAAATTTTCGTAGCATAATTAAGACATCTAATATAAGCGTTAATTTATCTAGGTAACCTTAGTTATAGATGGAAATTTTGCCTCTACTCAATGTATAAGATAATTAACTATAAGAAAAATGCATTTAAACCCTTATTTTTCATTTTTTGTTTTTTACCCGATGTCCAGCCTATGGCCCGGTTCGTTCCATAGTGCGCTATCAGGCTGATTCCACTATTTTTCTGGTTAAGACATCTGGATTATTTTTTCCGTGATTCAATAATTTAGTAAATTAGTGTAGTTTTTTGTTTTAAGAATAATTCATTAAGTATAAAATAAAATAAGGAAAACATATAATCAGACTTTTTTATTTTATATATTATAACTTCACTATAAGAAGCGTAACATTAAAAATGGACAGTTTTCCAGAATGGATAAAATTCATTAAGTATACTTGAAAATGTACACTTTCCGCATAAATTGACTTAATTCTGATACCTAGAATTAATTATATTTCAATTATTAATATAATTAACATAAAACTAAAGTCAGGTATGATCTGACTAAAGTTCCAACAAGAATTTCAGCTGGAAAGTCGTTACCATCCAGGTCACGTGCCTTCCTTATGCTGATAGCCTCTGCAACCCATCCTCTTATTTCGCATTTCCTGCTGATGCATACTAGACCAGTCCCTGGAGGTCCTTATTTTAAAATAAAGGGCAATGGGCATTTTGGCCCTCCTTCAACACCAAAGAATTATGTTATTGGAAAGGTATATTTACGTAGATTAATTATTTTAATTCCAAAACACAGATTACACTGATAGAAAAATCTAAAAATATTAATACAAAACGTTGTTGTGTCAACTTTTAGGTATAGAATACAATTTTATTATTTTAAAACATTATAACGTTATATGAAATACAATCAAACCAAATATATACTAAACAACTTCATAGGATTTAATTTTATAACAACATTGCTGTACTTTTTACAACAACATTGTTATACTATAGTGCCTGTATTTTATGAAGGATGATTAATAAAGATGGCGGAAGTCAGATTTTACCAAAATTTTGAAAGTATGCATTTTGGGCTGAAATTTCTATGTGCATAACGATAAACATATACATGTGCATGTAATTACATGTGATATGTAGGTTTTATGTGCACATACATATAATACGTGAATTTAAAACAAAATGCGTACAATTTTGGTTGTAAATCGAACAACTGTACTTGTTTGTAAATACCCAACGCGTTTTCTTGTTTGTTGTTGTATTCTATGCAATATATAGTAGTTGGCGCATATACAACTATTTATTGTTGTATTCTATAACCTAATTACGCTATTGATTACGATAGTGTTCTATCAGTGTAGGTATCGGAGTTCCTATAGGCATCTGAAGTTAGTAATTTACTTTTAACTCCATACAATATTTTGATGTATAAATTAACTTAATATTAAATTAAAAATATTTTTAAAAATATTTTTATGCATTTTAATGTGCGTAATAAGTCTTTAGTGCATGGGACGCACCATGTAATAAAGACTAAGCGCACTCGTTTTAAAATAATATTATTAAAACATTGGTTTTGTTATTTTAATTTATTGCAATTAAAATACATTAGAAATATTTAAAAAATATTTAATACTATATCGTCGGCTTACAAGTAAAAAGCACTAAGTCACTTTTTTGCAGAAATGGGATTTTTATGGTACTGTAATTAATTTTTGATTATCTATGTACAGGTAAACCGAACTAACTTCTAGGTGGACTGCCAAGAGAGTTACCCACTATACAAAACGCACCAGTTTGATTTTGAATAAAGTTTTATCTGGCAATAGGCAATAAGTCACTTAGTGCACTTAGTGCGTTTTACTTGTAGATTATTTTAAATGTTTCTGCACTAAGTGACTTAGTGTTTGTTTGGCGAAACGTGCATTTTTGTAACAATTATTACAAAAATTAAAAACCAACAGCGAAAGATAAATTTGTCAATATCTCAAAACCATGTTTTTGGACTTAGTGCTCTTTACTTGTAAGCCGACGATATTAAGAATAATATTTTCTACAGGATGCTTCTTGAAATTTATTTAGGAAAGTTTAAAAAAGTCCAGTGTATTTTGTTTGTTGATGTAATATTTTTGTTTAATTTGTTTGTTTTAATGCATATTTAATAATTTAGGTAAGTTTTTAATTTATTAATTTCTTTATTTTTGTTTATATACATTTTTTTTTCCAAAAAATCAGTTTATAATGTCCAAGTTTTGTCCAAAAAGTTTTATAATTTTTATGTCTTTTTAGCCCTGAAGAAGCCTAAATATTAGGTGGAATGTTGGCATGATTATGTAATGCAATAAAGTTTTTATTTGCTTCATTTCCTAGTGTTTATAACAAATAAGCCTAAATACTATATTAAGTTAATTTACACAAAATATATTGCATGGAGTTAAAAGTAAAGTACTAACTTCAAACGCCTAGAACTCGGAACTTCAGTGCCTAAGGAACGTTTTTGAAGTAAAATAATCTACTTAAAAATGCCTTTCTAGTGACATGAAATACATTGCTGTTGAGGGCGGGCCCAAAACCCTTATAAAAATGCCCATTCTTTTTTACCCTGCATACACAACTGTCGATTATTTTTTAACGTTTTTATCCACCAATCATTTAACAATACTTCTGACCACGTGTTTATTTCTGTCCAATCATATTACAGTTATATTGGGAATTTTCTACTGAAAAAAATTCTAGTGAGAATCGCTGTAGTATTTTGTTTTTTAGTATTTCTCTTTTACAACAAGATTTTATACCTAAAACTAATTAATAATATATTACTATTTATAATTATTGTTATTAATTTATTATTCACCAAAAAATACCACAAAATATTCTTTTTATAAAATGTAATGACAGTTTTTATAGGTTGACTTTTATGAACACGCTTGCAAGCCTAGCGCAGTACCGCGCTAGTCAGTACTGCGGTAAGTGACTAAACTATTGACAGAACTATAATTTTCAATTTAAAAATGGTACAAAAATATATGCCCGTAAAAATATTAAGATAAGTAATAAAACAATTTATATCAATTTGCGATGAAAAAAATATAAAAGTTGGTTTGACATATTATAAATCGTTGAAAAATAATCTTCCGAATTACACATGATTCTTCGAATTATTCACAGTTTTTATTCAAATTTGCTGTCAAAGGAAATAATTACTCCAGGGAACCCGCCCAGTGGTAATTATTTCCAGACAGCAAATTTTTATGAAAACTGTGAATTTTTCCAGCATAATTCTCAGCCTCTTGTGTAATTATATATGAAAATATGTTTTTCATGTAAAATATATACTCTGAGTACACAAAAAATACTATCATCTAAACACCTTAACACCTGGTGTAAGAGGTTACGGGATAAGTAAAAAAGGTATTTTTTATTTTATTTTACATTTATTTTTACCGTGTAGCTTTCAGATTTTTTTAGTTAAACTTAACAAGGAAATTGCCTGTTGTTTCTTATTTTTTTACTGATGCATACTAGACCCTGGAGATTCCTACAATAGCCCGTTTATCGAATTTTTTAGCGTTTTTTAGGTTTTTTAGTTTTTTAATCTTTTTTTTTAACGCACAAATAAAATATTCACCTAATTTTTATGATAAAAAATAATTGAGATACTAAATTTTTTTTAAAACTGATTAGTTACTGTTTTGGTTTTTGGAATGATTTACCTTTCTATTACACAATTTTCTAGTTCTGAAGATTGGACTATTTTCTGTGTCTCGATGAATGGGGATAATTCAATGTTTTCCGCCTCAATTTGACGTGACGTAGGTTAGAGTATATCAACCCAATTCTAAAGCATTGATGCTCTCTGCAGATCAAATGGCAAACCATTTTCAAAGAACATTGCACCTTAGTTATTTATTCGTGTGTAACATATAGAATGTTTTAGGGAAGACTACAGTTCAATGTTTAATCTGGGAGTATTCTCACCTTTAACCCATCTTAATAAGAGAAAACTAGGAAATTCTTGCATCTGCACGGTAAAAAATTTATGTAAAATAATGTAAACAAACCCTAATTTACATAGTCTAGTAATGAATTTTACTATAGGGTAGTATATACTTGACTATGTTTAATTTATAAATTTGTTGTAACATGTTGTAAAACCTAGCATTGTTTGTAAAATAATTGATAAGTTTGTAAAAGACTGGTAAAATTTTGTACAGCGCTGTAAATTAATTCAATAGCCTGTTATATAATTTAAAATTACACAAAATTACAATAATATAAAATTATTTAAAATTACCTACAGGGTGATCAATAACTGGCCTTCCAAAATTTAAGAGGTGGTTTTACATCCAAAAATATCAAAAAAAGTTGCTATAAAGGTTTGCCCAGAGATGAGCCCTATGGGAGTAACGGCCCTAGGGCCCTTTAAAATTGTAATAAAAATAAGGTTTTTAATTAATAACTCTGTTACCCTTGAAGCTAGAGCGACCAGCTTTTGCATGAATACTAGTATTAATAAGGGCAATAAGTCATATAGTGTAACACTGTAGGAGCAACCGTTTTCAAAAAAAAAATGCAATTAAGAGGAAGTAACATTTTGTGTCACCAAAAACGTTAACTTTTTAAAAGGCTATTACTCCTTTAATATTAAATTTAGGTGTTTTGGCGAAGAATACTTTTTTGCTCAGTTTTAAACGAGAATCACCCCACAGCGTTAAAATTTGATTAATGCTTTTTTTTGTTCCCGAAGGGCCGTAGCTCCCTTAGGGCTTATTTCCGGACCAACCTTTATAGAAACTTTTTTTCATATTTCCTGAAATTTTGGCGTATAAGTTACTGATCACCGTGTATGTAATTTTACAGAAAAATACATATCGGTTCATGTGATCCCGATCGATCACTTTTCCTTTTTTTTTATAGAAAATTTTTACAAATCGGTCTATACAGATTATAATTATAGGTCCATGGCAATAAACAGGGTGTTTTAGAACTAACGCACATATATTTAAGGGGTAAATCTTCTTTAAAAGAGTATACAAAAAGTTTCTAAAAACTGTGTTTACAAACGGGTCCTAAAGGAGCTTCATTCTTTAAAAATGGCTCCAAAAAAATCGGCTTTTATTTAATAACAGAAACTTTTAAAAAACCCTTTAAACAATAGCAACTAGATTTTTTATGTGATCTAACCTTTAATACAGCCTATCAAGGTATGTTATTTTCATGTACTTACTCTGATCAGGGATGTGCAAATTGGGGGATTTTTTTTTTGTATCTTTTTTGTAGCCTTAATATTATGATTCCTTAGGAAAAAGGCACTTTTCTTGTTAGTTGCTATATAATAGAAATCAGCCTCACATTCAATTATTTTTAGGGACTAGGCTGTAAAATCCAATTTTGCGTCCGCAAATCTTAAACAAAAAGTATTTCTTCATGGCATAATTGAATAAAAATTAATTTTGAAAATCTAGTCCATTAAATGAAGGTAAAAATACGGTATTACCTCCGAATTCTTTCAGATAACATTAAAAAAAATATTATTAGATTCACTTTAAGCAACCTTAAAAACCCCAATATACCAACTTTCACGAAAACTACCCCCCGCCCCTCAGGAGGTGGAGTTAGAATTTTTTTATTATCAGATTCACTTTCAGCAACCTCAAAAACCCCAATGTACAAATTTTCACAAAAACTACCCCCGCCCCTAGACGAGGTGGAGTTAGAATATTTTTATTATCAGATTCACTTCTAGCAACCTTAAACACCACAATATACCAATTTTCACAAAAACTACCCCCGCCCCTCAGGGGATGGAGTAAGAATTTTTTTATTATCAAATTCACTTTCAGTAACCTCAAAAACCCCAATATACAAATTTTCACGAATACTATCCCCCGCCCCTTCCGGGGGTGAAATTAGAAAATTTTATTATCAGATTCGCAGACCCCAAAAACCCCTATACACCAATTTTAACCAAAATATTAAAAATATTTACCCCTTTACTCCAGCGGACCCCCGCAGCGGGGGTGGAGTTAGAATTTGTTTATTATCAGATTTAATTTCAGCAACCTTAAAAACCCCTATACATATTTCAATACTTAATTTTTTGTAAAAAAAATCCCCATTGTACATTTTATGCTCAGGGAAGGTCCTAGCACTCAAAAGCAAACTTAAAACGATCATATCTAAATTAATTTTTATCCTAGAAAAATAAAAAATAAACAAAATTTTCAGTAAAAATAAAGCTACCTTTTTAGTCAAGCATTTTTTTAAGTATCTTTTTTAGTTTTCGAATTATTTCGAACTTAATTTACTGGACTAATTGTTTGCACTTTATGGAACTCTATAGAACTAAAGGTCGATTCAGGCATAATTATCACTAATTAAACTAAGCCATTCTGGCCTTTTGATTGGCCATCTTTTTTTTGCCAAAAGGCCAGAATAGCTTAGTTTAGATAGTGATAATTATGCCTGAATCGACCTTAATGTTTAGTAATGAGCAGTACCCGGCGTATTTGCAGTTAGTCCAGTCTTAAAGTTAATAAAAGAGGCTTTACCTGGAAATAATTCAGGGAGTTTAGATTTTTGGTTTATTGGGTAGGGTTTAAGGCCGCAAGTAAACCATTTTACGACATTGAACACGATTTAGACTATCATTTTTTAACGTATTTTTCACAAAAACGGACTTTTTAAAATATCTCAAGATCGGTGCATCCTAGGACAAAAAAATTATTAATATGAAAATAAAGAGAACCAAATCTTCAACATTTTTTGTGTCATGTATTTTTTTGTACGACTTGTAGCTAATTCACGGCACCGCCTTAAACATTACACTGTAGGATTTTAGATTTTTCTTTATGACTTGGTTAGGAAGGCTTTTTTATGCTTAATACAATGATGATTCAATCAAAAATCGGTTTTCTCGCAAGTGTGTGAATTATTAAAAAAAAATAAGTTTACGTAAATTAAAAAGAAAGCGCCAGATAGATTTTATTAATTTTCACCCAAAATGTTTCAAGGGGCATGCCTAACCGAGGATAAAGAACAATTTTGGTTTTTCGAAAAAAAAAAAAACAAAATCTAAAAACGTAGTGTAACTTTCACGGCCATTAAGATATAAAGAACTTTCACTTTCGGGTTTAGACCGTGTTAATGGATTTTCACTTTCCGACGTTTCGTCTCTTACTACTAGAGACATCTTCAGGGATTAATCTGAAACTAAGTTTCGAATCAACTTGTGTCACTATTTAGTTTGGACTTTTCTCTCTCATTTTCTTTCTTTCTCACTCGTCATAAATAGTGACACAAGTTGATTCGAAACTTAGTTTCAGATTAATCCCTGAAGATGTCTCTAGTAGTAAGAGACGAAACGTCGGAAAGTGAAAATCCATTAACACGGTCTAAACCCGAAAGTGAAAGTTCTTTATAACGTAGTGTAACGTTAAAGAGACATTTTAATAAACCGTTTTTTTGTGAAAAACACGTTAGAAAAATAACACTTACAAATCGAGTTCAACGTCACAAAATTGTTTTTTTATTTGCGGCCATTAACCCTACCCAATAAACCAAAAATTAAAACTTCCTGAATTATTTCCACACTGATAAAACAGTTTATTTGTGTGAACAAAATGTTTGGTTGGATATGGCCAATTCAATTATTTGGTTGCGACAAATAAGTTTTATTTCTGTCAAATAAACTATTTTGTTCCCATTAATAAATGATTTTGAAATTAAAATATTTATTTACATGAACTAAATATTTATTTGACTCAAATAAAATTTATTACTCACAACTAAATAATTTAATTGGCCATATCCAAATAAATCTAAATGATCTTTTTTATCAGTGCAGGTAAAGCCTCTTTTATTGACCTGAAGTCTGGACTACAACTGGAAATAGGTCGGGTACTGGTAATGAGCAATGCGCATTGAGCGTCTATAATATCAAATATAATATATCGAAATATATTAATGTTTACACTGGTAATTTTACCCTTAACTGATCCCTTTGAGGGTAAAGTACCTATTTACATAGTTTCGAATGCTAGAAGGAAGATGAATGAGGCCTGTTTAGCATACCATCATTATGTACCATATTTAACGTGCCAAATATGCTCAACTGGTTACTTAAATATTTCCTTCAGTTTTTTTTATTATATTCTGAGTTTTACCATAATGATTTTTGTTAACCCATTACACTGTAATAGCGTTACAGGTTAGCGTATGATTTATCATACGTTTTTTCAATTAAAATATCTATTAATAGTACATAACATTTTTTTTTGGTTTCCAGCGGAGCTGGTGAAATCTTTTATGTTTTCCTGGTTTTGCTTTCGTGTATAATTAACACGTTCCCCGCCACTCGAATTTATGGTACCTATTCGCCGGTGCCGGCTACTATATTGTATTTTAAAAGCTGCCCCAAAAAAAACTCTGAACAATAAATCTGAACCGCGCGCGAAAAGCTACGACTCAGTAGCCTTGCAGTGCCAAAGTAACTAAATACTTGCGGTATAGCCACAGACAGCTGACGGAAAATTCCGTCGGTGGCACTCGACCAAGGAGGAGCGCGACGGAATTTCGTCATGTGAGGATTATAGTGTTCTATATCCATTGGGTTTGCCATGGATATAGAACACTATAATCCTCACATGACGATTTTCCGTAAGTGGCAGTGAACATATTTGTTTGAGGTGAAAATGACTGTATATGCCAAATGATTTTAGAGGGGTCTGGCTGACCCCCAACGGGTTGTAAAGCCGTAGAAAAACTAGGATAGATTATTTATTTTTTAGAAGGACCACTGGCCTAGTTTCTATCTTCGATAATAATAGACTAAAATGCATAGGGATAATTACACTAGGCAACAAATTGCAACTTTTTTTTTTGCCCCGATCGGAAAGTAAATTTTTCTACTAATTCGAGGGCGTAGAATCCGAATCTGACCTTAGAAAAATTCCAGCACCTAAAATTTTTGAGATATAAGTTCAGGTAATAATGACGTTTTTTTTCAAAATCTTTAAAAAAAAGAGTAGAATTTTGAAAATTTTCTCAGAAAACTTAGGTAATAGAAATATTCTGAGGCCAGACTCGGTTTCAGCGACCCAAAATTAGTTAAAAAACATATTGGAGTCATATCGGGGCAAGAAACCGTGTTGCCTAGTATTTGGCATACTAGATATGTCTTAGCAATTATAATAAAAAAAAAGACTTACCTAAGATTTCTGTAGATTTCTAGGAATGAGAGCTCTCTTTTTGAAATAGTTTTATCTTCGAATTATTCTTGAAGATGGTTTAAAATGTGGGACATACACATGACACTTTAAAATATTATTAAACCATTCTGGAAAACTGTCCTTTTTTTAATGTTACGCTTCTTATAGTGAAGTTATAATCAGTCATCGGCGAAATTCCAGTGCTCGCATAGGCGCCGCGTCGATTCTAGCGTTGACGCGAGGTTTTAAATATTTACATTTTTATTTTCTTCGAAAAAACCGATATATTTACATATTTCTAGTTAATATGTATATTCAATATTGTTGTGTGTAAAAAATTAGTCGTCAAATATTTAGATTTAGTGACCTTTATAAAAATTTCACTCATAATTCGGCAAAATTATTCCGTAAGCCTATGTTTCTGTGTTTATTTTCAACGTTGATGAGTCATAACTGAGTTTATTCCGATTACTGGTTATAATATATAAAATAAAATAAGGGAAACATATAATCAGACTTCATGATTTTTTATTACAATATTTGTGACTGCAGTTTCGTAAGCATAAAGCTACATCATCAGACTAAAAATTAAAATAGTATTTTAGAAAAGGATAGATAAATGAATATTAAAGGTTTAAAAACAATTCTTACCAATAAATAAATAAATAAGTTAAACAAATAAAACTAGAACATTGTTAGGTTAGGAATTGAACCAAAAATAGACATGCAACTTTATTGTATGTATTGTGAGTATCAGACAAGTGGCGCCACAACATGAAAAAGTTGGCGGATTAAAAGAAGAGTTCTGTTAGAGGACAGTAACTTTTCCATTCTTAATGCACCTAAAGGCAAATAAATAAAAGCGCACTGAATATCAGGCATCATTATTTTTCTGCTGCCGCTTAAAAATAAAGTGTTCTTTCAATCCGCCAACTTTTTCATGTTGTGGCGCCACTTGTCTGATACTCACAATACATACAATAAAGTTGCATGTCTATTTTTGGTTCAATCTGTCATTGTCATTCCTAACCTAACAATGTTTTAGTTTTATTTGTTTAACTTATTTATTTATTTATTTATTGGTAAGAATTGTTTTTAAACCTTTAATATTCATTTATGTATCCTTTTCTAAAATACTACTTTAATTTTTAGTCTGATGATGTAGCTTTATGCTTACGAAACTGCAGTCACAAATATTTTAATAAAAAGTCGTGAAGTCTGATTATATGTTTCCCTTATTTTATTTTATATATTATTAAACGTTTAACTTAGTTGTACACATTTTCTTAAGATCGCGACGTAATTTTAGCTTCTGTTCGCGAAACAAATTAAAATACTGGGATCCCGCAGGTTCCCCGTCATGCTCAATTACATACTGATTTGTGTTTTATTCACACCTGTTGACAGGGGCAGTGGACGAGTCCATTATCTTCTTTCTTGGGGGTGTAAGCTTATTTGAATACAACCGCCAAGTACATATCTAACGTATGGAACCTTATTTATTTTATTTTATTTATTTAACTATGCTTTATTTAACAATATTAATGTGTAATAAGATTTATCATATTTAATTTTATATTAAACTATATTTTAAAAACATGCTTTTATCATTGGTAATATAACAAGTGCGAATAAAAAAATATGAGTGTGCCTAATATTTTTTAAGAGAAATTTACAATTCACATAAACAAAATTATTAAGTAAACTTAAAACTTTTTGACGGGATATGTTGATAGGTAAAATTAAATTGGTTAATTAAATTAAGGTGAGTTTTTCTTTAGAATAATCTATAAATTACTTACATATGGACTTCTTAGTGTTAATATTTTAAAGGTTTGCGCTTTGACAAATTCACAAACTAATTTGACAGTATTTTTAATGGGCGTCATATGATTTAACAAGTCCCTACCGGGGATTTCTTCGATTTAAAAATGACTTACTGGCTGAAAAATGTACCTGATTCGTCACGGCATTCCTGAAGGATTAATGAGATGAAGTAGCTTTACAGAAAAATCTGATTATGAATCATGGTAGCAGAAGGTCTACACATTACAGAACCATTTACAGCTAAATCCAGATAACTTGTTTTTGGTAAATAATGGTAAATAATCTTCTGCAAAATAATTCTGATAATAAATTGCCTAGTATTGTTTTACCTGATTCCGAATATCGTTAATGTAAATCGCTATATTTTTCCCTTTTCGAAAAAAATGCTTTTGAAAATATTTTTTTCCGTTTTTCAAGTACTTGTAGAAAAATAATCATAGTACCTGAAAGCTTTTATCCAGACTTTAATTTGGGGGTTTTTACTCAAGAAAACCTTAACACAATGTTTAGTAGTAAATTTAAAAACATTTTTAAAATACCGCTGATAACACATTTTATGCAACCTATATTTTTCTTTGTTACATAGTCTTATTATGTTAGCAGCAAATTTTACCCCTAAAAATCTCAAATACAGAACATTTATGATACTACAATAATTCAAAGTTACTGTCAAAAATGAAAGTTATACAAAAACCGAGCAAACTCGGCAAATTTCGGCAAAAACACTATGTAGCAAAGACAAATGTAGTTTGCACAAAACGTGGTTTCAGAGGTATTTTAAAACTGTTATAAAATTTACCACTAAACATTTTGTTATATTTTTCTTATACGATTTTAAAGAGTAAGAACCCCGCTCTAATTGAAGACTGGATAAAATCTTTCAGGTACAATGATAATTTTTCTTGAACTTGGAAAACGGAAAAAAATATTTTCAAGAGCATTTTTTTCGAAAACAGAAAAATTTAGCGATTTACTTTAAATATATTGATTCTAATCTTGCTTTTAAGAACACAGTAAAAAAACTATAAAGCCTTATAATTTTGAGTTTTTTTTTACTGTGTTATTAAAAGCAACATTAGAATCATTATATAATATATTAGAATCAATATAAAATACTATCGGAATCGTTCAACAAAATATACAATTTATTGTCAGAATTATTCTGCAGAATATTATTTACCAAAACAAGTTTTATGGATTTAGCTGCTAAGTACATATCTAATGTATGGAACCTTATTTATTTTATTTTATTTATTTAACTATGCTTTATTTAACAATATTAATGTGTAATAAGATTTATCATATTTAATTTTATATTAAACTATATTTTAAAAACATGCTTTTATCATTGGTAATATAACAAGTGCGAATAAAAAAATATGAGTGTGCCTAATATTTTTTAAGAGAAATTTACAATTCACATAAACAAAATTATTAAGTAAACTTAAAACTTTTTGACGGGATATGTTGATAGGTAAAATTAAATTGGTTAATTAAATTAAGGTGAGTTTTTCTTTAGAATAATCTATAAATTACTTACATATGGACTTCTTAGTGTTAATATTTTAAAGGTTTGCGCTTTGACAAATTCACAAACTAATTTGACAGTATTTTTAATGGGCGTCATATGATTTAACAAGTCTCTACCGGGGATTTCTTCGATTTAAAAATGACTTACTGGCTGAAAAATGTACCTGATTCGTCACGGCATTCCTGAAGGATTAATGAGATGAAGTAGCTTTACAGAAAAATCTGATTATGAATCATGGTAGCAGAAGGTCTACACATTACAGAACCATTTACAGCTAAATCCAGATAACTTGTTTTTGGTAAATAATGGTAAATAATCTTCTGCAAAATAATTCTGACAATAAATTGCCTAGTATTGTTTTACCTGATTCCGAATATCTTTAATGTAAATCGCTATATTTTTCCCTTTTTGAAAAAAATGCTTTTGAAAATATTTTTTTCCGTTTTTCAAGTACTTGTAGAAAAATTATCATAGTACCTGAAAGCTTTTATCCAGGCTTTAATTGGAGTGGAGTTTTTACTCAAGAAAACCTTAACACAATGTTTAGTAGTAAATTTGAAAACATTTTTAAAATACCGCTGATAACACATTTTATGCAACCTATATTTTTCTTTGTTACATAGTCTCATTATGTTAGCAGCAAATTTTACCCCCTAAAAATCTCAAATACAGAACATGTATGATACTGAAATAATTCAAAGTTACTGTCAAAAATGAAAGTTATACAAAAACCGAGCAAACTCGGCCAAATTTCGGCCAAAAACACTATGTAGCAAAGACAAATGTAGTTTGCACAAAACGTGGTTTCAGAGGTATTTTAAAACTGTTATAAAATTTACCACTAAACATTTTGTTATATTTTTCTTGTACGATTTTAAAGAGTAAGAACCCCGCTCTAATTGAAGACTGGATAAAATCTTTCAGGTACAATGATAATTTTTCTTGAACTTGGAAAACGGAAAAAAATATTTTCAAGAGCATTTTTTTCGAAAACAAAAAAATTAGCGATTTACTTTAAATATATTGATTCTAATCTTGCTTTTAAGAACACATTAAAAAAAAACTACAAAGCCTTATAATTTTGAGTTTTTTTTTACTGTGTTATTAAAAGCAAGATTAGAATCATTATATAATATATTAGAATCAATATAAAATACTATCGGAATCGTTCAACAAAATATACAATTTATTGTCAGAATTATTCTGCAGAATATTATTTACCAAAAACAAGTTTTATGGATTTAGCTGCTAATGGTT
>OY294044.1:55876641-56054823 GCA_958510825.1 Brachypterus glaber | reverse complement strand
TTTTGTAAAATATACATAATATAGTTTTTTGTTGTTTTACCTTTGATATGTGTATATTTATAACTCTTTTGTAACAAGCAATTATATCCTAAAAGTATAGTTATTCGCCTGTGTCATAATATTGGGATACACCTCTTTAACGTAATCGTCAGGTTACGCCACTATGAATAATAACTCTCACGGATGGTTAAGAAAGTGTGTCATTAATCTTTAAATTTTTTTTTTTTAAATAGTAAAATTCGCGCGCCCCTCGTAATCAATACCAAATATCCGGGGTCTGCTAATAATGAATTCTGTGCTTACTGCATTGTTGAGTAAATAAAGGAAGTAAGTAGGTGATGTTTTTTGCGCGAGGATGCTATATTTCTCTATTTAAAAAGCCGTATTTAATTTGACGAATTACGGTTCATTTGAATTTAAGTTTGAACATTAAAATATTTACTCGTTTAAATTGAAACGACTAGATAAGAAGCAATTTATTTAACTGCTTGTTTAAACTATATCAAAAAATTACAGAAAATAGCCTGCTGGAGCGCCCTTTTACTGAGAGGATCTTAGACATTCACTTAACGAATTGACCAATAATAACACCGGCACACAAAAAAAAATAAGTAGAATGTGCATTTGACCGGACCTACCTACGGGTACGTATTTTGGTCCGCTGAATCCGAATTCGAGGTCAGTTTGACCCCTACACCCTCGAAATTTCGAGAAAACTTCGAAAAACCGTAAAAATGATGAAAATCGGCAGTTTTAATGATAAAAAAATTTTTTGGAACTAAACTAAGCGTGATTTTCATGTATTTCGATCCGCTGAATATGAATCGAAACTTTATTGGGACCACGAGCCATTTTAAATGTAAAAAAATCACACAAACCCTCCAAAATTATGTCTTGTGTTTTTCACAGATTTCAAGTTATTTGATATATCTACATTATAGAGTATTTATTTTAGGCATTAAATCATGTTCAATCAATTTTTTTTCTGTTATGAATGGTCATTTTTACAATTTTTTCGAATTTTTCCAGCTTTAGAGGGCGATTCGACTAAAAAAATTAAGATGCGAATTGAAGACATCACAAGATATAAAATTTTATCTGAATTGTACCAGAAGAAGTTTTTTTATCATGAAAACTATATTTTTTCGGAATTTTCGAGAGTTTTTTTGTGATTTTTTCACATTTAAAATGGCTCGTGGTCTCAATAAAGTTTCGATTCATATTCAGCGGATCGAAATACATGAAAATCACGCTTAGTTTAGTTCCAAAACATTTTTTTATCATTAAAACTGCCAATTTTCATAATTTTTACGGTTTTTTGAAGTTTTCTCGAAATTTCGAGGGTGTAGGGGTAAAACTGACCTCAAATTCGGATTCAGCGGACCAAAATACGTACCCGTAGGTAGGTCCGGTCAAATGCACATTCTACTTAATTTTTTTTGTGTGCCGGTGTAATGTACTACAATTCAATATTTGTGTCTAAAATAATTTACGGTCTAATGTTTTGGGGGTGCTCCAGTCAATTTGACAGGGTTTTTAAACTGCAGAAAAAAGCTATAAGAAACATAGAAGGCGTGTCAAGTTGTACCTCATGTAGAGATTTGTTCAAAAAACTTAGACTACTACCTCTTCCTTGCCTGTATATTTATGATATTTTAGTTTATATTAAAAGCAATATAAATACTCTCACTAGAAATGACGCAATTCATAATTTTAACACAAGGGGCAATCAAGATTTGGTAATTCCGAAACACATACTAGCCTTGACAGAAAATAATCCTAAATATCTAGGAACTAAGTTGTACAATATGCTGCCACGAGATTTAAAGTCTATTGGCAGCATAAAAGTTTTTAAAATAAAATTCAGTAAAAAGCAGTATTGGCTTAATAACGTTTTTTATAGTGTTAAAGAGTATTTTGATGCAAGGACTTTAGGTAGTCGATTTCAAATTTAATTTAAATAAAATTTAATTTAGATTAGTATTTAACTTTATTCATACATAATATTTGTAAACAAATAATGTTAAACTAAACTAAACTGTAATGTGACTTGTTCAATATCCTGTAAATGTGATCTTAAGGACAATAAATTCTTTATTCTTTATTCTTTATTCTAATCATGGTAACAAAAACCAAAAATTACGAAGCATAGTTCAGAAACAGGCACTGTCCCATTCAATAATATGTCCCATTCATGAGTATTTCCTCCTACTTACTAGCTAGCTAGCTAGCTAGTAAGCTAGCTACGCGCCTTCGCCAAAATTGCAAATAATTTTATGATGTGTGATGTCATAACCTTCTGTGTAATATAATAGTAAAAAAGACCGAAATTCAGATGGGAAACAATAGACAGAGTTATTCATAAATATAGTAATTCCTGTAAAGGGGTGATTCTACATCAAAAAATACAAAAAAAGTTCCTATGAACATACGTTCACAAATTGGTCGAAGGGGCTAAAAAAATCGTATTTTATTTAACCCTGCGTTAGTGTGGCGTTACGAGTTAAGTGTTCCTGAGTATGTCATACCCGATTTTTTTTTATTTCTATTATACTAAAAATGTATTAATATGTTTTTTAAATATAATTTATTTAGTGTGGTATTAAGTAATAAATAAAACAAAAAAAGTTAAACACATTTTATTTATTTTAGAAATATCAACACTAAAATAAAAAACCTCAATTTTAGTTAAAAAAAACTTCCTGTTATATTATTTGGATTAGAAAGAAAAATTAAACAAAATTGCACATGAAACCGAAAATAATCATTTAAAATAAACATAAAGAAAAATAAAATGGCATATGAAATTATGCCAAAAGCTTCGCACTCTTGAATACGTCCAAAAGCGCCTTCTCTTAACATGAAAATATAATTCACTTACCAAGATCTTTCTGATTCTTTAACTTAAAATTCTTTGTTCTTGTGTGAAATGCAAGTGGTCTTGTCACAAAAGAAAAATTCTTGAGACAAAGTATTTAAAATTATTTAATTTTTAACAATCTTAAAACAAGATAAATGGTTTTTGCCTCAAATGCGCCAAGTCCAAGAGAATTTTAAAATTATTTTAAAAGCGACACTTTTCTTGGGACAAGATAAATACTTTTACTTATTACGTAACTTTTTCTTGCGATTTTGATAAAAAAAAATTAAATTAAATAAGCGTATTTGTATAGTTTTTATTTATTTTAAACAATTTGTTTAATTTACCCGAAAATATCTCTTACACTGAAAAAAAAAACGATCCTTTGCGGTAATGGTATATGAAATTAGGCCAAATGCTTCGCACTCTTGAATAAGACCAAAAGCACCTTCTCTTAACATGAAAATATAATTCACTTGCCAAGATCTTTCTGATTCTTTAACTTAAAATTATTTGATCTTGTGTGAAATGCAAGTTGTCTTGTATCAAAAGAAAAATTCTTAGGCCAAAGTATTTAAAATTATTTAATTTTTAACAATCTTAAAACAAGATAAATGGCTTTTGCCTCAAATGAGCCAGGTCCAAGAGAATTTTAAAAATATTTCAAAAGCGACACTTTTCTTGGGACAAGATAAATACTTTTGTTTGAAGATACACATCTTTTAAGGTAAAAGAATAACTGCCAGGAGTGTTGACTACTTTGAGCCAAGAACGTTTTTTTTTTCAGTGTATGAAGGAAAAACGACGAAAACCACCAAACTGAACTGGGCATGCCACTTTTTTGGAATTTCGTGACCTCAGACAGGAAATCTTTTTTCAAATCGAGAATTACAGGAAAATCCAAAAAATATAAATAAAGGACCATACAGGAAAGGGTTGAATAATTATTAAAAGATATTCAGAATAACCTACACTGAAAAAAATGACGTTCTTGGCACAAAGTAGTCAATACTCATGGCTCATTTGAGGCAAAAGCCATTTATCTTGTTTTAACATTGTTAAAAATTAAATAATTTTATATACTTTGGCCTAAGAATTTTTCTTTTGATACAAGACAACTTGCATTTCACACCAGATCAAAGAATTTTAAGAAGAAGAATCAAAAAGATCTTGGCAAGTGAATTATATTTTCATGTTAAGAGAAGGCGCTTTTGGACTTATTCAAGAGTGCGAAGCATTTGGCCTAATTTCATATGCCATTACCGCAAAGGATCCTTTTTTTCAGTGTAAGACATATTTTCGGGTAAATTAAACAAATTTTTTAAAATAAATAAGAACTATACAAATAAGCTTATTTAATTTAATTTTTTTTATCAAAATTGCAAGAAAAAAGTTACGTAATAAGTGTTCCTGGGTATACCATACCCACGACGTACTTTGTCGACTAATAACTTGTAACTGACGTAACGAACACTTAATTCCGAATCTCGACGATCTTGTCGCATCTATAAACTAAAGCTTCTAAGCGCTAGAGATCACTCAAACGCAAAACCTATTAAATGTTGGCGTTATTACAGGGTGGCCCAAAAAAAAAACTTTTTATACCGTTATAACTTTTTTGCCCTTTGACCGATCTGTACCAAATTTTAAATAAATGGGCTCAAAATATATAAGATTCGATAGATAATTTATTTTATTTAAAATATTATGATATTTTTCAGTGAGAAAGCTTTTTCTGAAGGGGTTATTTTAAAGCCGTGGGGATGAGAGCAAAATATATTAAATGATAATTTTTTGTCTGCATTATGTTAAGTGACCTATCTTCAATTGTTGTGTGTGTTAATGTTTTAATTTAAAACTCTAGTTTATTTATTATAATTATTTTTCAGGACGGTACAGATATCGTAAAATGGATTTTTAAGATTAAAAAACCTGATTCAGTCGATTCGTCTAAAATAAATTTTGACATCTTAAAAAATAGTATGTCAAATCAAAAAATATTGAAATCAATAATTAAAAAACTAAGAAAAATAAAACTGCATTGCGGATTTATATAAAGTATGTATTATTAGAAACCAACCAAGATCCTGTACCATAATAATGTATGTATTAAAATAAGGCCGTATTTAGAATAATTTTATTTGTAAGTTTAATAGAAGTGGGTTATACGAGCCCAAAAGTAAACTTTTTCGAATTCATCAGGCGACAAATTTAAATCGTGGGCTAGGGTGTGGGGATTGCGTAAATGCCATTTTTTTGAAAATCGATTGCGATTTCAGGGGGCGCTGAGCAAAATAGTGGGGCACGCCAGGGCGCCTTAGTTTTAATTATATGGTTTTCCTTATCGCTTTTAATTTGGGTATTTTTTAAGAGAGGTTCATTAACTTTTTGAATTTTCTCAAGCTTTAGAGTTCTACAGTTATAATGCAATACTCAAAACCCAGTATCGGACAGGGGCTGCTTTTCACAGTGTTCCTGGGTATACCATACCCACGACGTACTTTGTCGACTAATAACTTGTAACTGACGTAACGAACACTTAATTCCGAATCTCGACGATCTTGACGCATCTATAAACTAAAGCTTCTAAGCGCTAGAGATCACTCAAACGCAAAACCTATTAAATGTTGGCGTTATTACAGGGTGGCCCAAAAAAAAACTTTTTATACCGTTATAACTTTTTTGCCCTTTGACCGATCTGTACCAAATTTTAAATAAATGGGCTCAAAATATATAAGATTCGATAGATAATTTATTTTATTTAAAATATTATGATATTTTTCAGTGAGAAAGCTTTTTCTGAAGGGGTTATTTTAAAGCCGTGGGGATGAGAGCAAAATGTATTAAATGATAATTTTTTGTCTGCATTATGTTAAGTGACCTATCTTCAATTGTTGTGTGTGTTAATGTTTTAATTTAAAACTCTAGTTTATTTATTATAATTATTTTTCAGGACGGTACAGATATCGTAAAATGGATTTTTAAGATTAAAAAACCTGATTCAGTCGATCCGTCTAAAATAAATTTTGACATCTTAAAAAATAGTATGTCAAATCAAAAAATATTGAAATCAATAATTAAAAAACTAAGAAAAATAAAACTGCATTGCGGATTTATATAAAGTATGTATTATTAGAAACCAACCAAGATCCTGTACCATAATAATGTATGTATTAAAATAAGGCCGTATTTAGAATAATTTTATTTGTAAGTTTAATAGAAGTGGGTTATACGAGCCCAAAAGTAAACTTTTTCGAATTCATCAGGCGACAAATTTAAATCGTGGGCTAGGGTGTGGGGATTGCGTAAATGCCATTTTTTTGAAAATCGATTTCTACAGTTATAATGCAATGCTCAAAACCCAGTATCGGACAGGGGCTGCTTTTAACTTTTTAACGTGTTTTCTTAGTAAAAATTGGATGTTGATGTTTCTAAAATTACTTTATTATCGGCTTTTGACTGAACTTGACAAAAAATTGAAGGCATAACATGCTTTGGTAACAAATTCTTAAATCTTTTTTATACTTCGCGCAGCTTCATAGTCCAAACCAAAATGCGTTATATAAAATTCAAAACAACTTTTAAAAATACCCGTCAATCCGTGTTTCCGTCTGTCCGTATGTCACATTTGCTTTTAGACACGATAATTTATGGAATAATAATCGAATGACTTCAATATTTCAGCAAAAATTAACATTGACTGACGACGTCCTAAATCACTGGAATTTATATTAAAAGAGATAATTAATTTTAAAGTTCGAATTGGTCGAAAAGTTAGGTTATAAATTTTGGCCTACCAGAAAACACCCGGCGAAATATGCGAATCCGTCAATCTATTTTCTCAGATTTCATCTGACGATACCCTAAATTTCAAATACGTAGGACTACCCCAAAATTTCGAGTTTCGGGTTGATTTTTGCACAAAACCTCTTCTTTGACTATCGAATTAAATGTGCGTTCTAAAATTTCGCTGAACAAAGCCCTTTTATTCCGGGCAAGTGTAAAAAACTGGAATACACTTGAGAAGCCACGAATTTATATCTGGGGTTGACGACAAATGCTACTCTGAAATTAGGCTCTAGGCGGGATTTAGGACCAGAAATTGAATCAACGCAACCTTACCAAAGATATATAGAAGGTCGGGTCGATAAACAATAAGGGCATAAGTGACATAAGCATTATTATGTCTCAGCTCTTTTCAAACTGCTATGAAAGGGTACAGCATTTGACGTTTTCGTTAATAACTTTCTAAAAACAAAAACTTTCCTGTCCAAACCTTTATCAATTAATTTTTGATACTCCAACGATTTCATTTTATACCCAGCTCTGAACTAAAATTAAGCTGCAGGGGGTGTGAAAAGCCTGGACGTCTGAGCTTCTCAACGGGCGTAGATAAAATATTGTGCAATACACGTGAGTTATCCCCATTAATATACTTTTGTGGTTACACAACTCGTTCTAAGCACTCGTTGTCACTTGTATCGTAAATATTTTTTTTTATGTTTGTTTTTAACCTCGTACTATTCTACTTAATTAGGCATCCCCTAAGACCAGGACTAGTATGGGCTAGTAGTAGAGGGAACCACCGGCTTTAATTTAATTTCGAAACAATATATATAGGGAGTACGCCTTCGCCAAATTTCAATTATTAATTAACTGAAAAAGGCAATCGGCGCTAGTGAGGTTTGAACTCACGATCATTAGCTCAGTGTCAATGCTATATCGATGCCTTAGACAGCTGAGCTAATTGCGGAAAATATACTAGAGAATGCGAAGCATTTTATATCTTCACAGCTTGTTTATAATGCATCCGAATAATGGATATGTTTTGTTACACTGAAAAAAAAAGGTCTATTTGAGGAAAAAGTATTGATTTCTTTGACATGTTTCCTCTTTAAATTCAGTTTAGGAAAAAATCTTCGCACTTTGCTGGGCAACGTACAGAGAGAAAGATATTCTATTAATATTACGAAGTTTTTAGATTTTAGATACTTGTCGCAAGTTTAAAAATACTAAATAAACAAATTAATATTCCATAAATTGTTTAAAGTTCACTTATGACTTGATTTAAAAACTATTTATATTGATTTTAGTACTTTAAATACTTGAATATAAATATCTACTTGCCCTGTAAGGTTATTTTCATACATTGAGTACACGGACAGAAATTAAATTAAAAAAATTGTATCAATAAATTTTTATTGAAAAAACTCAATGTCGTCACAAAATGTAATACACACAAAAATGTCAATAACCAGTATGTCCTCCTCTGTTCTCAAGAAAAATAATAACACGTCTGTGCATGCCAATAAAAAGTTTGTTAATGGCTTTACGTGATATTTTATTCTATTCTTTTTGAGCAGCAACAATTAGTTCCTGAAGGGTGAACGAGGGGTTATCTCTATTTCTAATGGTCCTTTTTAGCATATCTCACACGTTCTCACAAGGATTCATTCACTCACCTGACAGTTTGCTAGCCAATTCATTCTTTAAACATTCCCTTGCTGTAGCAAATTGGTAACCCTTCTTGTGTGGCGTTATAATAAAAATTAAATTATCTCCAATTTCGTTTTGCAATGGAAGGACTATTAGTTGGATATTTTTTTTCGACGTAAATATTTTGCTTGGGAACAAAAGAGGACACACAGCCATCTTTTGTTTCTCACATTTTGTGACAACTTTTATTTTTTTCAATAATAATAATTTAATTAATTTTTAAAATTTAGTTCCTGGCCATGTACTCATTCCATGAAAATAACCTTACACGTGATAAAGCACTTTAATACAATGTAGAATTGATATATTTGTTAGAATAATATTTGGTTACATTTCAAATTAATTGGACAGACCAAGAATTTTGACGATGTGTATACAATGTATATTATAACTACATTTGAGGAGCATTATTTCGAAAGTTACCAAATCCAATATACGTGTTAAGGATTTGTTAAGTTTTCAAATGATAATCCTCATTTATTATACAGAGCGGTCCAAAAGTCACCCCCCCCTCTTAACTTTTGAACCAGTTGAGATATCGACTTCAAATTTGGAACTTTTAAATAAGACAACTTAAACTATCTTTTAGCATATATTTAATACTTTCAGCTCTTAAAATGTGGGCAGGGGGGCATGGGGGCACATTTTTTTAAATGGACGACCCCCCTGTCTAATACATCATTTTTAAGCTTGTAAAATTATCTATTTAATTCCATATTTTTAAATTAAAAAAAAAAAAAATGGGTTTAAAATGGGGTTGAAAATGGGTATTAATTTTTTTAAAATGCCTAATTTCATCATAAAAAATGTTAATTATACTTTTAAACTAATTTTAGTTGACATAAATAAAAATTTATACAAAAAAATTAAATAATCGAATGATTTAGCACAAAAAACTGAAAAATCAAAACCTTAAAAAACATTTTTAAAAAAATTAAAAATGTTAGTTTAAATAGAGAATTTTATAAGATTTAAAATGATGTATTACACGACCCCCTTTCCATTTAAAAAAATGTCTCCCCATGCCCCCCTGCCCACATTTTAAGAGCTGAAAATATTAAATATGTGCTAAAAGATAGTTTAAGTTGTCTTATTTAAGAGTTCTAAATTTGAAGTCGATATCTCAACTCGTTCAAAACTTAAAAGGGGGGGTGACTTTTGGACCGCACTGTATTCAGATTAAGCTATTCTCATAGCAAAACACAATAATTTTGGGGGCAAGGGGTTAAAACAGTCTTTAAAAAGTGCATTTGAGATATCGTCCACTAAAGGCTCTAGTTGTCTAACTCCAAATTTTTCAAAAATGAGATTTTTATCAAATTTGCTTCATTATCTGATTACCAACATACTTCAAAAAAAAAAGTTGCATTAAACCAATATCAGCCTCAAAAAATGCAAAAATGTAAATATTTTAAGTCGCTAAGTGTCTAACTCCATCATATGATTGTGAGAATACAATTAAATGAGAACTGTCACTAATGTCAAACTATTTCTCGACAACAGGGGATCCCGTTTCAAATATTTGTTAATTTACTGTTTGATGATAATTATAATTATTGCCATTAATAATGTATATATATTATGCCTACCTAGTAGTAATATTATATATTAAATATCAAAATATAAATTTTTTGTAATAATATTACGCGATATAATACGATAGGTATCCTCTTTTATCTTCCCTTGGAGTTAGACCATTAGTGAATTTAGATTCTGTGGTTAAAATTTAATTTTCAAATAATTTATATAAAATAGATAACAATGAAAAGTTTTAAATACATTAACACATTTCAAACATTTTTACCTGTGAACAAGCTAGTTTTAAAGTTCCAAATTGCTATAATTAAGTTTTAAATCGTTTTTTACGTCTCCTGAAAAATATGACGTTTTGGAGTTAGACCGTTAGAGCCTTTAGACGACGATATGTCACGTTTACATTTTTAAGGAAATGAGAATTTACGAAATAACTTTCTGATTAAATGGAAATTTTTAGAAGTTAGTTTTTAGTAGTGACCTATGTCAAAAACTCTTTAAGGGTATTTCTATGAAAATCGATTAACTTATTATGACTATTATATAACAAGTACTTTATTGTCATAATAATAAATATTATATATCAAATTAGGATTATTTTAAAATTCGTCCTTACTTACATAAAATATCAGTCCCTTGTCGTGTCACAATTCCAATTATTAACAATTAAATGCTTATATTTTTAAAATTAATATGTTTATACAGTTGTTTTACTTTTAATTATTTTAAGGACACTCTCTAAAGTTAAGAATCAATTAATTTCAATTCTAAAATAATTCCAAAATTTGCGTTTTTTTGCAGTGCTCAAAAGTTAATAGTTTATTCTCTATAAACGAACGACTTAAAGTGAGCAGTAAACACCATTTGTTGCGAGACCGCCATTTCGAATTTAGTGCTAGAGACGTGCTTGCGTTGAGAATACGAGGTGGTGACGGTCTATATATCAGCCCCTTAGTGAGTAATTCTGTTGTAATTTATTGGTAATTGTTTTTGATAAATTTTAATTTAACTTTTTTTTTGTGTGAATAATTAGTATAGAAACAAAAAACGCCAGTATTTTGTTTCAATCAGAAGATTTTCTTTTTTCACGAAATTCATCAGTCCCTTGGTCGCAAAAAGACAAAAATTGATGTCGATAGATCACAACGAGCTAATTCCAAAAATATAGGCACATAATACCCTCAGATTAATATTTTGAAAAATATGAGCGAAATAAAGTTATCGAAAAAAAAAATATTTTCACCGCATGGCAAAAAAAATCATAAGTGTCTGTTCTTTTTAAATACATTATAACCAACCCGTTTTCCATTAAAAATTTTATGAAAGAACAGAATTAAAAATAAAACCCATGTCACTCAAATTCATCTGAAAAATTACCCAACTTTCATAGAAGTACCCTTAAAGACTGTTTTCAACCCTTGGCCTGCAGAATCGCCATTTATTTGGCACTCTTTAGTAAATGGCATATATTTTTTTAGTGTGTGGAAAGCTATTTTGTTATTCTTTTATTTGGAGAAGTTGGAGTACAATATACTTAGTATTCAAGGCTTTAGAAAGCTTCTTTTGCCTAATATTTGTTTCGCTAAGGGTTCGTCGAAAAACTCTCTTTTATTGATATGATAACGTGGAATTGGGGAGAAGTTTGGACACAATAAATACCTATATCTGTATTGACCAATTATACGATTGCTTATTTGAATAACAGATACTCAGAAAATAGATTTACTGAATCTTGGTTGCATTATAATGCAAAATATAAATTTAAAAATAATAGTATGTCTTAACATGCACCAAATAATTTAAATTACTTATTAATATACCTATGTAGATAAGCTTATACATTAGGGTGGGCCGTTCCTATATAGGTATTTAATTTTTTTTTTAATTTGAAAATCCAATGGGGGGAAAAGATGCGTCTTGCAAAGAAAAAAAAAAGGGTGTATTTTATTTTATTTATTTTTTCAATTTTTGTGCCCTCTAGAGGTATACATTTTGTAACTTTTAGGAAAAATGTTAAAAAAAATAAAAACAAGAAAACTTAATAAGAAAAATGCAAAAACAGTATTATACATGCAGTATAGTAGGGTAGACCGGGGTCGAAACTAACAATTTGAGTTTGGCACTCAATTCTGGATGGACCATTACAGTAAATTAAAAACTTTTGTTGTTCAAACATTACTTATATTATTTACATTATAGTTTGACGCACGGATCTGTGGCTACGGGAAATAGATTTGGAATGTGTGTTCAAGTGGAAGGCCCGTTGTAAGCACGCACGCCTTATAACGCTCTTAACGGAAAGAAGAGAGCAGGAATAATTCCTCCCCCTTACGTCGGAGACATTTTTTCATGCGGAGAACTATATTAGGACGTAATATTTAGATCTTGGGATAAGTACAATCAAAATTATTTGTAAAAAATAGGAATGGGGGAAATTGTTAACAATAATTGTACTACAACCGCTCCCGACCCCGGGTCGGTAGTAACATAATGTTAAAACCCGGATTATATATTTAAATAATCTTATAAAATAACAAAAACAACCCTACTTTTATAAATAAAGTAACAAAATAAAGTTTTATTCTCGAAAATATAGTAAAATAAAATAGTATATTATTTACCAAGTGAGAGAAGTTTGACTTGCGTCAAATTTCGGGATGAGCGCGCTAGCGCGAAGCCAGCAAGACGCGGTCTAAAATGTTAAATCTTCACTCACGTGGAAAATATAGTATTTTTTCACTACCAGTACAATTAATTATTTATTTATTTATTTTACTAAAATTTAATGACAAAGCTACTTTTTTAGTTAATTTTTCTTCAAGTTCTTCCCTCTTCAATACAACTCTGCCTACTGATTTTAATGAAACGGAAAACCCCACAGTACCCCGCATCTTTAATACAAATTTAATTATTTAATTTAACACATAATAATTTAACAGCAAAAAAGAGAAATAAATATACCAATAATAAATATCACCTGCTCATATAAATATGTATTGCCGAAATTGTACAATTAACTATAATTTTTATAAGTAGTTTACAAAATTACCAATTACTTTTGTTAAATTTTGTTAATAAATGTCACTTTAAAAAATACTACATTTCTACCAATGAACAGAACAGTAATAAAGATGTACTTTTAGGCTGGTGGTGAAAAAAGCATTTTTTATTCTGAAATATGCAGTGACCTAAACCTAATATTTTTAAATCTAAGATCACTCAAAATCAAAATTTTGACAAACATATGCCATCTTGTTTGTTACATTTTTCATCTGACCACTTTTTATATTCTACGCATTAAACCCATTTAATTGTAATGTAACAATCGACTCTGGTCATAGGTGTTCCAAACGTCCCCGACCACGTTTTTGAACAATTATTTCGTTTTTTTTTTATGATAAAAGGCAAAAATTACCAAGTGGCAACCGTTATAATACGTAAAAATACTTAATCTTAACGATAAATATAAGAAAAAAAAGCTTAACTGCAGTGAGAAAACTTACATCCACATTTAAAATCACTCGGAAAAAGTTACTTTATGATACCGAAAAGAAACTATAACTACTGCGCAGGACAACTTTTATCCGGCAGCATACGGATATGTAATATAGTCGACAGTGTTTTTTCTAACATACATACGTTGTATTTTTAATACTAAATGTTCTTTGTTAATTCATATTTTTTATTGATATCGCCACCATTGGTATTTCATACTTTACTTATTATATTAAATACTGCAATGTGTGTTTTGTATACAAAATATTGTCATACTAACAAGCGATCGTGCTGGTACATTTGAATCGCCACGCAACATGTGTTTATTAATACTAGCGTGTTATAGTAAAAATTACTGTAACATTTGATAAAGCATATCACACTTATAGTTTGGTATACTTTGAGTTGTTGTTAAGTTGTATTACTGATCTAGTTTAAATTATGTTACAGTATTCAGAAAAATAAATTAACAATCGGTAAATAATACCAAAATTTTGATTAGTAATAATATAAAGATTGCAACCACACACAATTACACACTGATAAAATAATCTATCCTTTTTTTACTTTTCTCTGTATTATTACAAATCAAAATTTTGGTATTATTTACCGATTGTTATTTTACAAAATACTGTAACATACTTTAAATTGGATCAATAATACAACAACTACAACTTAAAGTTAACAAACTATAACTGTGATATAATCAGCATTCTTGTTTTCGTTTCTACGGATTCGTTACTTTTTCTGTAGTTTTTGAACATTTCCTTTTGTTTTTTTCTTTTTAGCTTTATAGAATTATCTTTGTTTAATGAGACCATTATTTATTAATTTCTACTAGTGTAAAAATTTGACATACTTTATATGACAAAATTTATTAAAATGCCTATATCTCGGAAACTAATAGTCCTATGATAAAAATTATAACATATGTTTTTGTAGGGAATCAAACATTATTTTCATTTATGCAAAAAACTTGTCATACTATAAATAGTGAGATATCGTTAAAAATTATAGTTTTTGTCAATTTTGCCTCACTTGCCCTACGCTAATGTTAACCATATTTGATGAGACGCAAATATAAAAGGTCCTAAATCATTTGGTAAAAGAATTTTTCAAATCGGACGTTCCGTTCAAAAGTTACAAGGTTTACATACAGACAGACTGACAGACAGACCTGACAAATATATTTTCAACGCCCACTTTTTTCACATTTTCTCGATGTTTCATGCCATTCTAAACCCAAAAATTCAAAAAAGAAAATCTGATTTTTTGGTCGATTTTAATAACGGGTGTTTCCACCCGTTGTGACGGGTGAACTGAACTGCCCCTGTTTTTTTTTAAGTATCGACCTCATATCAATAACATTTAATTAGCAATTTCATCCATTTTTAAACATACCTGTAACTGCAGTTTAAATATCCATTGTTCTACTCTGTATTCAGAAGTAGTATTTTACAATGCCATACATATTTATTAAAAAGTAATTACAGTTCCAACATATTTAGCTTTGCACCTGGTTGACATTAGTGATTACAGATTTCAGATTCACATAAGAAACTTTATAATACATTTTCCACTCTTTTTCTTCATAACTGCTAATTAATATCATTAAATATCCATATTTCAAGTAAGAAATAGTTAATTTTTGTTCGAATGTTTTTATTTTTCTTCCCGTATAGTTTTAACCTATAAATGAACGTCTAAACTTAGTGCTGCCAACCCCAAATAAAAAGTATTTCCAAATAAATTTATTAAAATTAATAATTATCTTTAATAAATTATGTCTTCATTAAATAAAAGATTACTATTTACAAAATCTTTTGTGTTGGCATTAAGATTGAAAATAATTTGGTTTTGTGTGAATATTAACAAAAATTACATTTAATATTTTAAAATTGGCGCTATAAGTATTGCCAACTTATAATTATTATTTAGTATATTTTACTTTAATTGTTATTATAATGAAATATTAATAATAGATTATTATTAAATATGGCTTATGGTTTATTTTGTGATTTTGGTTAAATTTCTAGTATGTTATATTTTTTAAACAAAAATTATGTACGTTGATCATAATGTACGATAATTAAGACTTGCGCAGTAGTGTCTCTTTAGTAGGTTAAGATTTTTGGCAGAAAAATTCTCATTTTACTGCAGAAATTTGAAGAGTGTCAACTTAAAAAAGTTGGTAAGTTTTTGCAACCTTTTTTTTTACAACTGAGGTGTAACTCTCGTTTTTTTTTCTTAAATAATTAGACCGCACCCCTGGGTTTGAAACTCACCTGACATTTGATGAGCTAAAATAAGAAGCCATATCTATAAATTTTGGAATGATTTTATAATCCTTATTACACCTACAAGCTGGGTATGATTTTGGGGCCATTAGCTGTGTTCTGAGCTCCAGAGGTATCCCAAATCGCTGGCTGACTGGTTGTTGGTTCGACAGGAGATTGGCTTCCTTTTCATTTAAAATTTAAAGGTGATGTACCCCAATTTTTTTTGTATTTTTCTGCTGAGCCCAATTTTATATTTTTGCTAAATTTTACTTACAATCTTGCTATTTTGCACCAGGGAATATGCCCTAATTTTTTTCATTTAGATTAAATTGTTATATTTATTGTTATAATGCCCGTTTTTATATTACCTTTGTAAATCTTAATTTAAATTTAATATATTTATATACGTTACATTTTAAAATCAGCTTTTTATTGAGTACACATTTCTCTTTCAGGTATTTTCATAATCAATTAATTCAAAACAGTGTTCTTTTGGTATTTTTTATATTTTACATTATTTATATTCAAGGAAATATTACACGACCCCGGTGATAAGTTTCGTATTCGTCTCCATGAGCCCAGTTGGTTGCGTGTAGGCTTTGCTGAACCCCTATTTTCTTGTATCAGAACATCGAACAAGAAACTAGGTCCCCTAATAACACCCAGGGCACTTTTTAGCCCACACCGTAAATTAAAAAAAAATACGGGAAATGGTCACCAGCTCCAAACTATTATGGATTCGTCGAAATACTCCCTGTTTATTGATATGATAACGCAGCATTAAAAAAGTTTGTACAGGACTAACGAATATCTATATTTTGTTCCGCTTTATTTGCACTGTTATCCAAATGAAAAAACCCACTCATGTATCATTTATACAATTCATCAATTTTCAAACTATTTTTGTAAAACTGCTGATTATAGTAGTATTTTACAAGTTTGTATAGCTAAGCCTCAACCGGAAATCGCAAAATAAACAAGATGAACAGTTACAAGCATCTTCTCAAAACATCAGCACTATTTTAAGTTTTTATAAAAAAAAGTTTTGTGACTCGGCACCCATTAATACACCTACGTATTGTGTAAGTTAGGGCCTATCCACAGGCTCTTATTCGAGCCTAACATAAGATACAGCTCACAAGATACATGACTGAACATCAAGCCAATGCTAGTTATGTGAGCCTCTGGTTAGGCATTTACATAACGTATTAAAGTTTAATGTATCTTCAAAATGTTATATTCTACCAAAAACTGTATACTGATAAAAAAATATACAGTACACCATGTAGACCTGAATTTGACACGGATTTGTATTAAATTATGTAAAAATGTGTAATTAACAACGTTTTTTGTAAAATTTACATAATTATACACACTTTAACACGTTTTGGTGTTTAAAAAAATATTGTATTTAAGCTGTAATCAAAATCTAATAAGAATTAATTGTAACCAGAAAACGTTAGAAATGATTTACCCCTAGCTCTTCAAAGGATTATATTGTAAAAAACCACTTGTCGATATCTTTTCTAGAAACGGGTTTTACGAGTTTACAGACAGGCGTAATTTCGTGTTGCTGATTTCGACTTAAGGCCTATCCAGAAGCTTGCATAAGAACATAAAACATAAGAATGCGATGCCGTGATTGGCTTACAAGATACATGGCGGCACATCAAGCCAATCACACCATCGCATTGTTATGTACTATGTTGTTATGCGAGCTTGTGGATGTGCCCTTAGAAAGTTCCAAAACCTTAAGAAATATGAAAACAAAAACGGTCAAAAACAGCCTTGATTTCAATACATGGGTTTTTTTAGTATTACTAAGTGCCGATCTAAAAATATGAATAAAAAAATAAATAAAACAGGTTTAGTATCACATTCAAGCCGTAAATATATGTTTGTTTATTTGTTTAACCTCGTACTATTCTACTTAATTAAACATCCCCTAAGTCCAGGTCTTGTGTGGGCTAGTAGTAGAGGGAACCACCGGCTTATACTGACTTTCGAACCAGTTTTTATAGGGAGTGTCCACTTCACTTATGCCTTCGGCAAATTTCAATTATTAATTAACTGAAAAAGGCAAATCGGCGCCAGTGAGAATCGAACTCACGCTAGTTGTAGTAGACTTGTCATGTACAGACACTACACCAATCCTCCTATATGTGATTCTACGCATTCCATTATATACTATTCACAGTAAATGGTATATTACACTTTCCCAAATAATTAATAAAAAAAATCAACATTCTTTTTTTCAATTTTATTTTGTAAAAAACGAAAAAATGGTATTTAATTTTTTTTTGAGGGATTTCTTTCAAAATTGGTAGAATTGCTCATTATATTAAAAGTAATTTTTCCTAAAAAAAGTTACGTTAATCGAAATGTTCTTTCAACTTTTTTCGATTTTTTTAAAAGTTTAACATCCATAAATCTTTTATTTTAGGGGCGATTACTTTCAAAAACAACAGGGATCTTTCCTTCATAGAACTAGATATTTTCTTAAAAATTTCAAGTCGATTGGATTATTCGTTCTTGAGTTATCTTGTCTACAAAAATCGTGACATCAGACAAACAGACGGATAAAAAAGACAAAAAAATCTAATTTTTTTATGGAAGAAATTTGTATCAAAGAATTTTTTGTCTGGGACGATTTTTGAAAATTCTAAAAAATTCGAAACTACCGTATAATACTATTTTAGCGCAGGCGCTGTGAATAGTATAATAAACATGAAATACAAACAGCTGATTTAGAAATAGGTTACAGCAGTTTTAGGGGAATTTGCATCAGTAGAAAATTATCACAAAACTTCGAAGGTAGAAAAATATCTGGCAAGGAAAACAAATCGTTTAACATTCTACATTTAACGTGTTAATAAAATTTATTTTTCCATATAAAATACCATAATACGCAAAAATAAGCAAATATTTTTTGGAAATTTTTAACTGTATTAACCCTAGAATGCATACCCTAAAAAATATACACATTTACATACTCTGGGCCTGGGAAGCCCGTATATAAATAGTATTTTTAACTGTATTAACCCTAGAATGCATACCCTAAAAAATATACACATTTACATACTCTGGGCCTGGGAAGCCCGTATATAAATAGTATATTGTTTTACTAAGAGAAAATTGAAGCTTCTTTTACTAGTCTGTAGAATTTACGGACAACGCGAAGCTGAGTCCGGGAACTACAGACAAGTAAAAAAAGCACTTTTCCTCTGAGTGAAACATACTATTTTTTCTTCAAGCATCCTATATATTTTTTTTTAAATATTAATTTTTGAATTTAATTTATTCAGTAATAAAGTATGATTTTTTTTATTAAAATAGGCCAATAAAACTCTTTTGAAATAAACTTAAACCTTCCTTATCTCATTTTAATTTTTTTTCGTAGACTAAATCGTACATTTTTTGCGATTTCGATGGTAACTTGTCTAACGTAGCATTTGTAATTTCGGAGAGATTTCTATGTGTATAAACCATATATTCTTCTTCAATAATTTTTAATCAATTTGACACAAGGTTTTTGCACATAATCTCGAGTCAACCACCTGTTTACATAATAAACAAAAAAGTTTGAAGTATGGCTGTCATCAAAGTCAAACAGTGCTGCCGCCAGTGGTTGTTTTGCTAACTAACTTTTTTTTTACGGCGTACAACAATGAACTCATTTTTTTACTGTAAAAAAATAGATCACTTCTAACTAGTGTGTTCAGTTATAAAATATGAACATTTTAGTACGCTTGAAGAAAAAATAAATTATTTTATAGGTTCCATATAAAATTAAACTAATTTATTTATTTTTTAATATATTATTATCCCTTTATATAATAAAAACTCAAATAAAAATGAAACAAAACCCTTTTACATTTTTGACAAGTCATTTTACTTTTTCTGTCCAATTTTAAGCGGCACAAATAGCATCTTTTCCTATTGGACGGTCCTGGTTGTTCATCAGATGGATTAAGGAGAAAAGCAAAACTATGGTGTTTTTTCAAGCAAGATAGTAAATTAAAAATCGCACAGTGAATATTTTCAAAACAATTTCGAATATTGGATGTGCGAATATACTTCGTAGTTTTTTTTATAAAATATAACTAAATTCTATACACAAACATATACTATTCGAACCTGTTGTAAAAATATTTACTGTGCAATTTTTTATTTACTATATTGCTTGAAAAAAACAGACCATGATCACAAAATGTCTAAAGACAGAAAACTTTAGAGAAACTTGAATGACGTTTATGAACCAAATTTAGTACTTTCGAAATTGAGGGCCTTAGTTCAAAGAGTTCTTACAAATATTCCAAACGAAAGACAGATAATTATAAATATAGACGGATTGTTTTACCTGAAATCATATTTATTTAATTTTTTTAAATAGCACTGGAATTTTCCAGAGAAAGTAAATTAAAAGCGGAAAGCAAAATTAAATACAAAATGTTTAAATTTAATAATATCTACAGTATATTATAGTAGTCTCAGTTTTAGCAATAAACCCAACCAAACGTGAAGTCTCTAAATGGCATTTAACAATTTACGAACGGAAAATCCTTCCAGTGAAATGTCATTTTAAAACGATCGAAGCGAAATGAACTGAAATGGTTTCCCTTAGGCTGTGCTACCGCGGAAGTCTCTGGAAAATATAAGGAAAACGTCTCGGGAATTATTCTATTGGTATGATTTATAAACCCGCAGAATTTCCTCAACTTTACTTGATACAAAGCCATTTTAGTTCTCGATATAAAATCCTGCATAAATACTGCTTTGATTACTTATCAGTTTAATCTTCAAACTTTATTTTTTTTTTCTTTTGAAACGTCCTACGCGTCTTACTTTTTTAGGGTTTTTAAAGCGTTTAACGTATATAGTCAACGAGAAATTCCCCTGTTAAATTAAAAGAAATGTACACGGGTAAATATTTAAAAGGTAGTAGTGGGTACTAACAGAACACTCATGTTAAGCTACGGTTTCCTACAAAACTCGCAGTCGCTGTCGTCATTCTGTTAGCTGGGGATTTTATAAACAGCTGTTGTTTTGTTTTCGAGTTTTTGCCTTGCAGTCATTATGAATATCCCTAAAAAGGATCCTTACAGTATATTAACTATCAGAACAAAATCATAAAATATTCACAAAATTAAGAACGCAATAAATTAACGATCAAATCTAAACCTAACTTATTTGTGACTTTTATCTGAGTCAAACCAAATAAAATAAAATAATATAAATATACGAATTGTACTAATTTGACAACTAAAAGACAGTTTATTAATTAAAAACATTTTTTGTTGAGCATTGGGTACGAAAAATAATAAAAAAAACGAATAAAAAACAAAAAAAAAACCGTTTTAAAACAATGTTTTTAAAACTTATTAAAAAAAAACAGTTTTTAACATCCCTATAACAAATTATAGTACCTGCCATAATTATTTTTACTCTGCTGTGGAATGAAAAAAAATAAACACTTGTCACAGCGCACACTTGTTCACGGACTGTCAAATTCGTGACGAATTGGTCTTGCCTCTGCTCCCGGAGCGGTCAAGCGACCGGGGTCCAAACGAACGGCGACCAGTAGTTGGTAGTAACGACTCGGTAGCAGCTAGGAAAACCTGGAACATTTAAAATGCCTTGGAGATGTTTTAACGACTCTGTCGGGGCTACCCGGTCGCAGTCGTCAGCGACTGCAAATTTTGGAGGAAACCGTAGCTTTAGTTTTTCACATGGTGATTTGCGTAAGGGGCGTCCGCTATCTTAAATTTTAGGGATGAGTGCGGTTATCTCACTAAATATGCATTTTAGGATAAAACTGCATATAACCAATTTTATTAAGCAGACAATTTTCAACAATTTTTGTTTTGATAATTTTTTTATTATATTAATAATAATCGAGTTATAAATATTCAAAAATGGCTATGTTGGTGGTAAAATTGGTTTTTTCGTCCCGACTCCTATGAACTAACCTGTACATAATCTTATTTTAGTGTTATAATTATTATTAGTGTTAAATAAAGCGTTTGTTTCTTTAAACCTGTGTTTAACTTATTTGAGCACTTCTGTGTCGCAATCGAAGAGTAAACTTCTCAAATCTGGCAAAAATGTGTATAGCCTCACATATTTTGTCCGTCTGGGCACGCCTCTGAATAAATTCAAAAAAATAAATCAACATAAACTCATTGCCCTTATTAATACTAGTATACAAGCAAAAGCTTGCCGCTCTAGCTTAAAGGGTACTAGAGTTATTAATTAAAAACCTTATTTTTATTACAATTTTAAAGGACTGCATCTCCCTTAGGGCTCATTTCCAGACCAACCTTTATATGAACTTTTGTTGATATTTTTGGATGTAGAATCACTTCTTAAATTTTGGCATGCCAGTTATTGATCACCCTGTATATTTACTGCATTCTATTATTTACAATTATTACTATTATTTAATATATATTTACTATTATTATTATTATTTAATATATATTTTCTGCATTCCTAAAGATAGTTAATTTAAATACTTTTTATACGTTCAGTCTGGCAACGTCGCATTTCCTAGTATAATTATCTGCTGCATTCTTTCGACTGTTTCAGATCCGTGAGACAAACTTATAAGGTATAAATTATAAGCAATCCAAATTCATAAAGTATAAATATAAGCAAAAACAAAGGATGTTATTGATAAGCTACTGAAAGCGTTTACGGACTAATTGGGCCGTATACGGTTATGCGTAGTACAAACTATGGCCATTTTTGAATATTTATAACTTGACTGTTATTATTACATTAAAAAAAATATATTTAAATTAAAATTGTTGGAAATTTTTTCCTTAACAAAATTAGTTATATGCATTTTTCTCGTAAGATTCATATTTAGCGAGATAACAGCACTGGACCCTAAAATTCAAGATAGCGGACATTCCTTACGCAAATCACCCGGTGAAAAACTAACAGGAGTGTTCTGTTACTATCCACTACTACCCTTTAAAATATCAGCCCGTGTATATTTAATGCAATTTAACATAGGAATTTCTCGTTATTTGACTGGACTAAAAGATAGTTAATTTAAATACTTTTTATACGTTCAGTATGGCAATGTCGCATTTCCGAGTATTTTCTGCTGCATTCTTTTGACTGTTTCAGATCCATGAGCCAAACTTATACGCGTAGTACAAACTATGTTGGAAACTTTATTGATAACGTCGAAAATATTTACCTATATTATCGTAGAAAATATAAATATATATATTAATAATATTATTATACAGTGTATCTTTAGGACTAACATAAGCAATAACAAAGGATGCAAGCCTGTATTCGAGGGGAAAACTTATTAATAACGTCGAAAACGTTTACTCTACGTAGTTGTATTGTAGGCAATACAGTGTGGAATTTTTAAAATGAATAAATTTGACTATTTTACAAACTTATAATAGACCAATCAAATCTCTTTATTTTTTGAGTTTTAACCAATCAGATTAGAATTAGACTGATAATTTCACGTGTGAAATTATCAAAACCACGGATATCTTGATTAATTTTACATAATAATTAATTAATTACTTAATATAATTCAAAGCAAATTTATAAAAAGCTTACCTTTTGCGACGACTTTGACAACGTTTAAAACCATATTTTAACATTTTCCTTAGCTAATGCAAACAATTAATAAGCTTATTTTGTCTTTCACACTAAATATTAAATTTTAACAGTAATTTATATTATATCTCCCATATATGGGAGACAATCCATATGAATTTTTTGTGTTATTTTTTGACGTTTTTCATTTATTTTTAAATTAAAAATCTTATTTTTATATATTTTTTATTATTAAAGTTTTAAAATTTTTATAGAACCACATGTAAGTAAATGATAATAAAGCCTTTTATGTAATATTTATCTTGCCTGTTCTTTAATTAATAGAGTATAATAAACTTAAAACTGCTAATTAAGTTAAAATTTACGTAAGTAAAAAATAACCTTAATATACGTCAAAAAATCTGTTAGATTTTTAAAAGCGTTTTTCTCCGAAACTGGTCATTTAATTTTGCTGCAATTTTCCTAATTTAATGTTTACCCCCGAAATTACAAAATATCAAAATTTGAGGCAGTTTGACTGAGGCCCAGAAACCCCCCTATATGTGTGCCAGGTTCTTTAATAAAACCTGTATTTTTTAGAAAAAAAATAATCAAGAAGATTACGAAGTCAATAAAATCAAAAGAGGTCCCAAAAATCGACCTGTCAGAGAATTGTTTTTAAAAAATAACATTTTTAGAGTTGTCAAATTTATTAATTTTTCAAATTCCACAATGAATATTTTATAGTATACAATGTATAATCTAGTGTATAGGTATGCAGGCCTAATATAAGCAATAACAAAGGAGGGATGCTAAAGCTGCCGCTTGTAATTAGTAGTTTTGGGTGATATTCACCATAGTTGGTTATCTGAGAAACTAGTAATTATTTTCACATTAACACATGTTTATGGATGCCTTTTACTATTAGAAATATATGTGTAAAGAAAAGACAGATCCGTATTTATAAATGTATGTAATTATGTATGGTTAAATTATAAAATTACAATAACATAAACTCCGCGCATTATCTATCTGAGTTGATAGTCATTTGTTTCTTGTTATTTGGTTGGCAGAATATATTTAGTTCCTTATGTAAGGTTTTCATCCTGTTTAAAATTTGTTGTCAATCAAGACATTATTTTGACATTTATAGAAAAATCCAAATAATTTGCTTTAGCAAGAAGAAATAACAAGAAAAGTGCATAAAAAGAAAACTAAAGCATCAATCTATAAACATTTTGTTTAAATGAAGTAATATAATGCAGTGCTCTATAAATTTTTGAAGTAAACACTATAACAGAATTTTTTGGTTAAAATAATACTGGTCCGTAATTTTATTCAGGTAATGTTAAATATAAGTTTATAATAGCACTTTATAAATAAAAACTTACTTTTATTATAATTTTGAACAAAGTTTTACTTTTTAAACAGATTTTGCTTTTATTTGTAAGACGTAAAATGACAGTCAATTTAACTTAAATGTTAAAAATTATCAAAAGCATAATGGACTACAAAAATATTACTAAAAGTCATTTTTAAACCACTAATCATAGCTTCCTTGATCCAATTTGTTACTCAGATAGATAATGCGCCGAGTATAAGATTAAAATGAATATATAAAGTTATACTAAATAGATAGATAGATAGATAGATAGAAATTTATTGACCACGTCAAAGGGCTATCGAACAAAGTCCTTCTGCCCATCATACTAAATATTAAACTACATTAATACCTAATGTAATTAAAGATGTGATTTTTGACCTTGTTCGTAGAATAATATGTATGCTTCAACTGATACGATCGATCTTAGTGAAATTGAAGATACTCTAGAGTAGTTGTATTCGTGCCACGTGTGATTATAGGCATGTTTATAATAGGCGGTGTAGTGTCCACTATACTTGGATTTGAAATGGACTCTGCGGCATAATTGCTCCTATCTAATTCTTTTAGAGGGAAGTCTACGTTGACTCTGAGCTTACTTTGAAACTGTGTCATCGGGGAGAAGCGTTTAAGGAGAATTACTAATAATTTTGAGTATTTTTAAATTGTAAAGAATTTTGCATTTTGAACATGTAGGTTTTTCATCACCGTCCAACGATTCTATCCGTATGACGGATTCCAAACAATGTGACAAACTTAATTGACCGGTGTGTTGTGGAAGAGAGAGAGAAAGGTCCCAGAATGGTTCGAATATGACGGAACAACTGCTGCAATGGGTACATTTGAGGGTGGATTTCCGTTGTCCGACGAAGAGGTCCAAAATGCGAGAGCTTTCTGGACCATGATTCGGCAGATTTTTGGTTATCAGTTAATTTTTCATCTATTTTGGTCAATATAGGTTTAGGTTTTTCCGTTTCCCTAACGTTAACGTCCTCGTGAAGTTCCTCTAAAAGGTACCGCAGAAATTCTTGTGCCTCCTTTTGTTTGTAGTCTATAAATCGGGGGGCGAAAATCTGGATTTGGCTCTTGAGAGTAACCGTGTTTACTACCCGTTCATATTATATAGATAATATAGCTATAGAGTAGTGTGCAGCGAAAAACACTTTTTTGCACGACTAAGACTAAAACCTAATTTTACGCTTCCATTTTCGGGACTAAACTTGCCGTTTTTCTCCCTAGGGAATAAAAATCCCGGCAACCTTGATAATATTAAAATATTATACTTACTATGTGCTTTGTGGTTAAAAAATTAGGTTTGGTGGTGTTTTGTAATAAATTAGCGATTCAAACCAATTTATTTGATTTTAACAAAGAAAACCTTTAAAAATAACATTGTTATAACAATTTAGACATAACTTAAAATTTATCATCTTCGTCCATTTTTTTGTCGTTTGTGTCAACCATATTAAAAAACAATTGATATCGCGATAGCCATGAAACTGACTTTTCGCAATTTACAAGTATCTTGATTAAATTACGAAAATAAAACAACCAATTTTAAACGCGTGGTTTTTAATTTTAATTTTATCTACCTATTTTATCTATGTTTGGTCCTGCAAAAAATAGTGTATATACCTCAGGACTAAATTTGGCTGTTTTAGTCCCTTGCATTTCTGTTTCCATCGCTCGCTACGCTCGCTCAGGAAACACTAATGAAGCGGGACTAAAGCAGCCAGTTTAGTCCCTTGGTATATAAATAACTATTTTTCGAAATCGGTATGGGGCTAGGTGTCAAAAGTTGTGGTTATGCATGCTTATTAACGGGTTAAAATTTTATTTCAAAATTTTGATATCTTGATGCTGCGCATTTAGCTCAAAGTTTCGAATTTTCACTAAAATTAGCTTTTTTCGAGACCATTCTTACAAAAAACTTTTTTGAAATCGATATGAAGCTAGGTGTTAAAAGTTGTGGTTTTAGATGCTTAGATAGATATATATTTATTAGTTCAAATGTAAATATACATAATTAAATGCCCCTAGGCGTAGAACTAGTCAATAATACAAAGGTAAAACATAATAACTAAGATTAAATAAACCTAAGTAAGAACAAAATAAGAAACAAGTAAAAAAGTATAATATAACAATTCATTGTAAAGGAAACAGAATAAAAAAATCTTAAAGGTAAAAAACATATAGATATATATTTATAAATCTATAATGAAATTGTTATCATTAAAAAATTCGTCAACGGAGTAGTACGCTTTATTTATTAAAATGTTTTTAATAACTCGTTTTAATCTATTTATTGGCTGGTTCTTTATATTGGCTGGGATTTTATTATATATTTTTTTAACCATATACTCCGCATTTTTTTGCAAGTATACAAAATTGTATCTGTCAGATGTCAGATAATCGATATTTCTAGAAATATGCCTGTGATTTTGTCTACTTTCAAATAAATCAAAGTTGTTTTTAATAAATATTATAGATTCATAAATATACATGCTTGTTAACGTGAATATACGATTATTAATAAAGTATTGCTTACAACTTTCTGTATAGTTAAGTTGTAGGATATTGCGAATACACCTTTTTGGTAATCTGTATATCCGATCTGTATTTGAAGAATGACCCCAAAGAATAATACCATAACGAAGTCTGGACTCTATGTAGGCAAAATATGCTATTAGTGATGTTCTTGTGTTTACTAGGATACTTAACATTTTAAGAGCGTAAGCATACTTTGCCACCTCAGAAGCCAGACCGTCGATGTGGCAATTCCAATCAAGCCTTGAATCTATTTTAATACCCAGAAAGTTTACTTGATGTACTGATTCTATGATTAATTATTAATTAATTAATTAATTAATTAACAGGTTAAAATTTTATTTGGATATCTTGAGTCTGCGCATTTAGCTCGAAGTTTCTAATTTTCACTAAAATTAAGATTTTTTCTAGTTCACTGCTAAGTGTTTGATATTGTATTGTGATAAATTACATAAATTTTAATTCTATTGACCGAAAAACATATTTACACAATAAATTAAGTATAGAAACTTTTTTCTTGGTGTTTGATATACAATAACCCTGCATCATTAATATTTTGGTTTTTAATATTTTAGTATTTCATTGCACCTTTAAATGAACTTTTCTCGAAAACGGCTAATCCTACAGTATTTTGACCTGTTGAATTATATTCCATACATAAAATTACAAAAAAATTACATAGAAAAAAGTTGAGGACAAAAAACTGATAAGGCCTCCGTTTCGCACCCTCCTGTAGGACCAAACAAAAAAAGTCCAAATAAGTACATGAAAATAACATATGAAGATGCGCCTTATTAAGATTAATTTACATGCAAAACCTCTTTGCTATATCTCAAAGGGTTCCTGAGTTAAAAATTAAAAACCTAATTTTTTAGCCACTTTCAAAGGAGCATAAAAAAATTCTTTCGTTTATTTGGAGCACAGTTTGTGTGTAACCTCAGGAATATTGTATAAACAGTAAAACAATAAAAAAAGTTAAATATTTGTAATAAAGAAATATATAAAAAATATGTTCTAAAATAAAAACAATCAAAAAATAAAAACTTCTTGGAAAAATATAGGTACTTTACGAACACAAAAAATAATAAAAAATAAAACTTACCAAACCAAGCAAAATTTAATTGTAATATCATTGTTTATACCTACATTTATTTTATACATTAGGTGTATAAAAACAATAACAAAATGCAAACTTCAGGCGTCTACCAACCTAAAGTGATGTACCTAAGCTTACCGTCTTACAGCAAAATATAATAAAAAATACACTGCCCAGTAAAAGAGCTTTCCCATTTTCACCTCCGCGCCTGAAATTAATTTTTTATTATCAGATTCGCTTTTAGTAACCTTAAAAACCCCAATATTCCAATTTTCACGAAAACTACCCCCTCCCCACAGAGGGTGAAATTAGGAAATAATTATTTTAAAATTCAGTTTTAGCGACCCCAAAAACCTCAATATATAAATTTTCAAGAAAACTACTACCCGCCCCTTATGGGGTGGAGTTAGAATTTTTTTATTATCAGATTCACTTTCAGCAACCTCAAAAACCCCAATATACCAATTTTTACAAACACCCCGCCCCTCAAGGGGTAAAATTAGAAAAAAATTATTATCAGATTCGAATTCTTCTACTCCATAAACCCCTATATACGATAATTTTGACGAAAATATTTGAAAATATTTACCCCCTCGCCCCCGCCTGGGTAGAGTTAGATAAATATTATTATCACATTCAATTTCGGCAGCCTTAAAACCCCTATATAGAAACTTTCAAATTATTGTAAAAGAAATGTATTTGACCCCATTTACCCCCCTTGCCGGGCCCGAATGTTAACCAAATACAATACCGAGCGAGAACTTTTGGCAACATACCTGTATGCCAAATTTCAAGTCTCTAGCTTAAAGCATTCTTAAGTTATCGTGTTGAGAAGATTTCACGGACAGACCGATCAACCGACCGATCGAGCGACAATTTTTTTTTTGCTCGAAATTGATTTATATCGACAAAACTTTATAAAACGCAAAAATTGAAAATTTTTGCATGGATACAAGGCTATACCGAAATCTTGAAAAATTTCAAAATGGGAAAGCAAAATCCATTTTTTCTTTTGTTATTTGGCATTTTGTGTCAACCACCTCTTTACATAATAAACAAACAAGTTTGAAGTATGGCTGTCATCAAAGTCAAAGAGTGCTGCCGCCAGTGGTGGTTTTGCTAACTAACTTTTTTTTACGGCGTATAACAATGAACTCATTTTTTTACTGTAAACAAATAGATCACTAGTGTTTTCAGTTATAAAATATGAACATTTTAGTACTCTTGAAGAAAAAAAGTTTTTTTGCTCTCCTGAAAAATACAGTTTCTAGACATACGACCTTTTGCACTTTGAGTGATGATTTATGATAGTTTTGTTTTATCAGTGTATAGTTTTTGTGTCATTCCTTAAACTGTTTTGGCAAATTCGTGTGGCAGACATTAAGAAAAATATTTAAATGGAATTAAGTTTTATATTTAATATAAATCTGCACAGTTAATTTAATTTAAATAAATGGGAGTTTAATTTCAAATACAGTCCTGGTTTCGGGCTTTTAAGTGTTACAAACATCAGGGGATTTTAGTGGTAAATTTAGCAGAGTATAAGTTATTTGCAGTATAATTTGTACTGAAAATTTACTCCTCTACCTACATAAATTTTAACTAAAATAAAGAGGTAATGTATACTGTACAGTGCGTGTTTAAAGTATTTTTTTTTGCTACCTGTAAGTAAAAAATAACTAAATATACACTGCCCAGTAAAAAAACTTTCCCATTTTTCACCTCCGCGGATGAAATAGATTGTTTATTATCAGATTCACTTTCAGTAACCTTAAAAACTCCAATATACAAATTTTAACGAAAACTACTCCTGGCCCCTCAGGGGATGGATTTAGAAAAAATTTATTTTAGATTCAGTTTTAGAACCCTCAAAAATCTCAATATATGACTTCAAGAAAACTACCCCCGGCCCCTCAAGGGTATAATTTTTTTTAATATTAGATTCACCTTCAGCAACCTCAAAAACCCAAATATACAAATTTTCACGAAAACTACCCCCGCCCCTCAGGGGATCGAGTTAGAATTTCTTTATTATCAGATTCACTTTCAGAAACCTCAAAAACCCCAATATATCAATTTTCACAAAAATAAACCCCTTCCCTCCAGGGGATGAAGTTAGATTTTTTTATTTCAGATTCACTTTCAGCAGCCTCATAACCCCAAATATACGAATTTTCACAAAAAACCAACCCCACCCCTCAACGGGGTAAATTTAGAAAAAACTTATTGTCAGAATCAGCAAAACCCCTATATACCAATTTTTACGAAAATAATAAAAGTATTTAAAAATATTTACCCCCTTACCCCTGGATTGTTTATTATCAGATTCAATTTCAGCAACCTTAAAAACCCCTATATATCAACTTTCTATTTTGAAAATATTTAACCCCCTCACCCCCTCGGGGGTGGAGTTAGAAAAATTTTATTATCAGATTCAATTTCAGCAACCTTAAAAACCCCTATATAACAATTTTCTATTTTTTGTAAAAAAATGTATTTTTCCCCATTGCCCCCTTGCAGCACCCCAATATTTACCAAAAACAATCCCGAGCGAGAACTTTTTGTATACCTGTATGCCAAATTTCAACTTTCTAGCTTACAGCATTCTTATAGTGTTGACAAGATTTCCCGGACAGACCGACCGATCAACCGACCGACAATTTTTATTTTTGCTCGAAATTGATTTATATCGACATTAAACGTCATAAAACGCAAAAATAAGCAAAAAAAAATTGAAATTTTTTGCATGAATACAAGGCTTTCCCAAAATTTTGAAAATTTTCAAAATTGGAAAGCAATATATCTATCTACATTTTAAGTTTAGCTGATAGGCAGAAATAATATAAAAAATTCACTGATAAATGCCTTATTCCTAATAGTAATTATATACCAAGGGAGAGAAGACATTTTTTATAGCAAAGCATATTAAATTTAAGAGTGCGAGACTATAATAGAAAATACGGTTAAAATTTAAGGTAAAGACATAAAAAAGTTTTCCACCCTAAAAAATTCTTTACATGATAATATAGTTTGGCTTATTTTTAAACATTTGAGTACACTGTATACTAGGGTGCCCAGAGTTTTGACTTTTTTTTAAATTTTAAAGGTGTTACCCCCCAAAGTTGTTCATTGGGGTGAGTAGATTACCACGCTATTTTTTCAGAATTTTAAAAAAATATTTAGAGGTGGCGCACAGCCGTTTTTTGCAAAAATAATCGTTTCTCCAGATTAAATTTTTTTAAACATAAATAAAAATGCTTTTTTGCACAGTACGGAGATCTAGGATAAATAAGGAAGAACTCTGATTTTTTTCAAATTTTTTCATCAACAAACGGCCTTGTTGTGACCTAGAAAAGTCAAAATTTTGATATCCCTAATTTTTGAATTTAGAAAATTTATTCTATGTTGTTCCATAACTTACAACAGAAATTGTGTTTGATCCTCTTGATTTGTTAAAAGATTATTATAGTTTTGTATGAGTGCCACCCCACGCTCTGCGGCGTCGTTTACCACTTTTAATTTTTGAACATTTTTCTTGGATTGTACTGAGTACTGGTACTCATACAAACCTATAATAATCTTTTAACAAATCAAGAGGATCTAACACAATTTCTGTTATGGAACAACATAGAATAAATTTTCCAAATTCAAAAAAATCTACTTTATTACTGGGGCATTCAAAGTAGATTTAAAAGATTTGAAAAATGTATTCTTTGTTGTACTATACTTTGTTGTTCGATGTGGGCCCTAAAAGAATGAAAAGTGTAAAAATCTAGAAAAGTTGTGTAATTTTGTTAAAAAACATTTTTTTTGTGCACCCTGTATAGGATCAAATATTTATATATGGCTTTTAAGTCAGGACACATTTAGGTATTACCAAAAAAAGTTTGACCGGGGTGAAAAAAATGAATGTGCTATTCCTAGCACCCTAAATTAGGGATAACATCAAAATTTTGACTTTTCTAGGTCACAACAAGGCCGTTTGTTGATAAAGAAATTTGAAAAAAATCAGAGTTCTTCCTTATTTATCCTAGATCTCCGTACTGTGCAAAAAGCATTTTTATTTATCTTTAATAGGCCCTAAAAAAAAATAATCTGGAGAAACGGCTGTGCGCCACCTCTAAATATTTTTTTAAAATTCTGAAAAAATAGCGTGGTAATCTACTCACCCCAATAAACAACTTTGGGTGGTAAGACCTTTAAAATTCAAAATAAGTCAAAACTCTGGGCACCCTACTGTATACCGCACATCCATATCATGATCCAATCGACTTCAAATTTTGTGTGCATCATAATGTCTGGTAGTACTACAATTCTACGTAATAGTATCGATTCTAGCATATACTTTTTTTTTCACGACCACCATACGTATATTAAGTTATCTTTTGCCTGTGCTTCCGAGATCACTAACAGAAAACATTCTAAAAAATACATTTACATTTGTAGCGACAGTCAGGATGCTTTTCTTACCATAACCTTTTGCAGGATAACATCAAACCGTATGGCCAACTGTAAACTAGTCCTAAACAGACTTGAGATAACAACTATCTCAACCCTTTAGGAAGCAAGAGGTAGGGCGTTATGTTTGGCTAATTTTAAAAATTGCGTTTTATTAAATTGGGTATTTTTAGAACAAAACAGCTTTTATTTTATTAAATATGCTGTTTAATAACTTTTTTGACATTTCTTGCTGTTGCAAAAGTTGAATATGAAATAAACTATATTTTATTACGCTAAGTTTATAAAGTAAATATACATATATCTTAGTACTGATATAATTATATTTAAACCTTTTTCATTGAGGAAATTTTTTGACTTGTATATAATTTAAACAATATAAACAATATTTTTTTTTTTTATTTAGGTATAGTTTTATTAAAAACGAATAAGTATCTGCCGAGAGCTTTCGGAATTTTATTCCATCTTCAGGGCATTGTCAATGCCAAGAAGAGCAAAGTCATTTTAACTGTCATGATGTCCCGCAATTTTATTTTAGTTTTTAAGTTTTAAAGTGTTTGTAATTGTCCTTATTGCTCTCAATGTATATTAAAACAACCATACTTCCCTTGCTGCATCCTGTAAGGCATTGACAATGTCAGTCCTGAAGATGGAATAAAATTCCGAAAGCGCTCGGCAGATACTTATTCGTTTTTAATAAAACTATACCTAAATACAAAAAAAATATTATTTACTTTTTCATTGAATTTAAAAAAAAAACTACTTTTTTTATGTTATGACGTAAAGTTAGTGTTTTTTGTGGACCACTGGGATAATATCTTCCCACCTATTATCGAATTAGTGACATGCGTATGCCCCAGATTCTTTAACAGATGTCAGGAGTATACTAATAATGTAAAATAATTAAGAGAATAGATTTTATTGCTGGGCACAGCTGTGGAAGGAATATAAATTCGGTGGGGAGAGAGTATCCCAAAGACAACTAAAGGATTTTTGTCAATCCACCCCTGCAGTGACCTCTCATGGCCCCTTTATCTGCCTTTAATTCAAATATACCTTTTTTATGGATTTACTCAAGGTTGAAAATTAAAACACTGTTAAATTTTTTGTGCGGTGTACCAGTAACCTTTAGAAAAGATCAGCTAGGTAAAGTCAGTTTAAAGAGAAATTCGATTTTTTTGTCAATCCACCCCTGCAGGGTCCTGTCACAGTCCCTTTATCTACCAAGACCTTTAATTCAAATGTCCCTTTCTACCTTCTATCATTAACGGTTACGAATTTGAACAGTGTTTACATCCAGTAGTCCAATACGTGTACTGCATATATGTTTATCAAACTAAACATTGCACAATTGTCAATTTCTATTTTACGTTTATAATTATTTCTGGCAATTAGGTTAATATGGGGAAAATGTGTTCTTTAATTCTTTAATTTTGAAATAAAGAGAATACCCTTTTCAAGGATGTGTCACAAGGGGTACAGGGTTCGTTACAAATGATTTTTTTTTATTGACAACACCCTCTTCCAGTCTTGGTATTTTTTGATAAGTAACCTATGCACCTTTAAAATAAAATTATTATTAAAAACTTCTATACGTCAATTTTTTTTTATTTGCATTTTTGTGAAAAATTTAAAATAATTTAAATTTTCACTTAATAGTAAAGTTATAAAATTGCCACATCGTAAATTATAATGCTATATATTTATAATTACCTTCAACTGTAGCTATGAAATTCCTTTATATAACCCCGCTTTACATCTTAAAATATTTTGTACAGGGACGGAGTTATGATTTTTTTAAGGGGAATAACATGATTTGTTTTCAAAACCTCACACTTATTTCATATAAGTTTTTTCATTGTTCCAGTACATATTACTGGTTTATTGCATGCAATGATAAATACCGTAAACCTTTGCAATAAAAACTAAAACTAAAAAGTATAACGTTTTTACAAAGCAATTTATTTTTTACCAGGTCTGAATATGTCATGTAATGTTACTCAGTGAATTAGTTCCCAATGGGTGCTTTTTAAAATGCGAAAATTTGACATATTAACGAGAACCCTCTCATTTTATTTTCACCTACACAAAAATGCTTCAGACCAAATTTTGCCAAAATCGCACAATTCCTAGAGGTCGCTACCAGCAAAAAAAAAGCATTTTTTTGTAAAATGCACATATTTTTTTTAAATTTATTAAAAATAAACATCATAAATGGATAAATTTGGGTTTAAAATAATCTACGTTAGTTGCTTAAGAAAAATCATGGTCATAGGTGGCATGGGGGGGGTCACGTGGCCCACCCCTAGGTATCGACATTTCAATGTTTTAAAAAAATATAAAACTTTTCCATTTTCCTTGCCAGATTTCACTTATTAATTATTTTTTTCATTGCTCCCCACCTATATCTAGCTGAAATACTATAAAAAATTATATTAACACTTTGTGAAGGATCACCTCTTAAATTTTGGCATGGCAGTTATTGATCACCCTGTATAATTATATTTAGATAAATATGACATCCCTAAAAATACAATATTTAAAAACAAACATCAATGGTTAATATTTTTTATTACCATTAAAAAGGATTTTGAAGTACATAAAAAAGAGTTTTAATCAATTTTAATTAAAAAACGCGTAGATTTAACTCAAATTACATTAAAAAATAAAAGCTTAAAGTTCTTAAATATTTCTTTATCTTAAGTATATATTTAACTATTTTGAATGTGAAATTAAATCTGCACTTTAAACAAATTAGATAGGTACACTAATGCTAGAGAAAACAACAACAAACCGTGAAGATATACCGGGTGTCCCAAATTTTACTTCCCGGTCAGTATCTCCTTTATTTTAAAATATAATAGCTTTAAAACTTATTAAATGGGATCAAAAGTTCCTTTAAATCTCACACCAAAACACACCCTTCATTAAATCACCCCCTTTGCTTCCAAGGGGGTGAGTTAATGAGGGGTGTGTTTTGGTGTGGGATTTAAAAGTGCTTTAGTCCAATTTAATATGCTTCATCAAGTTTTTATCATTTAAAATAACGGATATATTGTCCGGGAAGTAAAATTTGGGACACCCGGTATAATGCTTGGCATTGTATAAACAATGACGTGGATCGCATTTTTCCTTTAATTTTTTTAGATTTTTTTATGCGGCTACTAGAACCTTTTTTGTTTTTGGAGGGATTTTTTTTTAATTTGGTACGATTGATTTTTTTTATACAAGCAGGTAAGTGGATCAGAATTTTTGTTCCACTAATTTTGTTTACTTTTTTATGTTTAGCCCCCCATAACTTTCCTATTTTTTAGAGGAATATTTGAAATTTCAACAGTTATTTTTACCTAAAAATATAAAGTCGATCGGATTTTTAATTCTTGATATATCGTGCGGATAGACAGGCGCACAGACAAATGCACAGGCATTTTTAAAGGTTGTTTAGAATTGTATATAATGCACATTAGCGAAAATAATTTTGATTTTCGATTTTTTTTATTTTTTTTTCGGATATCGAAGTAAACCTCTAAAACTTCTCCGCTGTGGAACTGCTAGGAGTATTACAAACAGATTAAACTAAATAAAGTAATTAGTATTTGCTTTAAAATAAATTATATAGAGCTCTTACTGTTCCAATTAAGATAACGTGTTAAAGTTTTTTCCTACGACCTAGTTTGTAGTAGTTAGGGTCTATTTTCCACCCGTAGCCTACGACAACGGTTTGAAAGTGACAATCATCTGATTTACATATCTGCTGTCAGAAAATTAGTAAACGTCAAACATATAACGGACAAACGAATTTTAAGATCATTTTTGCGTTTTTTTGTTGTGTTAGGTCGTAAGAAAAATAGTATAAGCACTTTGACGCAAACCATTTCAGTGCACATCGAGTACTTTTTTTACACTCTCGTGCACTAAAAACTAGGTTTGCGTACTCGGTGCGTAATATACTATTAACTTTAGTTACACTATAGTATCGGGATGGCCCTATTACCTAGTGGTCAATCGCCGATGGCCACTGTGATTTCTGGTGTCTTTTATAGTCTCCATATAATGGATAAATGAGGATCAAGATCAGGAGAAAGAGAATCAGGATAAGGTTTAAACATTTTTTTCTATTTTGCGACTCTTATAAGCTCATAATCACACATTTTGCGTGTTCTTATAGGCCTATAAGAGGTTTCTAGTTTTTTTTTTTATTTTGGGTAATACAGGAAAAACGACAATCGCTTGAGGTTTTCTGTGCAAATTTCAGCACCGATTTTTAGTTTAGTTTTCTACAAAATTGTATTTTAAATTAATTTTCACCATGTTGAAATTGTGGCTTGGTTACTTGCAGTGAAAAAAAGTAGAGCTGACTGTAAAAGATATCAAAATATCGTTTGTTCTATGAATTACAGACAGCGAAAATTTTAATCCTAAATCGGTCATCAATTTAAATACAAGTTTTTTAAATTTTAGAGAAAAATAGAAAAAAAAGTATAAAGCACTCATTTCATAACACCTTTTTCAGGGCACTAGTACTTTAGAAAACTTGCCGCAAGCGACTCGTTTTGTATAATTGTTAGTCGTTTTTGGATTTCTCTAAGTTGTTGACGTCATAACTGCATATAGTTAAAAACATATATTTAAAGGGTATTTTATCTCTAGACATAACCACCGTTTAAAATTATATTTCACGTACTTAAATATAACTTTGGGCTCAAAAAGATAACTTTTCTTTGATAAAAACAAACTGACCTAGGAATTTGACAGTATGCGACAGTTTTTTTTCCTCATTGTTTATACTTATACTATCTTTTGATTGGTTTCTTATTTTAAATAACATATAACTCGTTTGGACTTTTATATATATATAAATATTTAAATTATTATATAATATAAATATTTATGCGTGCGGAAAAGGCCTTCTTTCCACACGAGCAGGGTTAAAATAAAATATACTTTTATATTTTATTAAATAAATCGAAATAAATATAATTTTTCAATAAGAAAATCAATTAACAGGTAAAAAATTTAAACATTTTTATAATATTATGAATAAATATAACAAGAATAACACTACACAAGTAAGAAATTAAACAATATTTATGCGTGCGGAAAAGGCTTTCTTTCCACACCCATATGCGTGCGGAAAGAGTGATCTTTCCGCACTCTTGTAGGAAAAAATGCTTTCGGTGGAACTGTTGATAGGCAACTTCATGTACAACGCATATTTTATTAATATCAGTGACCACTGACTTCACAGATAGCAACATAACCTCAAAAACACTTAGAAATCATTTTTATTTTCAGTTGTAACGCATTATCTTTACTAAAGCCGTCCAGACTCGTCCAGTAATTTTCTGGAAAAGTAAGATCCATTTCATAAGATGGAAGTCCTAACTAGTCCATAGAAAAAAAGGATTCCTTGAACCAAGGATAAGTCCTTGAATAAAGAGGACGGATATTCATTCAAAAACCCGTGCTCTTCACTCAAGGACATGAACTTTGGATTAAAGAAATTTTAGCCTTAAAACAAGAGAATATGGCCTTGAACATATCGAAAGCCACATGTTCTTGGTTTGGACTGTACTGCCATACTACGCTAGAAAGCAGTAACTCCATTTGCGACGTTTTGACGTCAATTCTAATGTAATATTTTGAAAACACCGCTATGCGACAAATGGAGTTACTTTCTAGCATAGTAGGGCAGTGTACTATTCATATATTTTTTTTAAATTAAATTTGCTTTCACGTTTTAAACGTTATTTATTCAAGTCTTAAATAAACACCCACTAGCTTTCAAAATATTTTTAAAATATTTGTAGAACGCATCTAAGGAACAAAATAAACCCACAAATTACTAAATAAATATAGAGAATTTATGATTTCACGACTTTGACAAACAAATAAAAGCTCAAGCTCTTAATTCCTATTTTGGCAGTTATAGAGGGTGTTTAAAAAATATATACATTAATTTACTTCAAAAAATATTTGCGACAATGGCAACGTCAAACTTTTTGCATTATCTTATCCATACTCATAATTCGGAAATCAGTTTCTGATGTATACACTGTAGCCCAAACTTACACATAAAAGTACCTTGTGTGTAAAAAAAACTAAAACTAATAAAGATGTACTTAGGTATCATACTTAAATAAATATAAATTATAAATTTAATAATTAAATTAAAATTAAATAAATGTATAAGGCACCTCCCTCATTATTTGAATATGACAGATGGAGTGTTATTCAATTGTTGTCAAGAACCAATACAATACAATACAATATAAGTGTGGTTGTGAAGCATGGTACTGCCTTTCAAATCACTGCGACCAATGCGATCAATTGTGAATTCCCTTTGCAATTTAGTCCACATCAAACTTTAGGCTTTCAAAGAAGCCTAAGAGTTTTTTGGGGGCTACTTGGGATATATCTGCAGGTCTTGGATATACCTGTTTTAGATATTGTAGCCTTTTGCGAGCAATGGCTTCGCAGAAGCACATAATGTGTTCGGCCGTTTCTGGTGCTTCTGAGCATAGACGGAAAATGTCGATTTCAGATTTTCCCATTTTTTCAAGATGATCTTAACGGGCAGTGTCCGGTTAACAGCCCTGTATAGGTCTTTAGGTCCACCTTGCTGAGATCGAGTAATTTTCTTGTTCGTTTAGGTTCATATTTTATGAATATTTTGGCCTGTCTTAAGTTTTGGTCTTTCCAATATCGAGTTTTGATTTTGGTTTCCCATCTCTTAATTGCCTTTACCTGATCGCTTTTGTTAAAGCCACAGAAAGGTTCAGGGCCAATAAATTGAGCGCATGCTCCCTCTCTCGCGAGAGAGTCCGCAAGATCCAAGGCTACCTTGATTGCTATACAAAAACATTTCTTTACTATTTGGGACACCCTGTATACAAAGAACCTAAAAAGCATAAACAGCAAAATCTATAAATACTTTTTTTATTTTCCTCTGAAGCAGGCACACAGGGAAAACATCAAATATGAAGTATTTGTGATACTTGTATTACCTAGAAACTTTTGCAAGTAAACAAATACTTTATATAACAATATTTAACTAATTAAAAAAAAAAAACAGTGAATTATGAATTAAACATAAAAATATAAACTAAATAATATTAGAAAGGCATAAATATTAATTCGGTAAAAATTGCAAATACTATTGATCTAGGTAAGTAAAATACGTATTTAACTTCAGTCAAGAAATAAATTTCATTTAAGTGGTTTTAAAAATTTTTAAAATAATGTTTTTTTTATTTCTTTTTTGTTAGAAAGAAAAAGATATCATTGTGAAATTTTGTAGTTATGTTTATTTATATTCAAAGAATACAAAAAAAATAAAAAGTGCCATCTTTGGCCATAATTTTTTTTTGAAAAAAAAACACCAGAAAAGGTGTCTGTATTATTAAGTATTGAAGTCGCTATAGCCCGAACTAGAAAAAACATTTTTGGTCAAAAAATAACAAAATGGCGGACCTTTTTTTTTCATTTTTTTTTATCCAAACGCCCGGTATTATAGGGACCACTTTTTTTGATGTTTTTTTTTTTTTTCAAAAACTTGGCCAAAAAATCTAAAAAAAATTGTTGTATTCTTTGAATAGAAATAAACTTACCTACAAAATTTTACAATGATATCTTTTTTGTTTCTATATAAAAAAAATTGTTAAAAAAAAGGTAATTTTAAAAATTTGCTTCCTGTATTAAGAAAACTATTTGAATAATTTATTCGCAACCAACTTTTAGAGCTAATAAAGCATAAAATTCCCAAGCACCAATTTGGTTTCAGAATGCAATATTATAGGCTTAATATTACATTAAATGTAAACAGGGGCTGAAGGACTCCGGTCGATGGCCATTTGTAAGACTGTTTAGTAGTACAATAAATGACGTTTATTATTATTATTATTATTATTATTAAAATTTGAAAACATTTGAGTAACTTGATCTGAATATAAAGTACTTGTTTTTTAAGAAATAATTTCTCTGTGTGAGTAATAATTTGTAAATATAATAAAGCTTTTTCTTAAATTACACTGGTCGACAAATCTGAAGATTTCTCTAACTGAGATTCCAGACATAGGTTTATACTAATTTTGTGTCGCTGAATCCAAATCCGAAGGCCGTTTGTCTCCATCACCCTCAGATTTTTTTATATCATAAAAAAAGTTAAAATTAGGGAAATCGATTTTGTGTAATTACAAGAAAATGCTTTGACTTATCACATTAAAATTAAGTACGGTTAATAGTGGTAATATAAGTTATTTATTCCCCTACTTACCCAAAAATACAATTGTGTGTATGTCAGAAGCCTGCGTTCTAAAGTGTTTCTGTAATATATTTCTCCAACAAAATTTATGTTTAAGAATTTTACAATTTCGATAAAAAATTATTATTTATTGATTAATTTTACGTAAAAAACATATTGGACCTTTTGATCAAAGGCAATAGTTTTCGAGAAAAATAGGTTTAAACATATCTCTGCAAGTTCCCCTAGGAAAAAAACTGCTGCCAACAAGATAATACTTTCTCCTATAGGTCTAGGTTAATTAAAATATAAATAAAAATAAATAAATTAATTAAAAAAAAAAAATAAATTATTTTTTTCCGAAAAAAGTCTCTTTTTTCGTTTTAACGAAAAATAAATTGAAAAAAAAATAAAAAAATTTTTAACTCCATTATACCCCCTTACCCCACCCCGATTTTTATAAAAAAAATATCCTAGCCACACAGAAAAAGGTCAATAGTTTTTTTTCCTATGTATTTTGAGGCGCTGAATCCAAATTTGAAGTCAAAATAGCACCTTATCCAATTAGTTTTCCAGGTGATGTGCTATTTTGACTTCAAATCCGGATTAAGCGCCTCAAAATAAATAGGATTAAAAAAACTATTGACCTTTTTTTGTGTGGATACGATTTTTTTTTTGATAAAAATGGGGGTGGGGTAAGGGAGTAAAATGGGGTTAAAACTTTTTTTTAATTTTTTTTTCAATTTATTTTTCGTTAAAACGAAAAAAGACACTTTTTTCGGTTTTTTTTTTTTAATTTATATATTTATTTTTATTTTTATTTTAATAAACCTAGTTCTATAGGAGAAAGTATTATCTTGTTGGCAGCAGTTTTTTTCTTAGTGGAACTTGCAGAGATATGTTTAAACCTATTTTTCTCGAAAACTATTGACCTTTGATCAAAAGGACCAATATGTTTTTTACGTAAAATTAATCAATAAATAATAATTTTTTATCGAAATTGTAAAATTCTTAAACATAAATTTTGTTGGAGAAATATATTAAAGAAACACTTTAGAACGCACGCCTCTGACATACACACAATTGTATTTTTGGGTAAGTAGGGGAATAAATAACTTATATTACCACTATTAACCGTACTTAATTTTTAATGTGATAAGTCAAAGCATTTTCTTGTAATTACACAAAATCGATTTAGCTAGTTTTAACTTTTTTTATGATATAAAAAAATCTGAGGGTGATGGAGACAAACGGCCTTCGTATTTGGATTCAGCAACCCACAATTAGTATAAACCTATGTCTGGAATCTCAGAAGGAGAAATCTTCAGATTTGTCGACCAGTGTTATTTTATCAAGCGAATCTAGATTCGATCATCTGATAAAATGGAATAAACTTTCCTACACATGGGTTGACCTAAACCACGTTTACGTACTGTATCTACTTATAAATAAAACGAAATAAATATTTACTGGATAAATAAAACGAAAAAAGTACAACTCAATCAAATTCGATCAAATTGCAAATGAACGTGCTAACCAATTCATTGGCGTACAGTTAAAACCCAGATTAATGCGAAATATATGATATACCCTATCACAAATGATTAAAATAACTATAAAAGAATCATTACGTTATCGTACAGTTGGACCCACAAAAAAACACAAGATTTAAATATCCTAAAATGTCAATTTTACTAATTAAGAGGATGGACCGCATGAAATATAAGTTTCTTGGTTTTAATAAATTGTAAATTGTAAAATCAAAAAAAAAAAAAATTATTTGATAGTTTAAGTAAGATTTTAAGAAATAGGTTAGATTAATTTGATAATTAATTTTTTTCAAACTTTATTACAAAAAATGCATGCAAATAATGTTGAATATTAAAAAAATAATAACAATAAATAATAAACTGAAAAAACATTTAGAATATTTAATCAAATCAAAAATTAAAACACAATATTTAGTAAATCTTATGAAAAAATAAAAAATTGAACTCTACTAACCAAACATATAATTTATGAAAATTGGGAAAATTAGCTCAGCAGTCTAAGGCATCGATATAGCATTGACACTGAGCTGATGATCGTGAGTTCAAACCTCACTGGCGCCTATTGCCTTTTTCAGTTAATTAATAATTGAAATTTGGCGAAGGCGTACTCCCTAGATATATTGGTTCGAAACTCAATTAAAGCCGGTGGATCCCTCTACTACTAGCCAACACAAGTCCTGAACTTAGGGGATGCCTAATTAAGTAGAATAGTACTAGGTTAAAAAAACAAACATAATATGTTATATTATATGATTTTCGTTTAAAAAAAGTTTTTCCGGAGGTTTTTTTTCGCTTTTTTAATCTTGGAACTACCAATGCGGAGACGGGCGATGGTTTTTGACCCAGGAAAATTTGTATTGTTTATAGCATGCACCACTTCTTGTACGGAAATGCGTCATTAAGAGGATAAATTAAACAAAATAATGTTTAATTTAAATTGTTATTCTATTTGTCATGAAAGTTTGATAAAAATAGAAAATAATTAATGTTTGTTTGTTTGTTTGTTTTAACCTCGTACTATTATTTTTATTTACTTAATTAAGCATCCCCGAAGTCCATGAATTGTGTGGGCTAGTAGTAGAGGGAACCACCGGCTTATACTGACTTTCAAACCAGGTTTTATAGTGTCCTCTTCATTTACGCCTTCGCCAAATTTCAATTATTAATTAACTGAAAAAGGCAAATCGTCGCCATGGCGCCACTGGCGCGCCAGTGAGAATCGAACTCACGCTAGTTGTAGTAGACTTGTCATGTACAGACGCGGTAGACCTATCCTATGATAACAGTTTGCATTAATAAACAATAACAAATTTTGCTACTTTTATTAAATTACTTTTTCTATTTAGTAAAGAAATACAAAAATATTAAGTACTACTCACGTGTGAATAAGTTATAAACATTTTAAAACTATAATTTTAAACAGAATTGTAAACAGAATTCATAAAATCTTCTTTGCAATTTATGAACAAAATACCTTAAAAAACTATTTTATTAGAACAGATAATTTAGTCCATATACAAAATTATAATCTTTTCAGAAATGATAGGTTATATGCTCGTGGTGGGGGAGTCTGCGTTTATTTGTCATCACCTGTGTTTGATACTGCGTCTGTCACTGTACTAGATATTAATATTCCTTATATTGAAAGCCTTTGGTTGAAAGTTAAGTTGTCCGGTTATGAATTTATTATTTCTTGCATATACAGGCCTAATACTACTTTAGTTGATTACGATAAAATTTTAATTGATCATATTAACTCTATTATAGAGCAATATGAAAACGTTATCATTTTTGGTGACTTTAATTTTCCGAATATTAAATGGCCTTTAGAATTACCAATAGTTGGGAATGACTCAGCTGCATTATTTTCAAGCTTGATTGTTGAAAGTAATCTCTCCCAAGTGGTCACTCAGCCAACTCGTTTTAGAAATACTAACAACCCCTCCTTGCTTGACTTGATTTTAATTACTGATGAAAACTTGTTTGCTTCACTTGAATATTTGCCCCCTGTTGGTATATCTGATCATTGCTGTTTGGTCGCTAACATGCAAGTTTTATCTCCTCCCTCTGCGCAAAAATTGCCTATAAAAAATTATTGGAAAACCAACTTTGATAATGTACAGACTGACTTAGAAAATGTTAACTGGGAGCTTATGGAGGATATGTCATTAAGTGAGCAATGGAATTTCAAGATTATCAGTTTCTCTGATCTTCATACTCCTTTAATCTATAGAACTAATAAGAAATTTCTAAAACCTTGGTTTAATAACAAACTTTTTAATTTATATAAAAATAAACGCACGCAGTGGCAAAGATTTAAAAGATCTTTACTACAAATTGATTTTGATCTTTATCGTTCTACGTCAAATAAATTAGTATTAGAATGCCGGAAAGCCAAAACCAATTATGAAGAAAACTTGTTACTTAATGGTCCTAAACCATTTTTTAAATATGTTAAATCCAAACTTGCGTCCAAAGTTTCTAAGCCCATTTTAAAAGACAACAATGGTAATGTTATTGAGGACGATCAGATTATAGCATCTATTTTTGCTGATAACTTTTCCAAAAATTACACAGCTGAACCCCCTGTAGACCTTATTGATTTGCCTTTAATTCCTAGAGCTGAACTGTTTATTTCTGATATTAATATTAACGAGGAACTAGTTCTAAAAGAATTACACAATATTAAGGAATCCGTATCGGCGGGCCCTGATGGCATTCGATCAATTATATTAAAAAGATGTAAAAATCAGATAGTTGCACCATTAACACGCATACTTAAACATTCTTTTGATCCTTCTTGCATTCCGACTATTTGGCAAACTGCATATGCTATCCCTATCTTTAAGAAAGGTGATAAATTCAATCCGAGTAATTATCGTTCCGTTTTCATTAGCTCTACATGCAAAAAAATCTTAGAACGAATTATCGTTAAACAAATAACAGAATTTGTCATGGATAAGGGTCTAATTCCTAACGAACAACATGGCTTTTTGCCGGGGCGAAGCGTATTAACAAATATGCTTATAGCAATTAATTCCTGGTCTAAATCACTGGATAAGTCTGAGCCGGTCGACATAATATACATAGACTTCGAAAAAGCCTTTGATAAGGTTCCCCATTCACGCTTACTGTGGAAACTTGATCATTTTGGAATAAGAGGCAAACTGATTCTTTGGATTAAACTATTTTTAGGTAATTTAACATTTCGGGTTAAAATTAATAATTCATTTTCTGATTTATTTAATATTATTAGTGGTGTATCTCAGGGCTCGGTTTTGGGGCCCTTGCTCTTCTTACTCTATACACTTGATATTAAGACTGTACTCAGGTTACTTGCTTTATTTTTTGCCGATGATATTAAATTCTTCGTTAATCCCAAACTTAATGCTAAACTAATCCAAGATGATTTAAATGCAATTTATAATTGGTCCCTAAAATGGCTTATACCAATTAATTTAAATAAATGCTCTGTATTGCATATGGGTTTTAACAATCCAGAATTAAGTTACTACATTGCTAACTCTCAGGTGGCCGTGGCTGAAGAACAGGTGGATCTTGGCATAACTATTACAAAGGACCTATCTTGGTCTCCACAAGTTTTAAAAGCTGTCAAGCGTTGTAATTCTTTATCATTTATGATTAAAAAAGCCTTTCCAAATCCCTCCCCTAGGTTCATACTTATGACTTATAAAACGTATATACGTCCTCACCTTGAGTTTTGCATACAAGTTTGGAACCCGTGGCGCATTGGCGATATTGAGCTTATGGAAAAAGTGCAAAGAAGATTTACAAAACTACCAGCGGTTCTTAAAAATGTCCCTTACGATGAAAGACTTAGAATTCTAAATCTGCCATTACTAGAAGATAGACGCAAGCGTGGTGACCTTATTCTAGCCTACAAAATCCTACATAATTTGTTTAATTGTAATCTCAATTTTATTTTTAGTTTGGATGTTGATCAACGACTCCGTGGTCACTCTTTAAAATTGGCCAGAGAAAGGTTTTACAAATGTGTACGAGAACACTTTTTCACAAACAGAATTTTTAATTCTTGGAATGGACTTCCTGAATCGGTTATTTGTGCGACATCAACTAATATGTTTAAAAATAGACTTGATGAACTTACCTAATCTAAGTTTATTTGTGTTATTACTTATTTTCTTATTTTTGTATGCTTTTACTAGTCATTTTGAGCATCACAAGTTTTATAAACTTCTGCTCTTTACTTCATAAACATTAAGGCAAATGTTTAGTGTATAACAGACTTGATTTCAACAATGTTTTTGAAGTAGCATATTAACTGTATAACCTTTAAAACTTGTAGGGAACCAATGCAATTATAATTATCTATTTCTTTTCCTATATCTATGGTCGATGCTTCATAAAAATCACCTGGAATTGAGGTTATGTCAAACCCCGTCGATTAGATCTCTCTCCACGCCAAATCCAGTGCAACATTTAGGTAGACTTCACCTCCACGCCACCTCCGCTGAAAACAAATCAACATTAATGCCATATCCAGAGAAATGATAAATGATCTAAACCCGTGAGTTTTTTATTAAGCCTTATGGGTCGAGACCCTCGATAACTATTAATTTATAGATAGCGTAGCGCTGACAACATCATAGATAGTATATAAGGGACGAAGATCCAAATAAATTCGGAGGAGGTTCGTAGCCCTGATTTATTTTTAACCGTTTTTCTAACCAGTTTAAAATAAAATTAAGGTATAATTTTAATTTAAGTGAATTATTATTAATTAAAAATAGTTGATCAAATAAATTTTCAATTAAAATTAAATTATGAAATCAATAAAACAAGCCTACAAAATAAAAAAATTCTCTGTCCTAAGGTTCTAATCCACTATTTCCTTCAATAATTATTGAAGTTATACACTTTATATACGATTTGTAAAAAAACTGAGCAATTAATCTTTTTTTTTTATTGTGAAATCGGTTTCAGTCCATCAAAAAACATAGGAAATTATGTATTTGAACCATAGGACAAAAATAGTATATTGTTTTACTAAGAGTAAAAGTGAAGCTTTTTTTTACTAGTCTGTAGAATTTACTGACGACGGGAAGCGGAATCCGGAAACTACAGACGAGTAAAAAAGCACTTATCCTCTGAGTTAAACATACTATTTTTTCTTCAAGCATCCTATATATATATATATTTTTTTAATATTCATTTTTGAATTTAATTTATTCAGTAATAAAGCATGTTTTTTTTATTAAAATAGGCCAATAGGCCCTTTCGAAATAAACTTAAACCTTCCTTAGCTCATCTTAAATTTTTTTCGTAGGCTAAATCGTACACTTTTCGCCATTTCGATGGTAACTTGTCTAATGTAGCATTTGCAATTACGCAGAGATTTGAACCATATATTATTCTTCAGTCATTTTTAGTCAATTTCACACAAAGTTTTTGCACAGAATCTCGACTCAACCACCTGTTTACATAATAAACAAACAAGTTTGAAGTATGGCTCTGGTCAAAGTCAAAGAGTGCTGCCGCCAGTAGTGTTTTTGCTAACTAACTTTTTTTACGGCTGATGAACTCATTTTTTTACTGTAAAAAAATAGATCACTTCTAACTAGTGTGTTCAGTTATAAAATATGAACATTTTAGTACGCTTGAAGAAAAACTTTTTTTTTAGGATTCTGTGCACAGGTGGAGGTGCACAATGTCACAAAAAAAATTCTCTGTCCTAAGGTTCTTTTCCCTATGTTTTTTGATGCGATGAAACCGATTTCGCCATAAAAAAAAGATTCGTGGCGCAGTTTTTCCACAAATCGTATATAAAGTGTATAATTAAGACCACTTTACACATATAGCATGAGGACAATTGGACATTGATTTGCCTTTTGACGGAGCAAGTTGTACTCAAGTTTGGTGCTATATATTGCAAGGTAAACAGTGCTGCCAACCAGTCAATTTTGACGTGTCTCTGCGTTTGTTGACAAAAACATAACCTAGCATTTGATTTTTTAAGGAAGTTTTTTAGTTAGACAGACCGACCTATTATTAATAATAATAATTATTAACATGTGCAGTTGCTACTATATTAGTAAAATGAAATCGATTTGGTAACTTTTTTTCCTGGTTGGTACCACGAAAATAGCCATAAAACTTGCGTGAAAATCGCCGAAAAGTAGAACATGTTCTAAATAATTTGATGGCACGGAAATGGCCTCAAACTTGCCTGAAGGCATGCGCAGTGACTAAATCATTCTTGCAACAAACTTGCATAGTATCAAACTTGCGCACAAATTGCTCCGTGTAAAGTGGCTTTTAGTAATTATAGTAATTATTAATTACACAGGCCAACAAAATTTCAACATTTGAAAGCTGATTTGGATCTAACAACTAATTTTGGGTAATTAAGTTATGCTGATTTAGAATATAACTTTCGTTTTTGTCCATCACATAAGGGTTTTGAAAAACCGCACAGTGGGCCAAGAAAAAAAAACAGGAACAAAATTCTGACTTTTTTTCGAATAAAATAACAAACATTTAAAAAAAAATTCCGCGCCAAAATTTTATTTTTGTTTCGATCTTTCTAAAAATGCGTCAAATAGCTTCTTTTGATTATGTTGATGTAGACCAATGCCCATAACTTAAAAACTCTAAGCTTCATATTAAAGAATGAAATTTTTGGCATGGCTTATAGCTGAAAAAAATTATTCGTGATGGAAACAAAAAAATGCTTGTTTGGCAGCCGGTTAGTCTTCACTACGCTAGAAAATAAAATCATCCGATCACAAAATCCTTGTTGGTTTGTGTTATTAAAATTTATATACTTTATATACGATTTGTGAAAAAAACTACGAGATTAATCTTTTTTTTATGGCGAAATCGGTTTCAGCGCATCAAAAAAACATAGGAAATAGTGGGTTAGAACCTCAGGACAGAGAATTTTTAATTTTGTAGACTTGTGTAATTAATTAGTAGTCTTTAATTATAATTAATAATTACAATAATTATGATTATTATTCAGCGTATATAATCTAGTTTATAAAATATTTATTTTATCAACCGGTGTTTTCGATTTAAATTAATATTTTAAATAAAAAAAAAAATAACATAACTTAGAAAGGAATTTGACCATCCTATTCATTAACAAACACAGTGCCACGTTTTTTCCATATAAAGAAGCATAAATCCTTTAGAAAACTCTTTTACAATTAACCCTAGACAAGCCTTAATACCACTGACCCAAAATAGAATACCAGTGGTATTTAGCTTTTGTATGAGTACCTGCTAAATAAAAGATAAACAATATTGTTTTTTGTGATATTCCAATATTGCTCTGTAGGGTTACAACTATTATATAAAAAAAAACGACCCGATGATCTTTTTTCCACGTCAAATTACTTTTGAAAGCTAAGTGAAAATCATGGGGGCAAAAACATTGTAAATTAGTGTATTTTCTAGTGTCTGATTTTGATCAAGTTGTCCAATTGTTTTACTTGATATAGCAATAAAGTTTATTTTTATTTAATAAATATAATAAAATAGCGTACTTATCGATAAAAAAAAGAACGCCACTGTTTCCAATCTGTTGGTAAATATTAAATGAGACTTTCATTTCTTAAGGTAAATATTAAATGAGGCTTTCATTTATTTTTCTACTTGTGAATTTCGTCTACGGGTCTGCCCTATTACAACGTATTATTGCCAAAGGAAGGTATGTACTCATGCAAAAAAGAGCTGTGAATATCCATCATTTGTGCTCGGATCAAGGTATTCATTTGGATTAGTATGATTGATATCAAAACAGTGTCTGATTTTGATCAAGTTGTCCAATTGTTTTACTTAATATAGCAATAAAGTTTATTTTTATTTAATAAATATAATAAAATAGCGTACTTATCGATAAAAAAAAGAACGCCACTGTTTCCAATCTGTTGGTAAATATTAAATGAGACTTTCATTTCTTAAGGTAAATATTAAATGAGGCTTTCATTTATTTTTCTACTTGTGAATTTCGTCTGCCCTATTACAACGTATTATTGCCAAAGGAAGGTGTGTACTCATGTAAAAAAGAGCTGTGAATATCCATCATTTGTGCTCGGATCAAGGTATTCATTTGGATTGGTATGATTGATATCAAAACAGTGTCTGATTTTGATCAAGTTGTCCAATTGTTTTACTTAATATAGCAATAAAGTTTATTTTTATTTAATAAATATAATAAAATAGCATACTTATCGATAATAAAAAAGAACGCCACTGTTACCAATCTGTTGGTAAATATTAAATGAGACTTTCATTTCTTAAGGTAAATATTAAATGAGGCTTTCATTTATTTTTCTACTTGTGAATTTCGTCTACGGGTCTGCCCTATTACAACGTATTATTGCCAAAGGAAGGTGTGTACTCATGCAAAAAAGAGCCGTGAATATCAATCATTTGTGTCGGGTCAAGGTATTCATTTGGATTGGTATGATTGATATCAAAACAGTGTCGTATTTTGATCAAGTTGTCCAATTGTTTTACTTAATATAGCAATAAAGTTTATTTTTATTTAATAAATATAATAAACTAGCATACTTATCGATAAAAAAAAAGAACCCCACTGTTACCAATCTGTTGGTAAATATTAAATGAGACTTTCATTTCTTAAGGTAAATATTAAATGAGGCTTTCATTAATTTTTCTACTTGTGAATTTCGTCTACGGGTCTACCCTATTACAAGGTATTATTGCCAAAGGAAGGTGTGTACATGCAAAAAAGAGCTGTGAATATCAATCATTTGGGCTCGGATCAAGGTATTCATTTGGATTGGTATGATTGATATTTTTAATAAAGGTAATTTTTACTAAAACAATGAATTTGATCAGATATTTTCTTTCACTATTTTAATTATTTCTTTTTTAATGTTAAAGGAACGTTCAAGTATTACGTAACGCTCCTAGGGGGGTGGGGGTCATATTGGAGTCCATGTTAATGGTATAGGAAAATAGCGTTACAGAGGGGGTGGGGGCCCAAAATGAACAAAATTTGCTTTACGTAATACTTGAACGTTCCCTAAGCCCCGATAACTTTTTTGTTATTGGGGGGATTCTCTTTAATTTTAATAAGCTTTGTAGCCATATTAATATTGATTTTTCTAAAAAATTTGTAGATCGAATTATGTTTTCTTGAGCTATTGTGCGGACAAGAAAACGTGAAATATGGACTGACGGACAGACGGACGGACATTTTAAAAAGTTTTTTAGAATTGTATATATTTTTTATATTGCAATTTTCAAATTTTTGTAAAAAAATGTATTTTTGTCCATTTGCCCCCCTTGCGCGATCCAATCCCGAGCGAGAACTTTTGATAACATACCTGTGTGCCAAATTTCAAGTCTTTAGCTTGAAGTGTTTTTAAGTTATCGTGCTTAAAATATTTTCCGGACAGAACGATCGACCGATCGACCCATCAACCGACCGATCGACCCATTGACCGACCGTCATAAAACGCAAAAATACGCAAAAAAAATTGAAAATTTTTGAACGAATTTTAAAATTTTTAAAATTTTTAAAATGGCAAAGCAAAATAATCTCAAAAAAAATTGTTGGAAATTTCCTTCTTAACAAAATTAGTTAAGACCTATCCAGAAGCTTACGTAAGAACATAAAACATAAGAATGCAGTGCTGTGATTGGATTACAAGATACATGGCGGCATATCAAGCCAATGACGGCATCGCATTGTTATGTATTACGTTCTTATGCGAGCCTGTGAATAGGACCTTATGTGAATTTTTATCGTAAGATGCATCTTTACCGAGATAACCGCACCCACCCCTAAAATTCAAGATAGCGAACACCCCTTACGCAAATAACCCGGTGAAAAATTATCAGGAGTGTTCCGTAACAATTTGCTACTACCCTTTAAAATATCAGCCCGTGCGCATTTTTTGCAATTTCAACATAGAAATTCTTCGTCATTTGACTGGACTATAAATATATACTGCCCCACTAAGCTAGAAATCAGTAACTCTATTTGTCACCTATAGTTAAGAATAAGATGCAAGTTGCTTGCAAAACAACTTTACACTACGATATTTTAAGAAATCTTTGACATAGAGACTTGAAATTTGGAACAAATATTGTTGACTACTTATAAAATCTTTGTTCCAAATTTCAAAAAGTCACTGGGTCAAAGGGTTTTTGAAATATCTTAGTGTAAACTTGTTTTACAGGCGACTTGTATCTTTTTCTCTTCTATAGCAATGTTTTCCTGTTAACTCTGATGTAATATTTTGAAAACGTTGCTATTAACAAATGGACCTACAGCTTTCTAGCTTAGTTCGGCAGTATAGTACTCATCTGCTGTGAAGCTGCGTAGTATACTAACAATTTCTTTTTTTTTTTTTTTTTGGCGTAAGTATACAAGATTTGAATCTATTAAGACTTTTATCGTATTCTAATGCAATCAGTCCTTGTAAAAATAATCTATATTCAAATTACACTGTAATAACACAGATTTGTTTTAACCTTTAGAATTATATAACACAGATTTTTCAACAGGTTTTGAATATATGTAAAGTAGGGCTCTGGATTAGGTCTTTACTTATTCAGCAGACAGATAAAAAAACATAACTAGATGAACAATTGTAAGCATCTTAGCAAAATATCGGCACTTTTGCCATAACCTCAAAAAAAAACATAACACCGGCATACAAAAAAAAAATATTCCCTAGTGGGGTAGACCAGACTAGTCAATTCTCACGTATTTTGGGTCTCTGAATCTGAATCCGAGGTCATAATTTAAAAGTTAGCTTTCAAAATGGCGGATTAGATTTTTTAAAGTTTTTCGGAAAATTTAATCTGCCATATTGGATCCGCCATTTTTAATTTTGAAAAACTGGCACCAGATTCGTAATCAGCGTCTCCAAAAACCTCCGAGTACCAAGTTTCAAGCAAATCTGAGCAACTTTAAAAAATCTAATCCGCCATATTGGATCTGCCATTTTGAACGCTAAGTTTTAAACTCTGACCTCGAATTCAGATTCAAAATACGTAAGAATTGACTAGTGTCCCACTCGAGATTTGGATTCGGATTCAGCGACACCATATCAGAATTTTTTTTGTGTGTGGCTGTGTTATCTTAGGAAAATGCCATCCTACAATTGGAATTGTAATAGTTTTTATTTATTTTTGTAACTATTTTAAAAATATAATTAGAAAATACTTGTATCATACAACTTGCATATATGTATGCAAGCAGAATAAAATACATATAATTTGTAAATGAATAATCCATACGTATTATGTAACCTTATGTTTGTTCATAAAACGCTGAATATTGTATGCATGGTTTAAATAATATATATTGTTACCTGCGTTTATTTTAACCTTAAATGTAAAAAATTTTGTGCAAAATAATTTTTATTTTAATTTTGTTATCAATGTTTGCATTTTACAAAACTCAATTCAAATTAAATATAAAAATAGTACAATACTGGCTTTTTGTTTAATTTGTTTTTTAAACTAAAATGATTTTAATGGGGTTATCATTTTATATAAAAATATCGAGGTTTTTGTTTTATCTTGTCTATAAATATAGTTATGTGCATATTGTCCCGCCCTCCGTAACCGTACAAAAATAACTATGAAAATTCATAACCACTTTTATCCTCTGACGAATAATTTGGCTGAAAAATCGAGAAAACCAATTTCACCCTAAACATGGCTATTTTTGAATATAGCTCGATTGTTATTAATATAATTATATTTTATATTATATATTTTTGTTGGATTATTATTTTTTTATTATAATAAAAATTAACATTTAAGCTAATAAAAAAAATAATTATAAAAATATAAAAGTAAATATTATAAGTGAAAGTGCCGCTTCGTTCAAATAATAAATCAAATACAAGAGGCGACCTATCTCTCTCTGAACGATAACTAAAATTTATTTTTCAAAGCATTTACACCGCATAAAGCAATTAAAAAAAAACATTTTAGTAACAACTTTATTTAATTGTAGGTAAATACCATATAGGTTGCCAAACTTTGAATGCAATTTTCTGGTTTGTAATAAAACTCGGATTTTTTGGCAGGTTTTAATGCGTCACTTTATTATATCGCTAACGTTTCTCCCCTCTTTGGGGGCTTTATCAAAGCTCAAAGATAACAACTATTGTTAATAATAATAATAATGATAATATACAGTGCGGTCCAAAAGTCACCCCCCCCCGTCTTAACTTTTGAACGAGTTGAGATATCGATTTCAAATTTAGAACTCTTAAATAAGAAAACTTAAACTATCTTTAAGCATATATTTGATACTTTTATCTCTTAAAGTGTGGGGGAAAATTTTTTTAAATAGAAAGGGGGGTCGTGTGATACATCATTTTAAAGCTTTTAAAATTCTCTATATAACTATACATTTTTAAAAATTTTAAACATGTTTTTTAAGGTTTTGATTTTTCAGGTTTTTGTGCTAAAAAAATAAATATTTAAGTTTTTTTTTTGTTTGTTTTTATTTATGTTAACTAAAATTAGTTTAAAAGTATAATTTACTTTTTTTTCATTATGAAATTAGGCATTTTAAAAAATTGTTTGGATTTTTTAGAGAGATTTTGACAAAAATATCCATTTTCAACCCTATTTTAAACCCAAAAAAAAATGTTTAAAAAAAATAAAAAATATACAGTTAAATGGAGAATTTTATAAGCTTTAAAATGACGTATCACGCGACCCAAGTTTCCATTTAAAAAAATGTCGTCCCATGCCCCCCTGCCCACATTTTAAGAGCTAAAAGTATCAAATATATGCTTAAAGATAGTTTAAGTTGTCTTATTTAAGAGTTCTAAATTTGAAGTCGATATCTAAACTAGTTCAAAAGTTAAGAGGGGTGGGGTGACTTTTGGACCGCTCTGTATAACAAAATTATTTTTTGCCTCTATTGAATCCCATTTTCAGGTAAAATATGTAACTTAAAAATTATGTGAGCGTAGTCATATATATTATAAAATTGAAAATTATGGACAAGGAACCTTTTACAACATAAAAATAAATATTACATTACAATATAAAAATTGGTTTTGACACCATGTCGAAAAATTTGTTAAAAGCGTCGTTCGCAGTAAAAAACATGTAACATGTTTATTTTTGTGGGTCGAACCCAGCATTAGTCAATTCTCTGGGGTAACATCGGTCAAAAGGTACGTAAAAGAATCCCACTCCCCCAACATGGTTAGTAACCACTGTTCCACAAAGAATTAGCTATTAATTCTGTAATTAGATAAAAATGAAAATAAATATTACTAAGGCAATCGATGTCCGTTTTAAAATTTATAGTGTTTTTTTGTGTTGGCAGCTTCTTGTCGCCACACCCGTTAACAGGTACGTATCCCACACCTCGTTTCACTAATGGGATGAAAAGAGAGACAGAAACGCCATTTAACGGGTATGTATCTCCCACCTCGTTTCACTAGATGAAAGGAGAGAGAAACACACACTCCCCCAATATGGTTAGTAACCACTGCTCCACAAAAACTACGTATCCCACCGCCGTTTCACTAATGAGATGAAAAGAGAGAAAGAAAAGAGAGAAAGAAAACACCAGTTTCTTGTCCATAATGTTCAATTTTATAATATATATTACTATAGTAAAAATTATGTGAGCGTATACGCACATAATTTTTAGGTAAGAAATTTAAATATTTTATCTGAAAATGGGATTCAATACAGTCAAAAAATATTTTTGTTATATATTATCATTATTATTATTATGTTATCTTTTAGCTTTGATAAAGCCCCCAAAGAGGGGAGAAACGTTAGCCATATAATAAAGTGACGCATAAAACCTGCCAAAAAATCCAAGTTTTATTACAAACCAAAAAAAAATAACTTTATTTTATTGTTTTAATAAGGCCTTAATCTAACTTTTGGTGCAAATAACATTTTAGTGTCTATTATGTAAACAGAAATAATATGCTTTTAAAGTTTTGAAAAAATCTCCCAAACTGTAAATACTTTTCAAACAAATTTTTTACCAGGTGTTACCAAAGAAGTGTTCTTGTTGTGAAAAAAAAAACTCAAAAGAATTGGGTACTTCCCATTAAAGTTACAAGTTGATTAAGAATGGGAGTTCCTAAAATATCGCTAAAAACATTTTTTTTTTGTTTATTATTTGATATTTCATAAGACAAAAAAGCTAGAATTGTTTTTTGTGGATAAATTATGTAGAAATAAATGTTCTATCGATTAAATTTTGTTTCATTAAAATTGATCCAGTATATTTTGAGAAATTAGATCTCAAACCCACTTGTCAATTCATTTGTCACGGATAGTAGGTGACTTGATCGTCAGTGAATTTACCCGTAGCGAGCATTGGTAACGATCGCCGCGATTGACCTCAATAAAAAATAGGTTTAAGCAAAACGTCCTTCAGGACACCTTGGTTCAAGGCATATTGTTAAATTTTTATTTGACCACATTTATAATTATTATTAATATCTAAAGTGTTCTAGAAAATAATACTTAAAATAAAGGTTATGTTATAATGTCATTATAATAAATTCTGTTAAAAGCAAAGGAAAACAATTTACTTAGCATTTTCTAGCTTACTGGGCATCTATTTTACTATACTCTTCACAAGGTTACGTGCTAGAAAAGTATTATACGATGGTTTAAATATTTAAGAATTTGCCAAAGTTATCCTAGATCAAAAAATTTTATATACAGCCTGTTCCAGAACTCGCGTACCGAAATTTGAGGGTATATTAAAAACCCTCTGGAAAATATGAAAAAAATTTCAAAAAAAATCCATCTTCGTTCAATTCAAAAATAAGAAAGCTTTAAGTGGACCAATACTGTTTCTGATTATAAATTACCATTAAAGGTTGAATTTGTAGCTATGGAAGCAAATTTAATTATTGCAGGTACATATTCTGTAGGTTGCCATGGTGATTAATGTGACATAAATATTTATTAATGTCATAAAAAAATATCAAAACTTTCATGATGTTTACTTCAGAAGAGTATTGCGAAATGCTAATTTTATATGGCGAGTGTGGCCGGAGTGTTTCAGCTACATCTGTAGAATATTCTATTCGTTTTCCCAATAGAGAACATCCTAGCAGAAATGTTATTTTAAGATTGGTGCAAAGGGCAAGCAATTCTGGAAATTTAACTCCAAACAAAAAAGAGATTGGAGGCGCTCCGCGAACTGCAAGAACTGTTGATAATGAAGAAGCTGTCATTCAGGCTTTTGAAGAAGAACCTGAAACAAGCCTTAGTATCGTGGCTAGAAATCTTGATATGTCTAAGACCTCTGTTCAAAGAATTCTAAAAGATGAAAAAATGCATCCCTTTCATTACACTCGAGTACAATGCTTGACACCGGAGGACTATCCTTTACGAGTCGAATTTTGCACATGGCTGTTGCAGAAACATCAAGAAAATGAAAACTTTGTAAAAAGCATTCTTTTTAGGGATGAGTCTGGGTTTCAAAGAGATGGTTTTTTTAATTCAAGGAATTCTCATGTTTCGGGACAGGAAAATCCCCATGCCTTCAGGCAAGGAAATCCCCAACGAAGATTTTCCTTGCGACTTTTCTCAAAATTATAATAAAATAGAAGGAAAGCTTCAATAAATTCTTGATCTTTAATATTATTTTAATTAAGAAAGATCCATACTAATTTAGAAAAGACCCCTTCTTAAAAAGAGTTACAAAGGGCGCCACTTTTTGGAATAGAAAATAAAATGTGGGCTCGAATGGTACAAAGAAATCATATTTTGGGAATAATGTCGATAGAAAACACAATATACTATTCATTGTGAATAGTATACTATGGAATGCGGAGCATTACATATTCGTGAGTTTATTTACAATAAATGAGCTTGTAGGTTCTTATTTTAAAAGATATAAATTTCTTCAATACTTACATTCTACTTTTTTAAAAACAACAAACTCTTCTTTCTTCCTATTTTCCTACCTTATATTTTATTATGCAATAAAATTTTCAGTTTATATTTCATTTCATCAGGATTATAAAGGGCACTCCATCCAGTGGCGGTTTTTTGATAACTGCCGTTAAAGAGTAAAGTAACTTTTGGTAACGGTAACAACATAAAAAGATAGTGTTCGTAGTAATATTTAGACTTACGAAGTTGGTTTGGACTTTTTTCCTACGATCCTCTATGAAAATGACATTTAGCACATTCTTTTGTTGTTTATAAAATGCCTTATATCACACTTGTTTGATATTTACATATCACCCTAGTTTGATATTTATGTATGGAGGGTTGCCTAATTTTATTTAGATATTTGCCTCGTAGATTCTACGAATTTTATTCATCTTGTTTTACAAGCCATTTTCCACCTTTCATCACAGCATTTTTTGATACATTTAATGTTTTTTAATCCAAATATTTTTGTTTTTTATGTCAAAAATAGAAACTAGTTTGAACGTTGCTATTTTGACCATTACTGTCTAGATTTTATAAAAATTACTTAATTTTGATTTAGTTACCTTACATTTTATAAAAAACATCAAAATACACACTATTTTTCTTATGAAATGTAAAACATTACAATTTTACTGTCTTATATGACAGCATAACCACAGAAATTTAAACTGTCATGTTTTGCCTTCATTTAGGACAAGCATATAGGCAACCCAATAAACAGCTATGTAATATAATAATACCTATATTGTAACTGGAAAAAAATCCAGGGGGTGTTGAGCACCCCCTGACAGAAATTTTTTATAATATTTTCAGTGGTGCTCCGAAGAATTTTTGGAGGGGGGATTAAGCAAATATTTGCCAACTAAAAAATTAAAAATTGAGAAATTTCCCAAATCAAAAGAACAGCTTTACCCCTGACCGTGAAATTTTTCTAAAAAAAATGTCCTCACCTCTGAAAAAATCCCAACTCAAAAAAAGCTTTACTACCCACAATCGTAAAATTTTAATGACTAAAATTTTCCTCCTGTGGGGGTGCTTAGAGCTTATTTCGCCAGGGGGTACTCAAAATCATGCCAGGGGGTGCTGAGCTCCCCCTAGCACCCCCCCCCAGTTACGTGCCTGATTGTATTAAATATAAAACCAAGAAAACTAAAGGTAAATGAAAATTATTATTCCTGTTTGACATACATATATAAATTTGTATGCTATTTATTCTCCCCTGAGACTGCCGCCTTGACGAGTGGGTCATTGGGCCCACATCCCAATGACTCCGGTGGGGGAGCTTTAAAACTGATCAGCAGTCAAACCGGTACCCCTCTGTGTGCTGCAACGACCTCCCCTAAATGGACAGGGGGTAGCAGTGCCCCCACAGGGACTGCACTGATCTCCCATGTCCAGGCAGGGGGGTAGTGGTAACAGAGGGACTGGGGATCGTGGTCTTGCCTTAACCGGCTGGACCAAAGTGGAAGGTACCACAGAAAAAACCCCTCAATCTCAAGGTGAGCGTGGTATCGCGCCGAGGAGATGCATGGGTGATGAGGAGGATCACCGTCTGGCGACGCCACCTCCCGGGCACCGGGCGGAACCCGGGCAGGAAATAGCCTTCACTGGTGAAAGCCGTCACCACCAGTGCGACCGACAAAATCGTGCACTTTCGTGGGAACAACATGAAGAACAGAAAGATAAAAATTTTAAAAAACCTTTCAGGTATTACACCATCCACCTCTCAGGGTGCAAGCAGTGGGACTTCTCAGAGGCCCCTGCCGCAAACAGAGCAGGGTGGATCCGCGGTGCAAAATGTGGGCAGTGGGGCGCATCTGACGTCCAACTCAAACCCGCAAGCTGCATCGACGAGCAATCCAGACCCCCAGGGCAATCTCCCGAACACTGGAGGTAGGGCTGAAAAACCCGATCTTAAAGTGCAGACGTAGAGAGTACTGGAAGGTCTGCAAACATTCCGCCTGAGGGAGAAAAGACTCTCGGGTGCACAAAGAAGGAAGGCTGCAAAACAGAAGGCAGCACTAGAGACGCAAAAGCGAAATCTAGGTGAACCCGGTACAAGTGGAGGAAAAGCTGGGGGCGTGAGAATGCCCCCAATTACGCCGAAACCTGTTACCGCGAAAAAACAAGGGGGGAAGGATCAGAAAGCTCCCAAAAGGAGCAGATCTGAATCGAGAACCCCACAAGGAAGAAGGCCAGCCAAGCTCAGCAGGGGAGCGGAAGCACCCAGCTACAAAGCGGCCTTATCAGGGTTGAAAATGGCTATTGTAGCCGAAGGATTCCCTGAGAATGCTATTTCTGAGGAGCAGACAGAAGCACTCAAAGCAGCAATCGTGGGCAAAATTGATGACATACCCGAAGGGGGACCGTCACCTATGTTTGAACACGTATATCGACAGGGAGGGGCAGTGATTATCATCTGCACGGACCAGGACACTAGCGACTGGTTGCGTGCGGTGATACCACAAACCCAACCCTGGGCAGGGGCCAAGCTTGCGGTAATGAAGGCAACGGAGTTACCCAAGCTGGTAAGGGCAGGGGTATGGATCCCGGGACCGGTAACGGAACCGGCCAAAGTCCTGAAAAGGCTGCAGACCCAAAACAAGGGTCTTCAGACTGCCGGTTGGAAGGTCGTTGATGCCAAGGCCGACGCAAAGGGTCAGAACTTGGTCATCACCATGGGCGAAGGCTCATGGAAGACGATTCTGGATCGGGGCAACAAACTCGCCTATACCCTAGGCAGAATACAATTTTGGGCCATCGGTGGAACAAAAGAAAAGGGGGCTGCAACGAGTAAAACTCAGGGAGAAGCAGCTAAAGGGAATGCCGAAAGGGAGGATCCGACAGGAACTCCCATGGAAGTAGACCCTAAAACTGCGGAAACCGGGGCGGAAGTTGCAGTCCCTGGTCCGATAACAGGACCAGAACCCATTGCCCAGCAGGAGCCTAGCGATACTGCAGGGCAAGAAATTCCATCAGGGTCAGCAAATGATCCAGAGCTGATGGAACAAGAAACTGGGGGCGTAAGTGGACCAGACACCAGAAAGGGAACGGAGGAACCTGCTGGTGAGAAGCCTGTAGAAGAAAGCCAATGCTGAAGATTTTACAGGTAAATTTACATAAGTGCAGGGCGGCATCTGCTGCCCTGGGTGCATTTATAATAAAAAATAATATTGATATTATTCTGATTCAGGAACCCTGGGCGATCGAGGGGAAGATCAGAGGGATAGGGGCGATCGCAAGAGACTGGGCTACATACAACCCGGTGGTAAGCAACCCTCGTGCATGCATAATTGCAAAGAAAAATATTAATATATTGCCCTTATGGGATTTCTGTTGGAGGGACCTAGTGGCTGCAAAGATCAACTTGACATTGGAGGGAAAGGAGGAAGAAGCAATTCTGGGATCCATCTAGCTACCATACGATCAAGCAGGTGCCCCACCGACGGATGAGATGAGGCGCTTAGTAGCACACTGTGACAGTAGAAACCTGGAAATGCTACTCGGGTGCGATGCCAACGCGCACCACATCGTGTGGGCAGCAGTGACATCAATAACCGAGGTGAGTCTCTACTTGAATTTCTTCTAGCTAATAATCTAGATGTTTTAAATCGCGGGAATGAACACACCTTTGTCACAGCAGTGAGAGGGGAAGTAATAGATATTACCGTGGCAACAAGGCACTTTAGCGATTTAGTGAAAAGGTGGCATGTCTCAGATGAGCCGACTTTATCGGATCATAGATACATACGCTATGACCTAGACACACAACACGAGGAAGCTCTAATGTACAGGAATCCCAAGAGAACCGACTGGGCATCCTATGAAAGGGAACTAGATCGGGGCCTAAGGGAATGTCCTGGGGGAAGAATCACCAGTGTTGTGGACTTAGAGATTGCTAGCGACTCTCTACAGTTTGTAAAAATGTTGAGTGGTGGAATGAGGAACTCCCAGAAATGAGAAAGGACACGAGAAGGCTGTTTAACCGAGCTAAAAACACGGACGAATGGGAGATCTATAAAGCATCTCTCGCCCGATATAGCAAAGCTATCAAGACCTCAAAGAGGGAATCCTGGAGGAAGTTCTGTCAGGGTATCGAAGATACACCTACATGTTCACGACTCCAAAGGGCCCTCCGAAAGGAAAAAGATTATAACCTAGGATCTATAAAAACCGAATCAGGGGCCTACTCTGAAACGGCAGAAGAGACGCTAGAGGTTATGTTAAAAACTCACTTCCCAGGGTCTGAAAGGAACCGGGGTAATGAGAACAATAACATACAGACAGAAGGCTTAAGGAGGCCCACCAGGGCAGACTGGAAGCTTGCATCCAAAATAGTGGATGCTAAAAAGCTTAAATGGGCCGTGAATTCATTCAAACCATTTAAGGCTGCTGGGAAGGATGGTGTGTTTCCTGCTTTGCTACAGAACGGGATAAGCGCACTAACTACACCAGTAGTTAATCTACTTAGGGCAAGTTTGGCCTTTGGATATATACCGAAGGGCTGGAGGAAGGTAAAGGTAATTTTTCTACCTAAACCTGGCAAGGCAACATATGCCGAAGCCAAGGCGTATCGACCGATAAGCCTAACGTCATTTCTCCTAAAAACATTAGAGAAACTGCTTGATAGATACATAAGGGACAAGGTCTTGAAAACAAGACCCTGGCACAGGCTCCAGTATGCATATCAAGCAGGTAAATCCTGCGAACTAGCTATACACGAGCTAGCAAAAAGAGCAGAGAAGGCAATTAAAGACAAAGGAATTTGTCTAGCTGCTCTATTGGACATAGAGGGGGCATTTGATAATACCTCATATGAATCAATAGAAAATGCACTCAATAGACATGGGGTACCAGATACAATATGTAGATGGGTAATGACCATGCTGAAAAACAGAACTATTGAGGCATCACTCCAACAATCAATGATAGAAGTGCTGGTCGCGAAAGGATGTCCTCAAGGAGGGGCGTTATCGCCACTCCTATGGTGCCTCGTGGTGAACAGTCTTCTGGAGGAAATGGAGAGACATGGCTTCTATGCTCAGGGATATGCTGATGATATAACGGTTCTCGTATGTGGCAAGTACGGCAAAACTGTATCAGAAGTGATGCAGGGAGCCCTAAAGGTCATAGAGAATTGGTGTAGAAGAGTGGGACTGTCGGTAAACCCTACAAAAACCACACTTATTCCATTTACCAACAAAAAGAAACTCTTAATTGAGCCTCCAAGGTTATTTGGAACTAAGCTGAAGTTAGTGGGGCAAGCAAAATATCTAGGAGTAATCTTGGATAGCAAGTTGTCTTATAAACCCCATCTAACAGATAAAACCAACAAAGCTATTAGAGCACTATGGGCCTGTAGACGCATGTTTGGTAAAAACTGGGGAATTAAACCCGGAATGTTGCACTGGGTATACAATGTAATTGTAAAACCCATAGTGACATATGGGGCGTTAGTGTGGTGGCATAAAGCCAATTCCACTACTAACAGACTGATTCTAAGCAAGGCACAAAGACTTGCCTGCATCGGGATAGTGGGGGCAATGAGCACTACTCCCACCGCAGCACTAGAAGTCCTACTGGACCTACCTCCATTGCACTTGGTGGCAAAAACAGAGGCACTTATGGCAGCGTACAGACTAAGGATTAACGGCATGGGAGACCGCCATAGAGGGTTGGAACATACTAAAATCTTTGAGAACATTGACAATACAGATATACTATCCATGAAAACAGATAGGATCGCTATAGTCTATGATTTCAGGCAACCGGCAAAGGCTGAGATACCTAGCCGGGATGCATGGAAAAATGGACTATACCCTAAACTACTAAAAGGTGAAACCTGGTACACAGATGGATCCAAAATGAAAGAAGGGACCGGAGCAGGAATCCATGGACCGGGCAAAGAAATTAGCTTAAACCTGGGAACCAAGGCAACAGTTTTCCAAGCTGAAATCTATGCGATTTATGTCTGCGCACAAGAAATGACATGGGCGTCCTACACGGGTAGGACAGTAAATATCATTTCGGACAGCCAGGCAGCGATAAAGGCATTAGACTCATATGCCTTTAGCTCAGAACTGGTATACGAATGCCACAACGAGCTATGTAAACTGGCTGAACATAACAAAGTAAATTTGATATGGGTTCCAGGACATCAAGGTATAGATGGTAATGAGAAGGCAGACGACCTTGCGAGAAAGGGAAGTGAAGCTGTACTCACAGGACCAGAACCGTGCTGTGGGGTATCATATTCCACGGCCAGACACGAGGTCAGGAGAATGTTGCGGGATGAACACCAGCAACACTGGATAGATGCTCCTAGAATGAGGCACTCCAAACTCTTCCTAGGAGGACCTACCAAGAAAAGAACCAGCTTACTTCTAGGCATGTCCAGGAGTCAACTGAGAACAATAACGGGTATAATAACTGGACACTGCTTACTGAACAAGCACCGACACGCAATGGGACAGATTACGAGCCCCGTGTGCAGGAGATGTGGGGAAGGGGATGAAGAACCCTACCACCTCATATGTGAATGTCCATCGCTAATAGGCCTAAGATGGAAGTACTTTGGGAACGACTCTCTGGAACCAAACGAGATCATGAACACTCCCCTGAAACCATACCTGGACTTTTTAAAAGAAACAGGGATGCTCTGAGGAGGTCTGTGCGGTAAACACAAAGGTCCCTAGGGACCAGGTGTTGAGGGCTATGAACCCCGCATTGAAACAACTAAACTAACTAAACTAACTATGCTATTTATTATTTTGTGCTTTGCTTTTCTTAAAAATTAATAAAAATTAGAAAATTTTAAAATAAGAAACTTCATATTTTTTCGGGATCGTAGGAAAAATATTGTACATAACTCGCTGAAAAGTTTATATCATACACTCGCGTGAAATATGTCACTTTCCACACTAGTTATGTAATATACTAATTGCATACTGTCCGGGATATACTGATAGATCACTATTGCAATTAATAACCTAATTAGGTTATAGTATACAACAATAAATAGTTGTATATGCACCAACCACTATATATTGCATAGAATACAACAACAAACAAGTAAACGTGTTCGGTATTTGCAAATGAGTGTAGTTGTTCGATTTACAACAACACATTTTACCCATTTTCTTATCAACGGCAGCAATTGGGCCGGTTTCAACAATCGATCCTCGAGAAAGAGAGCGCTGTAGGCGGATCTTGTAAATCCGTAGGTTCGGCCTGTCACTTCTTTTCAAGTCACGATTCTTAATCCATACCATAGGTAATTAACCTGACCCGTCCGCCCGACTGGCTAGGTCACAGCGATGAGCTTGGTCGGCTCTCTTCGCTCCCACTCAGTGTCTATGCCTCTTTCTGCCTGCATTTGCATATTTGGGGTAATGTATTTTAAATTCACATATTACTACGTATCATATGTAATTACATGTACATGTAAATTCTACATGTACATGCTTATATTATTATTATTATGGGTATACTTATGTACATAAAAATGTTAGCACAAAATGCCTACTTTCAATATTTTGGTAAAACATTTATTAGAATCAGCTGACTGTCGCCATCTTTGTAAATCATCCTTTCTCAAAAAACTATTATAGTGACAACAACGTTGTTGTATTATTAAATAATATGAATCTACAATTTTAATAGTGTATTTAATATAGCGTTATAATGTTTTAGAATAATCGTAAAAATTGTAATTTATACCTAAAAGTTGATACAACAACGTTTTGTATTAATATTTTTAGATTTTTCTATTAGTGTATAGAAATAATTGACCAAGTGATAATTAAGATGTAAAATTTAATGTAAATGTGCATTAATTTTGTGATATTTTTGGTTAATAAATAACAATGTGGTAGTGCAGTGTAAAAAAATTAAAAGTTATAAAAGAAAACCATTTCAATTCATTGATACATCTGATAGAAGTTTGTAATATTCTACATAAAAATAATAATAAATTGTTAAAGTTTTATTAGCTGTATACTTTATTATTTTATTTATTAAGGTAAATGGTTATAAATTAAAACAATAAACGTTACTAACTTACAGGAAAAATATGTAAGTTATAAGATTATTTTTTTTTACATGAAAACAGACTTTCTATACTTCAACTCCCAACCATTAAAAATAGGCATAGTAGGGGAGATCTTATAGTAACGTTTCGTTCTTTACACAATCTTTTTGGTGTTAATCTTAAATCATTATTTAATATAAACAATGACGTTAGATTGAGAGGCCATGGTCTAAAATTAAAACAGGACTTTATTACCAGTGCTCGTCAAAACTTTTTATCCAACCGAGTTTTTCAAACGTGGAATAGTTTACCCAGAGAAGTGGTTCACGCTCCAACTGTAAATGGTTTTAAAAATGGTTATGACCTATGAGCGGAAAATAACTTTTAAATTATGTATTTTGAGAACATTTAGTCTTTAATTAATATTGTATTTTTATTGTTATTTTATACCCGTACGGGGTCTTATAGGATTGATTCCTTCACCCCATAATTGTTGTTAATAATAATAATAATAATAATAATAATTTATTAAAATTTAATATAAACTTATCTATCAGATATTAGGTAATATCTAAGATGAAATTGAATAGGGTTCTCCACTAAGTCTTGTTTTTAATATTTGAACACTGATTTACAAAGTACTTTATAATAGTAAGGTAAATGTAAAGTAATTTTCCTTTTTTATAACGCTAACTATTTTAAAAATCGATTTAAAGTTTAAATTTTTTCGTCGCGCCTTATTTTGTACGTCACAGATAGAGACTGCGCAGAAACGACATTTTATTTCTTAGTGTGGCTAAACTGCTAGCGTAGATATAACCTCACTTTTTTTTCTGTCAGTGGAGAGTTCTGTGTTAAATTTCGGAATCGGTTTGTTTTTAAAGTTATTTTATTTGTTTTTGCTTTAATTATGGCTTCAGTGGATTTTTTTTGTGAAAGCAAGCAGCGAAAATTTACTACACGTTAATTACGTGATGGTTAAAGAATTTTTCGCAAAAAACTTGGACTATTTTAGTGTGGAGTTCCGAAGGTTTAAAAATGTATGGTCAGTATACATTCTTTATTTTAATTTTAGTTTTTACTGAGTTTTTTGTTCTATTCATGTGCATAAACTATTTTTTTGAGTAATTTGTGAAAAATGTGGAGGATATTTTAAAACATATTGTATATTTGCAGGGAGAAAGATGTTATTGGTTATGTGCAACTCAATCAGGACAAGAGCACTAGTATTTGCACAGTAAAAGGATGTGTTGTCCTTGAGCACAAAGTTCATGATCGCAACAGAAATTGATGAAAATAATGAAATCATTTTAAGTTGCAAGGTTGTACAGCTTCTGAAGGTAAATTATTTTAGTTATTTTGGTCTGTAGAATTCTGGGGTTCTATTTTAAGTAAAAAGTCAGCTGTTGTGGGGCAATCCCCTAAGCAACAGGAGCCCCAGTCGAGTATATATCTGTGGCTTGGTTCTAAAAGGGCCAATGTCAAAAATTTTAAACAGATACACTAAGTCAAACAAAATATTGGCTGTTTTAGCAGTTTAACAGACATGTTTATTAAAAACACCCTTGTCACTTAAAATTTACATTTATCTCACAAGCACTGACGTTGGCTTTTTTAGGTTATATAGATCTAAAAAAAAGTTAGTTCTGCAGTATAACTTATAATAGGGATATAGTGACATTGGCCCTTTTAGAACCAAGCCATGATATACAACCAGATTTTTTCCTGCTAACTACCCCCACCCCCCCACTCAGAATAAGATTTAACACTTTCTTAATATTGAGGGCTTTATAACGTAGAGGTAGAGGTGTACCTTAAAAAGTTTTTGGTTTCCATTTCATGTTATGAAGCCTTTGATATAATCGTAGCAAAAGTAAAAAGCATTTTTAATTGTTCTAGGTGGATGTAAGCATGCAATTGCAGAGGTTGAGTGCAACTAGGAAAAACCAGCATTGGCACAAGTGGGAAACAAAATGAAATACATCAAGGCCTCTGAATTAAAAATTGGGGGACCCTCTACGTTCTTTGAAGATATAGGAAATTACTTTAGGGACAGAAATTTAGATGAGGACAGAACACAACATAGTTTTCCTCAAATTTACAAAAAAAAATAAGTTAGGGTGGGGTAATAAAATTCAAAAAAAGTATTGAAAAACAAAAATTTATTTAAATATAAATGTATATTATGTAATTAAAAATATGTATATGTATGTATATTATATTATGTATATGAAAATTACTTATCTTGGGATTTAATGTAGAAATAATTTATTATATAATACAATGATTGTACAAATAAATAAATAAACTTAACACATGAAAAATGGAAAAAATACAAGTGCCTTACTCATTTTTAATTACAACTTTAAATAATAGTGCTAGTATACTGTATACATGTTCCCTGCAGGATTGGCACTGAAATTTAATATCCAAATTCGCTGACTTTTTCCTGACCAAATTTGTAAAATTTCAGAAAGTATTTCACAAAATTTCCTGACTTTTCCCTGACCTGATCATCTGCAACAAAATAAGTACTGTTAGTATTAATTTACATACAAAAATATTTATTAGTGATAGATAACACCCTCCAAATTTCAAGGTTTTATCTTAATGTATTCTTAAGTTGGTTACTCAGTTTATTGTATTTCTGGAATAAAGTTTGCCATACAAACAAAAAAATGTGTAAACTTTTTTGTTTTTATTGGCTTTATTATAACAAAAAATACTGCTGCCAATAAAATAATACTTTTCCCTATAGGTCAAGTTTCATTAAAATCAAAAACGAAAAAAATTAAAAATTCAAAAAAAGTTTCTTGTTTTGTAAAACGAAAAATAAATTGAAAAAAAAAATCTTTTTGAAATAAATTGTTTTTATCTCGTTTTAACCCCTTATCCCAATCCAATTTTTACCAAAAACAATCCCAGCCTAGAACTTTAGATAATCAACCTATGGTCTAAATTTGAAATCTTTAGTCCGAAGCGTTCTAGAGTTATAATTAAGAGGTATGTGTATTAAATATAAATTATATTCTCTCCCTAAATATAAATTCATGATACTAGGTCTAGGTACCGTTGCATTTTTTTCAAATTTTACTCATATTAATCCCAATTTTTGGTAAATTCAACTCCTAAATATCAATTCGTGATACTAGGTTAAGTACCTGTGCTTTTTTTTTCAAATTTTACTCATTAATCCCAATTTTTGGAAAATTCAACTCCTAAAGCAGTCGTTGCATTTTTGTCAAGGGGATTAATATTCGTAAAATTTATCTAAAAACCACCAAGGGAACGTTCAAGTATTACGTAACGCAAATTTTGATCATTTTGGACCCCCACCCCTAACGCTATTTTCCAATACCATTAACATGTGCATAACACTTCAAAATGACCCCCCCCCTAGGAGCCTTACGTAATACTTGAACGTTCCCCAATACCTAACCTAGTATCACTTATGATATTACCCCTGATAATATCATCTATTAGATGCTCATTCTTTTTGTTATGATAAAGCCAAAAATAAAAAAAAGTACACATTTTTTTTATGTATTTTCAGTCCCGGGACCAGCAAATTTGCGCTGGTCCCGGGACTTGCATGCTCTAGTCTCAGCCTGAGACTCTCAGGTGAACAAGAGGACTTTCTTCAAAACAAAGAAGTGTGTATAACTTTCTCATTCCCTTGAACTAGTGCGTAGTATAGAAAAATAAGTTTGAACCACTGTATTTTAACTCATAAATTGGCCTACATATTTTTTATACTTTTGCATTTTTTTTGTAATGTATCATCAAAGTGTAAAAATAATACATATGTACAGGAAAAAAATAAAGTATTTCGCAAAAATATCTAAAAAGGCTGATATCTCAAAAACATTGACTCAAAATGAGCTCATCTATCCCTTAAAATTTTTCTATCCATGTACCATGTACCATGTACCATGTACACCTTGTATATAATTTTAAACTTACTTCAAGATGGTCCTCACAGCAGAAATATCCACCTATAGATTTCTTTGGTGCTCCTGGTTGTTGAAAAACAGATAACTATGATTTCCTTAAAGCCTCTGGTTTTGGTACAGTAAAAAAAAGTTCTTTGCAGTTTTTTGATGAATTTTTGCAACTTGGAAAATAAAAGTTTTTGAAATCCATGCCTAAAAGTTAAACACGAGTATATAATTTTTATAAATAAAAACTAAACATTATTCTTGAAATATATTAAGTATGTCCCCGGATGCAGAAATTTTCGTTTGGAAAATATAACCTCACATCAACGCTTCATGACAGTCACATCTATTTAATAATAATCAGAGTAGCCAACATACAAAATCAAAACTGACTTGAACTGCGCAAACTCTGTCTGTTACGTTTTCAGTGGAGCGGGAAAAAATAATTCAAATTTTATAATTTTTTTTCTCCTGTTTAAGTAGACTAAAAAATAAATAAATAGCATTTATATTATAATTAGAACTTCTAGTTTTTAAAAATAATTAAAACCAAAAATCGAAGAAGACCCTATTGTAACACATTTTTACATTTAATACAAAACAAATATAAATATACCCTCTTTAAACATAAACCTATAATAACAATGTTAGGTCTATGATTTTGTCATGGCAAAGGGAACGGCGTGATTCACTTTCTCAAAAGTTGTTACCGTAGATTGCAGCAGCAAACTGCCGATGGATGGAGTGACTCTACTTCTTTTTATTTAAATATTGAAAAAAACCAAAAAGCCCGAAATCTAGGAATAGCTAGGAAGTCATTAACACGAGCCGTAGCAAACATTTCACTAGCAGTAGAAAATCTCGGTATGTTATTTAGGAGTCTAAACGCATTATTATAGTACACGCGCAACTTATTCCACCATCCCAGTGTATAATTACATCAAAGTTCGGACATGTAGATCCCTGAGCAATATGTTTGAAATAACAGTTTTTTAATATCAGAGTTACACTTGGAGAAACGACGGGTTAATACGTCAGTTGCGTTTTTTATTCAAAACGTGGTAAAATAAACTTCATATTTCTGTATTTAAATCAAAAAAGATAACTCTGTAAAGGAAATATTTCATTTTAAGCTTTAATAAATTAACGACCATAATTTCACATAATTTTAGGATTATCTTTTCACGCGAATCCAAAAAGCTATAAAAAATGATGTATCTACATTGTTCAGGGATGTATGAAATTAAGTTGACAATTTCTTCGGATTTTATAAAAAAAAAACATTTTTTATACTTTACACGTTCCTACCCTAATTTTCAGAATATATTACCAACCTGCTATTAACCCTAAAAGGGTAACATGCTTTTTATAACATCGGTGTGAAATACCTAATTTTAAAAGCACATATTTTTGTAAAATGGAAAGAAATAAATATAACTATATCTTTAGTTTCGAATTGTATACTACATATATACATATATAATATATTATGATAAATGAATCGAAAAAAAAATAAATGCATAGAAAAATTAAACCGTAGAGAGAATATTCGGTCTAAGATTAAACTTTCTATTCTTAAAAAAGTATCAATGCAATTCAATTCAATTTTTCAGATTTCAAATAACAGCAGTTTGTTATTTTAATTTATTTTTTTAGTTTTCCACATTTTTGTTGTTTTCCTATTTTTTCCATACTTTTTCCAAAGTAATGACCCAAGTTATCCGATATTTCTCTAAAAATTTGGTTGACATTAGAATCAAATTAAGGCGTTTTTAAGTGAAATTGCGTTAAAATTATTGGATTTATCTTAATTATCCAGTTTACCCGGCATTATCCGAGCGTCAAATTAAAACGGGACCACCTCATGAATGCCCTCTTTAAGTTTCAAAAGGTTTCATTAAATTCCGTTCATCCTTTCCAAAGTTATGAGGGAACAAATATAAAAAAAACAAAGTCACAAGACAAATTGATAACCTTTGTTGAAGGTCGGTTAAAAAGTGCGCCATGATTAGTAAAAAAATGGGTCTAGACAAATATAGGTATATTTTTCTTTTTAAAAGCTCGCCAAAAATGAAGTCTGTCTGAGCACCTATAAGCAGTATTATTACAAAAAAAAAAACTCTATTTTAGTGGACCTAGACAATTCTTTTTCTGTTGTTCTCTCTGAAGAAGAAAAGTAGTTTATAGATAAAAGCAATGTTAAATGGACTGTAAAAGGGGGACAAAATTGTTTGCGCAAAAACTTTTGTACCTTTACTAAAGGAACTGCCAAAATAAAGATAGTTTTTAAAATACATTTACCGTTTTCCGCTACTCGGATGTTTCTTATAGCTTCTAGTTTGTCGCGCTACTAAAGAACACAGTAGATATCTCAAAAAATCAATAGTTAACTTTTATGTTTACCTTCATGTGAAGGGTCCAGTGTAAAAACAATGAGGTTCCATTTTTTTCGAATTTGACATTTAAGCGGCGTATGTTAGCTTGTAACATGAAGAAGCAACATACAAAACCTTACAGGGGACAAACAATGAGATTCCACTAAATCTTAAATTGAAAATTTGAATTTGAATGTTTACATCTTTGAAATGAATAAAAATGTTGGGTATACATGAAGTTTTTATTCGTTCCTGGATTCAACATGGAGTTCTAATGAATTTTTGATCCAAAAAAATAACTCAGAAAGAACTCTAAATTTTATTAAATCTATTTCACCAGTAGTTGCGAAACTTTTCGTTTTTCTCATCCTTTCCACTGGACCCTTCATATAGATCATCATAATTAAAGATTTTTTTTAAACGACCAATCAGAGCGATTATGTCAAGGCTAGGTTATGCTAAAATTTGACAGCGAACTGAATCTATCTTTAACAAAATACACTGCCCAGTAAAATCGCCTGCCGACTTTACCTAAGCGAGTCAAATGTATTTTTTTATTATCACATTCACTTTCAGCCACCTCAAAAACCCTAATATACAAATTTTCATTAAACTGTCTTCCATCCCTCAGGGATTGGAGTTGGAATTTTTTCAACTCAGATTTACTTTCAGCAACCTCAAAAACCCCTATATACCATTATTCACGAAAACTACCCCCCACCCCTTAGGGTTGGAACTGGAAAAAAAAACAATTTTGACGAAAATATTGAAAATATTTAAAAATATTTACCCCCTCTCCCCCGTGGGGGTAGAGTTAGAAGTTTTTTATCATCATATTCAATTTTAGCAACCTTAAAAATCCCTATATAGTAATTTTCTAATTTTTGTGAAAAATTATTGTATTTGCCCCCCTTGCCCCACACCAATGTTTACCAAAAATAATCCCGAGCCAGAACTTTTGGTAACATAGCTGTACGCCAAATTTCAAGTCTCTAGCTTAAAGCGTTCTTAAGTTATCGTGGATACAAGATTTCTAGTACAGAACGACTAATCGACCAATCGACCGACAATTATTTTTTTGCTAGAAATGGATTTATATTGGCATAAAACGTCATAAAAAGCAAAAATACGCAAAAAAGTTAAACATTTTTGCACGAATACAAGGCTACCCGAAATTTTGAAACATTTCAAAATGGGAAAGCAAAATTGCAATAGTTTGTTTATTTAGGAAATATATTTACATAAATACCTTTTTTTGTGACTTTATTTAATTATCAACATTTTAAACAAAAAAAGCTACCCGAATTTAACCTAAAAAAATTGCATGCATCAGAATCTTACCCATGATTATATGATTATAATAATTCATCACCCCAGTCTTGGTTTGTCGTATCTCCATTACCTGACATTTTGAGGTTTTTACATATTGGTTTATCTACAATCAAGTACTTCAGTGTCCAACAAACATTTCATCAATATATGCTCTAAAATAAATTGTCGTATCTCCACAAAATATTTTAAAATTTTAATATTATTTTGTCGTATCTCCATTTTTGATAGAAGAAGATACCATTTAATCAGAAATATTATCTTAAATTAAAAAAAAATCATTATAATTTCACTATTATAGTTGTTATTATTATTATAATAATGTGAAAATAGGTTAATCGAACAAAACTTTTTACCTGAAACTAAATTCTTATCACTTAGGGCCACTTGCACCAATGATGGTTTAACTTTAAACTTGGATTAAATTGACGGCCGACCAATCAGAAGGCAGCATTTTTAACTTAAACTCGGTTTAGCTGAGATAATCCCAGACCGAAAGTTGGTGCAAGTGGCTCTTAGGTATTTTGTTTACAAAAAAAACTCTCCAACTTTGGTCAAATTTCAACCTAATATCATTTTGTTCAAATTAACAATCATTTTTAATAAAACAGTAGTTAAAATCGCAGCTGCAAAACAAATAGTGTTTTAGTTTACCGATTTTTTCGAATAATTTAAGAACTGTTAAACCGATATAAAAAAAATAAAAGCATTATAGTTTAAACAAAAATACATTTTAAACGTTATCACATCATGTGTAACTTGAGCCATTATTTTAAAGTTTTGTAGATGCGACAATTTTTCAGATTTCTAACCTAAATTTTGAGCAAAAATAGTGAAAAAATTTAAACTAATTAGTGAATCATACTAATTTAACAACGCCTTGAACAAAAATGTAAAGGCGCCTTTTTACGGGGCAATTTGTACGCTAGTTTGGTGCTATACAAGTTTGCTGCCAGATATAGCGTGAGGACAATTGTACATTCATTTGCCTCTTCACGGAGCAAGTTGAAGGCAAGTTTGACGCTATATAATGCAAGTTAAACAGTGCTGCCAACCAGACAAGTTTGACGTGTCTTTGCGTTTGTTGACAAAAACCTAGCATTTGCTTTTTAAGGAAGTTTTTTAGTTAGACAGACCGGCCTATTAATAATTATTATTATTATTAACATGCGCAGTTGCTACTATATTAGTAAAAAGAAATCGATTTGGTAACTTTCTTCCAGGTTGGTACCACGAAAATAACTATAAATCTTGCGTGAAAATCGTAGAAAAATAGAACTTGTTCTAATAATTTGATGGCATCAAAGTTGCCTGAAGGCATGCGCAGTAACTGAATCATTGCTTCAAAATTGCATAGCACCAAACTTGGGTACAAATTGCTCCGTGAAAAGACGCCTTAAGTAAACTTGGCTTAATCATAACCTCACTTTTTTTATTTTACTTATTTTTGTACTTTTTCAAGTAAATATTAAAAGCTATTTATTTTCAAAAATTAATAAACCTTCTGCACTTTTCCCAATATTAAATCTAATGTCATTATGATACTAATTAATTAGTTTTTCAGTTTATTTTTAGAGATACGGCAAACAAATACCTACTGAAAAAAATATCGTACATTGTCGTATATCTAGTCTAGTTTTTCTTATATAAAATAAACGGAACCTTTAATTTAATTAATAAAAAATACTTTTAGATTGCATTTTTATTAAAATATTGTACATAAGTAAAAGAGTTGAAACTAATCCATCATACCTAATATTTACAAGATATTTTGAAAAATATTTTAAAACTCAATTTCCTGAAAATGGGATTTTTGGAGATACGACAAACCAATACTGGGGTGATGAATTATTGAATCACTTAACTTTTCATTTTTTAACAATTTTATAATATTGTTTTCTCCAGCGGAAGGACTTCGTTGATAGCTCTTGCCACCCCTAGGTTTGTTTGTTTGTTTGTTTTGTTTTTAACCTCGTACTATTCTACTTAATTAAGCATCCCCTAAGTCCAGGACTTGTGTGGGCTAGTAGTAGAGGGAACCACCGGCTTTAATTGAGTTTCGAACCAATATATCTAGGGAGTACGCCTTCGCCAAATTTCAATTATTAATTAACTGAAAAAGGCAATCGGCGCCAGTGAGGTTTGAACTCACGATCATTAGATCAGTGTCAGGCTATATCGATGCCATTGACCTCTGAGCTAAATCTCCCATGGGGGAAATAAACATTTACTACTATTTTCTCCAGATTATTATTGAGAGTATGGATGACATTTTGCCTGGGAGACCCACCGCAAAGGGTAGTTCCAGCGCGTGTTGTACCTTTAACCCTGTTTTAGGTAGTTAGTAGCGATGCCTACTAACCCTGGGGGACCGACGGCTTTATGTGCCCTCCGAAGCACATGGTTACGGTGGAATTTTTATTGAAAAATTTTGTTCGCTGACCGAGGATCGAACCTCGGACCTGTTGGTTAGAAGACCGGAGCCTTCTCGACTGAGCTACCACCGCTCCCTAATAGTTACTAATACTAATAGTATAACGTATATGGACAGTGACTTGTGTAGAAACGTAGCGAATCCAAGAAAGATACTTACCGACAAGTTATGTACAATATTTTTTCTACAACCCCAACAAAAATAAAATTATAAATTAAATTAAATTAAAAATTTAATTTGTATTGTTTGTCTAGCCTTTGTATTAACCCTTAACTGCTGTTGTGGGGTCTGAGCGGACCCTAGCGAAGTTAATTTTCCTCACCACATGTAGGTAAGCGACCGATCTGAGTTGAGACTCCCGGTACCTTCATGTCAGTATGAGAGTAACATTGAGTGGTGCTTGTATCGCGGTCGCTCTGTTAGTTACATCAGAAAACAACACTTGGGGTCTGTTCATACCCCACAACGTAATTAACGTAAGTTTATTGAACATATATATATATATTTTTTAATTTTAAAATATTGGTCATTTTAGGAGTTTTAAAAATGGATTCAACGTCTAAAAAGAATGTTAGAGCTACAGATTCAGATTTTGAGACCACAGTAGAACAGTGGTTTCGAAAAATAGACGAAGAAAAAAAACAGCGAAGCTGAAGATCCTGACTTGGATAAAAGTGAATTACAAAGTGAACATGATACTAAAGACATATAGAGACTACAGAATTATCCAGGATTAATTATGTTTTTAAATAGTACAAAAGGGGGTGTACACTGTAGGCTACACTCAGTGTACCCTACACTGTACAGCTTAGATAAAAAATGTGTAACTTTTTCATCAAGCAGACAACGCGTAGATGGCCCCTGGCACTTTTTTTTGAATTTTAAATGTTTCGTAATATATTTTGCACTCTCTTTTTGTGATAATTCCCAAATATTACGCTTTGTGACTTACTCAGCAACTGACAAGACCATACTTAAAGCAAAGACTTGCAAATGAAAGGATACCAAGGCAGTTAAGATTTACAATAGGAAGAACCCAGAGTAGAAAATGTTGGTCGCAAACCATGCTATTTGTGTCCTAGATCAAAAAACATAAAAAGTAATATAGTTTGTGTCATTTGGGAGCAACATATTTGAACAAAGTGCCGTCGCAATGTCTGTCAAGAGTGTATGAAAGACTGAAATTTCTTAAAATTCACTTTTTGTGAAAATCCAGAGTTTTTTTTAATTTTTATGTTTATCTTATTTTTATTTTTGTTTTATACTTTTTCTTAAGAAAAATGATAAAAAAACTTAATTTTCTTTACTCAGTTTTTATATTTAACTAAAATACCAAAGCATTTAAATAGTTCGGGTTTTTAATTAACTCTTTGAATGTTGTTTATTTTTTTTTGTTAAAATTTATTTTGTTTTTATCTTTGGTGGTTTTTAAGCTTAATATACCACAAATAAATTATTTTTTACATTAATATTGCTTTAATTATCTTTCCATTCAAACATTTATGTGAAAATAAAATGGGGTCCTCTGAAACCCCACAACGTAATGTATGTAGCAAAAATATCACAACAGCAGTTAAGGGTTAACATTTTACTAATAGAAAATTTTATATATTAAAATTTTAATTAATTAATGTATGGTTTACCCAGTCATTAACACTAATCCAACTAAGAATTTGACCAATGAAATGTTTGAAATTATTTGACACATATCATTTCATTGGTTGAATTCTTAGTGAGTTCTTAATGTTAATTTTTGGGTAAATCAACCAATCAAGTAATGAAAATTGTTGGAAATAGCACTCTTTTGTAATGTTTCGATATGTACTTCTCGAAGCTTTGTATCAATAGATTTGTAAGCCTATAAATAGTACCGTGCTACTAAAGAACAGAGTATAAGTTTTTGACAAAATTTTTGTAGATATATCTACAAAAGTTTTGGCAAAAACTTATACTTTGTTCTTTAGTAGCACGGTATTATTTATAGGGTTACAAATCTATTGATACGAAGCTTCGAGAAGTAAAATACTCTAATAGATATAGGAATATATGATATTGATATATCAATAAATATAATAGATACTATTACTACTGAATGATTGAAAATATAGTAATTTTATTACAATGAGTATAATAGTTTTATATATAGAAAGATACACAAAAGTTAAAATGCTGACATAAATAGATACTATTATACTGAATGATTGAAAATAGAGTAATTTTACAATGAGTATAATAGTTTTATATATAGAAAGTTACACAAAAGTTAAAATGATGACAGGGATATATATATATATATATATATATCTTAAAATAGAGATTTATCTTAGAATAAAGAATAAAGAAAAATTAATAAGTAGTGCTACAAAAACGACCACCAGAACATTACAGTCTATTTAAAAAAAATGTAGAAGTAGGGTTAGTTAAAATTTCATGTTTTCCACAAAATTTAGTTGCGTGAATATGCACTATTTAAATGCGGTTATGTCTGTTTCATCACCTATAGTTTTCTTGGTAGGTATATTCAAGAGACGGCTTAGTGCCTGTGGCTCATTAAATTTTGTTTTAATATTAATTAGTTTGAATGGAGATTAGAGGAGCGCTTATGAGCAGCTCTTTATGCCGCGTTTTGATAAACTGCGCATGTGCACGCGCATGCGCTGACCGTTTTTCAATATAATATTTTAAATAAAAAACATTTTTTTTACAAAAAAAAAACAACAAACAGACGCCAAACCAACGTTGACGTAAACCAAGGCCCCCTCATTAAAAAAAAAGACCAAACAACAAAAAACCAAAACAAAATCCGGCACGGAGAACTGCATGTGAGATTAGGGGGAGTGAGTCTCAGCTCACTGATGCTGGAGTTGTATCTGTCATGAATTGGTGAAAACGGGTGTCTGTTTGACATTTATATAAACAGTATTGTCACTTTAACTAAAATTAATGACATTTAATGACGAGTAAACAATATTTGTCAAATAGAAAATACACATTTTACAATGTAACAATTTTGCATTTTTTTATATAATAGGCTATTTTTATTTTTTATTTTTTATATTTATTTTTTACGTTTTCAATGTATTTAAAAAGTTTAAAACCGTTGGTTCGATTTTTTGCAGGTTGAAATTATATTAATTTTTTCAGGTAAAAAAAACTATATACTACCATATCAATACCTAATTTCTAAAGTGTGCAATTCTAAATGTATTAACTTAATTTTGCATTGACCCAGCAGTTTAGAATGAAGATATCGATATATCCGTCAGAATGCGTTTTATATATAAATAATAAATATTATTATAATATATGTGAGTGGTTCGGCCAAGAAGAATTAATTAGCAAAAAAAACGATTAATTTATTTTTTTTTTTCATTAATTAACGTACAAATCTACAATGCATAGGAAACGGCAAAAATAAAAAAACTTTTTTTTGTTAATATACCTTTTCTCTGAACGTGTCAAAAGTCCACCCCCCTCCTTTAACTTTTAAATGGCTGCTTAAGATATGAACTAAATTTAAAGACATAACATAACCCAAACAAGTTTTTAGTACACAATTTTAAAGCTTATAAAATTATCTATTTAACTATATAATTTTAAATGTTTTAAACATGTCAGTTCAAGGAAGGTACTAGTCTTGGACAACCTGTCCTGGACAAGTACTATTTTCAACTGACTGCTGTAAATATATGGCTAGAGTAGCCGTAGCGTCGCTTAAATGATAATGTTGCTAAGCAGAATGAATAAAGCTACAAATTTTGAAAACATTTGCTAAAACTATTTTAAAGCTAGCCTTATTTGCCCAAATATTTTTTAATTTTTTAGGATTAATTTTTGGGGCTAAAATGTGAATTATCGTCAAAATAAAAAAAAATTGAAAAATGGTTTATACCATGATGCAAATAAGTCAATTATATCTTTAAAAATCGCACTTTTAGCAAAAAAAAAATGAAAAATGAAAACCTTCAAAAAAAGTTTAAACAATAAAAAATTACATAGTCGAATAGAGAATTTTGTAAGTTTTAAAATGGTGTACCACACGACCTACCTTTCCATTAAAAAAATATACACCTGTCCCACTGTGCCCCCTAAGCCTTTCAAATATATACCAATAAATTACTTGTGTTATGTTATTTAAGTGTTTTACATTTCAAGTTGATACTTCAAGCCGTTCAAAAGTTAAAGGGGAGCGGACTTTTGGCACGCTCTGTATTTATTTATTTATTGGTTAAATAACTGTGTGAGATCCATTTTCATATTGGATTTTTGATAAATCAAAATTAAAAAATTATTATGTCTACTCCAAAGTTTTTTATTGAAGCATTTTATTTATAAAAAATAGCTACAATAGTTTCGACCCTTGAATTTAGGGTCATCTTCAGGCTAAATCCATTATAATGTAGTCCATGTTGTTTGAACTCATATTGGAGTTTTGATAAATTAAAATTAAAAAATTATTATGTCTACTCCAAAGTTTTTTATTGAAGCATTTTATTTATAAAAAATAGCTACAATTGTTTCAACCCTTGAATTTAGGGTCATCTTCAGGCTTAATCCATTATAATGTAGTCCGTGTTGTTTGTTTTTAATTTTTTGACCATTTTAGCCTGAAGATGAACCCAAATTCAAGGGTCGAAACCATTGTAGCTATTTTTCATAAATACAATGCTTCAATAAAAAACTTTAGAGTAGACCTTACTCGAAGGTAGTTTATATCATATTAGACTGTTGTTTTTTAACTTAAAATAAATTCTAAACTAAAATTAATTTAAATTGACTTAGAATTACGCTTATAAAATATTGACAATTTTGCAGTTCAGTTAACATGTCAACAAAGTGTAAGGTCTTATAAATTCTCATAGCATTTCTTTGCAAAAATAGGGAGAAGGAATAAGAACTTCCTTATTAAATTTAACTATGGTTCATTTAATGCTCGCAGTCGGAGAAAATCCTACAAAAAAACTCATAAAAACTTTTGTGCCCTCCTAACACAAGTGGTCCTATCTGCAAAAAATCACTTTTTGAGATAAGTACACCATTGTGTTGCTTTACTCTAGCCCAATGTGCCTACTAAAAAGTAATGTCCTATCTTAAACCCAAATTCTAAAAGTTAGCCTAAGATGTTTGTCCTATATGGAAAATTTTTAAAGTTTTCTAAAGAAAATTGCACTAACTAGTCTTTACTAGACGAATAAGTCAGAACTTGGACTAACTTTACAGATCTTAGTAATTTGATTGGACTTTTTGTCCTAATTTCTGACAAAAAAAATTTTTTTTTTCAAAGGATATGACTTTTGTGCCCTGCTAACACAAGTGGCCTTATCTGCAAAAAATGACTTTTTGAGATAAGTACACCATTGTGTTGCTTTACACTAGCCCCATGTGCCTACTAAAAAGAAGTGTCTTATCTAAAACCCAAATCCTAAAAATTAGCCTAAGATGTTTGTCCTATATGGAAATTTTTTAATGTTTTCTAAATAAAATGGCCCTAACTAGTGTTTACTAGACGAATAAGTCAGAACTAGGACTAACTTTCAGATATTAGTAATTTGATTGGACTTTTTTGATCATTTTGTCCTAATTTCTGACAAAATTTTTTTTTTTTTTCAAAGGATATGACGTATTTTTGATTTAAAATAAAGCAGAATCCAAAGCCATATTTATTTAAACATGTTTTCAAAAAGTGCAAACAAAAACAATAAAACTGGCCATATCTCAAAACATCTAACTTGCAGATAGGGCAACTTGTCTTAGCAGGGCAGTTTTGTTTGCCATTGTTTTGGTTTCATAATACTGATCTGACCTTACCCTAAATTAAGGTCGCTAAGTTTTTATTTAAGAGATTTTATGCCTGTAATAAAGACATCTAGAATAATAGTCCAGTCAAATAATAAATGTAAATGACAATAAATGTACACCGGCTGCAGCCAGCTGATATTTTAAAGGGTAGTAGTGTATGGTAACAGAACACTCCTGTTAGTTTTTCTCCGGGTGATTTGCTTAAGTGTCCGCTATCTTGAATTTTAGGGGTGAGTTGTTTAATATGCATCTTACGATAAAAATGCATATAACCAATTTTGAAAAGGAGGAAATTTCCAACAATTTTTGTTGGCATCATTTTTTTAATATATTTATAAAAATCGAGTTAATTCAAAAATAGCCATGTTGAAATTGAGGTGAAATTGTTTTTTTTTCCACTTTTCAGCCAAATTATTTATAGGACGATAAAAATGGTTATGAGCAAACTTGTAGCTGTTTAAATTCTCTATAAGTTTCGTATATTGTAACGATATAAATCGTCACATTGTAATATAGCAAGGGTTAATTAAACTATTCGTTTACTTACGTTATAATTTATGTTTATTTTGTATATAAATAGTTACGTACGTACAGAACTATTTTGTATCTGGGACTATTTTGTAGCAGGAACTGAATTCTAACCATATAAGTCTCTATTCCATAGTTCTACCTGAAAATAACATAAAGAAAACATAATTAGAATATGATTTTTAATAATAAAGAATCATATGACTTATTTCTCTATAATACATTTGTATATAGACTTACCTGGTTTTTATATGTTTCAGAGTCTATTGAGGGTTGGATTTCACTGGCTTTCATCTGTAGCTTGTCTCTCCTGGAAAGTTTCGTATGCTTATTCCTTCGGGATAATCTAGAATTTGTTCAAAATAGTTTGCTGGAACTGCTCACTTAGATTCAGTATTTTGTTTATACTTAGTTCACAGGACACTTAGTATTCTGTTCGTATTTTTATTAGTTTTGCTGATAAACAATAAGTATTGTTTATATTTGTTTCTTAGAGTAATATTTTGAGGTTAGATATCACTAATACGGATTTATTGAGAAATATTCTTTTTAGTTATTATTTTTGGTGTAGTTTCCGTTACCTTTATTAGGAATCCTATACGGTAAAACTGTAGTTGATAATGACTTGCATAGATGTCGCTAATAGTTCAGAAATAGTATTTTATTTACCTGAAGGGTTCATACTAGTGAATAAGGTCGATTTTCCTTCTTCTTGAAGCAACTTTGATACAAAATGGTGGTGTCGTACTGACGAGTGTTTATTTTCTGTAATCATCGAAGTAATCCTTCATGTATTTTTATTTAAAGTTAGTGAAAATGAATATTTAAACAATGCGGAAGATATTGTAACTGTTATTTTCTACAATAACGCATTTATAACGTTTCGATGGACATCGAAGACTTAGTATGACACGTAAGTTAAGTTTTTCTGTTTCTTAGAATATTTCTGAGATATAATTATTGTTTTAGCACCATTATTACTACATTAAGCACCATTAACCACCATTAATTAATCACTATTTCTATACCATTAATATGGAACTATATTAATTTAAGTTGAAGTTTATTTTGGTATATTTGATATACAAGTTCTCCGCATGGAGTGATGTTCTGTTGGAACATGGTTCTGTAATTTTCGGCATAGATAAATTCTATGTAACCGTCTAGCAGACAATTTTATATTGGACATAATTTTCAAAAGTATATTTTATCCCGGACAACATTTTCAATAATACATTTTATCCTGGAAGATGATTTTTCCAAAGTAGATGGGACAGCCTATATTTTTTTTCTTTCATTCGAGAAATGAATTCATCAGCATAGGGGAGACTTGCACAGATGGAGACGATGGAATTCATACCTCATGGATTTTGCAGAAACCAGCTAAGTACTCATTCTGAAAACTTTTGAAAGCAATATTTCATATTTTTAAATTCTTTTATTTCAATATTCTTATAACTGTAAACTTTATCAGATCTGATATAGTATTGTTTAATACTATATGCCCTTCTGGCTTTTGTTCATTTTTAGGTACTTATTTTTGTAAAACATTTAATCTCATTTATTAATTATTAAATATCATACTTTGATTAAATGATTTCTAATTTAAGCATGACTTTTATACACTGCAAGAAATGATTGCTGTTTACATACATTTCTTGGTGCTTGCTGAACTTCATGTTTTCTTTATACATTTAAGTCGAATGATTTCTGAATTTAGTAATTTTTATTAAGATTTCTTTAATTATATCTTAATATAATTACACATATTTTTTAGATATATTAATACATTACTTGATGTGCTTTCATTAAGTTTATTTATAATAAATTTCTCAAATGAATTATCTTATTTTATTTAAGAGTTATATTTTCTCAAACTGAAAAGCTTAAGTATTTACACTAGGTTGTTACTTACCTAAAGGAGTAAAAGCTAAAGTAACTGGCGCCCCTAACAACATTAATTAATTCTTTCTATTTTTCCCTTGCCCATACCCATTGCTCCGCTGTCAAAACTAGCCGTTGGCAGTGAACGTATTAATTACGGTACACTAATATTGGCGCCCAAGAACGTGGTATTTGGATAGATAGAACACTTGTTTTTTTTTTTAATTTTACTCTATTTTTCTCAGTGTATTTTTTATAAAAATCTAAAGCTTATTTTTTTTCAGTGTAACTTAATGTTCATTTTGAGAAAAACTACATATAACTGTTGAATAAAATATTTTTTGTTGAAAATTAAGTCAAATTAGAGTTAATCTGATAAGATATATCAGATATGTGTTTTTTATGTTTTTTCTGAATTTTATGGAATAACATGGAATAGAGAAATTTTGGCGTGGGTTCAGTTTTTCTAGAAATTATCTTTTATTCAATAGAAATAAATGGATAATAGGGTATTTATTTATGCGAAGGATATAAATAAATATTAGCTAATTTTGTAGTTTTGGAGACTATTTATAATTATTAATTTGTCCAATTGAGATAAATAATAATTTAGTATTTTTTTTGACATATTTGGGAAATTTTCCAAAGTATGCAAAAACTTTGTTGAACAGTGTACACAAAAAAAAAATAATTTGTGGTACAGTATAAATATTTTATTATAAAATAAATATTTTGAGTAAGTTGAATTTAAATTTTGAAAATAAATATTCAAAATGGAAGATTTAGATAAAATGGAAATTAGATTGTTGACTGCAAAAATGGTAAAAATTTAGCAAAAATAGGTCTAGCTGTACGAACGTCTGTAAATGAAGTTACGGGGTATACGCCGGCATTTCTTAATTTTGGGAGGAATGTACCTATCACAGGAACTTATTATGGCAAAATGACATCAACTGATGGTGTTAAATTAGAACCTTGTGACAGAGACTCGTATAGCCAAGACTTGGGAAATCTTAAAGAGATTTTTGTTGATGTAAAGAAATATTTACATGAAGCTTATGAACGAAATAAGCGTACTTATGATTTGCGCAAGCGTGAAGTAAATTTTGATATAGGTGAAAAAGTTTGGAGACGAAACAAAGTACTCTCAGATGCTAGTAAAAGTTTTGCTGCAAAACTTGCTCCAAAGTACATACTTTGCAAAGTTGTTGCGAAAAAGTCAAAGTTAGTGTATATTTTGGAAAATGCAGATGGTCATAGAGGCGACTGGCATGTTAAAGATCTAAAGAAATATTTTGGATCGAATAGTGACATTTCAGTTGGCTAGATTTTATTAAATAAGAATATATTCTTAGTATCATTCGGAATGATATTTAAAAAATATCAATGTATTGAAAATATTTAAAGGGTACCCAAAACTTTTGTATATAGTAAAAAAAAATATATAAATATATTTTTTGTAGAAGAGAATTCTGGTGTACACAGTCAAGTCTTATTTCTATTTTTCTTATCTTGATAAAACTTAGCTAAAAAGAAAAACAAAATTAATTATGACAATTACCTGATTATGACAATTACCTGATTATGACAATTACCTGATTATGACAATTACCTGTTTATGACACACACCGATAAAGTCCCAAAATTATGTTCTACATAAGAGTAGGCGAATGATACACGTAGTTATCAAGCTTAGCTATTGTTAATTATCAAGTAGTATTTCAAATGATTTACATAAAGTATTGTATTTTTTGTTGATTTATTAAATAAAATATAGTATATATTTTAGCTATTTAAGTTAAATAGTTATAGAGTTTGGTATAAAAATATTTTTTGTATTTTAAATGATTTTATTATTTTTGGAGGGGGCATGTGTAACGATATAAATCGTCACATTGTAATATAGCAAGGGTTAATTAAACTATTCGTTTACTTACGTTATAATTTATGTTTATTTTGTATATAAATAGTTACGTACGTACAGAACTATTTTGTATCTGGGACTATTTTGTAGCAGGAACTGAATTCTAACCATATAAGTCTCTATTCCATAGTTCTACCTGAAAATAACATAAAGAAAACATAATTAGAATATGATTTTTAATAATAAAGAATCATATGACTTATTTCTCTATAATACATTTGTCTATGGACTTACCTGGTTTTTATATGTTTCAGAGTCTATTGAGGGTTGGATTTCACTGGCTTTCATCTGTAGCTTGTCTCTCCTGGAAAGTTTCGTATGCTTATTCCTTCGGGATAATCTAGAATTTGTTCAAAATAGTTTGCTGGAACTGCTCACTTAGATTCAGTATTTTGTTTATACTTAGTTCACAGGACACTTAGTATTCTGTTCGTATTTTTATTAGTTTTGCTGATAAACAATAAGTATTGTTTATATTTGTTTCTTAGAGTAATATTTTGAGGTTAGATATCACTAATACGGATTTATTAGGAAATATTCTTTTTAGTTATTATTTTTGGTGTAGTTTCCGTTACCTTTATTAGGAATCCTATACGGTAAAACTGTAGTTGATAATGACTTGCATAGATGTCGCTAATAGTTCAGAAATAGTATTTTATTTACCTGAAGGGTTCATACTAGTGAATAAGGTCGATTTTCCTTCTTCTTGAAGCAACTTTGATACAAAATGGTGGTGTCGTACTGACGAGTGTTTATTTTCTGTAATCATCGAAGTAATCCTTCATGTATTTTTATTTAAAGTTAGTGAAAATGAATATTTAAACAATGCGGAAGATATTGTAACTGTTATTTTCTACAATAACGCATTTATAACGTTTCGATGGACATCGAAGACTTAGTATGACACGTAAGTTAAGTTTTTCTGTTTCTTAGAATATTTCTGAGATATAATTATTGTTTTAGCACCATTATTACTACATTAAGCACCATTAACCACCATTAATTAATCACTATTTCTATACCATTAATATGGAACTATATTAATTTAAGTTGAAGTTTATTTTGGTATATTTGATATACAAGTTCTCCGCATGGAGTGATGTTCTGTTGGAACATGGTTCTGTAATTTTCGGCATAGATAAATTCTATGTAACCGTCTAGCAGACAATTTTATATTGGACATAATTTTCAAAAGTATATTTTATCCCGGACAACATTTTCAATAATACATTTTATCCTGGAAGATGATTTTTCCAAAGTAGATGGGACAGCCTATATTTTTTTTCTTTCATTCGAGAAATGAATTCATCAGCATAGGGGAGACTTGCACAGATGGAGACGATGGAATTCATTCCTCATGGATTTTGCAGAAACCAGCTAAGTACTCATTCTGAAAACTTTTGAAAGCAATATTTCATATTTTTAAATTCTTTTATTTCAATATTCTTATAACTGTAAACTTTATCAGATCTGATATAGTATTGTTTAATACTATATGCCCTTCTGGCTTTTGTTCATTTTTAGGTACTTATTTTTTTAAAACATTTAATCTCATTTATTAATTATTAAATATCATACTTTGATTAAATGATTTCTAATTTAAGCATGACTTTTATACACTGCAAGAAATGATTGCTGTTTACATACATTTCTTGGTGCTTGCTGAACTTCATGTTTTCTTTATACATTTAAGTCGAATGATTTCTGAATTTAGTAATTTTTATTAAGATTTCTTTAATTATATCTTAATATAATTACACATATTTTTTAGATATATTAATACATTACTTGATGTGCTTTCATTAAGTTTATTTATAATAAATTTCTCAAATGAATTATCTTATTTTATTTAAGAGTTATATTTTCTCAAACTGAAAAGCTTAAGTATTTACACTAGGTTGTTACTTACCTAAAGGAGTAAAAGCTAAAGTAACTGGCGCCCCTAACAACATTAATTAATTCTTTCTATTTTTCCCTTGCCCATACCCATTGCTCCGCTGTCAAAACTAGCCGTTGGCAGTGAACGTATTAATTACGGTACAATATTATAAATTTCATAGGTACTTTGGTATGGTTACAGAGGGCGCAACTCGAACTCAGCGCTCACTGTAACCGTAACAAAATACTTATAAAAATGCATAATATATAAAACTTGCAGAGAATTTCAAGAGCTACAAATTTGCTTATAACTACTTTTATCCTCTGACGAATAATTTGGCTGAAAAATGTAAAAAACCAATTTCACCTCCAACATGGACATTTTTGAATATTTATAACTCGATTGTTATTAATATATTAAAAAAATAATTCAAACAAAAATTGTTGTAAATTTTCTGTTTAACAAAACTGGTTATATGCATTTTTATCGTAAGATGCATATTTAGTGAGATAACCGGACTCTTCCCAAAAATTCAAGAGAACGGAAACCCCTTAGTCAAATCACCCGGTGAAAAACTAACAGGAGTGTTCTGTTAGTATCCACTACTACCCTTTAAAATATCAGTCCGTGTACATTTATTGCATATTAACATATGAATTTCTCGTTATTTGACTGGACTATAAACATTTTTTTAAGAAATTAAATTCTAAACTTTTAGTCAATCGTCTACTCTTACTTATTTAAGTAAGATTGATATTAATTAATTGCTAAGTAATCTCATATAAATGGGTAGCGATAATTCCAAAACTGCCTTCACTTCCTCTTATCACGTAAGGTTTTTAAATTACCGCAATATGGACTCTCGGGCTGCCAAAAGTCGCTTTTTAATAATTATTTTTTAATATTTCAAATATTTATTTGATTTTTCAACACAATATTATAAAAGTAAAAAAAGAACCTACCGGTAGGCACACCCAAAAATGTGCACTGTATAATATATATTATAAAGGGAAAAACAACAATGAAATTAATTCAGTCTAAAGACCACTTTACACGGAGAAATTTGTACGCAATATTGGTGTTGTGCAAGTTTCCTGCCAGATATAGCATGAGAACAATTGTACAATCATTTGCCTTTTTATGGAGCAAGTTTTACGCAAGTTTGACTCTATATATTGCAAGTTAAACAGTGCTGCCAACCAGGCAATTTTGACGTGTCTCTGCGTTTGTTGACAAAAACATAACCTAGCATTTGCTTTTTTAAGGAAGTTTTTTTAGTTAGACGGAACGGCCTATTATTATTAATAATAATAATAATTATTAACATGTACAGTTGCTACTATATTAGTAAAAAGAAATCGATTTGGATCTTTTTTCCAGGTTGGTGCCACTAAAATAACCATAAAACTTACGTGAAATTGCCGAAAAATAGAACATGTTATAAATAATTTGATGGCACGTAAATATCCTCAAACTTGCCTGAAGGCATGCGCAGTGCCTGAATCATTCTTGCAACAAACTTGAATAGCATCAAACTTGCGCACAAATTGATCCGTGTAAACTGGCTTTAACGAACTAACTAAACTTAATAAATAAAGTTGGTTAAATACAAAAAAAAAAAAAAACTAAAACAAATTGTGGCATATGCCCCTTTAATAACTCAATGTATTATTTTTATTTTATGTGAAGACGAGTTCCTGTATCTCTTGAGCAGGATTTTTAAATTTTTTCTTCGGTAATATAACATAGCCACGCACATTCTGTTCCATCCTTAAGTCAACAAACCAAATCAAATTTGTGTTTTTGGCACTTTTAACATAAGTGACCAACATTCTTGAAAGCAGACCAAACGGCGTACTAAATTAAATTTGATTGAATTTATAAAAATATTCTTAAAGCCACTAAAAAAACCATACAAATAATTTTTTTAATTGACCACGACAATTGACATTTTGCGAACTGATGGCCCGCGAACTAACTATTTATGCGATATAATGATTGGCTAAGTTTTGGTTCGAAACTTAATGTCAATACGAAGTCCAAACGAATAACATACTAGCTACTATAGCAACAGCGTATGTTAATTGTTTTTCTAAATGGTCAAGAATAGAGCTGCAGGTTTGCATATAAATAACACAAATTGACAGCGTAGTTACCAACCTTTAAAAATAATAATTTTTTAAACTTTCAGGTTTTTAAAAATATAATTTTAATCTTAAATAAAATTAATTTGATTTTAGCATGCTGAATTTCTCAAATGTTGTTCCGTAATTAATACGTTCACTGCCAACGGCTAGTTTTGACAGCGGAGCAATGGGTATGGGCAAGGGAAAAATAGAAAGAATTGATTAATGTTGTTAGGGGCGCCAGTTACTTTAGCTTTTACTCCTTTAGGTAAGTAACAACCTAGTGTAAATACTTAAGCTTTTCAGTTTGAGAAAATATAACCCCTAAATAAAATAAGATAATTCATTTGAGAAATTTATTATAAATAAACTTAATGAAAGCACATCAAGTAATGTATTAATATATATAAAAAATATGTGTAATTATATTAAGATATAATTAAAGAAATCTTAATAAAAATTACTAAATTCAGAAATCATTCGACTTAAATGTATAAAGAAAACATGAAGTTCAGCAAGCACCAAGAAATGTATGTAAACAGCAATCATTTCTTGCAGTGTATAAAAGTCATGCTTAAATTAGAAATCATTTAATCAAAAGTATGATATTTAATAATTAATAAATGAGATTAAATGTTTTAAAAAAATAAGTACCTAAAAATGAACAAAAGCCAGAAGGGCATATAGTATTAAACAATACTATATCAGATCTGATAAAGTTTACAGTTATAAGAATATTGAAATAAAAGAATTTTAAATATGAAATATTGCTTTCAAAAGTTTTCAGAATGAGTACTTAGCTGGTTTCTGCAAAATCCATGAGGTATGAATTCCATCGTCTCCATCTGTACAAGTCTCCCCTATGCTGATGAATTCATTTCTCAAATGAAAGAAAAAAAAAATATAGGCTGTCCCATCTACTTTGGAAAAAATCATCTTCCAGGATAAAATGTATTATTGAAAATGTTGTCCGGGATAAAATATACTTTTGAAAATTATGTCCAATGTAAAATTGTCTGCTAGACGGTCATATAGAATTTATCTATGCCGAAAAATACAGAACCATGTTCCAACAGAACATCACTCCATGCGGAGAACTTGTATATCAAATATACCAAAATAAACTTCAACTTAAATTAATGTAATTCCATATTAATGGTATAGAAATGGTAATTAATTAATGGTCTAGTGATTGTGCTTAATTAATGGTGCTAAAACAATAATTATATCTCAGAAATATTCTAAGAAACAGAAAAACTTAACTTACTTGTCATACTAAGTCTTCGATGTCCATCGAAACGTTATAAATGCGTAATTGTAGAAAATAACAGTTACAATATCTTCCGCATTGTTTAAATATTCATTTTCACTAACTTTAAATAAAAATACATGAAGGATTACTTCGATGATTAAAGAAAATAAACACTCGTCAAAATGACACCACCATTGTACAGAGTTGCTTCAAGAAGAGCGAAAATCGACCTTATTCACTAGTATGAACCCTTCAGGTAAATAAAATACTATTTCTGAACTATTAGCGACATCTATGCAAGTCATTATCAACTACAGTTTTACCGTATAGGATTCCTAATAAAGGTAACGAAAACGACACCAAAAATAATAACCAAAAAGAATATTTCCTAATAAATCCGTATTAGTGATATCTAACCTCAAAATATTACTCTAAGAAACAAATATAAACAATACTTATTGTTTATCAGCAAAACTAATAAAAATACGAACAGAATACTAAGTGTCCTGTGAACTAAGTATAAACAAAATACTGAATCTAAGTGAGCAGTTCCAGCAAACTATTTTCAACAAATTCTAGATTATCCCGAAGGAATAAGCATACGAAACTTTCCAGGAGAGACAAGCTACATATGAAAGCCAGTGAAATCCAACCCTCAATAGACTCTGAAACATATAAAAACCAGGTAAGTCCATAGACAAATGTATTATAAAGAAATAAGTCATATGATTCTTTATTATTAAAAATCATATTCTAATTATGTTTTCTTTATGTTATTTTCAGGTAGAACTATGGAATAGAGACTTATATGGTTAGAATTCAGTTCCTGCTACAAAATAGTCCCAGATACAAAATAGTTCTGTACGTACGTAACTATTTATATACAAAATAAACATAAATTATAACGTAAGTAAACGAATAGTTTAATTAACCCTTGCTATATTACAAAGTGACGATTTATATCGTTACACATGCCCCCTCCAAAAATAATAAAAATATTTAATATACAAAAAATATTTTTATACCAAACTCTATAACTATTTAACTTAAATAGCTAAAATATATACTATATTTTATTTAATAAATCAACAAAAAATACAATACTTTATGTAAATCATTTGAAATACTACTTGATAATTAACAATAGCTAAGCTTGATAACTACGTGTATCATTCGCCTACTCTTATGTAGAACATAATTTTGGGACTTTATCGGTGTGTGTCATAAACAGGTAATTGTCATAATCAGGTAATTGTCATAATCAGGTAATTGTCATAATCAGGTAATTGTCATAATTAATTTTGTTTTTCTTTTTAGCTAAGTTTTATCAAGATAAAAAAATAGAAATAAGACTTGACTGTGTACACCAGAATTCTCTTCTACAAAAAATATATTTATATTTTTTTTTTCTACTATATACAAAAGTTTTGGGTACCCTTTAAATATTTTCAATACATTGATATTTTTTTAAATATCATTGCGAATGATACTAAGAATATATTCTTATTTAATCAAATCTAGCCAACTGAAATGTCACTATTCGATCCAAAATATTTCTTTAGATCTTTAACATGCCAGTCGCCGCTATGACCATCTGCATTTTCCAAAATATACACTAACTTTGACTTTTTCGCAACAACTTTGCAAAGTATGTACTTTGGAGCAAGTTTTGCAGCAAAACTTTTACTAGCATCTGAGAGTACTTTGTTTCGTCTCCAAACTTTTTCACCTATCTCAAAATTTACTTCACGCTTGCGCAAATCATAAGTACGCTTATTACGTTCATAAGCTTCATGTAAATATTTCTTTACATCAACAAAAATCTCTTTAAGATTTCCCAAGTCTTGGCTATACGAGTCTCTGTCACAAGGTTCTAATTTAACACCATCAGTTGATGTCATTTTGCCATAATAAGTTCCTGTGATAGGTACATTCCTCCCAAAATTAAGAAATGCCGGCGTATACCCCGTAACTTCATTTACAGACGTTCGTAAAGCTAGACCTATTTTTGCTAAATTTTTACACCATTCTTTTTGATTATCTTTTATTATTCCAAGATTCATCGGAAAAATCCAGAGTCATAGAAAACAATTGTAAAAAATTCACACCAAAAATAAAATTTGTTTCCAAAGAAGGAACAACCAAGACTTGTAAAATCTTAACTTCATTATCTACTTTAATAGGTAAATAAACAACACCAGTTACTAACTGTTTAGATTTATCAGCTGTAGTAACATGCGGTACAAGACATTTATCAATTTTTAAATTAAATTTTTCTAAAATTTTAATCGCGTGACCACCAGCCACTGAACAATTTGCACCTGTATCAATCAAAGCTGTTATATTTTTATCAAAAATATTTACTTTAATATATGGACGGTTATCTCTAGGTAATTTAATAAAAGAACTTTTATTAATTACAGACAAACTATAGGGTTTATAAAAATTTTTAACTTTATCCAACCAATCTTTCCATTCATTCAAATAAAAGCGTTTATTTGTTTCTGTTACACTTGATTTTTGTAAAGAATTGATATTATTTTTATTATAATAAATGTTTTTACAAAAAGTAGTTTTGTTATCCTTTTTTACCTGACTGTCATTATTATTTTTAGCCTTTTTATTAAGTGAATGCCGACTAAAATCATCCACTTTCCTATTTAGTTTTTTTGTACAGGAAGGGCAATTTTTAAAAACTACATCTTTATATCCACATTTATAACAAAACTTTGTTCTTTTAGCTAAACATTTGCTAAAAATATGATTTGGTTGGTTACAGCTATAACAAATTACTTGTCTAATTTTATTATTACTACTATTCTGTGTATTATTAAGGCTTTGATTGGTACTTTGACTAATTTGAGAAACTTGACTACTATTACATACTGAACTTTGACGAGTAGAGGAAGATGGGGTAAGTTTGGACACTGTGGTATTATGACTACAATTACATTTACTACTAAAATTTTGACTTATATCCGAACTTAGGATATTTACTTTATTAAGTGTTTTATTTTTTGCCACACTTTTACCTGCTATGCTCTTTTGTTTTAATTGATAAGCTTCATCTATTCTTTTACAACTGTCTTTTAAATCTTCTAAATCATTTATTTCTATAAGTGATAATGGTGTAAAATAATGTGGTAATATTCTTTCTCTAATCGTCTTAAGTCTAGTATATAAACTTGCAGCATGAATTAAACGTTTAAACAAGGTTTCCATAGCACCTAAAGTAACTGGCGCCCCTAACAACATTAATCAATTCTTTCTATTTTTCCCTTGCCCATACCCATTGCTCCGCTGTCAAAACTAGCCGTTGGCAGTGAACGTATTAATTACGGTACACTAATATTGGCGCCAATATTAGTGTACCGTAATTAATACGTTCACTGCCAACGGCTAGTTTTGACAGCGGAGCAATGGGTATGGGCAAGGGAAAAATAGAAAGAATTGATTAATGTTGTTAGGGGCGCCAGTTACTTTAGCTTTTACTCCTTTAGGTAAGTAACAACCTAGTGTAAATACTTAAGCTTTTTAGTTTGAGAAAATATAACCCTTAAATAAAATAAGATAATTCATTTGAGAAATTTATTATAAATAAACTTAATGAAAGCACATCAAGTAATGTATTAATATATCTAAAAAATATGTGTAATTATATTAAGATATAATTAAAGAAATCTTAATAAAAATTACTAAATTCAGAAATCATTCGACTTAAATGTATAAAGAAAACATGAAGTTCAGCAAGCACCAAGAAATGTATGTAAACAGCAATCATTTCTTGCAGTGTATAAAAATCATGCTTAAATTAGAAATCATTTAATCAAAGTATGATATTTAATAATTAATAAATGAGATTAAATGTTTTAAAAAAATAAGTACCTAAAAATGAACAAAAGCCAGAAGGGCATATAGTATTAAACAATACTATATCAGATCTGATAAAGTTTACAGTTATAAGAATATTGAAATAAAAGAATTTTAAATATGAAATATTGCTTTCAAAAGTTTTCAGAATTAGTACTTAGCTGGTTTCTGCAAAATCCATGAGGTATGAATTCCATCGTCTCCATCTGTACAAGTCTCCCCTATGCTGATGAATTCATTTCTCAAATGAAAGAAAAAAAAAATATAGGCTGTCCCATCTACTTTGGAAAAAATCATCTTCCAGGATAAAATGTATTATTGAAAATGTTGTCCGGGATAAAATATACTTTTGAAAATTATGTCCAATGTAAAATTGTCTGCTAGACGGTCATATAGAATTTATCTATGCCGAAAAATACAGAACCATGTTCCAACAGAACATCACTCCATGCGGAGAACTTGTATATCAAATATACCAAAATAAACTTCAACTTAAATTAATGTAATTCCATATTAATGGTATAGAAATGGTAATTAATTAATGGTCTAGTGATTGTGCTTAATTAATGGTGCTAAAACAATAATTATATCTCAGAAATATTCTAAGAAACAGAAAAACTTAACTTACGTGTCATACTAAGTCTTCGATGTCCATCGAAACGTTATAAATGCGTAATTGTAGAAAATAACAGTTACAATATCTTCCGCATTGTTTAAATATTCATTTTCACTAACTTTAAATAAAAATACATGAAGGATTACTTCGATGATTAAAGAAAATAAACACTCGTCAAAATGACACCACCATTGTACAGAGTTGCTTCAAGAAGAGCGAAAATCGACCTTATTCACTAGTATGAACCCTTCAGGTAAATAAAATACTATTTCTGAACTATTAGCGACATCTATGCAAGTCATTATCAACTACAGTTTTACCGTATAGGATTCCTAATAAAGGTAACGAAAACGACACCAAAAATAATAACCAAAAAGAATATTTCCTAATAAATCCGTATTGGTGATATCTAACCTCAAAATATTACTCTAAGAAACAAATATAAACAATACTTATTGTTTATCAGCAAAACTAATAAAAATACGAACAGAATACTAAGTGTCCTGTGAACTAAGTATAAACAAAATACTGAATCTAAGTGAGCAGTTCCAGCAAACTATTTTCAACAAATTCTAGATTATCCCGAAGGAATAAGCATACGAAACTTTCCAGGAGAGACAAGCTACATATGAAAGCCAGTGAAATCCAACCCTCAATAGACTCTGAAACATATAAAAACCAGGTAAGTCCATAGACAAATGTATTATAAAGAAATAAGTCATATGATTCTTTATTATTAAAAATCATATTCTAATTATGTTTTCTTTATGTTATTTTCAGGTAGAACTATGGAATAGAGACTTATATGGTTAGAATTCAGTTCCTGCTACAAAATAGTCCCAGATACAAAATAGTTCTGTACGTACGTAACTATTTATATACAAAATAAACATAAATTATAACGTAAGTAAACGAATAGTTTAATTAACCCTTGCTATATTACAAAGTGACGATTTAAATCGTTACAATGTTTTCAAATATCTAAAGAAATATGTTTTAAAAAGTTTTAAGCCAAGTAAATTTTCAAGTGACAGAAACACGAATTTTTGTGACGTTAAATGGATTATATTTTTGTAAGTATTGACAGCCTTGAGAGAAAATTTAAATAATATCTTTTTGATTGATCTATATTTAATACCAAAATGAATGAATGTGTTACTTTTCAGATAAAAAGTAAAAAAGTTGCGTTAGACAAAAAAAAATAATAAGATGAGATAAACACAGTTATTTTGTGCCATATCTTAATTTTAATATGCTATTTTTTTATTTGGGTTAAAACTTTATACGCCAAACGCCCTAGACAAAAAATTCTTGGATACAAATGTGTTTCATGAAAAAATAAGAAACTTTGAAAATGTCTGTCTGTCTGTTTGTCTGTGTGTCTGCCCGTCTGGTCTCACGCTTTTTGTGGACACGATAACTCAAGAACGAATAATCCGACAGACTCGAAATTATCAGGAAAAAATCAAGTTCTATGAGGAAGATCCCTAAAGTTATGGCGGGTTAAAAAAAACAAGCCGTGAAGATATGTAATGCTACGCATTCCGTTATTTACATTATATGTTATTCACAGTAAATGGTATATTGCATTTACCCAAATAATTAAAAAAATAATAATAATTTTCAAAAAAAATTACATTTAAAAAAAGATGTTTTTTCAAAAACGAAAAATTATTGAAAAAAAAATGTTTTTTTCAAAATAAAGTTATCATAAAACTTTTTTTTAATTTTTCAATTTTTTTTATTAAATTATCTTTTTGCGTAAAACGAAAAAAAAATTTCAAAAAAATTCTAAAAAATTTTTTCATTTTTTTTTATTTTTTTTAGTAGAATTAATACTTAACATAAAAGTAATTTTTCCTGAAAAAAATAAGTTAATGGGAAATTTCTTTCAGCATTTTTCGATTTTTTTAAAAGTTTAACCCCCCATAACTATTTTGTTTTTTGGGGGATTACTTTCAAAAATAACAGGGATCTTCCCCTCATAGAACTTGATTTTTCCTGAAAAATTCAAGTCGATCAGATTATTCGTTCTTGAGTTATCTTGTCTAGAAAAATCGTGATATCAGACGGACGGATGGACATTTCAAAAAAAAAAGTTGCTCATTTTTTGATGAAACAAATTTATATCCAAGAATTGTTTGACTAGGACGATTTTTGAAAAAAATTTAAATTCGAAACTACCGTATAATATTATTCTAGCGCAGGCGTTTTTGTTTTTGTTTTTTGTTATTTTTTGCTTGTTAAAATAAATCACAGGATAAATTATATTGTTTTAGTATTTTTTTTCGTAATATAAGATAAGTGAGCAACATCTAATTTTTTACTGCATTTAAATTTATTTGTAATTACCTGAAACTTTACTACATTAACAATAAACAACATATCTTTATTCTAAATGGTAAAAATAAACAAATTGCAAGAGCTGCAAAACAAAAAATGATTGCTTTTTAAGAAAGATTGCATACAGACAATAATAGGGACTCATGTCCCAAATTGTGCCGGAGTACATACAAAAAAATTAACATATTAATATTAAAATATTGTGGCAAAATAAAAATTTAAACTGTCTTTTTAGGTACAATTTGGGCACTTAGATAATAATTTATCGATTTGAAAGACCCACGCACTCATGTATGTATCAATTACAAATAACGCACACCCTCATATCGGGCTGGAGATTTTCTTTTCTCATTAAAAGCAGAACCAATATTTATAACTCTAATTTCTTTGTTACTTTCTTTTCTTGTTATTTTTTTTGTTTTTGTATATTTTTTTTATCTAGTACTTCGCATTGCAATATTAGGAACACAGCCTTTAGCTAATTAGAATAGAATAGAATAGAATAGGTTTATTGTTGCTTATAAAAAAATTTTACATTTTCTTGCAAGTCTAAAAATTTGAACATACAAACAAATAAATAAATAAATAAAATACATAAACTTAGATAATTTACTTAGATAACATGTTTGGTGGCATGTCCCTGAACTCTTCAACAGAGTAAAAACAGAAGTTCTGTAAATCGAGCCGACCACACGTTTGAATTTATTATACAATTTTATGTTTACACTATTATTTAGGGATGTTGAATACCTAAATCCAAATTTTGTACACGGTGTATTTGAAATAGCGTCGGAAATTTTAACAGAGGATTCTACATCATAAAATATGACAAAAAGTTCCTATAAACATATGTCTAAAAATGCGTCATAAGGGAGCTACGCCCGTTTGAAAGTGGTTAAAAAACAGGGTTTTTATTTAATAACTCAGGAACCTTTTGAGATATATCAACGAGGTTTTGCACGTCAACTAATCCTACAAAGGCCCGTTTTATGTGTTATTTTCATGTACTTATTTCAACCAGGGGTGTGCGAAACGGGGGGGGGGGGGCTTATCAGTTTTTTCTCCAAAACTTTTTTCTGTGTAACTTTTTTGCAATTTAATTTTTGAACTATAATTCCTCAGGTCAAAATACATAAAAAAGGTACTCTTGTTGTAATACTATAGGATTAACCGTTTTCGAGAAAAATTAATTTGAAGGTGAAATTCCACAGTTTGAGGACGAAAAAATAAATACTAAAATGTTGAAAACCAAAATTTTAATGATGCAGGGCAAATGTACATTAAAAACTAAAAAAAAAACCTCATATACAGGTACTTCGAAAAATCAATCCTGATGGAGCTATGGTCTCCTAAATATGCACCATTTTTAAAGGGCTGTGGTAGCTTTAAAAGCGTTTTTTCGACCTACATGTATGGAAACTTTTTTTCTTAGTTTTTGATGTAGAATAACATTGCATCATTAAAATTTTGATTTTCGACATTTTAGTATTTAATTTTTCGTCCTCGAACCGTGGAATTTCACCTTCAAATGAATTTTTCTCGAAAACGGTTAATCCTACAGTATTACAACAAGAGTACCTTTTTTATGTATTTTGACCTGAGGAATCATATTTCAAAAATAAAATCACAAAAAAGTTACACAGAAAAAAGTTTGGGACAAAAAACTGATAAGCCCCCCCCCCCGTTTCGCACACCCCTGGTTGAAATAAGTACATGAAAATAACACATAAAAACGGGCCTTTGTAGGATTAGTTGACGTGCAAAACCTCGTTGATATATCTCAAAGGGTTCCTGAGTTATTAAATAAAAACCGAGTTTTTTAGTCACTTTCAAAGGGGCGTAGCTCCCTTATGACATTTTTAGACATATGTTTATAGGAACTTTTTGTCATATTTTATCATGTAGAATTACCTGTTTCCTACGCTATTTCAAATACACCCTGTATATTAGGGATTTTTTGCAGATCTGTTAGAGTAAGAATGACTGTCAAATTTTTCATATTTCTCAATATTTTTATGGACTTCAATCAAAGAATGTAATATATAAATACATGGGAGTGGTAGAATACCTAATTTTTTAAAAATAGGTTGACAATGGTCACTATACACGGTTCGCAAAAAAGGTCAAATAAAATAAAAAATTGCCCAAGAACTTTGTAAATAAAATTTGATTCCTGGCCCTTTTCTTAAATAGGAAAAGCAAAAATTAAAAAATTTCAACGACAAATTTTTTTTTATCGCACTTTTTTGTTTTGAGTATTATAAAATAGATACACGCTGATTTATAATTTTCCCAATTCACCAATATTTGCTACAGTTTACTTTTTTCTGCTTAAACGTTTTACCTGTAACTCAAAAATTAAATTTTAAATAATATCTAACAAATAGGACCCCCTTGGGGGGCCTTAAAGAGGACGAAAGACTAAATTTTTAAATTTTCTTGGGTTTATCTTGTATGCTCTATTTATATACCAATATAAGCTATTCTAGTAGTATATTAAATATTTTTTTTAAATAGGGGGCTTTGGGGGGTCTTGAGCCAATTTTCAGATTTTTTTTAGAATTTTAATGTACAAAAAATATTATAATATTATAAATATTTTCTAGATATTGTTTAAAATGTCGGTTTGGGGGTTAATTATTATATAATATATAATATTTATTATTATATATTATATTATATATTATTATTATTATTATATATTAATATAAAAAAGATATATAATAATAATATTATTATGTACGCGCTCGTGTCAAATTTGGTTTATATTTCTCCTGAAAGTTGTTAAAGAAGTCTCTTATAAGAGACTTACTATATCTAATAATTATACATACATAATTATGTACATAATATTTGTATAATACATTATGCCTAAAACTTTAAAATCTCTACTTTCGGCTTAAAGAAGAGATATCAGATGATCGGAAGAAAAAGAAAAATCATTTTAAAACTTACTTTACAAATCAATTTTTTTTGAAAGGTTTGAAGGTATTTTTTAATTCCAGAGGAAAGGCAATAAATTAAAAGCAAATAAAGTTATAAGTGGAAATTATATTTTGTATTAAACAAAATTGAAATATAAAAGTACAGAAAAAATAAAAGCAAAAGTTTAATTAATTAATGAATTAAAAAATCTCTTCAAACCTTTCAAAAAAAAATTGATTTGTAAAGTAAGTTTTAAAATGTTTTTTCTTTTCCTTCCGATCGTCTGATATCTCTTCCTTAAGCCGAAAGTAGAGATTTTAAAGTTTTAGGCATAATGTATTATACAAATATTATGTACATAATTATGTATGTATAATTATTAGATATAGTAAGTCTCTTATAAGAGACTTCTTTAACAACTTTCAGGAGAAATATAAACCAAATTTGACACGTACGCGTACATAATATTATTATTATTATATATCTTTTTTATATTAATATATAATAATAATAATAATAATATATAATATAATATATAATAATAAATATTATATATTATATAATAATTAACCCCCAAACCGACATTTTAAACAATATCTAGAAAATATTTATAATATTATAATATTTTTTGTACATTAAAATTCTAAAAAAAATCTGAAAATTGGCTCAAGACCCCCCAAAGCCCCCTATTTAAAAAAAATATTTAATATACTACTAGAATAGCTTATATTGGTATATAAATAGAGCATACAAGATAAACCCAAGAAAATTTAAAAGTTTAGGCTTTCGTCCTCTTTAAGGCCCCCCAAGGGGGTCCTATTTGTTAGATATTATTTAAAATTTAATTTTTGAGTTACAGGTAAAACGTTTAAGCAGAAAAAAGTAAACTGAGGCAAATATTGGTGAATTGGGAAAATTATAAATCAGCGTGTATCTATTTTATAATACTCAAAACAAAAAAGTGCGATAAAAAAAAATTTTGTCGTTGAAATTTTTTAGTTTTTGCTTTACCTGTTTAAGGAAAGGGCCAGGAATCAAATTTTATTTACAAAGTTCTTGGGCAATTTTGTATTTTATTTGACCTTTTTTGCGAACCGTGTATACTTAGACCGCCATATCTAATGCATCGCTTTTGTAAGATAAAGATTTTGTCTGCATTTTGACTGTTTCCCCATAGATTAGTTCCATATGATAAAAGAGAGTGGAAGTTGGTAAAGTAAGTGATTAATAAAACGTTAGTGTAAACAATTTTTTTAAGTTCTCTAATAAGAAAAATTATTTTAGAAAGCTTGGGAATCAAATATTCTACATGGCCAGTTCATTTTAAGTGATCATCAAGAACAATGCCAAAGCTTGGGTATTATTAGTAAATGCACTATTTGTAGAAATAATTAATTTTTGTGTTTCTTCTTTATTAAGTTTGAGTTAATTGGAATTACACCAATCTTTCATTTTGTATTCGGAATAATTCATGGCTACTAAAAGTGACTGTATATCGAAATGAGGGTTTAACACTGTACTGTCATCAGCAAAAAATACACTATTTTCTAGATCCAGACAAAAAGGAAGGTCGGTAATAAATATTAAAAACAAAAGGCGGTCCAGGATGGGTCTCTGGGGCCCCCTATATTGATATCATTAAATCCCGAAAAATTATTGTTATGAAAAATACATTGTTTTCGATTTGATAGATAAGATTTCAGATTAGATAACAATCGCAAAAAATTAACTTTTCGTTTCCGTATTGAGTGAAACACAATATTGACCAAGAAAGTGCATATTTGTGCCTAACTTATTACGCTCTTGCTCTGCGTTGTAGTGTACGCCATTACCAACTGGATACAGATACATCATATTTACAGGCATCTGTTTGATATAACAGATGTACTGATAGTGTCATCTATGACATAGAGGACGAACTAACGAGTTTAAAAGGTGGTAGCATTATTAGGAACATGGCAATAATTGGCTCAAATACCTTAGCGTAAACAATATGCTTAGCATTTTGTATACTATTATATAAAATGTTACGCTAATGTAAGTATTTTCTTTTATTATAAACTATAATAGTTCTCCGCATGACACAAAGTCTCCGACGAAAAAGGGAGGAATCATGCGCGCTCTTTTATCCGTCGAAAGCTTTATAAGGCGTGCGTACCTGCAACGGGCTTCTCACTTGCACACACATTGCAAACATATTTCCCGTAGCCACAAATCAGTGCGTCAAAGTATAAAATTTCTCCGCAATCAAGAATAAATATAAAAATATGTTATTAAAAGTTGAAACATTTTACGACAATTTACTACATTGTTTTCAATTAACTGATATCAACGTGGAAAATGGCAAAATTACATTGCCTTTTTACAAGTTTTATATTGTTCAAGAAAAATAAAAATTAATTTAAAAGATATGTCATAAAATTTATTTTAGTTTTGTTATTATTAAAAAACTACAATTTTATAAAATGTCCTAAAGTTTCATTAGGCATGCAATACGGGCTATCGGTTAACCGGTCAACCTGTTAATTTAGCGATAAAACAAGGTTAAAATAACTGGTTATTTAAACTATTGAATTTTGGGAGTTGTATACAAAGAAATTTTTCACCAGAATGTCTACAACTATAAAATATCCAAAATTCAACCAAATCTGATCGAAACTGCTTATCCAAAAGAAGGGTGGGAGGTCCTTTGTGGGTCGGCGGCTAGCCGATGGCAAGTTTTTTTATTATCAAATTCGTTATTAGCGTTCAAAAATACATGAGAAACATATAGTCTGATTAATAGTAATTAAACTTATTTTTTTGTGGGCAGGTGTTATTTAAACTAATTGATAAATTATAGCTTTTACATTACATTTCAAAGAATTATAAAGTTAAGAATTTTTTTTATTGCCAATATTATGAAAAAATATAATTATCATACGGAAAATCATAATATATTGCTTTATTGTTTCTCGTAAATTTTAATTTTTATGAAAATATTTAAAAATATTAACCCGGTATATAATATTGTATTGTTAGGGGTAATATTATAAGCAGTATTCGGCGTAAACTCAGTTATGACTTCAAAGTTGAAAATAAACACAGAAACATAGGCTTACGGAATAATTTTGCCGAATTATGAGGGAAATTTTTATAAATCGAAATATTTTACAACTAATTTGTTACCCACAACAATATTAACTATACATATTAACTATACATACATATATATCGGTGTTTTTCAAAGAATAAAACAACATTCGATTTTTATCTTTTAAGAATACGAAAGTTTTTAATTTTTATTTGTCGATAACTTTTTTCCCACCTTACTCGTTTAAATGGAATCAGTAAAAAAAATAAACATAAAAAGAACGCCTCGACGCGGCGCCTATGCGAGTACTGGGAATTCGCCGACTACTGATTATACTAGGTACTAGGTTATGTATCGGTGGTTTTTTTTATAAATTTCATGAGAATTAATCCCAATGACGAAAATGCAACGACTGCATCGTAGGGGTAATGTATTTTCACTTATAAGTACAGCATGCTGCATATACATAAGTATAATATATTATATAATATATAAATTATAATTTATATAATTATATTCATCATAAATATAATAAATTTTAAATTGTTACAGTGTCAGTCAAATCTTATAATTCGATTCCCATAAACCTAGAAGTTGAAATTTGGTAGGTATTTATAATAGCACCTACCAAATTTCAACTCCTACTTTCATGAGAATGAGATTACAAGATTTTGCTGAGACTCTGACAAACGAACAAATATTTTGTATATTTAAGTTAACTTAATAAAAGCTTGTAACTTAAGGATGCTTGTTAAACTGTCAAGTGCAAAGTTATAATAAGTATGTGGAAAATAGGTCCTTTACTAAATATTAAAACTTTATCATACACTTCACAGTAGTATGTGTTAGAAGAGTGTTATAAGATGATTTTTAAATTTACACAATAGGCATTAACATATCACATACATAATTTTCTTCTAATTGATGCGACAGAGGTGATAACAAAAATTGGCGTTGCCTACTCAAGCGCTAGGTATTCTGTAGTAGTAATAAGAGCGAGTCTAATCTTACTGATAAGTAGTGTATGTAGTTATGATAGAACACGGATGATTTCTTGATGTATCGACACGGCGAGGTGTGTCTCTGAAAATATAAGTACCGTAGAATATAATACATTAATATTTTTCTAAGGGGTTCAACTGCTACGGCTAACCTTAAAAAAGTTAAATGGAAAGTCAAACCACCCCGGATTTTTTGATTTTAGGTTGTTTTTGGGACATTTCCAAATAGTTTTTGACAAAAATTGAAATAGCTCACAAAGCCGTTTTTAAATAAAGTCATTCTTCTTCTTCTTCAAGTTTTTTCTGACATCATAATACGAAGTTTTTTCTATGACACACCCTATAGCATAGGTACTAACCATGATATTCAATATAATCACGACCATTCACACGCCTACTTTATTAATGTCCAAAATAAGACGACCGTAATTTTGGACATTAAAAAAGTAGGTCGTAATTATATTGAGTATCATGGGTGTGTTATAGAAAAAACTCCGTATTGTGATGTCAGGAAAAAACTTGAAGAAGAATGACTTTATTTAAAAACGACTTCGTGAGCGATTTCAATTTTTGTCAAAAACTGTTTGGAAAAAGTCCCAAAAAAGTCCTAAAATTAAAAAATCCGGGGTGGTTTGGACTTTTCATTTAAATTTTTTAAGGCTAGCCGTGCTGCCTATATCTTATACATATTCAGTTTGATATTATCAATGAATTTGTAGGATATAGCAGTTGAACTCCTTAGAAAAATACTATGCCCTTGATCTAGGACTATGGACCTAAAATTTTTATACAGATTTGTTTTTTATTGAATTTTAAACAACTCTATGAAGAGTTTACTAGTGAATGCGAAGCCTTACATATATTTAAGGTTTGTTTGCAAGATACTTAACCCCATTAATATTTATGGTTTAGTACACAATAAAATTTTATTTTGTTTGTAGAATTAAGCATAAAATCTGTAAATTTAGATCGTTTTATACAAAATAAAACATATACTATCTTTTCAATGCTGTTCTTTACGATTTCAATGCCAATAGATTTTTCCATAATCCAATAAAATAAGAAAAATGTTTCTATCTTTATAGATGCAGCAGTATGTTTGCAGAAATATTATTCTCATTGTATATATAAATGTTAAGAATCTAGTTCTTTACTTCAAATATAACTGATTTGTGTACTTACTCCACATACATACAATCCTTACAGTAACTCGAGTTCTATGTTATTATACTTTCCACAAACAAATATTATGTCAAGGTCAGAAATAACGTCTTTTCTGGACGATTCTGGTTTGCGAGACGAGGTACGAGATCCACTTTTGACAAATGTCTTGTGGGAAATGATATTGCCTACCAGAACGCTTAAATCTCAGTGTTCCTTGCAGGTTGCACTGAGACTAAAGAATCCTTCCATGTTAACACGTTGAGCCCAGCCAGGGACATCAGTGTCTCTTACAAAGACAACCCTTGCTGAAAATTATTGTCCTATTTGCGATTTACTTAACATCAGTTGCGGTGCAGAAATAAAATATAACTTTTAAACACTCAGACCATCTGGTCCATTGTGTCTCCGAATTAACATAATTTGATGCAAGAGAAAATGCCATATCGTTACACTTTCTGTACGTAGGGCTAGCCTACACCATTGTATTGCATTACACTAGCCTCATATGCCTAGTAAAGAGAAATGTCCTATCTAAAACCCAAGTTCTGAAAATTAGCCAAAGATGTTTGTCCTATTAAATTTTCAATGTTTTCTAAGTAAAAATTGTCCTAACTAGTCTTTACTAGACAAATAAGTCCTAACTGTACAGATCTTAATATTTTAATTGGATTTTTTAAATCATTTTGTCCTAATTACTTCAGATCTGTCTGAATGAAATAAATGAATTTGTCCTATAGGACTAGTATGACAACTTATTTTTCTGACAGCAAAGATTTGCGCCAAATATTATAACCTAAAAACTAAATATTTATATCCATCAGGAGATAAGTATAATTACTGTTTATTTGCAGTAAATATAAAGTGTTTTTGTGCAGGTATTTCTTGTCCTGAGCAAATTTACAAAGGTAAGCAAAGTAATCATCCAATTTGCAGTAAGGACAACTTGTCTTAGAAGATATTTTAGCTTTTACTAGGACCAACTGTCTATCTACAAATTTCAATTCCCTAACAAAAAAAAAATGTTTTTTCCAAGCATATCACGTATTTTTCATTTTAAATAAAGCAGGAATAAACGCGTTATTTATTTAAACAGGTTTTTAAAAAGTTCAAACTAAAACAATAAAACTGGACATATCTCAACTAATTTTCAATAGGATAACTTGTCTTAGCAGGGCAATATAGTATAATACTGCCCCGGTACCAAGTAGTCTTCTGCACGATTGTTTCACCTTGACGGAAAGGTAACTTGACGCATGTTGAGCCTTTTTAATGTATGACCTCAAAAACCGGATGTTTTAGGACCTCAAGAGACAACATGGGTGATTTGGGATATCATCAAAATTAATTATCCCTTCAGGCTATGACTTTTATTAATAAAGTTCTGTACTTACTTGATATTTAAAATTATGGCGAAGGCGCTATCATTGATTTTTTAACCAACTTCCAAATAGGAGGAGGTTATCAATTCGACGTGTGACTTTGTTTTTTTATGTTTGTTCCCTCATAACTTTGAAACGAATTAACGGAATTTAATGAAACTTCTTGCAACTTAAAGAGGGCATTCATGAGGTGGTCCAGTTTTAATTTGACGCTCGGATAATGCCGTGTAAGCCGGGTAAGATAAATATAATAATTTTAAAGCAATTTCACTTAAAAATGGCTTAATTTGGTTCTACTACCAAAAACCGTCAACCGGCAAGCACGCGTTCGGTTTTTGAGGTTAGCTTTTCCTTCAAAAAATGAACAATTAATTATTAGTGCACAAAGTCTATAAATTCTACAATCCAACCCCTTTTCTATATCGATACCACCAAGACATGAGCACCAGATGATGTGCGGGGCACCCCCGAATAGGAAGAAAACATTCACAAGATGAGCGAACAATGTTATCTTTACTTTCAAACTTCTTGCCTTTCGAAAGCCTAGCGCTTACAACTTAATACATGTCTAAATGACAACATAAATTAAGGCAATTAACTTAAGCCAGGATCATTTCAGTCACGGTGCGGTGGTGCGACAGTTTAAATCAACTTCAAATTATGCAACCCATTTATGTTTCTATACGTCGATTCTATGATACTTTAGGATGATTTTAACCAAAAATAAAAAAAAATCTATCGAGCACATTTTTTTTATTAAACAAAAACCCCGTATGTTGGACACTTACCTTGTATATGACTTTTCACTAAATATTTACTCAAATTATTATTATTTCTTTGTTTCGTTTTGTTTAATATACGTGAACAGCAAAATAATCGTCATAAAAAAATAAAATTTATAATAAAAAACCCCTTATACTGGCTGATACAAGAAGTATTGCCTACGAATTATCTCCGTAACTATAAAAGATAACTTTTTGAAATTTACAGAACTTGTATGAACCGTAAATACCCCCATGGTCATTATAAAAATATCACTTCCGGTCTAAGCGAAAGAGATACCAACTTAGATTTTTAAATGGAACCCTTTACATTTGCTTACATATTTAGATTCGTATTTAAATTCTATTTTCATTCTCAATATTTGTGTTAAATATGGCGCCACAGGAGACATTTTACATAAAAACAACATGGCGGTCCTATGACTTCCATATTGGAATATTTCTGAAACTTTTCATTTCAAATCTTTTAATAGTAGGCTAAAAATTTACTGTTTATCTGAAACTGATTGTCTTTTGTTTTTTTGAAAATGGCGTTATGTTAATTCTTTTTAATCATCAACTTTAACGCCATTTTGTGCTAATTTTTTAAATTAATCGACCTATTATTGATTTCACTAGATCAAAAACTCAGGTATACTCAAGAAAAACGTAGAAATACTCTAATAGCGTTGGTCCTTTTCGGGGAAAATGTCCATATTCCCTTGGGATTTAATAAGCTCCCAACGGAATATGGCCATTTTCCCAAACAATTTCCAACCCTATTAGGGTGTTTGTACTTTTCTTGTAGAGTATACCTGAGTTTTTAATTTAGCGAAATCAAAAAAAGGTCCTTTCCTTTAAAAAATTTAGCACAAAATGGCGTTTAAGTTGATGATTTGAAAAAAAAAAACTTCAAAATAGCGCCATATCCATAAAAACAAAAGGAAATCAGTTTCAGATCAACAGTAAATTTTTAGCCTACTATTAAAAGATTTAAAATGTTAAGTTTCAGAAATATTCCAATAGGGACGTCATCGGACCGCCATGGCGCGCCATGTTGTGTTTATGAAAAATGGATCCTGTGGCGCCATCTTTAATGCAAATATCGACCTGTGATATGTTAATAAAAAGATAATTTAAATACGCATCTATAAATGTAAGCAAATATATAGGGTTCCATTTAAAAATCAAAAGTTGGTATCACTTCCGCTAAGACAGGAAATTATTTTTTTATAATGACCATGACAAAATGGGGGTATTTACGGTTCATACAAGCTCTGTAAATTTCAAAAAGTTATCTGTTATCTTTTATAGTTACGGAGATTATTCGTAGGCAATACTTCTTGTATCATCCGTTTGGACTTTTCGTTTGGACCACCGCACCGTGCAGTATTCGCATACAATGGATAAAATTACAAAGTATCAAAAGTATCCTGTTTGGTCTTTTATGGATAAAAAAGTATATTTATGACTTAAACTATGCATAATTACCAGTTTTCAATAGGCCAAACTGGGTTTGCACAAACCTAGGATTAAATACATGGCGTATTACGGGACTCAATATTTAACTCAAATTCCACAACTTTCAGAAAGTTGTGGGGGCACAAGATGTTGAGCCAGGATGCTCATTTTTTGTAAACTAAATAAAAGGGCCTTTTTTATTACACACTATTGTACATTTAGTCATAAATTATACTATCACTTACAAATTTTCATCAATATCATTAATAAAAAGTCTTATAGGGGATTTTCATGGATGGGGAGTACCCAAAAAACCTTAATATTAAAGTTCAGACTTCTGAGCAAAAGAGCGCATCCACGAATGGACGAACATTTAAAAATCCTCCTCTTTAGAATACTATGCCAAAAAGCATTGCCTTTTTTACATTAGTACACATATAAATGTTGAGAATGTATCTCTTTACTTGGAAAATATAAATGATTTTTCTAATGAAAAATTCCCAAGCAGTGTAAACATGTTTACATATATTTTTCCTTATCGTTGTAACTAGCAGGTTTTTCCTAATCTGATATTTATAGGAAAATTGAGCATTAGTCAAAAATTAATACTGGTAAGATACAAAGATAAAGTTACGAACAAAAGAAATTAGATAAATTTCAGATTAAAAGAAAACCCAAGTCACACTTGCAACGGCAGCTTTTCATCGGCGAGCAGGGTTGTGGGTTATAAACGGTTAGAAATACTTACAGATAGATTGTTGATATGGGCGCCAAGATCATCGTACACTACAATGGATATTATTTTAATGATTGATAAATGATCTAAAAATCAACCATTATTGGTGAGTATTAGTATACTTTTTAGATTAACTATTAACTTTGAGGGATAGGTATTAAAATGAGAGAAATGTTTTTGGTTTACCTGTTATAATAATAATCTGCTGTGGAAAAGTACAAAATAAATATACTCTTGAATAACGTTATTCGAGGTTCACAAATATATACATGTTTTGGGTTACACACAGGTAAACTTACTTAAATGTAATAAAAAAATTATAAAATGCGATTAATGAAAATATGTGTTAAGCACTTATTTAAATAGTTACGATAATAATAAACTTAAACGCTCCATGCGTTTCAATAGAAAAATTAAAGTTGTTTTTAAAAAGATATGTCGATAGGAGGTACGATATAGTCTTCGAAACTCACGTGATATTGAGGTAAAGTGTTACCTAACATTGGACACAGACAATACTACGTTCTCATCGGTTTCACCAAGAACTGCACAGATAGGTGGTAGGTTATGACTTCTTCATCATGATAGGAACTCATACCTATGTTTGGTAGTTGCTTATTTTGGAACTCGATGAACAACATGGTATCACCTGGTTGATGGGAGAACGATATGCATGACGTGATTCATACAGGAGATAACCTCAAATATACCACATGGGCAGATATCTTCTAATATCCGTACGAAGATATCCATACGAAGAACCCTATTAGAAAAACAGGTATTAATTACATGTTTCTTCTAATATAACTCATAGAGCAACAATTTACGATCAATACAAAAGGAAATAATTTAAAGAAAAACCAGTTACCTTATTTTAAGGGATTCTTCTTAGACACGTACGCACATGGCCAAATCAATGGACTCATTGTACATCTAAAAATTAAGAGAAACACAAAGTGAATTTCACAAATTGTAAAGAGCTTGATAAAGGATAATTTAAAAAGAAATTTCCTTACCTAATTAGATAATTAAAATCACTAAAAGAAAATTCGAAACATGAATGCTAGAATTCAGACTCGAAGAGCAAAATGTCACGCCGCCTACTACGCATCAGGTTTTTGCGCTTTATCCGAAATTTTTGCGACGTTGTCGTATGTATATTTTTTAAAAAAATACATATTTTTAGAAAGATAATAAATGGTATTACAGAGAATATGTTATGGTATATTACTTAATAATGGAAAATACCAACCAATAACATCCAGCGACAATTTTAGGAGATAGGAAATGACGTAACCACACCGTTTACATCATGTAACCGAACGGAATTCGTCGATCCACAAAAATGTGAGATATAACCGATAAACCACGGCAACACTGTTGATATGACCTTTTTTTGACATTTATAACCTAAAAATTGAAATTAAAAACATTACAAAAGTTATTTAATTTAATATTAATAATCGGAGATAAAAATAATAAAGTATCTTTATTATATGTGTGCTCCAATCATTTGTGAAAGTATTACATCTATCGGAGACATAACAACAAAAAAAACACGATATGAAAAATATTAGAGAAACCTTAATTTCTCAATAACTATGGAATAGAAAGGTGAGATATCTTTGTATTAATGTTAATTATCTATGAATAGAAATATATTAACCTAATTTAGCAAAAAGATATGGATCAATAAATCAAAAATACATATTTTTAATTTCAAGAATATAGCCATAAAATTATCAAAAACAAATATTCTAAGACACATGTTCATTGTTTTTAGGTAGAACTTAGTGAGAAACATCTATTGGAACAATATGAAACATTAACAACAGAATATATGACCACATAAGTGAATTGCATCAAAATATGGGTTTCGATAAACGAAGAAAGTTATTTATCCAAAAAACAATGTTGTGCCTTATTCAGACAAAGATAATCTGTATTATGTGCTATAATAATCTAAAGGTATTTATACGATAATAAAAATTAAGAAAAATAAAGTAGAAATTTTCAATTGCTACACCACCCCTCTCCGAAAAAGAAAAATTAAACCCAGTTTAATTTTTTGCGATAATTAAATATCAGACAATTAACTAAAAAAAAACAATTTCAAAAAAAATTGAAGGGTGTATATTGTAAATAGTCCATGATTCTATATAGTAAATGATATTTGATGGGTAGTATCTTACGCGTACAAAACGTTAAATTAATGGGTAGTATCTTACGCGTACAAAACGTCCAGATAGGAGACACAATCGAGAACTATATATAACAATTTATGTTTAAGTTCGTCACAATCGGGGTTTGATCATCAAATGATCGACAAAATCGGGAAAGTTTATACATCTAAATCACTTCTAGAATCAGGAACCATTTAGAAAACTAAAACTAATTTAAGATAAAGATAAAGTTAAAGATACTAAAAACTAATTAACCTAGGTATATACAAAGCTTTTAACTAACCAACGGAAACATCTGAGTTAGAACCATAGTACGGCTTTAAATCTTTGATGTGCCAGGTACCAACATCAGTTTTGTTTGTTACATTAGTTAAACGATAAACGGTTTTAGATAGTTTCTCTGTGACTTGACATAAAATAAACTTCGGTGCCAACTTTTTGGAAAAGTTATTTGCGGCTGAAGATAGAATTTTATTCTTACGCCATACCTTGTCACCTACTGAGAATGAAACATCTCGTTTACGTAAATTATAAGCTTTTTGATTCTTAACATACGAATCATGCATATGCTTCTTTACATCACTGAAAATATCCTTGAGATGTACAAGATCTTCTACAAGATTATCTCTATTTCCAGCTTGTAACTCTATTTCTTCGGTACTATTTAGTTTACCGTAGAAATTTCCAGTTATAGGTATGTTTCTTCCAAAATTCAAGAAACACGGGGAATATCCAGTTGCTTCATTAACAGAAGTGTTAATGGCATATTGGATTTTAGGTATTTCAAGATCCCAATTTTTGTGATCTTTCACATAGCTGCGGATAGCAGTACCAACAATTTTGTTTTGTCTTTCTACAAAGTTCACTTGGGCATGATATTTTGGTGTATACCAAATCTTCTGAACTTTATATTTTTCGGCAAGTTTCTTAAACTCTTTTCCGGCAAATTGAGGACCATTATCTACAGTTATAAATTGTGAAACTCCAAAAACAAGAAAGACTTCTTCCTCAATAAATTTAATTATTGGGGCAGCAACAGCCTTACGTAAGGGATGGATAAGGGTATACTTAGTTAACCAATCCGAGACAACAAGTATATAGGAATTGCCTTTTTTTACTGCGAGTCATTGGACCAATTAAATCTGCAGCTATTACCTGCCAAGGGTAATCGACAGTTTTCTCAGAACCCATCAAACCAGCACGTGCTGTATTAGACGGTTTCTGTGCTCCACAGACTAGACAATTTTTACAAAAGTTCGCTATATCTCGCCTAATTTTTGGCCAAATATACAACTCTTGCACTCGATATAGTGTTTTTAGAAAACCAAAATGACTTGCAGTCGAGGGATCGTGACAAGAAGCAATTACTTTTTTTCGAAGAGATTTAGGGACAAAAATTTTCCATTCCGGAATATTGCTTTTCATAGGAAGCTGATTAGATACAAATTTATAGATAATGTTATCCTTCACATCAAATTGAGGATATTTATCGGGAGATTCTATGATACTATTTTTCAGATCTATGTACCATGGATCAAAGGAAGTTTCAGGAATGTCAATAACAGATATTTCTTGCTCAGGATGTGGAATTCTAGACAACGCATCAGGTACGATATGTGCTTTCCCTTTTCGATGCACTAGGTCAAAATTGTGTTGTGCTAGTTTAACACTCCATCTGGCAAGTTTACCAGTAGGTTCCTTCATATTGTTTAGCCAAAGCAAACTATAGTGATCGGTAATTACTGTAAATTTATGAGGACTACCTTCGATGTAACCTCTAAATTTATCGATACAAAAGATAACACCGAGACATTCACGCTCAGTAACACTATAATTTCTCTCTGCTTTCGATAAGGATCTGCTACAAAATGCAATAACACGTTCAGTATTACCTACATTCTGTGTAATTAAGCCACCGATTCCACGGTCTGACGCATCACATTGAATGGTCATAGCTTCGTTGAAATTTGGACTACAGAGAATTGGGGAAGATACTAAAGCTTCTTTTATCTTTATAAAAGAATTTTCCGCTTCAGGTGTCCATTGGATAGGTTGTTTTTTTTTCCTGGTCTTCAGTAGCTCATTTAAAGGAGAAACAATAGTGGAAAAGTGATTTATGAATCTACGGTACCAAGAACACAAGCCTATAAACCTTTTAACTTCGGTAGTATTGGAAGGACGAGGATAATTTATCATTGCAGAAACTTTTTCGGGGTCGGTACGTAAACCTTCGGAATCAATTATAAAGCCAAGGTATTTAAGTGAAGTCTTAAAAAATTCACACTTATTAAGATTAACGGTAAGATTTGCATCCTTAAGACATTCTTTAACCTCATGAAGTAATTTCATGTGTTCAGATAGAGTTTTGGAGATAATGATAATATCATCAAGGTAAACAAAAATATGAGGAAAAAACTTAGGTCCAAATAACTTATCCATAAGCCTTTGTTGATTTTGTGCTGAATTGCAAAGACCAAATGGCATTACTTTAAAATGAAAAAGACCTCTGCCAGGAACAGCAAAAGCAGTTTTTTCTCTGCTAGACTTTTCTAAAGGTATTTGCCAAAAAGCTTTACGTAAATCTATGGAAGAAATGTATTTTGCATCTTTCAGAGAGTTTAGGATGCTATCGATACGAGGAAGGGGATACGAGTCTTTTTTAGTTATGGAATTTAGTTTCCGTCCGTCAAAACAAAATCTGTACTCACCCGATTTTTTCTTTGTCAGAAGGACTGGAGAACACCAACCTGACTGAGATTCCTCGACAACACCCAGTTTCAACATTTCATCTAGTTCTTTATTAAGTATTTCTAATAGGTAAGGTGACATTGGATATTGTTTTTGTTTAAAAGGTTTTTCTTTGTCAGTGTCTATTTCAAAAACAATTTTATCGGTAAGGCCTAATTTATTTTCATTAGTTACTTCACTAAAAGAATCGATAACGTTTTGTGCCCTTATTTTATCTTCTAAATTTAAATTATCGAGACTGCATAATTCAGAAAAATTATTGGGAAAGGTAAATTTTTGTTTTAAGTTATCGGTAGTACATGGTGTTGACCAAGTATTATTTCTGTAATCTATAGTTATTTTAAATTTTTTAAAAAAATCTATTCCTAAATAAAAAGAATGTTTTAGGGAAGGTACGACAGAAGCTCTAATTAATTTACAGTTATTCTCTACTGTGATAGGTAATATAACAAAACCAGTAACACACTGTGATGCGCCATCAGCTGTGTTAACATTCGAAATCATACTTTTATTGATTTTTAAACCAAGTTTTTCGATAATAGGAAGACCGGCTGATCCTATGCAACTATTTGTACAACCTGAGTCTAACAAACCACGAACTGTTATACCAAGTATGTCGACATCTATATAAGGACGGTTATCGTTTTCTTTTTGTGAAAATATGGGAGATACAGCAATATTTTTAGAACTGGAATAAAATGCTTTCACTGTAGCAAGCCAAAGATTCCAATCAGATAAGTTAAATCTACTTTGTACAGGGTACTTAATAGAAGATTCTGAGGTATAGTTAATTTTACTAGATAAGGTATTTTGTTTGTTTGAAGATAGGGAAGAGTTTGTGTGCGCGGCATTTTTCCCACTTACTGTCTTTTTCAGTGTTGCGGAAATATTTGTATATACGGCATTTTTAATTGGTAGGCAATTATTCTCAGATACGGTATTTTTAATGGGGCGGTAATTATTTACAGATACGGTATTTTTGAATGGGCGGTAATTATTTTCAGTCGATACGGTATTTTTAAACGAACGGTAGGTATTTTTAGATACAGTATTTTTGTTATCATTTTTTAAGGAACGATATTTATTTTTAGGTACGGTATGTCTTGTCTCGTCAGACTTGACTATAGGTAGAAGATTTTTCGTTTGTACGTCGCGACTCATACATACGGCTTTATCATGAGATACGGTAGGAACTATAGGTAAAACATTTTCGGTTAGTAAAATATTTTCGGTAGGTAAAATATTTTCGGTAGATAAACATTTTTTATTAGGTACGGTATTTTTCATAGGTACGGCATTTTTTGTAGGTACGGTATTTTTTATAAGTGCGGTATTTTCTATAGATACGGCATTTCTATAACGGGCGTTATATTTACAAGGTAAGGGGGCGGTATTTTTACAAGATAAGAAAGTTTTATTTACAGTTAGGGGTTTTGGGGACTGATGCATATGTTCAGGTTGATGAGGTGGCCTGTGGCCTGCAGCGCACACCTCAGCAATTAGTTTCCCTGGTCCTTATTACAGGTTTTACATTGCATGAGTGTAATGTCGGGAGTACCACATCTATAGCAAAACTTTTTGCGTTTTTGTGAACAGTTACTGTAGATATGGTTGGGTAAACCGCAGTTCCAACACACTAAAACTCCAGTAGTTTTTGTGTTGTCATTTGAGGTATTTTGTCGGGACACATTTTTAAAGTTATTTTTAGAGGTATTTGTGTAGTTATTTTGTGAGGTATTCTGGGAGGTAGTTTGGGAGGTAGAGAGTTTAGAAAAATTTTGATTGGAGGTATTTTTGTTAAAGTTATTTTTAAAGTTATTATTTTTGTTGCCAAATTTGGAATTTTGGTTTTGGGAGGTATTTTGGGAGTTAGTTTTTGTATGTTGGTCTAGGTAAGATAACTCTGGTTCAAGAACGCTTACAACATTACTTCTAGCAGCAGATTTACAAGAAAGCCTATCCTCAAGTTTTTTACATAAACTGGATAACTCAGCAACAGTAGAAATGTCTGTGAGAGCCAGGTGACCTATATAAATAGATAAGACATTTTTTCTCAAAATTTTTACTCTTGTGACTTCACAAGGTGGTTTCATAAGTCGATTAAACAAAGTTTCCATTACGGCAATATAGATAGTAACGGACTCATTTTTACCTTGAGTTCGTTCTTTTATTTGTGACCAAAGGTCATCGTCATAATCTGGAGGTAAAAAATCACGTTTAAACGCTTTAACAAAACTATCCCAGTCAGACAAACTGGATTTTATGGAACGAAACCAAATTAAGGCCTTTCCATCGAGAATATCTATTAGGGAATCAAAAAGCTCTACTTTAGAAACTTTTCTAGCAAAAGCTAGTTCTTCGATACGTTCGAGAAATGAAATTACAGGTAATGTTTTTGATGTATCATCAAACTTAACATTCCATTTGTGGACAGGTACATGCTTACTGTGAGAAGGGGTAAAGTTAGATGATGAAATATTCCATTCTCCAGAGGGATTTACAATTAAGGGATTTGTGACTGATTCATTAAGGGAAATATTGCATTCTTTTGCTTCGGTAATACCAGCATATAATAGTGCCTCAAGATGCAATGCCGTGGCATACGCCTCATTTTTAAATGAAGTAGCTTCCTGTTTTTTATCCTCCGGTACTTTTTCAAAGGGGAAACGTGAAATTCTATTCGAAATGTGTAAAAGACGACAGTTAGCTCTTATAAAAACAGAGTCTGATTTAGGTCCTTCAAAACCATCGATAAGATTTCTTATTGATTCTAAGGTACTATTCACTTGACTTACTTCGTTATCATATTCAAAAGTTGGGTCACAGAGTTCAGAATCAGCAACTTTTTGTTTTTTCAATAAAACAGACAGGATACTGCGTTTTTCATCAGCATTTTTCTGAGTTTCACAACCTCTTATTCTAAGCTCATACTCAACCTCTGATATTAACAGACGTTTAGGGATTATTCTTTCACAATCGGTAGCCATGGTTCCTTTAAAATCAAAATCGAAGACAAAGACAAGATAAATTTACAGTTAAGTAAAAAATGCAGGATATTATCACACGCCAAATTCAGTAAAAATCTAAAAAAAATCGAAATCGGTAAAAATATAAAAAAAGTCAAAATCGGTACTACGAGCTGTGTTTATGGCAATCCAATAACGGTGCCCGCAGGATTCGGGTTGGTTTTAACACAACGGATATTTGCCCGTCAAATATCGCAGGTAAAATTTAAATTTTTGGCGTCAATAAGGTACCAGGATCGTAATATAGAGGGATTTCGAAACCTGTGAGAGGATATTATTTGGATTGGGTTGCCAGACCCTTAATTCTTTAAAAAAATGGACTGGAATATGATGGTCTCACTTTTTCAACAAACATCCAAATAAAATCACCTCCAAAACAATAAAAGCTATTGCTTACAACCAAAGGTTGTCCTCTATAAGCAACTCAAAAATAACTGAATATTATTTATTAAGTTATTTTTTTTTTAATTAGACGGTATTTTAAGCGAAAAAAAATCTAAATATAATTAAATATTTAAGACACTTTAACTACCAATTTTTTAAGTAAACAAATTCGAAATTGCAAAGAAAATACTAGTTAATTTTTTTTTAAATTCCACCGAAAAAAAATTATGCAAAATTTTAATGCAAAAAAATCCAACGTTAAAACTTTAAAAAATTGTTGTAGGTACTATGTAAGAATATATGTTCTATACACCAAAAAATTGTATACAGACTGTACATACACTTACAAAAAAAACTTGGTAGCTAAATATTTTAGATAGTGCCGATATATTTAAAAATAGTTATTTACACTAGTAGTAATACCAGCATATATTTGCGATTATGTACTGCACTGTACACAACCAAAGGAAAATTATTTTTTTTTTTTGAAAAAAATAATATTTCAGAAAAAAAAATTCAGAAAAAAATATAGCAAAAAAATAGTAAGTTTAACTTGCCATTCTAAACCAACCTCAAAGTTAAAGTTTTTTGTTTTTTTTTTTTAAAAATCAATCTAAATGTAAGTAAAAGAAAAGTAGGTAAAAGATAGTTATTTTGCTAAATGTGCAAAAAAAATTCGGAAATTCGATATCTAACACGTTAAGGGCGCCATTATGTAACTAGCAGGTTTTTCCTAATCTGATATTTATAGGAAAATTGAGCATTAGTCAAAAATTAATACTGGTAAGATACAAAGATAAAGTTACGAACAAAAGAAATTAGATAAATTTCAGATTAAAAGAAAACCCAAGTCACACTTGCAACGGCAGCTTTTCATCGGCGAGCAGGGTTGTGGGTTATAAACGGTTAGAAATACTTACAGATAGATTGTTGATATGGGCGCCAAGATCATCGTACACTACAATGGATATTATTTTAATGATTGATAAATGATCTAAAAATCAACCATTATTGGTGAGTATTAGTATACTTTTTAGATTAACTATTAACTTTGAGGGATAGGTATTAAAATGAGAGAAATGTTTTTGGTTTACCTGTTATAATAATAATCTGCTGTGGAAAAGTACAAAATAAATATACTCTTGAATAACGTTATTCGAGGTTCACAAATATATACATGTTTTGGGTTACACACAGGTAAACTTACTTAAATGTAATAAAAAAATTATAAAATGCGATTAATGAAAATATGTGTTAAGCACTTATTTAAATAGTTACGATAATAATAAACTTAAACGCTCCATGCGTTTCAATAGAAAAATTAAAGTTGTTTTTAAAAAGATATGTCGATAGGAGGTACGATATAGTCTTCGAAACTCACGTGATATTGAGGTAAAGTGTTACCTAACATTGGACACAGACAATACTACGTTCTCATCGGTTTCACCAAGAACTGCACAGATAGGTGGTAGGTTATGACTTCTTCATCATGATAGGAACTCATACCTATGTTTGGTAGTTGCTTATTTTGGAACTCGATGAACAACATGGTATCACCTGGTTGATGGGAGAACGATATGCATGACGTGATTCATACAGGAGATAACCTCAAATATACCACATGGGCAGATATCTTCTAATATCCGTACGAAGATATCCATACGAAGAACCCTATTAGAAAAACAGGTATTAATTACATGTTTCTTCTAATATAACTCATAGAGCAACAATTTACGATCAATACAAAAGGAAATAATTTAAAGAAAAACCAGTTACCTTATTTTAAGGGATTCTTCTTAGACACGTACGCACATGGCCAAATCAATGGACTCATTGTACATCTAAAAATTAAGAGAAACACAAAGTGAATTTCACAAATTGTAAAGAGCTTGATAAAGGATAATTTAAAAAGAAATTTCCTTACCTAATTAGATAATTAAAATCACTAAAAGAAAATTCGAAACATGAATGCTAGAATTCAGACTCGAAGAGCAAAATGTCACGCCGCCTACTACGCATCAGGTTTTTGCGCTTTATCCGAAATTTTTGCGACGTTGTCGTATGTATATTTTTTAAAAAAATACATATTTTTAGAAAGATAATAAATGGTATTACAGAGAATATGTTATGGTATATTACTTAATAATGGAAAATACCAACCAATAACATCCAGCGACAATTTTAGGAGATAGGAAATGACGTAACCACACCGTTTACATCATGTAACCGAACGGAATTCGTCGATCCACAAAAATGTGAGATATAACCGATAAACCACGGCAACACTGTTGATATGACCTTTTTTTGACATTTATAACCTAAAAATTGAAATTAAAAACATTACAAAAGTTATTTAATTTAATATTAATAATCGGAGATAAAAATAATAAAGTATCTTTATTATATGTGTGCTCCAATCATTTGTGAAAGTATTACATCTATCGGAGACATAACAACAAAAAAAACACGATATGAAAAATATTAGAGAAACCTTAATTTCTCAATAACTATGGAATAGAAAGGTGAGATATCTTTGTATTAATGTTAATTATCTATGAATAGAAATATATTAACCTAATTTAGCAAAAAGATATGGATCAATAAATCAAAAATACATATTTTTAATTTCAAGAATATAGCCATAAAATTATCAAAAACAAATATTCTAAGACACATGTTCATTGTTTTTAGGTAGAACTTAGTGAGAAACATCTATTGGAACAATATGAAACATTAACAACAGAATATATGACCACATAAGTGAATTGCATCAAAATATGGGTTTCGATAAACGAAGAAAGTTATTTATCCAAAAAACAATGTTGTGCCTTATTCAGACAAAGATAATCTGTATTATGTGCTATAATAATCTAAAGGTATTTATACGATAATAAAAATTAAGAAAAATAAAGTAGAAATTTTCAATTGCTACATCGTTTTCGTAGGTTATTATATTAACTCTTTTCGATTCTGGAGCTAGAAAAATAATTTTATTTCATTGTATCTAAAAACAGCACTTTTGGATAATACATCAGTAATAAGTAAAATTTTTCAGCCTAGGCCAAAAAGTAAATTAGTCGACGTTGATTGGTTCATTGTCAAAAATACTGTATTTTTTCCACGACCTAACAAAGATAAAATTTTCTGTAAATAAAGATAATTATAGTTATCAGTATTTTAAATTATTACATTAATTAAAATTAAGTTTAAAAAAAAAGACACCATCACTCGACAGAAAAACAAATATACTCGTGTCAATCTGAGAATGCTACACTGACGTCACAGCGCGAAAACTAAATACCACTCAGTAGGGTAATTGAAACTTATTCTTAAGATGTAATAAATGATTTTTGTTTATATACATTTTCTATACAATAATTATAATACATAATTATGTATTAAGTCTTAATAAATAAGTTTCAGTTACACTACAGAGTGCTTTTTAATTTACGCACTGTGACGTCAGAGTCGAATTCTCAGATCGAGACGAGTATAATTTAGCTACAGTTTTACTAAAATTCTTGAATTTTTACGCGTAACCTTTATAAATCAATTCAAGGTTACCTCGGTCTCTTTCGTTTGTTTTCTTATGTTAGACTTTGACAGTTAAAATTAGTTACGTTTTGTTCATTCAAATCAAGATGACTTTAGAGTAAAGTCATCTTGATTCAAATCATCAAAGTCAGAACGATTCAGAATTGCCGTAAATAATAAAAAAATGTTATTATAAATTTATATATCCTAAATAAATAAATAAAAAATAAAAGAAATTAATAATAATTAATTTGATTTAAATATTCTATCAATCTATTTTCTAATGATATCGGTAGATTGCAGTTTCGGGCTGCTGGCCCTCTTCAGTACCAAAAGTCACCTCGCACGCTGATTAAGAAAATATTTTTTAACTTTATTCACTACATGAATAATGTCATGAGATTGATGTACTTTTGCGCGCCATCTATTTCTAGAATTAGACAACTACTCATTTATTCTCCTAATCCTGGAGACATTAAATGGCAGAAAGTTAAAAACAACCTGTATGTCTCAAGCACAGTACGTGTGGTTAGACGTAGATTTTAAGGAACAGAAGTTTTTAATTTTAAACATAATAGGCGCCATCTAGCAAGAGTACATCAATCTCATGACATTATTTATTTAGTGAATAAAGTTAAAGAATATTTTCTTAATCAGCATGCAGAGTTGACTTTGGTACTGAAGAGGGCCAGCAGCCCGAAACTGCAGTCTACCGATAGCACGATGATTAGAAAATAGATTGATGGAATATTTAAATAATATTATTATAATTTTATTTAAAATTAAAAATTTCTCTTCCTTAAAATTAATTTGATGTTAATTTAACGTTTGACATTTTCAATTTTTACTGTTATTGTATCGATGATTAAAATTCCTTGACTTCATGTATAAATTCATTTTATCGACACTCCCATGCAACAAGGATGTAACTCAAGTTAGACCCATTTTGAGTTATACTCATATGTAAACGCCTTGAAAAAACACACACATGGTGGTACTACTCAGATTTCTCCACAGGCCATTTTAACCAAAAGTTTACCTAAAATCACTAAAGTAAGAAATTCTAAACTTGAATATTATCAGAAACAAACAATAAATAAACAATAAATACTTATACAGTTAAATAGAGAACTTTCTAAGCTTTCAAATGATGTATCACATGACTTCCTTTTCCACTTTAATCATTTACCCACCCTTAAATAACAAAAAAATATATTTTAGAAATTTAGCTGTCATGAAAAATGACAATATATGAGTTACGGCTTTGTTGCTTGGGGGTATCGATATTAAAGAATGGTATTATTTAAATACATTTCACATTTAGACAACCAATTGTAAGCATTGATATAATAAAACTTTCTTTGTCACAAGAAAAAACATACATCGGTACAAAATAATCAATGTAATTTTTATTGATATCACGTAAAATTTAGTTCAGTGTAGATACATCATTAAGCTGTGTTGATTTCAAAAATCTAGAAGGGTTGTGATTCGATTTTCTGTGGTATATTCGTGGCGAAAATATCCCGTTGTTATGGTTATGCCTTTTTTTATTGGTTAAATCCTATATTATGATAATTGAAAAAAATAGTCAGATACCTAGATAAAATAAATGAAAAAACGTCTAATAATGTTTAAAAAAAATCATGATAGCTTTGCTTTTCCACACATGATATTATTTCGCACGCGTATAATATTAGAATAGGTTTGTTTTGGCTCTCCAAAATCTCAGTTCTGAACTGATTCGGAACCGGCGCAGTTGCAACTGCGCAATTCTCAGTCGCAACTGCTCCCGTTCTGAACCAGTTCAGAACTGCGATTTTTAAGAACCAAAACAAACCTAATATGAAATTTTGTGTTACTTTTGATACATGCGCATAAAATATGTTTTTTCACTACCAGCCTAAAACCACATCTTTATTACTGTTCTTTTCATTGGTAGAAATATTATTTCTCTACCTATGACGTCAGAGGTTCTAAAAATATTGAAATTGCACCATGGTTAATAATGAATTTTTATTCAGCTGTTTTGGCATCTGACGTTTCACTTAACTCAATTAGTACCTATAAAACATGTTTTACAAAAAACACTTCGAAAAGGGAAAATCATTGGTCCATCATATTCAACCATAGATTATACAACCCATATATTACCGTAAGTATCATATATTACTAAAGGTACAACCCCCATATATTGATTTTTGAGGCAATAGATTCTCTCTCACAGTTTTCGCCTGTCCCCTTATTTCTGGGGGAGTAGCAGAATCATCACTTTGCATTTCACTTTCCATTTTTATATATTTTATTACACTTAACACGGAAACACTTTCTAACTTAATAATTTTAGCAGATCACCAGAAAATTTCTGCCGGAAATGTCAAGTTATTCATTTGTTTTTTTAATGGCCGCGAATGGCCAGCGTGATATTTTAAATTTATAAGCTTTTTCATTAAATTTTAGTAAAATAAATAAATAAATAGCTAATTAATTGTGCTGGTAGTGAAAAAAATACTATATTTTCCACGTGAGTGAAGATTTAACATTTTAGACCGCGTCTTGCGGGCTTCGCGCTAGCGCGCTCATCCCGAAATTTGACGCAGGTCAAAAATGTTAAACTTCTCTCACTTGGTAAATAATATACTATTTTTTAATGAATACCGAAAGAAAATTTCGTACTTTGTACTTTCGAGAATGGCCGCCTAAAATAGCATTGTTTAGGGCATAGTCAAAAATTTTCTGCCTAAATTTTGCACTGAAAGGGACAGAAATTTTTAATTTTAATCAAACTCTAAAAATGTTTGAAGAGTATACCTGGAAATAAATAGCACTAAATCTTTTCTTGGCTTGTTTATTTATTCAATAGTAAGTGCATTACAGAGTCAGGAAGAGCCCGAAATAAGCTTTAGCTTTAAGGCTTGCTGGTAGCTCTCCATTAATTTAGAAACATCAAATACAAGACTACTCCTGTGAGAAAATTTGTTTTCCCTTTTTTAAAGAAAAAATGTTCACAGACCTGTAATAGTCCAGTCAAAGTGCAATAAATGTACATGAGCTGATATCTTGAATTTTAGGGGTGAGTTGCTTAATATGCATCTTACGATAAAAATGCATATAACCAATTTTGTTAACGAGGAAATTTCTAACCATATACCTTTTAATAAATTAATAAAAATCGAGTTAATTCAAAAATAGCTATGTTGGAGGTGAAATTGGTTTTTCCATTTTCCAGCCAAATTATTCATTGGACAATAAGCAAACTTGTATCTTTTGAAATTATCTTAAAGTTTCATACATTATTAATTTTCATAGGTACTTTGGTACGGTTGCAGAGGCAGCGCCCACAGGAGTGTTCTTTTACTATCCACTAATACCCTTTACAATATCAGTCCGTGTACATTTAAGGCAATTTAACATAGTCATTTTTCGTTATTTGACTGGACTATAATCTGTAACCGTTTATTATACCGTGCTTATCAAAAGTTTGCCCCCTTTAACTTTTAAATATGTTACTTACTCTTTCATCACTCGGCAAAAAACAGAAAATCCACCCGGTTTTGAATTGAATTTTTTTTACCTGAGTTGCGAAAATAAATAATGTATTCTGTATACGCAGGTAGGTTAAAATGTATATATGCTTGTATACTAATATATAAGTTTGGAGGTTTCGTGTTTAAAACTATTTTTTAAGCACTGTTTAAAACTTGCAAAAATGAAAATTTCGCGAAATCTAAAAATAATGGGCGGTTTTTTTATGTTATAATTAAGGGGAAGAGATATATATTTTTTAGTTTCTTCCAACTAGTATTGTTTCTAAATATTACCAAAGAACCCCTCCAAAATTTCGTCAATCTTATACAATCAGTTTTTATCCGAAAAACAGGTACCGATTTTTGAGTGGCCACCGTTTTTTACCAAGGGCAACTTTTGAGTCAGTGAGTCTTTTCGATTTCGAAATTCGGGATTTGAGCTCAGAAGTGGTGTTGCATAGGCCCTGTCTCTATATTCAGTAACGCGAAAATGTTGTGTTGAAGTGTAACTGTATATCATATATGGTATCTATAATCTCCCTTTTGCATAGTGAGTGACCGAAACAGTAATGGCCGGTGGCGATATTGATTGATAATATCGATGTCCGTGCTGCTTACCGAACTAATTAGTACTGATAGCGACTGATATTGAATTTCCCCGCGTTTCAGGTGACAAATCCTGACATCGCACGTTGAGGCGTTGCCAGGTCAACTGGCCAAAAATCCCTTTTGTTTAATAAATAAAAAAAGGGAAAATAATAATTTATTATTTTTTAACGAAACTTAAACATTATCTAAATTTAATTCAATCACTAAAATTCGATGTGTTACCTGATTACATAATAATTAACTAAATAATTTTTACAGTGTAGTAAAAATTTATAATTTTACAAGGGAAGTAAAATTAGGGTGTGACCCTAAGATATTTAAGAAAAAGCCCTTTAATAAATTAGGCTTAATGCTTTAATCTGTAACATTTGAACCATAAAAATTAAAACAAATTATGCTCCATTTATAATGAGGATCGGCATGCTTTGAATTAAAAGCGAATAAAAAGTAAAACAAATTGCAATAGCAAGAGGATACAAGCCGTGAAGATTTTAATGCTTCCGATTCCATGGTATAGTCTTTACAGTGGATAGGATATTCCGTTTTCTCTTGATATACTTATGCTCGAGCGCGCACTTTATCTTTTAGATAGATAGATAGATAGATAGATTTATTGTCATATGGGGACCTAACAAATAGGTATTTTATACCTAAGACAGTTTAATTTAACATATAATTTTTTTTTATTTGGCTATAACTTAATTTTATACTTAAAAGCTTCTTCCTAACATTTTCTTTAAAAATTTTCTTGTACAGCTATAATTTTTTCATTCTATGTTCTTGAAGTTTACTTCTTTATAGTTTTGAAGAGTTTATAAGTTATATTTTACCATATTCTTGGAAATTTTGATTGAATTTTACATATTTTGACATTACTTTTAGATACCTAAGGTACATTTTTTGCTCAAAAACAAACCGCGTGAACTTAAACAGCCCGGAGAAAAGCACCCAAAAAAAATCATCAAAGAGGATTACACATGTGCACAGGACCACAAAAAAAATAAAGTTAATTTTTTATAAACCGGACTATATTTTTTCTACGTATTTTAGGACGCTGAAAACGAATATGGCAATGAAAAAAATTCTTTACCCTCAAAATCTTGAGATATAGCGCACACTGGGTTTTTTTATGCATTTAAGACCAAAAAAAAATCTGAAAGATAAAAATACTTAAAATCAAAAACAAAAAAAAAATAAAAACAAAATTCAAAAAAATAATTTTCAAAAAAAAAATATATATATTTTCGAAAAAAGTTTCTTTTCATAAAACGAAAAATAAATTTGAAAGTTATGTTTTTGAAAAAAATTATTTTTACCCCATTTTACCCCTTACCCCAACCCGAATTTTACGAAAAACAATCCCAGTCTAGAACCAGAGATAATCAACCTGTGGTCCAAATTTGAAATCTTTAGCAGGAAGCGTTCTTGAGTTATCGTTATTACAAATTTCCCGGACACACAGACCGACAGAGCGACCTACCGACAATTTTTTTTTTTTGACAGAAATCATATTTTTTGACTATAAAACGTCCAGAAACGTAAAAAATTGCATTAATTTTTGTTTGAAATTTTTTTACTAACTCAAGACTTTCCTTGGGGAAAGTAATTTATATATGGAATACTTCTACATACATAACATATGCTTCATAAAAAAATTACATGTTTTTTTTATCTCAGTAGTGGGGAGTCTGGGGGTTTAACGTTGCACATGTCAAAGGATAGATAAATTATAAAATTGTATGATACCCTTAACAAGACTGTTTCTCTAAAGATTTTATTAGCGATTTAAACAAATTTGACCATAATAACATTGAACTTGGACAAGTTTCTTGACCAGAGTACTTGACAACGTTCTTTGTAAAGAATTGGACAATTCAAATAACTAGGGTAGATATTTAAAACCTGCAAGTTATAGCATGAATCATTTTTATTAAGTAATATTACCGTAAAAAAACTTTGCCTGAATTGCAGATTTTTTTTTGGACTTGAATACATACAAAAAAAATCCATTGTGCTCTATATCTCAAGATTTAAAGGTCAAGAATTCTTTTTATTGCCATGATCGTTTTTAGCGCCCAAAAATAAGTAGAAAAAATATAGTCTGGTTTATAAAAAACTAACTTTATTTTTTTTTGTGGTCCTGTATTATCTTTGATGATTACATACACGGCGCCAAAGAAAAATCGCGCATTTTCAGTTAGCGCAATCAATAACCGCTTGGTATTAAACCGCGCAAATATAGATCGCTCATAACTTATTCAGCGCCTTTTCATTAAAATATATAAAAGATATAAAATATATAATATATTAAAATATATATTATATAGAATCCAAGGCAACCTTTTTTGTTACTATACCACACGGTAAAAATAAATTACATAGTCCGTAAATGGTAATATGTTGCCACATACCGGTACGTTAGAAATTATATAGGCGCCGATTTTTCAAAATCCCAGGAGATGGGCCAAAATTTTTTGAAGAAAAAAATATTAATAATTTTTATTAAATGAAAAAAAAAACAAAACTATATTTAAAAATTGCGAAGCTATTAGAAAATTTAAAAATATTAGCAATATTTCAAGGGGGAACGCCCCCCACCCCTGTGTGAAGTCCAGGGGCCCATACTAAATTTACTTAGCTTACTATGCAAATTCATGTATTTTTACATTATTTTTCATTCAGTTTTTACACAAAGGTCTAATATACGTATATACTTAAATCTACGTATGAAAAACGTTTAATATGTAAGTGAATATTTTAACTAAAAATAGCCTTTTTTGTACACTAGGATTAATTTTTTTACGTTCGAAATATTTTATTATCCATAAAAGATTGGGATTCGAGCATGTTGTTAGAAAAATTGAAGTATATATTTATATTAATGTTAAATAATGAAAAAATCTTGCTGTTAAGAACACTTTAATAAAAAACTATATATATATAAACAGTGCCAACGTTTCGAAGGTAATATTGTCCCTTCTTCTTCAGGGTAAAAATTAAAAATAGAAATAAAAAATTATATAAATTTAAAATCTAATTGTCAAAAAACTGATAGATGAAAATTAATTAAAATAGGTAAAGGTGTAAAGGTGTATAGATGTATAAGTGTATAAAGTATAGGTATAAGTGTTTAGTTAAGATATGTAAATAAGTAAAAAATTAAGATATGTGAATAAGTAAAAAACCAATTGACAAAAAATAAATAAAAATATACAAAATTCATTATTTAATAATATTTAAGTATATTTTACTGAGATATTGGGTGTCTGTCCTATAATTTACAGTATTATTATTAATTTTGATATTTATCATTTCCAAAAAATTCCTAAAGTAAACCACTAATTATAGCTGCCTTAATTTAATTTTTTACTCAGATTCTGCGCCGAGTTTATCACGATTTACTGCATATCAGCTAAGCAGAATATAAAACTCTTCCAGTGACTGTCGTGAGGAGTAAAACAAATGACAATAGCAAGAGGAAATGATGAAGTTCAAGACAAAGTAGTTCGCTGAAGTGGGTGCTTTGTTTTTATCCCCGAACAAGTGGCAGCGAGACCATCATTCTTGCTTTGAATAAATGCCACCGACGCGTCTCGACGCACTATGCACTGTAAGATGCAAGAAATAAATTTAAACATTTGACCCGTTCCGCTCCAGCCGATTTTTTAAGCTAAAGGAACCTATACCAGATTAAATTTTTTATGGAAAATGAAATGGAGAAAGATAAACTTAAAATTTTGCGCAAAAAATTTAATAACAATTAGATCCATTTAGGGATATGCGGGCTCCTACAACGTGTTACAACGCTCTAAATGAAAGTACTAAGTTTCATACCACTAAAAAACAATGCACCCTTATCCCATATACGAATATGCAACTGTGGATATTGTGGTAAATTAAGGAGCAGAAGGGTTTGATAATATAATAATTATATCTCGGAAACTAATAGTCCTTTAACAGAAATTATTAACTTCCACTCCAGCCGGTTTTTCAAGGCATATGGACTTTTTACCAGATCAAAATTTTTATGGAAAATCCCGTATACGAATATCCAAGTACTTGGATATTCACACTTGCAAGTGTGGATATTGTAAATTTTTCTATATCAAAAAACATGTATACGTTAATACAATGGAGCGGAAGAAGTTAAATATGTTTTTATGTGATATTCAAAAGCTTTTTAATTGTGTCAGAAATTTTGTCCTTCGATCAATATAAAGAGAGATATCCCAAAATATATTATCTATTTTTATCCTTTTTTTCCCTATTTTTCCTTATTTCAAAGCAATGCAATATAATGTAAAAACTATTTCGCCCCTGCTTACGTTTTAATAAAGGCAAAAAACTATCCAGAGCTGTATCACCTACTACAAACGTGTATAAAAAATATATTGCACTGGCTTTTTAAAAATAGACTACTTTTAAATAGGGAAAAAACCCAGATAATGATGTTTAAAACGTCAAGATCAAATTGTGTTACCCCGGAGTTTGTGTCGTTTGGGGATGGACTGGTAAATTTAACGGATAGTACTAAGTTCTTGGGCTTAGTTATTGATGAAAATTTACATTGGAATTTACAGTTACAACAGTTAGGCAAAAACCTAAATTCAGTAACACATTCTTTGCGAGTATTAAAACCGTATGTAAATTTTGAGACTTTAAAAACTGTATATTTTGCAAATTTCCAGTCGATCTTACAATACGGCATAATATTTTGGGGGCAAAATACCAACATTAAAGACGTTTTTAAAATACAAAAACGCGCGCTTCGTATTATTTTGGGTTTAGGTTATAACGAATCGTGCAGAACTCACTTTAAAACTAATAATTTATAAACGGTTACAGGTGTTTACATATATGAGCTACTGCTTTTCTTGTTTAAAAATAAGTCATTATTTTCTAGTCTAAAGCCCGTTAACGAACGGAATCTTAACTATAATATCCCCCCTCATAGGTTAGCTCAGTTTGAGAAGGGATGTTGTTATTCATGTGTATCTGTTGTCAACAAACTTCCGAATTATGTAAAAAGTATAGTCAACTTTATGTTTTTAAGAGACAGTTACGAGCCTTATTAATAGATCTAGAACCATATTCTGTATCTGATTATATTAATTATGTGTTCTGATCATTAGTCTAATTTTAATCATAGTAATCGTTTTTGTAATTTTTAATATTTAATTAACCTAATTTTTAGTTTTATTTGTGACCCCTTTCATGTTCATGATTGTTTATGTTTCTGTCATAATTTATGAAATAAAGATATTATTATTATTATTATTATTATTAATATTATTATTATTTTGTTTATTCTACAAAAGGATGACTCTTATTAGTAACTTGTACATTCAATGTTGTCCAAGAACAATAAATTTATTTGGTGGCGTACGAAATGAGAATAAATTATTTTAAATATTAATTTTTAAATTTTACTTCAAACGCGTTTCCCTTTTAGGAACTGGAACGAGGGTGGCGATGGGTAGGCCGGAGTAGGGCGGGTGCAATCGAACATGATATTTATAAAAATATCTGTAGAATAAAATCTAGATATATATCTGTATGTCCTTCCAAAAGTTTTATTGAAACTTCCCAAAAAGCTGCACCTAGGTATCAGACTGTTGACGAGGAAAGTCTGAAACCCCACTTTTTTTTTCAAACATAGTGCGACGCGTCGCGGCGCTGTACACTTTTCTGCCTTCACGAAGCCGCCGCTTTAAATTAAACCTGACTAATCTCAAATTACGACGTTGCACTCATTAGTTAATGAATTTTTTACACCCCTGACAATTAGGATTTTAAAAATGTCAACTTAAAAATAAAAATTTTAATTGACAAACAGGATTTTAGATTTAATTTAATTAAAGCCTTGTATATTTTTTTGCATTTAATAATTTAGATGTGACAGAGTTTTTTTTAAATGGTACATGTTTTTTTTAAATGGTACATGTTTTTTTTTTGTTTAATGAAGAAGATTATAATATTATTATGTTATGATAGTTTAATAAATTTTCAGTTGACCTAATTTTCTGAGAACAAAATATGTTCCTATGAATTAAGTACCTACCTACCATTTCGAAAATGTTCATTAATACAGTTCCCGGCATAAAAAATGAGATATTGACATATTGCGATCTGACATTTAATAGTAATAATTCCTGGATTAAATTGGATTAAAAAAAATAGGTTATGATTAAATATTAGTTTTTATGAAAGAATTGATTGGTTGACTGACAAATAATAGTTGTTACTACTAACCCAGACTGAAAGTTAATATATACTCAAAAACAATAACGAAACTGAAAATACATTTTTTATTAAAAACAAAAACCCAAAAACATTTATTCTTATACTAAAATAGGTATAAAATAATATTTTGAGCTATAAAAATCTTAATCATAATACAAAAGCATGGAGAGCCCCAAATAAGTTACAAAACTTGTCAAGAAAAATAAATTTGGTACTAGAAAACAATGTAAATAATAATAATTAATATCTTGTTGGATTTCCATTGTTTTCTAGTACCAAATTTATTCTTCTTGGCATTGAATTAACAAGGTTTTGGCAATACTGCACTGTTAAGTTATTCCAAGCTTCACGAATAGCTTCAATTAGTTGAGCTCTATTTTGGGGCCTAAAATTAACTGTGTTTATTTTCTTAACCATATATGCCCAAACATTCTCAATAGGATTAAGATCTGGGCTATGAGATGGCCATGGTAATACGTTGACATGGCGTCTGAGGCATCTTTGCACAGAGTTTGACATGTGCACTGAGCAGTTATCTTGTTGGAATATAAAGTTGTTATTGGGAAATACTGCAGTAAGATTTTCCATTAAGGTTTTCTTCTAGAATAACTAGTACACCGGGACCTTCATTGCTTATCCAAGCCCAGGTATTTACTGAAAATCTTGAAGCGCGAACTTTTCGAGTATAACGCTCATTGTAACGCGTACCATGTGGCCGATATACCTTAATTTTACCATCGGAAGATGATTTAAAGGTTTTTTCATCAGAAAACACCACCTTTTGCCAAAAATTTGCATCCGTGTGGTTTAGGGCAAATACCAACCTAGACCCCTTGTGATCATCTGATAACAATGGCTTTTTAGCAGCAGTTCTACATTTCAGAATTCTCAATTCTTCTGCGGGCTGTTCGGACTGAAGCTATAAAATTTACTTCTACTATAGCTTGAGGGGTAGTTTTAAATGAATCATCTCTCAGAACATCCAAGAATGATTCATCCTGCTCCTCTGTTGTTTTTCGTGGTCTTGCAGTTGTTCGTTCTGTTTCCCACTTCTTTTTCATTTTCCCTATAGTGCTTCAGTAAATTCCAAATTCATCAGATACTTGGTCAATAGTTTTCCCATTTTCCAAATGTGCGGCTATTATAGCTCTTTGGGTCTCATTTATTTGTCTATGCATAATTTTAATTTATTTTATTTTATTTCTGCTTTTAACTGACAATATAGACACTAACTGTCATAAACCTTCTAGATTAACAAATGTTTAAAACCTAATTCAAACGTTACCATTTTTCATATCTCATTTTTTACGCCGGGAACTGTAGTTCTTATTTTCCTAATTTTACTATAATATAAATTATTTTATAAATATTGCTTTTTTCACCCTTTGTCTTATTTTTTTTATGGCAATTGTTTTTAAAAAATATTTTTTTTTTAATTTTATAAAAAAATATTTTAGTGCACTGATAAAAAGATTTATATGGATATGGCCAATTAAATTATTTGGTTGTGAGTAACAAATGTTATTTGAGTAAAATAAATATTTAGTTCATGTAAACAAATATTTTATTTTTAAAATGATTTATTAATGGGAACAAAATAGTTTATTTGACAGAAATAAAATTTATTTGTCACATCCAAATAATATAATTGGCCATATCCAACCAAATATTTACTTGACACAAACAAACTATTTTATCAGGGCCAGGAGACCTTCGTTTTTGGCCAAAACTCGGCTTCTGGCCGTAATATCGTAAAAATTAGTAATAAAAGGTTTTTGAGGATGCTGAACCCAAATCTGTTTATAAAAGTTCAAAATTCAAAATGGTGGATCCAATATGGCGGCCAAATCGGCGGGCTGCAGCCCGCCAAAGTAAAACAAAAGACAAACTCTTAAAAAAAGTGTAATTTTTAACTTTTTCTAACAGAAAAATGTCACTTTGGAATACAAGCGAATAAAATAGTATATTATTTACCAAGTGAGAGAAGTTTAACATTTTTGACCTGCGTCAAATTGCGGGATGAGCGCGCTAGCGCGAAGCCCGCAAGACGCGGTCTAAAATGTTAAATCTTCACTCACGTGGAAAATATAGTATTTTTTTCACTACCAGTACAATTAATTAGCTAATTATTTATTTATTTTATTAAAATTTAATGAAAAAGCTTATAAATTTAAAATATCACGCTGGCCGTTCGCGGCTATTAAAAAAATAAATGAATAACTTGACATTTCTGCCAGAAATTTTCTGGTGATCTGCTATAATTATTAAGTTAGAAAGTGTTTCCGTGTTAAGTGTGATAAAATATATAAAAATGGAAAGTGAAATGCAAAGTGATAACTCTGGTACTCCCCCAGAAATAAGGGGACAGGCAAAAACTGTGAGGGAGAATCTATTGCCTCAAAAATCAATATATGATCCTTACGGTAATATATGGGTTGTATAATCTATGGTTGAATATGATGGACCAATGATTTTCACTTTTTGAAGTGTTTTTTGTAAAACATGTTTTATAGGTACTAATTTAGTTAATTTTTTAATTTATCATGCAATAAATAAATTTGGTGCCTAAAGACACTTGTAAATAGCAATGTGATTTAATAATTAAGTGAAACGTCAGATACCAAAACAGCTGAATAAAAATTCATTATTAACCATGGTGCAATTTCGTTATTTTTAGAACCTCTGACGTCATAGGTAGAGAAATAATATTTCTACCAATGAAAAGAACAGTAATAAAGGTGTGCTTTTAGGCTGGTGGTGAAAAAATAATATTATGCTATCAGGCCCTTTTGAGTTAATATTCTCCCTTAGTAACTTTCTTGAAATATACTGCTAACACTCAAGGGCTTTCAGTTCCTACTATATTAAAAAAGTATATTTTATCTTGTAATATTATTTAAAACTTTCTAACTAACAAATACGTATCACAACATTGACTAAAAAACTTTATATCATAAAAACTTTTATAGGAAAAATATAGACCTATATCTTTTCTACAAAACAAATATAGACGATTTTATTATATTGATATGAAAGAACGTGCCACAAAATATAAAAATCGAATATGTTTAGTGGCCGAGCATGGAACATAAAATGACCACAAAATGTTATAGTCCAGTCATATAACGACAAATTTCTATGTTAAATAGCAATAAATGTACACGGGCTGATATTTTAAAGAGTAGTAGTGGATAGTAACTCCTGTTTCTTTTTCACCCGGTGATTGGGTAAAGGGTGTCCGCTATCTTAAATTTTAGGGGTGTGTGCGGTTACATTTGATAAACCCAAGCATATCTAACGGATATTACTTGCAGTTGGTAAACCTAATATTATCGTTTAAACCATGATTGGGTATCATCACCCCAATAAGTTTTACTAATTATGATAATAAAAAGTTTTTTATTCGATTGTTTCTTAAAGCGACACTTTTTGTTCATATTTTACGGGAAAAAAGTTGAACTTTGTGGCCCTAGTACCAAACAGTTTTTTTCGCCCGCTAAGACTTGTTAATTTTAAGCTTTTTACCTTTACTGTAATATTTATAAAGAAATATGACCTTTTGGTTAGTTTTCGTCTTTAACTAACTGTTCTTTTTGACCAGATACAGTTATTATAATCATCTATAACACAACCTCAAAATCTATGTTAACTGATTAATTTGTATTTAACTACTAAAATAAATTAAAAACAAAAAATTTCAATTGTAAAATCAATTTCAATATTTATAATATTCATAGAACGGTTTCAGAAGTATTATTATTTTTATAACAGATACATTTTAACAGAAATTAATCACCAAGCTATAGCATAGCGTAGTGGCTAGCGCGTATGCATAGCAAGTCTACTATCTTGAGTTCGATTCTCACTGGCGCCGATTTGCTTTTTTCAGTTAATTAATAATTGAAATTTGGCGAAGGCGATAAGTGAAACGGACACTCCCTAGAAACTGGTTCGAAAGTCAGTATAAGCCGGTGGTTCCCTCTACTACTAGCCCACACAAGTCCTGGACTTAGGGGATGCTTAATTAAGTAGAATAGTACGAGGTTAAACAAACATGTATGTATGTAGTTACATACAAGTCATATTTGACAATGAAGAAAATCAAGTTTTATTACTTCTAAATCCCGATTTTTATTTAACTCTTACCCTGTTATTTAAGGAAGTTGGATTTATAACTTTCGAATAATAAATACTCGTAAATACTATATACCGTGCGATTATAAAGTGCAGAACACTTTTTAATGCAAAACTGGCATTAGCGAGGAGTAAAATGCAAGAAAGATGTGTGCGTTTTACTGGCCACCGAGCTGTTGTACGTAGCAATTACATGGGCTTGTCACGCACAACTATAACAGAGGCGTGGCTTCAAACGAAGAGTATTTTCTTTTCAAACTGTTCGACACTTTATAATCGCACTGTACAAAAAAGGGCTTTTACGTAGTAGGTAACTAATAATATACCTAATAATAATACCTAATAATATAGTAAATACCGTATTAATAGATACCGTAGTAATAACTACGATAGTTATGTCTTGTGTAAACATAGTCATTTTAATGTCGTGTTAACATTGTGTTTGCAACGGTTCATTTGTTTAGGATCATATAGTTATATACTAATATACTAAGCTAATATCGCGGTAACTAAAATTAGATAATGTAGATACAGTTCGAATAAAAAAAAAGGACAACAGCACGGAACCTTGAGGTACACCAAATTTTTAAAATTTTAGCTGTTTTAGGTGCTTTATTGACAATAAAATTTTTAGGGTTATGTACATGTACATGCACATTGTCAGTGAATTTAAAAACGGTATAAAAACACATTTATTTCTCGAAAAAATATATTCCTATTTGTAAAAATTACTGAAATATATAAAACTAAAAAAATATTAACAGAAATAAAAAAAAATATAATTAATAAAATAGCGAAAACAATAAGGGTACTAAATAAGGTAGCCCGGATATTTACGAGGGGCGCGCGAATTTTACTATTTAAAAAAAAAATGTTTTTAAAGATTAATGGCACACTTTCTTAACCATCCCGTGAGAGTTATTATTCATGGTGGCGATTACGTTAAAGAGGTGTATCCCAATATTATGACACCGGCGAATAACTATACTTTTGATATAATGGCTTATTACAAAAGAGTTATAACTATACAAATATCAAAGGTAAAACAACAAAAAACTTTTATTATGTATATTTTACAAAATATTTACATGTTAGTGCTCTAAAACTAAATGTACCTATATTTTTAAACATAACTATTGTTGAAAATAAAAATATATCATCAAGATTATCTCCATATTTTTGGCTATTAAGCTTTGTCTTCTCTTACCAAAAGTATATTTATAATCTGAAAAGAAATGTTCTATGTCTACCGAAGTTAGTAAAGTATATCTAAAGAATGTATATTTAGTTTAGAAAAGTCATCTTCTTTGCCATTAAAAAGGTCTACTATTGAAAATATTGTGGAAAATCTTTAAACCAGAAGCATTTGTGGTTTCATCTATGCTAAAAATATGTTTGTCCTGTACTAAAGTGTTGGATTTTATATTCTCGAACGCCTTTGGTAAATACTTTTTTCTCTTTCTGGGCTCGCTTGGTACTTTTACATCTTCCAGTTTTCTATAAACTCTGAAGATTTTCAATTTTCATCCACGGAATGTTACAACTGGACTCACTAAATCAAAATAAAACTTTTTTGTATGTCATTTTTATGAGATTTTGATGATGTGCTTTAAAACATTGCATTTCTGAAACCAACCTATATCTTTTTCGTACGTTGAACGAAAAAGTACCTCACGATTAAATTGCAGCTCGGAAATATTTTGAATCCAAGTTTCTAGTAGTGCGTAAAGGACGCGCACAAGCCATTTTAAAGGCTTTAAAACTTATTTATATTAAATTAAAAATTTGTGTCATTATACTCAGTAAGTGTCACCCATGTCAGAATGTTCATAAAAAATTAAACTTTTGCGCGCCCCTCGTAATCAATACCAAATATCCGGGTACTACTTATTTAATAGCAGTTAAAATTTTTAAAAGACCCCAAATCTTCATTCCTATGTACGTATTTAGTTCAGGAGTGTAGAATTCTCTAATCTCCCGGCCATTTTCCTTACATTAACCCCCAAATATATTGTTAAAATAGATTTTTGTTGCTGGCTTAAGTGAAGCATGTTGACACATTTGACACTTGGAAAAATTATGTTTCAAACAAGTTGCCTATTATACTTAGTTTTATATATCTCTGACTTAGTTAAGTCCTCAATTCACTTTGGTGACAAGTTAGATTTAAATGGCGGTTCTTATCGTGTCCACAAGATTTCTCGCACAGCCACCTATCAATCGACCGATCAATCTACCAATATGTATTTTTTGCTTAAAATTGATTTATATAGACATAAAATTTCATAAAACACAAAAATAAGCAAAACATAAAAATTAAAAATTTTTGCATAAATACAAGGCTTTCCGAAATTTTGAAAATTTTCAAAATAAAAAGGCAATAGTACTTTGTTGCATATTCCTCCATTATTTTTGTTGAAAATAACCTATTTAGAGCAAAAATATGGCTAAAGTTTTTTTCAGGTGTTATAAAAAGTACCTTAAAGTTACTTGGTAATATTATCTCATGTTTGAAAAAAAAAATAGTTACCCCCTTTGGGTCTAGTACGGCACAAATTTTATCAAGTGATTTAAGGAAAGCTTATGAAATATATTGGTCAAGAATTGGTCGCCAAATGATTGAAAATTGACCTTTTATATCTGTAACATCTATATGTAAAGTTATGATACCCTTCGATGCAATTTAGATTTAATAGTTTAATAGTTTAATAGTAGTTTAATAGTTTGAAATACATATAAAAGCCATCTTATGATGGATATACAAGTCAGTAAAATATAATAATAAATAATTGATTACGAATACATTTAAAAAATAGTAGTTTAAAGAAAAAACATAAATACGTATACAATACACTTTAAAAATTATCGCTCAAAAATTCCTGGACACTATAGTAAGCTTTTTCTGCTAATAGTTCTTTTATTTTTTTCTTAAACTGTACCATGTGCATACGTCTATAGATGTCCGGCAGCTTGTTATAAAATTTAACTCCTATGTAACTAAGAGATTTTTCAAATTTTGATGTGCTATGAAGCGGTATACATAATGCATTACTGCCCCTAGTTTCATATTCATGAAGGTCTGAATTTCTTCTATACAAGTTCATATTTTCCCTAACCACTACCAGGCATCTATAGATATATACACACGGCACCGTTAGTATATTTTTGTTTCTGAACGTGTCCCTACAAGATTCTCTATATTTTAAGTCAAAAATTTTCCGAAATAATCTTTTTTGTGCAATAAAGACCCGTTCCCAATTGGTTGCATACCCCCAAAGTATTATATTATAAGTAAGGTGGCTAAATGCTAAACTATAGTATACGTTAAGTACTCCCTCCGGAGGTAATATAGATTTAACTTTGGAGATTGAATAGTATGCCTTGTTTAATTTTTTACAGACAGAATCTACTTGGAGTTCCCATCTTAAGTTGTCATCCAGATTGATTCCGAGGAACTTTGTATCGCTTGCCGGCAAAATAATTTATATCTTACAAATATGGTTACTATAGGATATTGTATCCTCTACTAATAACACTAGGCAACACGGTTTCTTGCCCTGATTGGAGTCATATGTTTTTTAACTAATCTTGGTTCGCTGAAACCGAATCTGGCCTCAGAATATTTCTATTACCTAAGTTTTCTAAGAAAAATGAGATAGAAATATTAAAAAATCATTATTTTATCCCTCTTTTGTTCTAAAATCATGGGAGATAAAAATATTCCGAGGACAAATTTAGATTCGGTAACTCAATATTAGTTAAAAAATACCCAACTTAAAACATTTCAAGGTCAAATTTGGATTCTGCGCCTTTAAATTGAAAGAAGAAAAATATATTTTTTGGGCTCTGAAAAAAAGTTTACACTGTGTACTTTAATTTTGTTTCTTTCTCATTTATTTACTTTTTACGAACAAACTAAGCAAAATAAAAAAAATATTTGTATAAATATTTTTGTAGAGAATTTTATAAACTACAAATTAAGTCCCATAAAATTGTCCAATTAGTTAGTTTTCGAACGGGAGTCTTGGTAGCTCAGTTGGTAGAGTACCAGGCCGGAAACCTTGGGGACTCTGGTTCGAATCCAGACTGAGACCTGACTTTTTTTCTAATTTTCTCTTCTGTCCGATATGCCACTAATATTTTCTTTCATAATTTACTGCGGACGTCAAAAATACTTCTTATATATTTCTAATAATTTGGCTAAAATACAATGTTAGAGACCGCATCTCGATCTCTGTTGAAGTTCCTGAAATATTTGGATTGAAAAAAATAAATTAAAACATAAAAGGCTGTGATGAAAGGTAGAAAATGGCATATAAAACCAGGTGAGCTACATTCGTAGAATTTACAAGGTAAATTAAGGCAAACCTACATACGTGAAATTAGGCAAACATAAATATAAATAGGGTGATATAAAAATATCAAACTAGTGTGATATAACGCTTTTTCTGAAGAACAAAAGAGTGTGTTAAATGTCATTTTCATAAGGGATCGATTGGAAAATCAATTTTTAACTTGCCATGTCATAGTCAAAAGTCCAAACCCAACTGAAGCTCTTTTTAAAGAAATAAATGTCCTCAGTGTAAGACAACTCTTTATATTTCACTGCATAATGTGGACACGTCAAAATATAAATGATTTTCCAGTCTCCTCACATTATGAACACAAGAAAAACATTAATTATCATTTAAGTATTCCACTGTACAAAAAAGCCGGTTCCCAACATTCATTGTTTTTCTATGCCCCAAAATTTTTTAATCTTTTACCCAACAATTTAAAATTAGATAAAATTCTCACTCCTTGTATTTCTCTCTCAGTTATATACACTCATAGTCTTAAGATAATTAGCCAGTAAGTAAAATGTATTATAAATATTTCTTTAAATTCCACACACAAACTATGTTTAGGTGGAATAACATAATAATTTATAAGTATTGCAATGTGTGAATTAAATAAATCTGAATCTGAATCTGAATCTGAATCTGAATCTGAATCTGAATCTGAATCTGAATATACATTACATTTATTACATTCAGATTAAACTGTTTTCATACACAATAATCCTGGGGCTGTAAGGACAGCCTTTAAAAATTGCATTTGACAAATGTATTACTTGATTTTTAAAGAAATGAGAATTTATGAATTTAAATTTTGATTAAATGAAAATTCTTTCGACTTTTTAGTATTGCCAAATGTCAAACGAACTTTTTAAAGTCTTTTTTACGCGTTGGTTTGCTGAATAACTGTCTAAAACTGTGAAAATAGACGAATCTAAATGTAATAAATGTAATGTGTTTGACTCGGTAAGACAACCATGTAAGGTTCACTAGTACTCTTATAAGGACTATAATTACCAAATTAGGGTATTTGACTAATTATGATCATCTAACTCGAGTTCTATGAATTAATTTTACATTAAAAAAAAGTGATATTTGTAGTTGTGGCCCTTTAGTAGCATTAGGCCATATAATAATATATTGTTAGGCCTTAATATATCTAAAATAAAATGTACATCATAAGCAATAATTTTCTCTTACTAAATTATTCACATTTAAAGTTTTTTACCCTTTTAAATATTGGTTTTATTACGTACTAAAGTTATAATCAACATCAAAGCATCAACACCTGTTGCACCAAACTCTAAATAGCTGTTAGGAAACAAATTAAAATTTGCGTTCGATTTGCGCAAATAAATTGCGCAGGAGCTTTAGGGGTTAAAACAATGTTATATTTAACTGACTATACTAAAACAACATACTTTAATTAGTTAAATTGGTTTGAGTCCCCCCTTTTTTAAGGCATCTAGCACCCAAAGGAACCAGATTCAAGACCAGCCGATTTGAAATTAGCTTTATTTGAATGTGGCTCATTCCACGCCAAATAGGATCCTAAAAGGGCAATTTTCCACATCGACATCTTAGATTTTAATCATTTTTGGTATACTTGCTCTACGTATGCTTAATAAGAACTTATATAAGTTTCAGATTTTTTTGGACATTATTTATGGAGCTACGGCCTTTTGAAATTGGCCAAAATTGCAAAATTCACTAAAACAGCCTGTTTTTAAACAGCTCAGTAACGCTAAAAGATACAGATATAAAAAAATATATATTTTAAAGCCATTTTGTTGTGTTTTAATATATTTTAAAGATATGTAAATTTTAGTGATTTTGGTGATGGTCACCAAAGTCGCCAATGTTTGGTGATGATTATCTCGGAATACGCCATATTTGATTTTTTTAAAAAAAAGATATAATAATCTGTAGATCTTTCTCTAATCATGTGCGAAAAATTCATAATGGGACGACCATGGGATTGCCTTGGGCAAAATATTAAAGATATAAATGTCAGTCAAAATTTCATTTCCCAACCACTTTTTAACGCATAGTTTAATAATACTACCCTGTATTTTTGAAATGGAAACGCTGATATATTTAATAACTATTTTATATTTATCTGCAACATATTTTACTACGTCTGGTATACATATATACTAGCAGTGGACCCGTCATTCGCACGGTAATTTAGTTTTAGGAATTAATCAAACTACCATCAGTTCTTTTAATGCAATAATAAGATACTTACATAATATGTTTTGAAAAACCTTAAATTGAGTTTATATACATATGTACTAGCTGTGATACCCAATCTCCACATGGGAAATCTAATTTAAATTTTACTTTCTTCTACTGCGTTAGTATTTTTTTTTTATTTTCTTGTCGTTTAATATAAAAAAAAAACAATAGTTTATCAATAGAAATCTGTGTGTCGGTCAATCTGTATATCTGTCTGTCCAAGAAAATTTGTGATCACTATAACTTGAGAACACTTTGAGCTAAAGACTTCAAATTTTCAATATAGATTCCTTATTCAAACAATTCGGCTAGGATTTTTGTGACCCCCTTTCTCCACCTCAACATTTACCAAAAACAATTCCAGCTGAAAACGTTTGGGCTCATTCCATGTCAAATGAAACACAAAATATTCAATTTTAAACACATACTCCTTCGATTTGTCTGATTTTTGGGTTATATAGCATACGTACGTATGCTATGCATGCTTAATGAGAATTTGCCTTTTTTAGATTCTTTTGACATTAAACAATGTTTAGTAAACATAGTAGGCTTTACAAAATATGGCTAGTTATTATTAATTGCTTATTTAAACAGATTATAGAATATTATGAATGTCTTAAATAAAAGAATCGTAGATATACAGAAAAATATACTAGAAACCCTCATTCTATATTTCTAAGTCCAACAAATAATAACGAGGTACTGAATATTATAAATTCACTAAAAAACACAAAGGCAGTCGGTATTGACGCGATTGACACAAAAACACTAAAAGAAACTGCAAATCAAATATCCGAACCGTTAAGTTTTCTAATAAACAAGTCCTTTGAGACAGGAATTTTTCCAAGCATACTTAAACAGTCAGTTATTGTCCCCGTATATAAAAAAGGAGAAAGGTTGGATCCTGCAAATTATCGTCCAATATCACTAATTACGTGTATATCTAAAATATTTGAAAAAGTATTAAAAATAAGAATTTTAGGCTTCGTCGAAAAATATAAAATTATAAATAGAAATCAGTATGGATTTCAGACTGGCCTTTCCACAGAAGATGCTATTTTAAATCTCACCGGAAACATATACAATTCAATGGACAAAAAAATACCCTCCCTATGTGTTCTTCTCGATCTCTGTAAAGCTTTTGATACCGTTCCTCATCCTTTATTACTTGACTGCTTGGAAAACATTGGTATAAGAGGCATATCATTAAACCTAATTCAGAGTTACTTATCAGATAGAAAACAGTGTGTCAAATTAGGGAAAAATCGTAGTAAGTTTGTAACTGTTGAATATGGTGTCCCAGGGCACTATATTGGGGCCATTGTTATTTATCCTATATCTAAACACATTATTTAATATAAATACGAGTGGAATTCTTATCAGCTTTGCAGACGATACGGCTATATTTTATACAGGAGCAAATTGGGAAATTTTAAAGAAAAAGGTGGAACAGGATTTGAAGTTGATTAAGGAATGGTTTGATCATAAACTTTTAACTATAAATTTTGATAAAACCTTCTTTATACCATTTTGCTCATATGCCTCATCATTACCAAAATATAAAGAACTCTGTATTGCTGATAACTTAAAAATTTCCGTGACGTACAAAACAAAATACCTAGGATTAATTATTGACAGTCATTTAACGTGGAAATATCATATTGAGTTCGTTGTAAAAAAGTTAAGGTCTCTACTATATCTGTTTAAATATATAAAAGAGTTTATAAATAAAAGAAATCTTATAATTACATATCAAGCTTTGGTAGAATCACATATATCATACTGTATAGCTGTTTGGGGAGGAGTCTTAAACTCACATCTAGATAAATTAAATAAAATACAAAACAGATTCTTAAAAACAATACTAAATAAAGAGCAAACCTATTCTACAGAACATTTATTTGAGGAAGCAAAAGTTTTCGACCCCCGGCAACTATACTGTTATGCACTGTGTGAGCTACAGTTTAAAAATAAAACCAATATTATATCACATGAATATAACACAAGAAACAAATCACAAAATAAGGTTCCAAAAATGAAAAAAACCGTTGGTCAACGATCCCATTTGTATCTTGCAACAAGAGTTTTTAATAAAATACCTAACGATTTAAAACAAATTCGCTCAATTAATATATTTAAAAGAAAATGCAAAACTTATATACAAGGTGTACCAAGAACTGAAATACATGATCTTATTGATAAAAAAAATAATTAGACTATCTTTTAACTTATGTAAGTATATGTGTATTATAATGGGTGTGTATGGGTGTGTATGTGTATGTATGTATATATATGTGTGTATATATGTGTATATGTATATATATGTGTATATATATATATGTGTATGTGATGTATATATATATATATTTTTATATATTTTTTTTCTTATTCTCTATTATTTTTTGTTCTATCATTTTTATCATTTTTAATTATTGGTAGTTATTATTAATTATTAATTAAGTACTATTATTTAGATTTTGAGATTATGTTGTCTAATGCTTCTGTTTTTAGCTGGGTAAGTTTAGTCCTAAGATTTATTATCTATTATTATTTATTATTCATAATTATTATATCTATATTTCTTTTCTGGCTCAATACACATACAAGTATTTAATTACTTAAGTGTGGGCTTAGTTTATTTTACTAATTTATAGATAACTATGTAACAAATGTTTCTAGAAGTTTAATAAACATATCTATCTATCTATCTATCTATCTATCTATCTAAAACATTCTGTAAAATGCAAAAATAATACCTTGCCTAATTTTAATAAAAATTTAATTATTAGAAATTCCGTGCGAAAAACGGGTGTCTTGGCTAGTTATATTAAAAAAATTAATCAATTAACTTATAATTCCGTTTGCAAAAAAGTTAATTTTAGTTTAAATTTGATTGAGGTAAAGTTAACATACAACGTACATCAAACTGTGGTCATAATATTACCAATAAATAAAAAATTGAGTTGCTACTATATTTTTAAAAATTTACCAAGGACGAATATATGGCGGTCCCATTTTGAAATTTGGGTAAATGTCTAAAGTTTAACATATATTTAAAAAAAGAAAATCGAAGATGGCTATTTTGAGTAAAATTTCACCAAAAATTGGTTACTTTGGTGACTATCACCAAAATCACCAAACTTAAATTTACTTTATTATCAAAATAACTTCCAACGAACAAACTTTAAAATAAACTTTGTCTGAAGTCTCTATATCTTACCGTTATAGAGATATAGCCGTTTAAAAATGATACGTTTTAGAAAAATTGGGCATTTTTGTCATCTTTAAAAGGCCATAACTCCAAAAATAAATGTCAAAAAAATCTGAAAAAAAATCAGGTTCTTTTTGGACAAACATAGCACACTTGAGCCAAAAATAGGGCAAATCAAAGAAGTCAAAGTTTTCCTTGGGTCCTATTTGGCACAGCATCACCCATGTACTTTAAGACATATGAAGAGTGCAACTAACATAAGGGCCTAACCCACAAAATTATTATTTTACAGGAGAAGCAAAAATGTGATTATTTTTTTTCTAATGATATTTATACTCAATGATAATTATATTTTAATAGTGTTTGATTGTTAACATCGTTTTATGTAGATTTCAACAAGAAAAAAGGGGGCCTAAACAATGCCCTTAATTATCAAAAGGGCCTAACCCACACATTTATTATAAGGTTGTTTTTGCATAAAATCTTCTATTTGCTAGTCTTAAATAGGTTCATAAGCATTTTTTAATCAAAAATAGTTAACGGTAAATATTTGGGTGTGGCAAAAAAAGCAAATTTCTTAAAAAGCCTTACCTACCCGTTTACTATAAGATTATGTTTTTTTTTATAAAATCTTGTATTTTCTAGTTTTAATAGGTTCATAACCTTTTTTTAAGTAAGAATAGTTAACGGTAAATATTTGGGTGGGGCAAAAAAAAAACAAATTATTAAAATTTTCACCCCTAACCTTAATTTCGAATACATTTTTTTGCCACTTCTAGTAACATATTAGGTATATTTATTAACTAGAGCGATAAAGTACGTTAAGTAGTACCAATTTCAAACAAAAACCGTATTTCGCAAAAAATGAGGGTTAGGCCCTTATGTTATTTGCACTCTGCATATATTAAATACAGCCGGGAGAAAATAATGAAATAAAAATGGTCACCAGCTCATAGAGGAAGATCTTATATTATAACAAAATATTTAAGATAAGAAATTTTGAACATAAAATGGGGGTTGTACATCCCGAGAGAAATCATATGGTATGTATAATACTCACTAAGCTGGGTCGAAAAAATACTTTTTTCGATTATCCGTTTACCTAATTTTTTTGAAAGAGTTTAATATCTTTATCCAATACCTATTATTATTATTTAGTTTACACTGGACATTTTAATCAATAAAAGTGACGTTTTAATCATCCGTAAACAACAACTCATAAGTTGTGTTATGGAATTTATGATCAGAGAAACTTTTTTTTATTGAATCAAGTAAATTTTGTATAAACGTCATTTGTAAATTGGATTAAAAAGTGTTTTTAAGAGGTATTGGATAAAATGTTGTACAGTACACGTGAGGTAAGTGTCATTATTCACTCAAAAATTAACCCACTCGGTCAACTTGTTTTCGTGAATAATAATAATAATAATAATAATGCATTTATTCCAGCCTAAAGGCCATATGACAAAGATAGTAATAACATAACAAAAATAAAAAAAAAAAAAAACAAAAATTAAAATTAATTATAAATATTTACATAGGTGAAAGTGAAGGTGGTTACAAGAGAAAAAAACATAGTTTCCGCCACTTTTCAATTATGGGAGATGACCAAAATACATCAGATGAAACCAATCCCTGCAAAAGTGAGTTTGAGCACTGTAGCAGACGATTTACAAAACTGGCAAGTCTTTTTCGACGCAGTGCATCTAAAGTATCTATGCGTGCTAAGGCAAACATCTCCGATGCACTGGTATAACGTGGGTGTCTATGTAAGATGCGGTAAGAGTCATTGTAGCAGATACGCAGTGCGCGCCACGATGCCATGGTGTGATCGCACCATAGCTCGCCCGAATACAGGTTATAACAGTAGTAGTCTAAGAGCCCATGGCCGGCTACCTGTATGTATTTGACCAGACCTGAGTTTTTGTACGTTAAGGCCCCTATACCTACCATACATAAGTAGGGGACTCACTAAGCTCAAAGTGGTGGACGCGTCGAGCGCTCAGGTAAGAGAGGTATCGTTTTTTGACTAATTTTAAATCCATTTGACCACGTCTGCCGTTTTAAAATTTGAAAATATATTATTATTACTATCGAAAAATAAGAATGGCAGACCATTATCGCGCATTTTACATGGTGGCAGACAATTTTGAAAATGCTAAAAAAAATAAAATTTTGAAAGTATTTGACCAGATCTGCCATTGATATATTTTATTTATTATAGTCTTAAAAACTTATATTGAACACGGCAGACGTCTACATTGCGTACACACATCAACAAATAATAAAATCTTAGCTACTATCCGGCCAGATGTATATGTATTCCGTTCGCTGTTTTACATCAATGTAATTTACTTTATCACTGTATTTAGAGAAATTAAATTTTTTTCGTATTCTATATACTAAACTTCATTAGTTAGATGAGAAATAAGTAGATTTTTTATGGAATCATAAATAATATGGTATAATGCTTATAAAAAAATAATTCGATTACTCATTTTAATTTTTGTCTTTTTATTTTGTTGAGAAAAAATTGAAAAGTGTTAAATGAGTTAAAAAAATATATCATGCATTACAATATATATATATATATATATATATATCAATCTTCATTCATCATCTTCATCATCGGGGTCATGTTCATCGTTAGATGACTCGTTTTTATCATCTATTGAATCGGATTCTGCAAAAATAGAACGTAAATTGTAAAATAAACGTAATTTGATTTGAACAAGTTCGAGAAAGAATAGATGTTTATCAACTTGCCAGGGACATTGGTGATTAAGTCACTCACAAAAGATGGAAGTTGGTCACCTTCGAACCATTTGAAGGCATATGTTTTGTCCTGCTCAATCCAACCATACTCCAATGGGTCTAAATTTGTGGGTTGCTTTTTGTGAGCATTTCTCCAAAGAGAAGAAATATAGTGGGCCCTCAAAAGTTGTTGATAAAGCTCACTCTTACACGGTGGTATTGAGCTTGCGTCAAAATTTTGAATTTTTTTTCTAAAATTTTCATTGATGTCTGAGGCTTTTTTTTTTTTTATTATCTCTTCCGAAAATATAAGTAATTTCTCAGTTTTTACATTGGCACAAAAAACACACTTCACTTTTTCTTTATCAATCGACATAATGTCAGATATATATGACAAATAATAGACAAATGAAGAAAATAAAATAAAGCAGCACTATGTATTTTATAAAATTCACGAAACACGAGGTATCTGTATGAACGTTCACAAATATACTGAAAACATCAGGCAATAGCCGCACTATGGAACGAACCGGGCCATAGGTTGGACATCGGGTAAAAAACAAAAATTCAAAAATAGGGGTTTAAATTTGGTTTTATTATATTTAATCATATTATACATTGAGTGCAGGCAAAATTTTCATGTATAATTAAGGTTAGCCAGAAAAATTAGCGCTTATATAGATGTCTAAATTATGCTTCATACAATATAATCTTTTCCTATTAATTGCGTAATAATAACATTAAAGTGTATTATAAAAAAAATAAAATATTATGTACATCTCCTATTTTTTGTTTTATCGATTTTTTTTTAATTTTCCGACATTTAAATGTTTTTCGTTAAAGTCCCGCAAAGTCCCGCAAATTTGTTATTACTACAATATAGTGGACTAAGTAAGGAAAAAAATGATGTAGAGATCAGACCCCAGAACCCCTTTAATTTAAATTTTTGTGTTAAAAAACAACTAAAAAAAATTACTTTTTACATAGACTTTTACAGATATTCTTTGTGGTGGATAAATTTATTGGGAAATTACGTTATTATACTATTCACAGCCCGTAAGCGTCTGTTCATCCGCCCGTCTGTCCGTGCCATGTCACTTTTTTGTGGACAAGATAACTCAAGAACGAATAATCCGATCGACTCAAAATTTTCAGGAAAAATCAAGTTCTATCAGGGGATGATCCCTATTGTTTTTTTTAATAATCCCCCCGATTTTTTTTGAATTTTTTTTTTCGAAAAAATGCTTTTTTTTTTGAAAAAATATTTTTTTTTTTAATTTTTTTTTTTTTAGAAATTTTTCGACAATTTTTTCATACTCAATACTTGGCTAAATGTTTTACTTTTTCTCGAAAATGCCAAATTTATTAGCTAAAATTATAATTTTACAAGATACACACATTTTGGAGATTTTTTCCAAACCGTATTAAATACATAGCTAAATATCTTTTTTGTACACTAAATGGTAATTAACCATATAAAAGAAAAATAAATTTATTTATTTTTAAGTTTTCCAGATTTTCCAGATTTCCAGATTTTTTCCCAAAAACGAAACCTAGTTAAAATGTTTTGTCGTACCTAAAAATGGCTGCATACCAAATTTTATCAAAATCCCAGTTATCGTTTTCAAGAAAAGTATGATGTCCGGCTTACGGCCCGGTTCGTCCCATAGTGAGCCGTTACGTTGGGGTTGTTACAAGGCCCTTCCAGGTATAAACCCTCCATTATTCGAATGCTAGTAATATAACTGTAAGAGAACATACTATAGGCTAGAATGAGTACAATAGTAATACATAGGAAAAAGAAGAGAGATAGCTGTATAAAGTCTGTGCCAACCATCTGGTCGGATAGTAGCTAAGATTTTATTATTTGTTGATGTGTGCACGCAATGTAGACGTCTGCCGTGTTCAATATAAGTTTTTAAGACTAAAATAAATAAAATATATCAATGGCAGATCTGGTCAAATACTTTCAAAATTTTATTTTTTTTAGCATTTTCAAAATTGTCTGCCACAAAGTAAAATGCGCGATAATGGTCTGCCATTCTTATTTTCCGATAGTAATAATAATATATTTTCAAATTTTAAAACGGCAGACGTGGTCAAATGGATTTAAAATTAGTCAAAAATCGATACCTGTCTTACCTGAGCGCTCGACGCGTCCACCACTTTGAGCTTAGTGAGTCCCCTACTTATGTATGGTAGGTATAGGGGCCTTAACGTACAAAAACTCAGGTCTGGTCAAATACATACAGGTAGCCGGCCATGGGCTCTTAGACTATAGGTTTTAAACAGGAGATCTTTGACACTAACAGAACACTTTTGAAATTTCCTAGCAATCATATTTGCCCGGACACATAGAGTTTTATAGTGACGTCGTATATCTTTGTTGTCACTCAGATTATCACACAGAAAATGCCCAAGGTATTTGATTTCTGGCACCATCTCAATTATTAAGAAATATCGGAGGAACACGTAGATTTCTATAAACTGCTGGCTTGAAAACCATTAGCTTGCTTTTTTCGGCATTGTATAAGAGGTAATGTTTTTTCGCGAAGTCATCACATACCCGAACGAGCATACGAAGGCCCTCTAAAGACGGACTAAGAAGAACCATTTCGTCTGCATATGATACACAGTTCACAGGCTAAAAGGCTTCCCTGCCGAACACCATTGCACAAGTTGAATGTAGCTGAATTTGAGCAGCCCCAGAGGATAAATGCGTTTGCAGTCAGGTTCCAGCTTTGAATCATTCGGCATATGTAACGAGGAACTTTTCGTTTTAGAAGTATCTTAATATGTGTGAAGTGGTGAATATCTTACAAGAGGATTTAAAATCTCTGCATGAGTGGATTTGTGATAATAGTCTAGGTTTGAATTTAAATAAGTTATAGTTTTAGGTAAAAATAATTTAAATAGAAATTTTGATGTTGTAATTAATGATGTTGTGTTGGAGAGGGTAAGCGAGATAAAATATTTGGGGGTTTTTTTAGATGAAGGTTTAAATTTTAAAGCTAATGCTAATTTTGTTATGAATAAAATGTCAAAAAAAAAGTGTACTTTATAAATAGAATAGCTTATAATATGTCTATGTTTATGAGACTATTAGTATTCAAATCATTAGTTTCTCCATACTTAGAATATTGCTCTGCTATGCTTTTTAACATAACTAATGAAAAATATCAAAGATACAAAACATTCAAAATAGGGCAATGCGTGGGATTTTAAAGTGCAACAGATAAGATAAGATAAGATAAGATAAATTTATTGTACCAAAAAGTTGCATACAGAGTCGTATAACTTATTAGGCTAGTCAAAATTAAATTTATAATTATAATTTAAAAATTTAAAAATTCTTCTACACTATAAAATGCATTTTTAATCAAAAAACTTCTCAATCTATGCTTAAATACATTTAAGCTTGATGAGTTACCGAGAATACTATTTATTTTGTAAAAGAAAATTACTTGTATACTGTGTTTAAATAATAAAAGATCTGGGAAATTTTGTATTTCAGTATATATTTAGTTTTAAGATAGTTGCCTAACGCGTTTTTGAAAATTGCTTTTTCATCATCAGGGCGATTGGCACTGAAAAATAAGGGTTAAAATAGGATTAACAAAATCAATAAGGGGGCTATTTTGAGGTTAATCCAAAAATATACACTTACTTGTCAATACCACTTTTTAGTCACAATTATAGGAGGTGAAGATATTAGGATATTTAACATACTAATCTAAAATGAATGGAATGGTCAAATTAATAAAATAAAATATTCTAAAATTTTTCTTTTCGCTAAAATAATCTACACCCATGTGATATGTGGCTCTCTATATTCACATGTAAAAGAAAAGGACACAAAACACTTCAAGGCGACGCAGTTAGCAAAAAGAAAAAGAACAACGAAATATAACATACCGTATAAGGGGGGTAAAAGTAAACAGCAAGAGAATGGCGGGAAGTTTAAATAAATTTTTTAAAAATTGGTTTAAAGTTTTGGTTGAGTTTAGTTTGGTTATTCAGACATAAAGGTTTTTGGTGTTTTAACGCAAGGGAAATTTCGAGGTCCTCAAGTAAACTTAGTTTTATATCGTAGGGGTGGGTTTGGAGATTATGTAGGATATTTGTGTGTTCTGTAGGGTTAAAATTATGTTGGTTAAACTTTAAGTAGTGACCGAAGGCTGAGCTATTTGGTCTTTTTATGTGCTCACTGCAGCGAATATTTACAGCCCTTGAAGTTTTACCAATGTAAAATTTATTGCACTCACAAAAAAGCTTATACACCCCACTTTTCTTAGTAGGAGGAATGGGGTCTTTGTTTTTTATAAGAAGGTGTCCTAAATTGGATGTGGATTTAAATGCTATATGTTTATCGAAATGTTTAAAAATATTGGAAATTCTATAAGACAAAGGACCTAGGAAAGGAAGGGAGACAAATTTTTTCTCTAGTTTGGGGTAGGCCTGGTTAATCAAAATTTTTTGTTCATGTTTTTTTATAAGTTTTTAATAATTCTAAATTCATTAGTTCTGTTGGAAGGGGAAAGAGGAATCTTAATTGCACGATGAATGTGACAGTTGAGGGCAGCAAGTTTATGGGAGTAAGCATGACAAGAATGTATAGGTATCATGTGATTGGTTTGGGTTGGTTTTCTAAAAATATTATATTCAAAACAGTTATCTTTTTTTGTTATAGTGATGTCGAGGAAATTAAGGGATTCATTTTTTTCGAGTTCCAAAGTGAATTTAATATTAGGATGTATTTGGTTAATAAAGTCTAGGATTTGACTGGCATCGTGTTCGTTACCTTTTAGTATGACATAAATGTCATCTACGTAACGTCTCCAGAGAATAATTTTGTTATTGAAAATGAGGTTGTTAAGGATGTGATTTTTTTCCAGATTTTCAAGAAAAAGATCGGAGAGGTAACCTGATGAAGGGTTGCCCATCGCCAAGCCTTGTTGTTTGTAAATTTTGTTGTTAAATGAAAAAGTGTCCTGATCCAGTGTAAGTTGCAGGAGGGCTAATATATCCATTTTTATGTGGTCGGAAACTTTATTGGTTAAAATGTTACTAACAAGGGGGATGGTTTCATGTTTAGGGATGGATGTGTATAAATTTGTAACGTCGAAAGATAGCATGATAAAATCTTTTTGACGAGTAATTGGGGAAATAGTAACCTACTACCCAATAACCTCTTCCTTCCTAGGTTGTACGGGCTTCCATAAATTCATAAATTAAATACTCCCATTCGTCCGGTTGTTAGCTTCTATAATACTCCCGTAGAAAGAATTGCAAAATTCACACTTAACCTAATCACTTCGTTATCCCAATTTAAACCCCAATTTACAATAAAAAATACCCTAGAATTAATCGAACATCAAAGTAAGTGTATATTTTTGGATTAACCTCAAAATAGCCCCCTTATTGATTTTGTTAATCCTATTTTAACCCTTATTTTTCAGTGCCAATCGCCCTGATGATGAAAAAGCAATTTTCGAAAACGCGTTAGGCAACTATCTTAAAACTAAATATATACTGAAATACAAAATTTCCCAGATTTTTTATTACTATTTATTTTATTAAGAAATTTAATGCCTTCATAATTAAATGATTTTTGAGTTGTAGTTAAACGACAGTATGGCATTTGAATATTATTATTGCCTCTTGTATTGTATGAGTGTATATCTCTTCGTTTTTCTAAAGAATCTGAACTTACTTTATAATTTATTACATTATAAATGTAAAGACATGGTAATGTAAGTATACCTAAGTCTCTAAACAGTGGTTTACAATGAGCTTGATAGGAGCATTTACCATGGTTCTGATAATCTTTTTTTGTAGAGTAAAGGCCACACCCGAACAACCTACTGACCCCCAGAAAATAACACCATAACTTAATACAGAATGTACAGTACCATAGTATAATAGCTTTATTACACTAAGTGATACCGTTGTTCGTAGGGATCTTATTAAAAAAATGTAAGAACTTAGTCTTTCAGTGAGCCGCGCAATGTGTGGCTGCCAGGTAAGCTTTTGGTCAAGTATAACGCCTAAAAAACTAATCTGTTCTAATTATTGCACACTCGAATTGCCAACTTTTATCAAAAAGCTAGAATTATTATTTACATTTACATACTCCAATTAAATCAATGTTCAGTGTATTAAATTTTATGAGTGTTAAACAAAGGATATTGTTTAAGGTTTTAGATATTAGTTATAAGATAAAAAATAAGATTTTACCTGAGCATGTCTTTAATAATTTTGTACGTTTAAACGAAGTACACAATTACAACACTAGAAACAAGGATAATTTTCAAATAAACCAGTATAAACTTACAAAGACTTTAAATAGTGTTTTTGTTAAAGGACCTGATTATTATAATAAGTTACCAATTGTGATAAAAAATTGTAAGTACAAAAAGTTTAAAGTAGAAAGTAGAAAGTAGAAAATATATAGTTGAAAATTTTGATTAGAGCTTAAGTATTAAGTAGTGTTATTAAGATAATGTATTATATCGTAGCTATGCTAAATAAAGTTATATTATTTACCTCCCTTGTACTGTAAATAACTTTTATCCAATACATACAGATAATAAGACAATTACCAGCTTATGGCACTCATGGGTAAACCGATATTGCCCTCTCGAAAATTAACCTGCTTGGCTGACGCCTCGCAGGTTAATTTTCTCATGGGCAATATCTTACTTTACCCACTAGTACCATAAATAACTATTATTCGCAACTGTATATGTAATATATACATTGCATGTATTATTAAAGTTTGGGAAGTACGTGATTTCTTCTTCCACTGTTTTCCACCCCTTGACCTGACCTGTAATGAAAAATAGAGACCAGTAAACTAACTATTACTGGTCTGCAATTTAAATTATTAATTTCCGCTAGATGGCGCCACCGATTAAAATACAACGAACTAATAACTCTTCTCTCTAGAATAGGCATTTCATTTGTAAAAACTGACAAAAACGTAGCCAACATATACATTTGTCTGTCTTACTCGCACAGCTTTGTTCTAACAGAGACAGCAATAACAGTTACTGGTAATTGTTATTGTTCAGGCCTGAATATACCTACTTTTTGTTTACAAACAAACCGAGATTTTGGCGATACTTTATATTAACGGTATGCGTATTCTAAAGAGAAAAGTTGTTAGTTCGTTACTAAAATATCATTATTAATGCTTAAAGCAAGATGGCCGAACTTCTGTTGTCATGATAAACACGAATATAATCTAATACATTACGTTTAAAAAACTCTTGTACAGTTTTAATCAATGTTTTTTACTTTTGAGACTGAGAAGGATAATAAACGTTATAAACGGTGCCTTTTGAGCTATCAACAAATGTTTTTTGTGGTTGTTTTTTTGGGTTACGCGTATGTGGAACTTCAGTTTTATATCATTGTGCTTTTCTTGTAAAATGCAGGAAAAAATATTTGTGGTAAATATGAAAAGAACTAAAAAACTAAGTATTATAGTATTATTTTCTTCATTTGAATTCAAACATCTAGGTTTCAAAAAAATTATTACTTTATTTTTAAATAAAATAGTATACAGGTCTCCCGGAAAATGGTACTTTTCTTCGACCTATAAATGGTGTCTATTTTCCGGGTCGACCTGTAATATACTATTACGTGCCGCCTGGAGCAAAAACTACGTTCATGTTTTTGAAATCAACTCAAATGCACTTGGGTTTTAGAAATATGTAAATGTTTTTTCGTAAAACATCGAGTTTATCGATGTAATTCCAAAAAAGAAACGTGTGATGTCAAAATAAGTTAGGCTATTAAGAGCACCAATTAATGTGGTTTTAGAAAACTAGTAAATTTTATTAAAATATTAATTTTAGTTTCTGGATGTTCTGCCATTTAACTTAAGCCAAAATCCTATCTTACCCTATCTCAGTGAAAATAAAATACCAAATAAACGAATTATTGTCTGTAAAATGATTATGGAATTGCCTTTTTTCCACACAACTTTCCCCCATGTAAAGTAAGCCAAAGACATTAAGATTTATATCAAACAAGCAGTAAAGTTATGTAATGCTACGCATTTTATTATATACTCTTCACAGTGGATGGTACTTGTATTGCAGTTTTCCAAATACTTAAACGCAGGTTAAAGTTATTTAAAACACAAAATAAAAGTTTAAAAAAAATGGTAGCCGGTGATGGGATTTGAATTTGAGACCTCTTAGAGGCAAAACGACTTTAATTTCTTATTCTTTGCAGTCCTGAAGTTCCTAAAAAAATTACGTCAATAGGACTTTTCCTTCAGCATTTTTCAATTGTTTTAAAAGTTTTACCCCTAATATATTTTTTTGTTTTTGGTGGGATTATTTTCAAAAACCATAGACACGGTGCTTTTTTGGGGGTATTTTTTGTTGGTTTCGAAATGCTGAAATTCCTTTACCATTCGATAGTACCGTCCATTTATATGATTTTCAGCGAAAATTAAAAAAATCTACCGAGCTCTTCGTTTTTTATTAAAAAAAAAACGAGCTGCGAAGAGTAAACCAAGCCTTGAAGATAGGTAATGCTATGCATTCCATTATATACTATTCACACATAAATGGTATATTGCTTCTTTTTTAAATACTTTTTAGCATTTATTTTTTTTTTAATAAAAAACGAAGCGCTCGGTAAATTTTTTTAATTGTCGCTGAAAATCATATAAATGGACGGGACTATATGGAAAGGTAATGGAATTTCAGGGTTTCGAAATAAAAAACATTATCCCCAAAAAGGCACCGTGTAGCAATCTTCCTCTCATAGAAATTATTCTTTCTAAAAATGTGGAGTCGATCGGATAAATCGTTCTCGAGTTATCGTGCACACAAATAAACGTGATATCAGATGGACAAAGGATATTTTCAAATTTTCTTACTTTTCATGAAACACATTTGAGGCGTATACTGCCCTACTACGCTAGAAATCCGTAACTCCAATTTTTGTGGATTTTTAATTAACCTTACACTTAGTTGTGCATTTCCATGGGCTATTTATTGAACCAATCAAATTTGAGTAAATAGTTTTATTTATGCAGTTATAAGCTTATGAAAATTGCAGTATCTCCAAAATAAGGGACTGTTACTAAGCTAAAAAGCAGTAACTCCAAATAAGTTTTTTATTATGAAAGAAAATATTAGTGGCATAATGGACAGACAGTTTTTTATTACCCAATATATTAAAATAAAATTAGAAGAATGTAAAGCATTAATAATTAATAAAACAGTTTCTTTTTGCATTATTACAGCTTTTCTATGACGCTAGGTTTTCCGGAAATAGCCAAAAAAAACTGCTGCCAAAATAATACTTTTCCCTGTAAGTCTTTGTTCATTAAAACAATTATTTTGGAAAACAAAAAAAAAATGAGAAAAAAATTTTTGATTTTTTTTTTATTTTTCAAACACATTTAAAAATGTTTTTTTCAAATAAAGTTTCTTTTTTCGAAAAACTAAAATAAAAATAAAAAAATTAATGTTGTTTTTACCCTGTTTTACTCCCTTACCCCACACCGAATTTTATCAAAAACAATCCCAGCCCAGAACTTTGGATAATAAACCTATGGTCCCAATTTGAAGTCTTTAGCTCAAAGCGTTATCGAGTTATCGTGGTCACAAATTTTTTGACAGACAGACAGACAGACCGAGATACAGAATTTTGACGGAAATCATATTTTTTGGATATTAAACGTCGAAAACGTGAAAAAAAGCAATAAATTTTTTTGTATCAACTCCCGACTTTCCTTGGGGAAAGTAAAATTTATTTTTAAAAGAAAATTTAAAAATATATTTTTTTTATTTTTGGGTCGTTTTCTCTTTATCTTGTCACATACTGCTTTTTAATTTAGCATTCCTAAAAATTTTGTCTACGAGATACGAAACTAAAAAGCAGTAAGTGCCATGTTTTTATTTAAATAAATAATTAAATGATTGCGTACTTATGTTATAATAAAGGTAGTTTAAACCTAAAGTTATACGCCCACTTTCCCGATTCTAGCTATAACACAAGGAAGTGGCTAAGACGATTGACTGTTTTTGCCATTATCACAGTTTTATTAAATATGGAGTTACTGGTTTTTAGGGTTGTAGGGCAGTATAGTGCAAGTGACCCATCTCACTTTATGGAAATATCGAGATAATGCCTATTTAAATTCCTCCGATTTTTTAAGCTTTGATTATTATTTTATTTAAAATTTTTCTGTTAGGGTTTTTAGACTCAACCAACATTAAGGTAATGTATGACAAACAAATTTATTTTACTTTCTTTACTTTCTTAGGGAAAAAAATTGGTGGGTCACTATTGCACTATACATTGTCTTCATTTTGGGCCACTATTGCATTACGAACGGGATCTGACCTAGAGTAGATCTAACCTCACATTTTACTTTGAAATTTTAATTATTTTTACATGTGAAAGAAATGTTTGTTATTTAATAACAGAATAGTCAAAATACCAATAATTAGGCTCTGGAATAGTTAAATTAACGTTTTTTTTTACTGTTCTTGAAATAATTACCTTTAAAAATGAAGAATAACTAATGCGTAAACATTGTTCAAGAACCTAAATGGATTTCAGTTCCTATGATCTCAAAGTTTAACGTAAGTTGTAATTATTTTTTATTAATAAAGCAAAATGTACAAAATTGGTAACATAACGCTCCTGCATTTGTGCAGAAAATGATTTGTTTTGGGTCGAAAAAATAACTTTCTCGATAAAACAAATTTTGGCTTTTTCAAGAATGTTTCTAAAAATATCTTTATAAATCCTTGGTAAAACTTACCTTGTTAGCTTTTTTAAGAATAAAATTGACATTTTTAATGATTCAGTTGGCTTTTTCAACATCCCCAATAATATGTTAGACTGGTAGCCTATACCTATGGGCCACTCTTGCACTAATAAAAGAGATAATTTTAATAATGCAACAGTGCTTTAAATGCTTGCATCGTACCAAAAAGAAAACAATCTGTTATGAGGGTGGTTACATTTATAAAAAAAATCGCAAATCTCAAAAAAACACATATGGGCCACTCTTGCACTATACGCCTCATTTGTATGCAAGAGTTTTTGGTCAAGGAAGTTTTTTGGGGATTCTGAAAAACTCGAAAATAACGTTACTCTTCTTACGCTTACTCGCTGTGAGGAGTATAATAAAAATATGGTGTTTTTATTTTACAATATTTAAACATAAAAAAGGTGTCCGATCCTGATAACTTTCAGTGCCTTCTCAACTGCTTTTATAAACTCTCAGTTTATGCTCGTCGTAAATTTTAAATTCTTATGAGCTAAATTAATCTTTTAAGATCTTGTATTTTTTTTTAATTTGAAATACTTAAAAAAGAAAGCATTTTGTTTAACTTAAAAAGGTGTTTTCTTCACTTGCAATAATGGGCTAAGGATTGGGGTATTAAAAAAAACACCGTGAAAAATAAAAAAATAACATTCTCACATATTTTAGCTCAAACAAATTAAATTAGGGTTTGCCCCACTTCATTCGAAAATTGGAGCAAAACTAAAATTTTATTTTTTTTTAATAAAAAATCAACCAAGTTATGAAAAATGCATAAATACAAAAATAGGCCATTTTTGGCCACTTCCTGCAAACGTATGAAACGTATAAATTCCGATAGATTTGGACATACTGAACACGATTAAAATTACAGAAACGGTGTGAAAGACTGTTTTTTTTCGTTTGGATTTTAAAAAATTTAAAATTAGGTAGATTTTGAGCTAAAGATGCCAGGTGTAAGAAAATATATTTTTTATAGATTTGGGCAAGCTGAACACGATTCCGTCCTCAAAAGTGACAGAAATGATGTGGAATACTGTTTTTTTTCTTCGTAAAAAGGTTAAAATAGGTCAATTATGAGCTAAGGATGCCAGTAAACGATAGTAAAATAATTGCTATTAATTAGTGAGGGTGAATTTTGCGACACGAGCCGATAGGCGAGTGGCGTAATTACACGAATGATTAATAGCTATTATACGCTAGTAGAATACCATAGTTTATTTACGGATGATTACTCCACTCGCCAATTTTCAGAGGAAGTGGATGGAACCTAATTTCATTTTTTTAAATAGAATCTATAATTTATTTGAGGCGTATATATATTTACAGTATTATTAATTTAAGCCATTTCGGCTCAATGACTATTTATATCGTAAAAAATCTAAAACAGAAAATAAAATTAAAATGTTCTTATCAGGCGCACCTATTTCTAGATGCGCTGGTAAGGTATTGCGTTTAAAATAATACTTATCTGCTATATCTTCTAACCTAAAAAATATTATTAGTACCTTACCAAAGTTTAAAAATTTTGCCTAAATAAAGAATTTTCAATAAAATTCTTGATAAATCTTAAAATAATTAAAAAAGAACGAACAACTGAATTAAAGTTAACTTCTAACGTTTCGGGATCTAAACTGATCCCGTTTTCAAAGAAAATTATTAGTTTTGAAAGAATTTGTGCAATATTTGGCTTTATCAATCAAAATATGACAAATGTCAAAATATGTCATTTCGAGGTAATTGAAACAAAGACACCTGTAACAATAAAAAGGTGTAGAGAAATTAATTTGGAAAAGGCGTTTTTGTTGAAAACGTGTAGAGAAGTTAATTTAAAAAAAAACTTTTATTTCATTTTTTTTAGCTAGAATTTGGTTCAGAACGTTAGTGAGATATTTTTCACGGCATCTTGTTTTTTATTACTTTTGAGAATGCCTTTAGTATAAGAGATGAAAATAAAATTACGAAAACTAACATTTAAAATACATTCATCGTAAATTTTCTAATATTATCATCAGCTAAATTAATCCTTAACTAAAATACCTACAACTAAAAGTATTTTGTTCATCTTGAAGGCAGATTTGACACAATCCGGGTTCATTAATGGTGTACTTATCCCAGAAAAGGACCTCATTATTTTTATGCAAATTAAATTTTACCCTTTTTTTTGCTTTTTACTTCCAAATCTAAATCTGTACAAAAAGTTTTTTGTACTAGTGCGAAAAGTAAAATAGTCAACGTTGATTGGTTGATTGATATTGAAACTGATGATATTTGAACAGAAACGTAATTTTTTTTAACAATATATATTTATTAAGATATTATATTTATTAAGATATTATTCAACCGAATAAAAAATACTAAAACTATTTTTACAGCGATTACGGTTGTCATTATTGATCAGAGAGCTCGCTTGGCAATCTCCATAATCGCTTTAGAAACAGAAATTTTCTTTCTTGTATAACCCTTTATAGGGCAAAAGACTTCCTGCATTCCGATTTGATTCAAATTTAACAGGGATACATTAGAGGTCATACTGATATATTTTTCATATTTTGTTTGTGAAAAAGTGCCCTAAAAGCCAAAATTTTGGGTGGGAAAATATTATCCCAAAGACTATTTAGAAAAATAACAAATTAGAATTGGGCATTGGGTGAGTAATATCCCATATTAAAAGATATAATAAAAAATAACTTTGTTTTATATATTTTACATATATTTTTATTATAAACTGGGTAAAACTTCTAAAAACCTTTTTTTTTAGTACATATATCAAAATAAAACCGATTTTTTTCTTTTAAACAAAAAAACAAAATAAAATAAAACATTAAGGTTAAATAAAATTTAAAAAAATATATTAATTAATTACTTAATTAATTACTTAATTAATTAATAGTAGTTTGAAAACTACTAAAACATTTTTTGCATAGAGCTACGTTGCATTCCTTGCAAATCATATTGCTACGCTTTTCCTTTTTAGTTGTACTACACTCTGCACATCTTCTATATGTTTTAATTAATTCGGGCAAATGTTTTCCAACTGCCGAATGTCTAATTGTATTGGCAACAGTTATAACTCCAGAGTTTCTTTTTTGGGCATATCCTTTCATTGGTTGATAACCTCTTCTGAGTTTGGAACAAAATGTTCCAATAAGTTCATTAACCAGGGTTGATCTAAAATTCAAATGGCTAAGAGCCTTTTGATTTTTATTCTTCATTGATTGTTTGTACAGAATAAAACTGTTAGCAATAGCACAATCCAGAAAATAATAGAAAAGCTTCATCCACCACCGACGAGATTTTTTGGCTACAGAATAGGCTGCTATCCTTTGATCCATACGATCTACTCCCCCCATATAACTGTTAAATTCAGATATAGCTACTGGACAAGTTACATCCTCAATTTTCGCCTCTTTTATTATTTCTCTTTACTTTAGTTAGTTTAGAAGGATTGTGAATTGATTGAACTAAACATTGTCACAGGTTTTTTTCCTCTATCCATCCACTTTACAAAGGAAATATCACCGCTCATTGGGCATTCCATAGCATGTAGTTTTAGCTTATTTTTAGAGATAATTGTGTTATCTGGAAGATTTTTTCTGTCTTTACGTACTGTTCCACAGGCAAACAAATTTTTTTCTAGAAGTCTAAATAATAGGGCGACAGAACTAAAAAAATTGTCAAAGAAAAGGCAATAAAATATACCTTCAAGAGCCTCTGATAATTTTAAAATTACTTTTTCACCTTTAAATGCTACCATGCTCTCATCTATTGAAATATATCGAGAGGGAGAATAATATTCTTTAAACTTATTGCCCAAATATCTAAGAATTTTTAAAAATCTTTTGAGTGGCATAACCCTTGCAATTCTTTCACAGTGAAAATTTTCATCTGTAGACCAATACATCCGAATCCCGGGTAAATAGTGAAATTCCATAAAGATAATTATACCTAAGAAAGCTTTTAGTTCATCTGGATGCAGCAAAAGATCTTGATTATTTTGCCTGGCATATAAATTAGATTGATATACAACTTCACAAATAAAAAACTTGTCAAAAATAAGTGAAAAAAAGTCAAGAGGAGATTTTAGATCAGGAGAACAATGCAATCCAAAGGCTCCAGTAAAAGTTTCTTCTGAAAATTTTTTCGGATCTTTAGCATCTTTTGTCCAAACAAATTTAGATTGCTCTTCTTCATTTTTCTCTTTAATTTCTTCATTTCCCTTTTCGATTTCTTCATTTTCCTCTTCAATTGTTTCACTTTCCTCACTTTCGCTCTCAAGTCCATAAACTTCCTTAGCAGTTACATGTGGCATATTTAAAATATTCTGATCATTTTCACGAGATTCATCATTATCGCTGGAACTACTTGACAAACTTAAAGTTCTTTTCCGTGGAAGTATTCCGTATCTTGATGTTGATGGGCTTTTTGAATAAGAGGTTGAGGTTTCAGATAAAATAGATGATGATAATGTGGGTGTTTTATTTATTGTTGAAGAAGGAGTATTTACGGGTAAAATATCCTCTGCATCAGAGTCACCATCTACTTCAGAGTTTTCTGCCTGTTCATCAGTTATTTCGTGCAATTGAATAGCTGCCTCATTGACTAGTTTTTCTAACTCTCTTTCAGAAAGATACTCCATATTGTCCTGAAAAATTATTACCCTGAAGTAAAAGTTTTGATCAAAAATTGTTGAAATGGCAAAAAATTGGGTAGTACGGTAGTTCAGCCGCACGCGCTCGCGGCTGAATTGTAGTCAGGCTTTCCCCAAGCCCGCCTCTTTTTAATTTTAGCGTTAGTTTATAAAAATAAGTCAGTATAAGTAATGTTCTATGGCAAAAATAGCAAACATTTTGTAAAAAATATTTTGTCGACCACGGGCGAAAGGTACATTTCCGCAAAAAATGATTAATATTTTCGTACTCAGGTGGCTCAAATCCGTCTAAAACAACTGAAACTGCAGCAGTAACTAGTTTTTAGTAAACGAAACTACATTCAAAACCTTTTGTACACTAGTGTCATTACGCCATTTTCACAATATATGTAGGGCATTTACATAGAGCGCAAAATAGCTCAAATAATAAGTTAGCCAAAAAAAAAGTTATATATTTTTTATAAAACAATGGTATAACAAGAATTTTCCTATCCAGATATTGTTAAAAAGTCATGATATTTTATTTATATTTATTTTTATAAATAAAAACAAATTGCGTTGTTATTATTTTTTAATCCTAACATTGTGTAATTATATAAAAATAGGTATGAAAAAAATTGAAAAAAGAAAAAATACTTTAAATTAATACCCTATTTGTATTAAGTACATATATGAGTATACTTACTTATTAAGAATTTTCACTTTTATATTTCACTATCTAAAAATCACGTATGAAAATATAATTTATTTTTTTTTCCAATTTATCTAAACGCTGACTGGGATAATAATTTCCCATAAAGGTAGATCATGCGGTCGCATCGAAAAAATATATGCGACTGATCGGTATAGAGCGTATGCTTGACTTTGTACGACTCTAAATACGTCATCTGCGCACATGGGAAAGTAATATTCCAAAGAGCGTTCTCTGCAAGGTGGGTGGGAAATTATTCAACCTGAAACCTATAAAGGGATAAACAACTAGTATGGTACTGTTTTTTTTAACACAAAAGCCATAACATTTAAAAAAAACTGATACGTTTTTGTCTACAATGTTTTTTGTTAAATCAAAAAGTATTTATAATTTATAAATAAAAGTCATTATTAAAATAAAAAAAATAATAATAAAATAAAAAGGAAATATTATTTTATTAAAAAATTAATTTAATAAGAAAGTAGGACAATACTTTTACTTTAAAGTGAAAAAGGTGTGATTTAAAAAAATATTTTTTAAAAATTTATAATATTCATAATTAAAACCTTTTTTCAAATTAAAATTATTCCAGATGCATTTTACAATGCCAAGAATTCTGGAAACACAATTCCAGACCTTCAAACAAGGCCCTTTGACGACGTAAGTACACAATATATTTTAATTAAAACCATCTTTGCACTTCTTGTTTCTTTTCTTAACTATGTTCCTATTATACAGCGTCATAGAATTAATTCTATGGCACCCATTCACTTGCATGTCACACTTTGCTAAATATTTATAAAGGATCTTAACAGTTACCTTACTTTGCCCGAATTAATTTCTATTCAAGTGACATGTAACAAGTTGAGAGTGTTTTATACGAGGTTTTATATTACGTTGGCTAAGAGGTAAATTTACCTAAACAATTTTTTTTTTAATCTGCATTTTTATAGACTCGGATACAAAATTTCTTACTCTGTTTCTATTTAAAATTAACTTGTATTAAATCAATACCTACCGATAAAAAGTATAAAAACTAAATGTTTTAGAGGTAAAATTACCTAAACCGATCATAAAATTGTAAAGCATTGTAAAGTAAAACAAAGGATCTTAACAGTTACCTTACTTTGCCCGAATTAATCTCTATTCAAGAATTAAGAGTGTTTTATACGAGGTTTTATATTTCGTCAGCTAAGAGGTAAATTTACTTAAACTTATTTTTTTTTCAAAATCTGTATTTTTACAGAATCGGATACAAAATTTTTTACTCTATGTTTCTGTTTAAAATTAACTTATATTAAATCAGTACCTACCGATAAAAAGTATAAAAACTAAATGTTTTAGAGGTAAAATTACCTAAACCGATCATAAAATTGTAAAGCATTATAAAGTAAAACAAAGGATCTTAACAGTTACCTTACTTTGCCCGAATTAATTTCTATTCAAGTAGCATGTAACAAGTTAAGAGTGTTTTATACGAGGTTTTATATTTCGTCAGCTAAGAGCTAAATTTACCTAAACTTTTTTTTTTTCAAAATCTGTATTTTTACAGAATCGGATACAAAATTTCTTACTCTATGTTTCTGTTTAAAATTAACTTGTATTAAATCAATACTGTAATAGGGTGCTAGTCCCAATTAAAGCCAAAAATATTAATTATCTAAGACATTAATTTAGAACCACACACTATTATTTGGAGGCGTATCAAATACAAATAGCTGTATAGTTGCTATTTGGGTAGCGTGCCACCAGTAATAATATTACATAATATTACTACAATATCATATATCATATGATTACAAATGTTAATATAAGAATCTAATTACTACTTAATACTTATCTGACTTTCTTAGATGTTTCTTCGACGTCTTCCAATATCACTAACTTTATATAGAAATGTGAAAGGTAAAAAAACTTCAAATATATTTTAAATTAATTAAAATATATCTTGCCAATAAAACAAAAGGATTAAACAACAATTAAAAGAATTTAATGAAAGAAAAATGAAAAGTAAAAACAAATTAAAAAACAACAAAATATTTTAATTTGAAATGAAAAAATTATGAATAAATAGCATCTTTACCCTTCAGATATTTCTATACGCGCGACTCTAAATTTTACTTTAAATTTTCACATATTACGTTAATTCTAAACTTCCCCTAAGGCACAACTTTACTAGACGACTACGTACTTCCGAATCCCATTTTTGACCATAACTAAAACACAGGCAAAGATTTCCCTTCCCAGAGATGCCGATATACCAGTCATAAAACTATTAACGAAAATATCTGAGGAGTTTGGACTTTTTCGTCAAAATAAACTGAATTACTTTAAATTACTGAAAATGAATTTAAATTTAATTAGGCGAAATGATTAAAAAAACTACTTCTACATATTGATTGATATTGATTTTCATGACATTGCTTCGAAGTAGAAAAAACCATTTTTACAAACAATCCCTAACTATTGCCAGTATCTAAAACAACATCATTAAAGATATTCCCATATTTATTAATTAAGAAAACCGAATTAACCAATTAATTAGTCTAATAAAAATGTAAACCCTTTTTATGTAAACGCCTCAATTACACAAAATGCAAGCTTCCCAAATACTAATAATATTAGCATCTGTAAAAACAAACAGCAAACCGCCCGTTAAGAACAATGCTATGTTACGTTCAATAACTATACAAATAAAAATATAAATACTCAATATATACAGGGTGACCACTCTGTTACAATACCTACCGATAAAAAGTATAAAAACTAAATGTTTTAGAGGTAAAATTACCTAAACCGATCATAAAATTGTAAAGCATTGTAAAGTAAAACAAAGGATCTTAACAGTTACCTTACATTGCCCGAATTAATTTCTATTCAAGTAGCATGTAACAAGTTAAGAGTGTTTTATATGAGGTTTTATATTTCGTCGGCTAAGAGGTAAATTTACCTAAACCAATTTTTTTTTAATCTGCATTTTTATAGACTCGAATACAAAATTTCTTACTCTATGTTTCTATTTAAAATTAACTTGTATTAAATCAATACCTACCGATAAAAAGTATAAAAACTAAATGTTTTAGAGGTAAAATTACCTAAACCGATCATAAAATTGTAAATTGTAAAGTAAAAAAAAGGATCTTAACAGTTACCTTACTTTGCCCGAATTAATTTCTATTCAAGTAGCATGTAACAAGTTGAGAGTGTTTTATACGAGGTTTTATATTTTGTCGGCTAAGAGGTAAATTTACCTACACCTATTTTTTTTTAAATCTGCATTTTTATAGACTCGGATACAAAATTTCTTACTCTATGTTTCTGTTTAAAATTAACTTGTATTAAATCAATACCTACCGATAAAAAGTATAAAAACTAAATGTTTTAGAGGTAAAATTACCTAAACCGATCATAAAATTGTAAATTGTAAAGTAAAACAAAGGATCTTAACAGTTACCTTACTTTGCCCGAATTAATTTCTATTCAAGTGACATGTAACAAGTTGAGAGTGTTTTATACGAGGTTTTATATAACGTTGGCTAAGAGGTAAATTTACCTAAACCAATTTTTTTTTAATCTGCATTTTTATAGACTCGGATACAAAATTTCTTACTCTGTTTCTATTTAAAATTAACTTGTATTAAATCAATACCTACCGATAAAAAGTATAAAAACTAAATGTTTTAGAGGTAAAATTACCTAAACCGATCATAAAATTGTAAATTGTAAAGTAAAACAAAGGATCTTAACAGTTACCTTACTTTGCCCGAATTAATTTCTATTCAAGTGACATGTAACAAGTTGAGAGTGTTTTATACGAGGTTTTATATTACGTTGGCTAAGAGGTAAATTTACCTAAACCAATTTTTTTTTAATCTGCATTTTTATAGACTCGGATACAAAATTTCTTACTCTGTTTCTATTTAAAATTAACTTGTATTAAATCAATACCTACCGATAAAAAGTATAAAAACTAAATGTTTTAGAGGTAAAATTACCTAAACCGATCATAAAATTGTAAAGCATTGTAAAGTAAAACAAAGGATCTTAACAGTTACCTTACTTTGCCCGAATTAATTTCTATTCAAGTAGCATGTAACAAGTTGAGAGTGTTTTATACGAGGTTTTATATTTTGTCGGCTAAGAGGTAAATTTACCTACACTTATTTTTTTTAAATCTGCATTTTTATAGACTCGGCTACAAAATTTCTTACTCTATGTTTCTATTTAAAATTAACTTGTATTAAATCAATACCTACCGATAAAAAGTATAAAAACTAAATGTTTTAGAGGTAAAATTACCTAAATCGATCATAAAATTGTAAAGCATTGTAAAGTAAAACAAAGGATCTTAACAGTTACCTTACTTTGCCCGAATTAATTTCTATTCAAGTAGCATGTAACAAGTTGAGAGTGTTTTATACGAGGTTTTATATTTTGTCGGCTAAGAGGTAAATTTACCTACACTTATTTTTTTTAAATCTGCATTTTTATAGACTCGGCTACAAAATTTTCTTACTCTATGTTTCTGTTTAAAATTAACTTGTATTAAATCAATACCTACCGATAAAAAGTATAAAAACTAAATGTTTTAGAGGTAAAATTACCTAAACCGATCATAAAATTGTAAAGCATTGTAAAGTAAAACAAAGGATCTTAACAGTTACCTTACTTTGCCCGAATTAATTTCTATTCAAGTAGCATGTAACAAGTTAAGAGTGTTTTATACGAGGTTTTATATTTCGTCGGCTAAGAGGTAAATTTACCTAAACCTATTTTTTTTTTAAATCTGCATTTTTATAGACTCGGATACAGAATTTCTTACTCTATGATTCTATTTAAAATTAACTTGTATTAAATCAATACCTACCGATAAAAAGTATAAAAACTAAATATTTTAGAGGTGAAATTACCTAAACCGATCATAAAATTGTAAAGCATTGTAAAGTAAAGCGCTCAAGAGTTTTAGCTAGACTTTTAGATGAAATTTCTCATCATTGACATCAGGCAGTAATATAATAGGGATACTTTTCGATTAAAACATGATAGTTCCGTACAGAAATGTATCTAATAAATATAATAGATATAAAACAAAAGCTCCTGGAAATATAAAATACACTGCCCAGTAAAAGAGCTTTCCCATTTTCACCTCTGCTCGTAAAACGGATTTTTTATTATTAGATTTACTTTTAGCAACCAGTTTTCACGAAAACTACCCCCCACCTAGGCGCGCCTCTTAGGGGGTGAAGTTAGATTCTTTGTTATCAGATTCTCTTTCAGCAACCTTAAAAACCTTAATATACCAATTTTCACAAAAACTACGTCCACCCCTCAGGGGGTGAAATTATAAAAAAAATATTATGAGATTCAGTTTTAGCTACCTCAAAAACCTCAAGGGGTGGAGTGATATTTATTTTCCAAACCCCAATATACAAGTTTTCAGGAAAACTACGCTTCACCCCTCAGAGGGTGAAATTAGAAAGAAAATATTATCAGGGGTAATATCATAAGTGATACTAAGTTAGGTATCGGTGGTTTTTTACGTAAATTTTACGAATATTAATCCCAATGACGAAAATGCCAAAATACCAAAAATTGGGATTAATATGAAAAAAAAGCACCGGTAACTAACCTAATATCACGAATTGATATTTAGGGAGAGAATATAATTGATATTTAATTATATCGTTTTATTCCACAAATAAATTAGATTTTATAAATTAAAAAGCAAACAATAAGCACGATTTTAGATTAGAGAAAAGAGGGGTAAAAAACCATCGTAGGGGTAAGGTATTTTCACTTATCAGTACAGTATACTACATATATATATATATATATATATATATATATATATATATAAATTGTATTCTCAGATTCCTATTCGTTTACTACAAAAAAACCTTTTATACCAATTTTGACGAGAATATTGAAAATATTTTAAAATATTTACCAGGTCACCATGATTATTAGATATCAGATATCGCACCGACTGTTGAAAATTTAAAATGCTTATTAAAAATAAGTATAACGCTCTTGGTACAGTTATACTTATTTTTAATAAGTATTTTAAATTTTAAACAGTCGGTGCGAAAGCCACCATACCAATATATGCTCACTGATGATCGCAAAAAAGCGTGAAATAGCAGCTATATGACATTTTGGTAGGGCTTTTCTCGTTGATTGTCAAAATTCTGTAGTAGAGCAGTGCAATTTCATTGTATAATTTCTATTTTTTAATTGTTTTTTTTTTTTAATTTTTGAACTGGTCCTTGTCCTTTTTCTGCGATGTGAAGAGTATAGTAATGACATTCTTCCTATTTGAATCCTACTTTACTATACGTTAAAGCTTAAGATTTGCTTTACATTTAAAACTTCACTGAATATTTCTACGAGCACCTGTAGTTTTAAAATATAACACTAGTTCTTTAATAGTATATAAATGTACTAGTTTAATAATACCCGTTTTCTGAACTACTAGTGCGCTAAAAACGTGTTTTGAAACGAGTGTTTTATACTATTTTTTCTATTTTGCTTAAGAATTTAAAAAAAGTTACATTTAAATTGATGACGGGGGGGATTTTTGTTTTGGGTTGGCATTACAATTTTCGTAATGTTTAAATTTATAGAACAAACGATATTTTGATATATTTTATAGTCAGCTCTTCTCTTTTGCATTCCAAGTAACCAAGTCACAATTTTAAGGGTAAAAATTAACTTAAAATAAAATTTCGTAGAATACTACTACTTAAAAACGGTGTTGACATTTGCACGGAAGACGCCAAGCGATATTCTTTTATCCTGTCTTGTCAACCCAAAAGAAAAAAAGTACTAACTTCTTATAGGCCTATAAGAGCACGCAAAATGAGTGTAATTATGAGCTTATAAGAGTCGCAAAATAAAAAAAAAAATAACAGTAATAGTAAATCAGCCATAGTAAAAAGCCCAACTAAGTAAAAACAATTAAAATAATTTACAAAAAAATAAAATAAAATAAAATGTTGGGAAATGGTGGATACCGAACCTATGACTTTCGGGTTTTGAGCATCTTATGCTAACACTAAGCAACATTTAAGGTTGCATAGTCTTGAGTAAGAAGTAAAAATAATAAATTTAAGCAAATTTCAGACCTCTCTAAATCTTTTATAATTTATTTATTTATCTATACTTGTTAGGGACCTTGTAGGTGTTTCATAATTGTATATAATGTGTAAGAAAATGATATTTCCATTTCTATATTTAAAAGAAAGCCTGCAAAAAAAGACCTGGATTCTTACTTTACAGACACTAGGTCTTTTATTTATACGGACGTGCGTAAGATTAGACACTTCCGATCATAGATTTTAATGGACTGTAAAATGCGAAAGAAAAATGAGGGGTAGAAAACGGATAAAGTGACAAAACACGTCTTTGAACTGAGGAAAGCCAAAACGTGAAAAACCTAGAAAAAAGGGAAAAAGAAATACTTTTCGTTGGAAAAAAATCCAATAACCTTACATCAATATTAATTGCTTAAATACTAAAAGCCACAATGTGTGCACAATGGACGTGACTTAAATGTTAAGAACCAATATCTGGTTTATTAAACAAACAAACCATTTGGGACCTTTACAGCTTGCCTCATCTGATAGTTAGCATTGGGGCAGGCGCGGACTGGCTCCTTAGGGCCCAGTCGGCAAAATGAAAATGATAAAATGGCTTGAAAACCAAGAACAATAGGACCATTTAAGGTCTGTAACGGCCACAACAGAATAAATTCCCTTAACAGGGGTGTCAAAAGAACGAAAAAATTAAGTTTGGCGATGACTGGATTAATATTTATCATATGACAAAAACGCTTGCTCAGTTAAAAAGCATTTTAATCGGGTGGAAACACCCGATATTAAAAACTACCGAAATATTAAAAACAAATGCATTTTCGGCTTGAGAATGTCATGAAACGTCGAGAAAATGTGAAAAAAGTGGGTTTAAAAAATATCTCTCTGTCTGAACGTAAACATTATAACTTTTGAACGGAATGTCCGATTTGAAAATTTCTTTTACCAAACAATTCAGGACCTTTTCTATTTGCGTCACATCAAATATGGTTAACATTATCTTAGGGAAAGGGGGGTAAAGTGGACAAAAACTGATATTATTAGCGATATCTCACTTATTATTTATAGTGGACAATTATTTTTGCATAAATAAAAACAATGTTAAATTCCCTACACAAACATATGAAATCATTTTTATCGTATGACTATTAGTTTCCGAGATATAGGCATTTTAATAAATTTTGATATATTTTTACATTTTTAATAGATGTCAAATTTTGAAACTAGTAAAATTTCAATCATAGGTAAAATTAATTTCAATTAATTTTTCTTTTAATAAATTTCTGATAATGGTGCGGCGGCCAGAAAACAATCCGATGTTACAAAAAAAAAACAAGGGATATGGTCTAAAAATACAGGAAAAGTGAAGACATTTTTTTATCTTATTTTATAAACTTCGTTATTTTTCCACCCGTCTAGAAAGGGTACCCGTTTCATATTTTTAGCAGTGGGTTTATTAGTATAGTTACCCATATAGGGCGATTTAAAAATATTGCCACCCGTTTAGAAAGGGCGTCCGTTTTAGCACGTTTATTAAAACGTTGAATGCATCACCGAAAAAATAGCTTTTCTTTTAGTGCAAAGTAAGTCTCCAGATACCGGTAGCATGATAATAACAGTTATTAACCCAACAGATTAATCCATTTACACGGCAAAAAAAAATCTGCTCATAGATTTTCTGTGTATAGAATTGAATTTAAAGAACAAATATTAATATCAGTTACTTAAATTATAATAATAATTACTGGTTCGACTAAAGTTGCATATAAATGTTTCTTCATGACGTGATACTAATCTAGGAATTTTAAAGTTTATCTGCACCAAGAAGGTCTGAACAGCCCACTTGATTGTGTACACGGTTCACCTGGGCGATTTTAAATAAAAATTTCGTGGACCCCTACATTTTTTGGACTAAAACAGACCTGATGACATAAGAAATCAATTTCCATTTGTAAGAAAATCGTAAAATATACACTTTTTTAGAAAGATAAAAAACGTTTTTTTGAGTAATAGGGTGTGTCAAAAAATTTTGGTTTGCGAAATCGAAAACGCTCTCTGGCTCAAAATTTGCTCCTTAGTAAAAAACTGTGGCCACTCAAAAATGAGCCAAATCGATTAATGTTTAGAGGTAGCTCAAAGCACTCAAACTTTATCACTCAAATATCGTTACCTGTTTTTCGGATAAAATGTGATTGTATATAAAATTAAGGAAATTTGGGAGGGTTTCTTTGGTAATATTTAGAAAAAGTACTAATTGTAAGAAAACTAAAAAAATTATATTTCCCCTCCCCTTAAGTTAGAACATAAAAAAATTGCCAATTATTTGCGAAAATTTATTGAAAATGGGCATATTTAAAAGGACATAACTTCCTTAGGAATGATTTTTTGACCAAGGTGCATATAAACTTTTTCCATGTTTTTAATGTTAAATAACCACTCATTAAATAATTGTTTTTTGCTTTATATTTTTTAATTTTTTTATTTTTGGTTCTTCATGCGTAAAAATTTACTTTTGCTTTTTTTTCAAAGCAACGTTCAAAAATTATTGCAGGAATCTCTAAATAAGTACATTCCATATATTTAATATCGGTCTCCGGGGACCGATACGATTCAATGTGTTAAGGTACCTTTTCTTAACTAATTTTCTTTCGGTAGCGGCTACAAAATTGTTTATTTCGGTACTGTATTTTGAGCTATATTTATCCTACAGGGCCTAGGAATCCTAAATAAAATGACATGAAAGTTTAATTATTATTCAGAGTCCCTAATTTACCCAGGTAAGAGTTTTAAATTACAATGTACATACAAAAATTAAACAAGATTTGTCATGCTTGGTAATATACAACAATAACGTACAAAATTTGTACATTTAATGTACTTTCTGCTAATTTATTCTATATAATATATAAAAAAAAATATTATTTTGTTTTGTAATTCGTATCAACCTGATACACGTACCAATTTATTCTATTTTTCGTTTCGTATCGTATCGTAAACATTTTTTATATTTTATATTGTTATCACCGTGACAAATCTTTTTTGATTTTTTAAGTATCGTATTATATTGTAAGTTTGGCTAGAGATAAAGTTACACAACGTGTATTTTCCCCATTTTATATCGTCTCAAAATATATTCCAAAAATAATAATAAAATAGGAGAAAGATGAGTGGTTTTAATCAATTTTATATTATATTTTAAGTCATAACTTTTGATCCTAATAATTTTAATAGTTATTTATAGTACGAAAGAGGAAACTAGAATTTTGCTCATGAGAAAATTAACCCACGAGACTGTAGGCAGAGTGGGTTAATTTTAGAGAGGGCACTACTAGTTTACTCAGGAGTAACATACAAAGTTTTAACCAATAAATAGCTTAGAACTTTATATTTTAAAAATTTTAATGACATTTATGAGAAAATAATTTGGCAAGTGACAATTGAGTGGGTAAAACAAATAATTGTAAAGTAAAACCACGTGTGGGTTATTATTGAGTTTATTTAAAATAATAGTTATTAATGGTACTAGTGGGTAAAGTAAGATATTGCCCATGAGAAAATTAACCTGCGAGGCGTCAGCCAAGCAGGTTAATTTTTGAGAGGGCAATATTGGTTTACCCATGAGTGCAATACAAGGTTTTATCCAATAAATAGCTTAGGAATTCCTATTTTTATTAAAAATTTTAATGACATTTACAAGAAAATAATTTGACAAGTGAGAGTTGAGTGGGTAAAATAAATAATTATCCACTCAATAAAGTAAAAGCCACGCGGGGGTTATTATTGAGTTTATCTATTTAAAATAAAGCTGGTAATTGTTTCATTATCTGTATGTATTGGATAAAGCTAGTAATTGTCTATTTTCTGCATTTATTTGATAAAATTTTATTATTTTTTGCCAGTGTATTATGTTAATGCATAATTCTTTTGTAACAAAACAATAAAAGCGCTATCATAAATATTTAAGACAGCAAATTCCCATTTACAACGAATTTATTATTAAATATAAATCTGTGGGGAAATACATAAAGACTTTTTGTGTTGAAGAATTTTCGTGACTTGTTCCTGAACAGAACATATTTATATGCAAATGATACACTACATTTTTAAGAAGTTGGTACCCACTGCTATTATATATTTTTTGTACATTTTTTTGTCTTTTTTTTCATGCAATTTATTATTCTCTTGTGACTAAAATATCGAGCACTAGACATATGTGCTGTGGTCCACGCAAAACCTTATTAAAAAAATTCATTAAAAAATTTGACTGATTTTTGTTTGTCTAAAAAGTAAATTAAAAAAATACCTTCTACTTATGATGCTTGTAATACAAAACTTTCCCTTTCTTAAAGTCTAAAGTCTCTAAATTTGAAAATTTCTGTGAAATAAACTAGAGATTTATTTTTCTTCTTCTTTTTCTTCTTTTTTTTACTTAGCTTATCGTCATGTGAGGATTATAGTGTTCTATATCCATAGCAAATCCAATGGATATAGAACACTATAATCCTCACATGACCATATGTAGCTTTACATAATGCGCTTTATTATTCTTAATAGTATATTAAAGTACTTGTTTCATAACATACGTTTTTAGCGCACGAGTACAAGTTTAGAAAACGAGCCGCTTGCGGCGAGTTTTCTAAGTACTAGTGCTCTAAAAACGTGTTATGAAACGAGTGCTTTATACATATTTTGCTCTAAAACTTAAAAAACTGACATTTAAATTGATGACTGATTTAGGGGTTTTTGTTTTGGGTTGGC
>OY294044.1:55851561-55876441 GCA_958510825.1 Brachypterus glaber | reverse complement strand
AACATGAGAAGAATGACGTAAAATTAAAAAAAAAATCTCTTTTTGAAATACCCTATGTTTGTTTATCGTAATATTTGTGGGCAATATGTTTTAAGATGTTCCTTAAAAGTAGAATGCTCATGCCAAGTTTTAGGTTATGTTTGACTCTATCATTAAAATACTTTTTTAAATATCTTTACGGGACATTTTCGTATATAAATGAGAAATTATTTAATATTTATTATACGTATTTCTAGTTCAAAAGGCATCAAAGACAACTTGTCTCATTTTTATTTCCAAGCAATTACATTTTTCTTTTAATAGATTTTATGTCTACTCGTTTTTACTAGTCTGTATTTTTTGTCATTAGAGTAATATATTTTCATGACAAAAAATTATGTGTGTATGCATTGGCGCCGACTTATAAAAATCCCAGAGGTGGCCCAAAATGTTTTGAAGTAAAAAAAATTACATATGTTATAAATTTTTATTAAATGAAAAAAAGACTAAAAATATATTTAACAATTGTGGAGCTTTAATAATATTTAAAAGTATGAAAAATATTCCAAAGATATGCAAACGCGATTTAACTGTGAATGGATCTATGATGTCCATACCCTGTGCTACCAAGATCCATTGTTTGTTTCTGATGCCCTTTCTTTAAAACCTAATCATATCTGGGGATCACTGTGGCATATAATCGTTACTTAGGTTACGCGAGAATCGCCACATAGCACAAAACTGTATAGTTGGTTTTAAAATGAGATTCTTTTTGTGTGTACTCCACCTTTAATATAACAAGTAAAAAATAAAACTAAAAGCTTTATGTTTCCAATAACTGGCGCTTAGTAATTAAAATGAGAAAAAAGTGTTCTGTCATCTTTGCTGTAATATAAAACCTTTTATTAATGGTGAACTTAAAAGCTCTTAGGGGAAAAAATTGATAGTCCATTAGTGCTTTGTAGACACAATAATTAATACAACTTCCATAGACGGTGTGGTTTCATCCCCAATCATGGCCAGGCTCGGATGCAGTTTTTTAACTAATGGTCAAAATTAAAAAAAAAATACACTGGTCTACAAAAAAAAATAAAAATTCTTCTCTATGTATATTTCTTTGCTGAAACCGAAGTTTCAATTTAAAAAATTTTCTACCGCGTAGATTTTGAGTAAAGTGCCTTGCTCCCTTCTTATGTAAAAGTGATTTCAGTCAGATTTGGCTGAATTTTGGAAAGGTTATAGTTCTTGACTTACTGATCAAAATTTTATAAGGGCAAAACATCCAAAAATAATTGGTTTAGGTGCTAGACCACTTTTAAAATATCAAAAACCGCGTTGTTTCGCTTACACAAATCTACAAAAAAAAATATAAATTTTTCTCCACGGACCTTCAAAATACCCCATTTTGACAATAAAAACCGGCATTTACTCGAAATCTACGTGGTGGAAATTTTTTTTAATTTAGAATTCGGTTTCACCGCACAAAAATACATACTTTTGCTTAGTTTTAAGTGAAGAATCACCCTGCAGCATTAAAATTTTATTGGTGCTTTTTTTGTTCCCTATTCAATATGTCCATTTCGAAGGGCCGCAGCTCCCTTTGGACTCATTTCCGGATCAACCTTTATAGGAATTTTTTTCATATTTTTTAACGTAGAATCAAATCTTAAATTTCTCGAACTTATTTCTGAATAACCCTGTATACTGTCCTACGCCTACACAGACAAAAATTCTAATTGTAACATTTTTGTTCTTTTTTTTATTTTAAAAAGGACAGGAAATAATTAAAAAACATATTGATGCTGCTAGCTTGTTTTGGGGGGTAAAAACAAAAATTTCTTAACTAAACATTGCGATTTTGCCAGCTTTTTACCGAAGATTCAGATTTTCCCAACTTTTTAAATGACGGCGATGAGTCTTTAATGACAATAACTTTATTTTTTACTCTTAAAAAAAGAGATTTTATATTTTCAGTGTATTATTATTCGAGTAATATATTGTTTTCACTGCACACGTGTATGTACCCTATCAAATACAGTGTAGTTTTTAATACCTTTAGGTCAATAAAAAGCACAGTTTAAATTGTTCAGACAGGCAGTGACACTCTGCAAAATTAACTTTTATCGGTTGATAAAAATACGGTTTTAGAGTATCTCTTAATTTATAGAACTGTGACTTGGAAAGCCATTTGCCAACGAGGCGCAGAATAGCTGCAGGGCACAGCATGTATAAATATTTGCTTTTCATTATTACGAGAACACTGGTTTAAAATATTCGATACAATTTAGGACATGGGAATTACACGAAAAAAAAACTTTTTTGTTAAATCACATTTAAATATTTCTATTATTTGTATAAAAAAATATATCCAAGACATCAAATATTAAAACTGCACTAAAAGAGTATACATTAGTTTCGAATTTTCCAAAATTGCCAAAAAAAGTCCCAAACAAATAATTCTTAGATAAAATGTGTTTCATGAAAAAATAATTAACGTTCAAAATATCCGTCTGCCTGTCCGTCCGTCTGATATCACATTTTTGTAAGCATGATTACGAATTATTCAATTTAATCGAAATTTTTAGGAAAAATCAGATTCTATGAGAGGGAGGGATTCCTATTGTTTTTAAAAACAATCCCCACAAAAACGAAAAAGTTATGGGGGTTAAACTTTTAACACGTTAAGCACCGCTATGAGAGTTTTTTTGATCACCACAAACCACTTAATTTATTTTTGCTTATTTTATTTTTTTATTTATGTTTTTATACAATAATTGTACAGTTGGACCCACACAAAAAACGCAAGATTTAAATATGCTAAAATGTCAATTTTACTAATTATTTTATAGTTTAAGTAAAATTTTAAGAAATAGGTTAGGTTAATTTGACAATTAATTGTCAGTTTTTTCAAAGTTTATTACAGAAAATGCATGCGAATAATGTTCAATAAAAAAATAATAATAATTAATAATAAACTGAAAAAACATTTAGAATATTTAATCAAATCAAAAATTAAAACACAATATTTAGTAAATCTTATGAAAAAATAAAAATTTGAACTCTACTAACCAAACATATAATTTATGAAAATTATGATTTACTTTTAAAAAAAAGTGTTTCCGGAGGTTTTTTTTTCGCTTTTTTAATCTTGGGCGACGGTTTTTAACTCAGGAAAATTTGTATTGTTTATAGCATGCACCGCTTTTTGTAAATGGTATTCTCTCAAATAATTAAGTAAATTCTCATCCTGCACGCCCTTTCCTCCCCCATCTATTTTTTCTTCAATCTTAACCATTATTCTTTTTTCTATGATCTTAATACAACTCTCCGAAACACTAAATAACCTTGCAACAATTAAAGGTCTCTATAGAGATCACTAGCCACAATAATTTCCGTACATCCTGCTTCCAATATACTAATAGTTTGAGATTTCTTAACATTTCTTAACGCATTTCTAATTACTTTATAATTATTATAAGTAATTTTGACAAATATTGTCAACATGACATGTAATTATTGATTTTACGCAACTAAATTTTCAATCTTGTTTTTTTTTCGGATCCTACTGTACTTGTATTTAATTATTTAATTATTGAACTCTGAACAGGAACAAGTCCCATAATAGGGGGGCACTAGTTTACAGAGACAAAGAAGTAGAGTAGCCTTAAATAGGGCAGCGTTAAGAAGAAAGATACCAACCCACATTGTGAGATGATAGTATGTTACGGAACATTTTACTTAAGAACTTTTAAATGTTTTGAATTAAAGATTACAAATTTTGTACATGTTCTGATACATGAACAAGTGAAAAAAATGTTTAATTTTAATTTTTTTAGTCAAAACTTTTAAAAGTTATTAGGAAAAAAGTTCAACAATTTACTGTCATCTCACAATGTGACTTGGTAGCTTTCTGCTTAAAGCGGCCCAATTATAATTATGAATACATGTTAAAAAAAAACAGAAATATAATTAATATACTTTTTCTATTTTGCGACTCTTATAAGCTCATAATCACACGCATTTTGCGTGTTCTTATAGGCCCATAAGAGGTCTCTACTTTTTTTTCTGTTGGGTTGGCAACATACAAAAGCCTATCTCTTGACGTTTGGCGTGCAAATGTCAATGTCGATTTAAAGTTTAATTTTTTACAAAATTTTGTGTTTGGGTTATTTTTTACCGTGTTAAAATTGTGGACTGGTTAATTTCAGTGAAAAAAGAAGAGATGACTATAAAGTATATCAAAATATCATTTGTTCTTAGACTTTTAAACATAGTGTAAACTGTAATGCCAACCCAAAACAAAAATCCCTAAATCAGTCATCAATTTAAATGTAAGTTTTTTAAATTTTAGAGCAAAATAGAAAAAATTGTATAAAGCACTCGTTTCATAACACGTTTTTAGAGCACTAGTACTTTAGAAAACTCACCGCAAGCGGCTCGTTTTCTAAACTTGTACTCGTGCGCTAAAAACGTATGTTATGAAACTAGTACTTTAATATACTATAATGTTAAGGGGCAATAAATTTGAATTTGAATTGGTCGTTTAGAATAAAGATATAAAAAATAAGTAAAATTATCTACGTCCTCAAAAATTCTATTATTTTGCGTTAAAAAGTATTTAAAGAAGTAGTAATCCCACAAAATGCCGTTTGGCTTTAAATTACTGTTGGACGTAACATTGAACTTGGACAAGTTTCTTGACCAGAGTACTTGACAAAGTTCTTTGTAAAGAATTGGAAAATTTTTGAGCAAGAGAATTAATCAAGATTCTGTATCCAGACTTTGGCAAGACTTTAGCAAGATTCTGGAAGCAGAGCGTTTAGCAATACTTTGTTCGTCTGTTCGTCAGGTCTGTAACAAGCAATTTGATAAGATTCTTGGTCAACAATCTTGAAGTATCCGTAGCAATTCTTTGACAATTCTTGAGCAAGAATCTGTCGACAGTATCTTGTGCCACAATTGTCAAAATCTGGATGCAGTTACTTGATCAAGAATCTTGAGCCAGACTTGCTCAATATTTGACAAAAATTGTTACTAGGGTGTGTGACAAATGTATCAGTAAACCTATTAACTTTTAAATTAATAAAATCTAATAACTTAGAGTCGTAGTTACCATGTTACATTTAGGTTTTCAACATTTTAGTATTTAATTTTTCGTCCTCGAATCCTGAAATTTCACCTTCAAATTAATTTTTCTCGAAAACGGTTAATCTACAGTATTAGAATAAGAGTACCTTTTTTATGTATTTTGAACTGAGGAATCATTTACTGGACATGCTGTATATTAAGTGCGAATTTACTTACCATACATGTAAATTTACTAATACGTACAAGTAAATTTACTAACCTTGTAATCCCAGATAGCAAAATAAAGTCACGATGACTTGGAGTGCACATGTGCGACTTGAAGTCGCACGTACAAACATTTGCGGAATAGCGAAAACACCAGGTTCCGATCTGAGATTTTTGAGAACCAAGACAAACACAGAGTTAAGGGGGAGCACTGTTATCCAGTGTATTGTAATGAAGGGTCCCATTTACTAATCCAGTGATGTGCACTAAATTAGCATGCTCACCATAGCTCCCGCTGAGGCTGACTGACCAAAATTTGATTGTTTAGTACTTATTGAAAAAGTAAATGTCATTGCTGGTGAGATACATTTTAGTCTCGCTACACACTGACCGAATTTAATGTTGACGGCCCAGCCCGCTACAGCATTCCCATTACAAACTTAGACTATTAGTTTTACATGAAATTTAAAAACTTTTATGTAATTTTACTTTGTTTTAGGTAAAGCTACTAAACTTTACAATATTTTTTAAATTTTTATGTAATTTTTCTGTATATTACATAGTTTACTTAACTTTACCAGATTTTTCATGTAAAGTCACAGTCATTGCAGTGATTTTACTTAAAAATAAAATATTTTCATTCAAATGCTAGTAATAATTACAATATTTGAATTGTAAATTTCCACCCATTTTTTACATGTGAGGCCATAGAAAGAAAAAAAAATGGTCAAGAACTTTTTTGGAGACCATTGTATTCCTATCTATTTTGAGGCGCTGAATCCGAATTTAAAACAAAACAGCGCCTCATCTAATTAGTTTTGGAGGTTAACTTAAAAACTAATCGGATGAGGTGCTATTTTGACCTCAAATCCGGATTCAGCGCCTTAAATTGCATAGGAAGACAATGGTCTCCAAAAGAGTTCTTTACCTTTGTTTATTTTGTGTGGCTGTGCTATTATTCTTTGTAATGGTTTGTAAATAATGTTTATCCAATACATACAGATAATAAGACAATTACCAGCTTTATTTTAAATAGATAAACTTAATAATAACCCCTGCTTGGCTTTTAAAATTTTTAATAAAAATATGAATTCCTATGCTATTTATTGGATAAAACCTTGTATGGCACTCATGAGTAAACCGATATTACCCTCTCGAAAATTAACCTGCTTGGCTGCAGGTTAATTTTCTCATGGGCAATATCTTTCTTTACCCACTAGTACCATAAATAACTATTATTATTATTAAGTTATTAACAAGTTGTGTACTTTACCACTATTAAGTTTCACAAGAAGTTGGGTCACCCTGCATTGTTTTTACTAAAATGGATATATGTAACATTTTAAAAGGCTTGTTCGTGTCTTGTCTCCTTAATTGTCGACATGTCTGTCGTGTGTGACTTCCCGAGAATAATCGTACATCCTTAACATTTAAAGACTTCTCTTGCTCTCTTTGTATATTTACTCGCTATATATACGATGCAGTGGGCTGAAAAGCTAGGAACTTTTTACTACGCGTATGTATATATTTGGGATCACTCCATCCAGCGGTGGGGTTTTGACAAGCAAAACTCTCTGTGTTACAGGTAGGTGTTAAAAAATTCCGTTTTTATTTTAAGAATTGGAAATTGACATAATCTGATATTTTGTAGTCTTTATACCAAAATGTCTCTAAAATCTACATCAATAAATAAATAAATTGAGCAAACATACTAAGAGCTCATTACCGTAGTTAATACTAAACGTTTTTGCTTATGTGGAAACCCACGAAAGTTTAGTTAACATTCACTGATTGTTACAATTACCAGAACTATAACAACGTTAAGTATTACTGTAACAACCAGTGTTAACTAAACTTTCGTGGGGTTCCATATAAGCAAAAACGTTTAGCATTTACTACGGTAACAAGCTCTTAATGCATGTTTCATAATATGTGGTTTTATGAATATATAATTAAATTATCCTAAATATTATTACAAGTTTCCCAATAGGAGAGGGTAATTTAGTACCAATATGATTTATCACGACATCCAATCCTTAAATTTCCCTATAGTTTAGTACTACAAGGTGATGTAAAAAGCCTTTTTTACCATGATAAAGCCAAAACTCCATAGAATCTGCTAGTATACCTGTATAGTATACCCGTATAGTATACCAGTATAGTATACCAGTATAATATAGCAGTATAGTATACCAGTATAGTATACCAGTATAGTATACTATTCCAGTTTATTTATTTATTTATTCATACGGGAAAACCCCAATACATTTTTTTAAAAATAATTGACTAAACCTAACCTATAAACTAAGATAAATTATTGAAAGAAAATTATAATTTTACAACAAGTAGTATTCAGTGGTGTTAAAGTGGCATAGTTGTATGACGATTTAAAAAAAAATGTATCTTGGAAACCACGCCAAGTTCTAGCGAGAACGAGAAAATCGTACATACCTAGTAGCTCAGGACAGTCAATCAACCCATTTGCTTATTTCTAAACGAAACATAAGTTTTAAAAGCTTTAAAAGCCTTCTTGACTCTGACGTCTCTAAATGAGTGATTCTAAAAATTACCGAATAATCATGATTTACTATAACAAGCCCAATTTTGTATGAAATTATTCTTAAAAGTTTACGTCGGATTTAATCTAGTATTTTTTTGTCCTGCTGAGTATAAGGAGACCATATCGTCGGCTTACAAGTAAAAGGCACTAAGTCACTTTTTTGCAAAAATGGGATTTTTAGGGTACTGTAATTAATGTTTGATGATCTATGTACAGGTAACCCGAACTAACTTCTAGGTGGACTGCCAAGAGAGTTCCCACTATACAAAACGCACCAGATTGATTTTGAATAAAATTTTATCTGGCAATAGGCACTAAGTCACTTAGTGCACTTAGTGCGTTTTACTTGTAGATTATGTCAAATGTTTCTGCACTAAGCGACTGAGTGTTTATTTGGCGAAACGTGAATCTTTTGTAACAATTATTACAAAAATTAAAAACAACAGTGAAAGTTAAATTTGTCAATATCTCAAAACCATGTTTTTGGACTTAGTGCTATTTACTTGTAAGCCAACGATATTAACGGACAGTATTCTAAATCAGATCTTATAAATGTTTTATATGATGTAACAATGGTATTTGTGGTTAACTCTATACAATTTCTTGTTAAAAAAACTAACATTTTATATGCCTTTAATAATATATTCTTAATATGTTCAGAAAAATTTAAGTTCTCATTAAAAGTAATACCTATATCTTTTACTGATTTCACTAATTTAAGCGAACACCATTTTAATCAGATAAGAAGTATGAAATTTTTTCAAACCTCTAAAAAAACTAATGTCACAGAACTTATCAATATTTAATTTTAAATTGTTTCTAATTGACCACCATTCATATATGCTATTTATGTTCCTCTGAAGTCTGAACCAATCTTCTACCGATTTTATAATTAAAAAGAATTTAAAGTCTTTAGCAAATATGAAGCCTTCACTTAACTCCAAATAGTTAATTATTTCATTGATGAATATATTAAATAGTAATGGGGCACAGTGTGAGCCTTGTGGGGGTACCGGATATAACTTCGATAAAAAAAGAATAGCCACCAATAAGAGACACACACGGTTGATGACTAATCAAAAAACTACTGAATGATTTAATTAATTTCTCATCAAATCCAAAAAAGGTAGCTTTAACAACAAAAAGTACTGAATGATTTAATTAATTTCTCATCAAATCCAAAAAAGGTAGCTTTAACAACAAAAAGTTTATATCTACGATGTCAAACGCCTTCGAAAAATCTGTATATATAGCGTCTAGTTGGCAACAATTCTCTAAAGCTTTTAACATTTTTGACCTATAATTGGTCGAAGTCGAGCGAAGAAAGCCCTGTTGGTGAATAGTTAGTCTGGATTTGCAGGGCCACGTTAGTTAGTCACAAACTATAGATATCCTTTTAATTTTTTATATCGTTTCGTCTGCCGCTTTTAAATATAGGCACAATGTAGCTTTTTTTCCAAGTTTGTAGAAAAAGGCCGGTATCTAAAGACTATTAAAGAGAATGCTTAAAGGAAGAGATAATGTGCAATTGCATTGTTTAAGCAAGGCATTCGGTATACCATCAGGACCTGATGAAAATTTGTTGGGAATGCTTTCACTTTTTTTGAATATATCTGTCTCATTATTCAAATATAACTTATAAACTAATTGAAATATTTGGTTTGGACTTATTTACAAGTCAATAAGTTAATATAATTAAAAGGGGATTAACCTTATTTTTTACTTTTTAAACATAATTGTATGTGCTACATCTGTAATTTAAATAGACCAAAAAATAAAATTTAAATAGATTTTCGGATTTTGAAAACCGAGTCAAAAAATATATATTTAAATAAAAAGAAGGCTGAATTTATACAATTAACAACTTGAATAATGTTGGTCACTTATTTAACCATTTTACGACATAGTGAGACGTTGAAGGGTAAAGATAACTTTTCAACAAATGAAACAAGCGTAGTAAGTGACTGCGTAGAGGTTTTTAGGCTTACAAAATTGGTACTGTGTATTTCGCCGAGATATTGACAAAATAACCTTCCAGTAATCTACAAAGCGGTCCAAAAGTCTCCCTCCCCTCTTAACTTTTGAACCAGTTGAGATATCGACTTCAAATTTGGAACTTTTAAATAAGACAACTTAAACTATCTTTTAGCATATATTTAATACTTTCAGCTCTTAAAATGTGTGCAGGGGGGCATGGGGGCACATTTTTTTAAATGGAAAAGGGGGTCGTGAAATACATCATTTTAAAGCTTATAAAATTCTCCATTTAACTCTATATCTTTAAATAAAAAAAAATTGGTTTTAAAATGAGGTTGGGTATTAATGTCAAAATTCCTCTAAAAAAAAACAAATAAATTTTTAAAAATGCCTAATTTCATCATAAAAATATGTTAATTATACTTTTAAACTAATTTTAGTTGACATAAATAAAAATTTATAAAAAAAACTTAAAAAATCGAATGTATTAGCACAAAAAATTGAAAAATCAAAACCTTAAAAAACATTAAAAAAAATATATAAATGTTAGTTTGAATGGAGAATTTTATAAGCTTTAAAATGATCAATGTTTATTAATTTTGTGCTACTTTTAGTTAATAAATAATAATATATTTACAGTATTATTAATTTGAGCCATTTCGCCTCATATATCAATAAAAAATCAATAAATAGTCATTGAGGCGAAATGGTTCAAATTAATAATACTGTAAATATATATACGCCTCAAATAAATTATAGATTCTAAATAATAATATAATTGTGTATTGTGTAAAAGTTCTAAAATACATTCGTAAATCTTCAGTGATATCTCTGATAAAAGTTTGTCATATTCTGTATAAAAATCATGATAAATTGGTAAAGTTTTAGTATTTTATTTATTTAAATGGGTAAAAATAAATAAAAATTAGAACTTACATGAAATGCTATTTATATACCAAAAATAAAATACGTTAATTCTGTGGCTTGGTTCTAAAAGCGTTTTCAAAACATTACATCAGAGTTGACCAGAGAACATTGCTATTGACTAATTGACATTTGCCCTTTTAGCCAAACTTTATTTATTTATTTATTTATTTATTTATTTATTTATTTATTTATTTATTTATTTATTTATTTATTTATTTATTTATTTATTTATTTATTTATTTATTTATTTATTTATTTATTTATTTATTTATTTATTTATTTATTTATTTATTTATTTATTTATTTATTTATTTATTTATTTATTTATTTATTTATTTATTTATTTATTTATTTATTTATTTATTTATTTATTTATTGTTGTACATTACAGAAGAAATCCAAGTAGTACAATACATAAGAAAAAACAATTTTGTAGAATTAACTAAATACTTAATAAATAACTAAGTACGTATAAAAGTTAAATAATTAAACATTTTTAAGATATTTCTTAAAACCTATTAAGCTTGTGTTAAAAATATCAATATTACACTGATTTAAATTTCTATCCAATCTAGGAATTGGACTAAACTGAAATAAATTAGTTCCTGAAAAGGGAATGTGTAACAAGTTTGTATTACGAGTATGTACAGAAGATGCGCGAAAGTAAAAAAGTTTTAATATATCAGGACAAGTAAATAAATTGTTAAAAAGCTTATACATAAATATTTTATCAATATTAATACGTCTATTTGCAAGTGACTCCAATCCTAAAAGAGAAAATTTGTCTTTATATCTAATATCATTAGAAACCTTAAGCCTATAAAGCAAAAATTTAGTAATTTTTTTCTGTACTTTTTCAATAAGGTTAATGTGACACTGATATGATGGTCTCCATATAATGGACGCATATTCAAGAATGCTACTAGAAAAAGTATTGAAAAGTAAGACTATAGCAGGAATATTAGTAAGGTCTTAAAATTGTCTTATAACAAAACCACACATTCTGAGCGCCTTATTAACAATATTGTTTATATGCGGAACAAATGTCATTTTGGTATCAAATAAGACCCCCGAATCTGTTATACTAGAGACTCTTTCAAGTTCAGTATTTAAAACAACATAATTAAAATTTAAGGTCCTAGCCCTTTTTGAGAAAGATATAACCTCACATTTGCTAATATTAAGATCTAAAAAATTATTTCTACACCATTCGGTGATACGGTTTAAGAACGACTGTAACAACTGATAATCATTAATTGAAGTTATTGTCTTAAAAAGTTTTAAATCATCGGCAAATAATAGCACCTCACAAAACCAGATGCAGTAAACAATGTCATTGATAAAAAAGGAAAAAGAGGATAGGTCCTAAGTTCTGGCAGATTTTGATGTTTTACAAAATATATGTAAAAGAATATAACCATAACCATAATTTCTCTTAACATAATCCTAGAATAACAATGTTAGGTCTATGATGTTCCCAGGGCAAAGGGAACTGCGTGTTTCACTTTTTTGGAAGTTTTGTCTACCCGTAGACCAGCATATCTGCCGCTGAATGGAGTAACCCTAGTATATATTGACATAAAGCGCGATATCTGCAGCTATGCGGGCGAAATACAAATTAAACTAGGCGGCCCGGGCGATTATATTTTTGCTTATTTGTATTTCCAGAGTTTTGCACACGAACTTGAATTAAGGGTAAATTAACAAAACCGTTTGCAATACGTGATTTGATTTAATTTTGAAAACCACACATTTACACCGTAAACTTTTTTTAGTATACTTAAAACACTGGTTTACAAAATTTTCCCTAGGGGCCGTCCATAAAAGTGTCCGCAGTTGGGGGAGCCGGGGGGGCCGTCTTTTAGAGGGGGGAGGGTCTGGAAATCGGACAAAATAGGACAAGCAGGGGTGGGTGTCTCTAATTTCGGAATTTTCGCTGACGTCTTTTATGGACGGTCCCCTATGAATTTTACATTTTTTGGCTATTTGTTCTAAATCCGGTTCTAAAAAAAATCTAGACCATTTTTGAGATATTGATGTATTTTTTTATTCTATCTGGCTACTAAAAGGTCATAAAATTAAAAATATTTTTGGGTACGCCACTAGCCCAGGTTATACCTAGAATTTTATATCGGGAGATACAAACCGATTTTATTATTTCGGTTCAACTAAAAATCAATAAATGAGTTTAGTACATTTTGGAGTTACCCAGACCCCCTCTAGCCTACGGATTTTCCACTAGTACATAGAATGCTTAAAACTGTCATGTAATAAAATGTATTTTATAAATGCCTACAAACAATGAAATATTTTTCAAAATAAAACAAATTAATTAAAATTAGTTAAATTAGTAGATAGATACATATGTAGGTAAATGAATAAATTAAATATGATATTTTCAGGGTGGGGACTTCCTCAGAAAACTTGACCCCAATTCGAGCCCTTATTTGGGAATATTTTATAATGAGTTATAGAGTTTTTGTGGCCGTTTTTGAGATATTGATTTTTCTATTCTGTGGCTACTAAACGGTAAAAAGATTTACTTAAGCCCAAAATTCATGGCTCTATTATTTGGTATACTTTTAAGTCAAATTATTTTCTAGGATGGATCTAGGATTTTATCATTAATTAATCTTCCAGTCCCTGAAAATTATGTAATTCTTATTTTATAATATAAAAATATTCATCATATTATGTATATATATTTTTAAAATATATATTTGCAAAAATATGAGCGATTGTATAATACTCCAAAGCTCTAAGTTTTAGTACGATAAAACTTAAAATTTTATTATTATTGCTTTTTTTTAGGCCCCTGTTAAAATCATTTGCACTAAATAGTTGGATAGATGGCTGAATCTTTACGTTATTAATTCTTTAATTTCAAGAGATGGCAATATTAAATATCACCGTATACGAAAAATACGCTCGCCCGCTCGAAGGTTACTTTATTAATGTTACTTCATTAATGTTACTTCATTAATGAGATGAGTTTTACACAATGTACCTACTTTTACACTCGCCCTGTATGTGGTATACCCTTGAAACTTGATCTTGGCAAACAAAGCTATAACTTATTTATAGCAAGTATAAATAGTCACTATCAATTTAAGTCTGTAAAAAGACAGTAAAAAACTATTTTGTGAGTTACAAATGATATAAATAAAGTTGTAACTTCATCCACTAATTTTAACGTGAAAATATGTGTACTTAATTCTAAAAAGACCTTTGCTCATTCGACAAACTAACTTTTTATTTAGCCCTCTACCGCAGACACGGCGTAGATTTTACGCTTGGTAGATAGTATGCAATTTGTGATTTCTCCGACTAACTACGGCTTTCCGCATCTTAGTACCTTTCGGACATTCAGTTTAAGCCCTAAACCGAGCGGAGAAGTTGGTATGTTGCACAGTGATTTTTCAAGTGTTCATTTAAAATTTGACGGCATAAAAAATAGGCCTGTCGGTAAGTACGTAATAATAAAAAATATAGGGTTTATTCATTGCAAAAAATTATTATTTTTTATTATTTTATGCTTATGTTGTTTATTTATGATTAAATTTTATATTTTTTCTTATAAATATTTGTTTTTCTTTCTTCTACGAGTTATTTAAATAAATTTCCCTGCCAAGTCAAAATTAAAAAAAAAAATAACCTTATAGTACAAATTATACAGGGTTATTCAGAAATAGGGTCATGTGTCTAAAAATGCGTCGTAAGGGAGCTAGTCCCCTTTCAAAGTAGCTAAAAATTTTGTTTTTTTTTTTATACTTTCAGATATAGCAACGAGGTTTTGCATGTATAAAGGAATTTTTTTTCATATTTTCCCTTGTAGAATCACCTTAAAATTAATTACCCTATTTATGAATAACCCTTTATAATATAAATAACTCATTTAAATATTGCATTTATAATTAAATAACTAAAGCTATAGGATACGTTTATCCAAAAATAAGTCAACATTTTAAAAAAGATGTTCGACTTCTAAAAATTGTTTTAAGGAAGGCGTATTTTTTAAGTCGTGTCTGTAGTAACGTTCCGTGAATCAGGTTTCTGTGGCATAGGGTTAAGCGTCATAAATTTATGATTTAAAGTTTCTCAGTTATAATTATAATTATTCTCAAGGTAAAGGACTAGTTCTTATAGTTAAGAACAGACCCAAATATATCTAGTCAGATTTATATTATCCCTGTTTGGGGTTACACTACTCATTTAGACATACTTTTTTCTCTACAAAGAAAATGTATCCGTATACTGGCTAAAAAAGGCTATAGAGACGACGTCTCAAACACATTTCCAGCACTAAATATAATCACACTACCTTGCTTGTATATATTAGAATGTGTTTGTTATGTAAAAAGGAATGAATCGGAATATATTTTACAGGAAAGTATTCATCAGTATAGTACACGCAATAGGTCCAATATAAGAATAAATTTTCATAGAATTAACACATCTAGGGACTCTTTGAGTTATTATGCACCTTTATTTTTTAACAAACTACCATCTAGTATCCAAATTTTAAATTTCTCTCGCTTTAAGAAAGAAGTAAAATCTTTGTAAATTCAAAATGCCTTTTATTCTTTTGATAAATTTCTAGAACACAATTTTATTTAAAAATGTATTTATTTTTTGTATTGTATGTAAAATGTCTTAAATTATTGTTAAAATACTATTTTATACCTATCTATTTTAAGCATTATTGTATTATCTATTTTTGTGACGAATGTAAATATGTATTGTATATTAACATGAAATATATATTACTATTACTATTACTACTATTATATTTGCATCTGGAAATATTTTTTTCTACGATCTAATAGAAAAGTTGACATTTCTACAAAAACAAATGAAGTTTTCAGATCGCAAAATAACCTATTTCTTAGCATTTCACTTTTCTGTTCGTTACCATGACAGCAAGCGCGAAATTAAAATTTTGTCTAGGCAACCGGCATGCCAATCGTAAAATGGCTGTCAAGTATATGCTACGACATGTTGTGTTCCGCCATATACGCACCTCGACGCAAACCATTTTCAGTGCAATTCGAGTGCACTGAAAACTAGGTTTGCGTACTCGGTGCGTAATATACTACTTTATCATATACAAGGTTAATCCATTTTAAGCCTCTTTTGCTAACGGGAAAATAATAACAAAAATAACCAGTAGATGGTGCAAAATGTTTGACTAGAAAAGTATAAAGAACCTGAAAAAATGTAGTACATTTTATGTACAAACTTTTTATTTCATTAGTCTAGACAATGTACAAATACAAGCAAGCTAACCTACATTTTTGACTTAGCCTACGTAGAACCAATTAAACAGAAAACCTGAAAACAATGCGATGTTGCAGCCTAAGTACATAAATAAACTTTAAACTTTACCTTACACTTTTAAGGCAGAAATATAGCTATCATTTTGTTAAAATCAGGACATGACAGCCAAGGTAAGAGGTGATGAATTAAGTTAGTGTAGTCGACAAAAGCAATTTTGCATGTTATTTTAATAGAAATAGGATAACAGCTTTAGGTGAAATCTCCTTTAATACTGTCTAGCGTTTTTGCTTGTCTGCAAGGTAGCTGGATTCAAGTGCTTTTTGTTTAGTGACAAATTATTCTAAAGGCCTGTTGATGTTTTATATACTGGAGAAATATGCAAAATATCTTAAAAGAGATTAGTTACTAGACTAATTGAAATACTGCTGTTAGCAAAACATTACTTTCCTCTCTATTACTACAAGACACAAATAAAGTTGTATTTTTATCTGTAAAACTCACTGCTGTTTTATTTTTAATAGTATATTAAAGTACTAGTTTCATAACATACGTTTTTAGCGCACGAGTACAAGTTTAGAAAACGAGCCGCTTGCGGCGAGTTTTCTAAAGTATTAGTGCTCTAAAAACGTGTTATGAAACGAGTGCTTTATACAATTTTTTCTATTTCGCTCTAAAATTTAAAAAACTTACATTTAAATTGATGACTGATTTAGGCATTTTTGTTTTGGGTTGGCATTACAGTTTAAACTATGTTTAAAATTCTAAGAACAAATTATATTTTGATATATTTTACAGTCATCTTTTCTTTTTTCACTGCAATTAACCAGTCCACAATTTTAACACGGTAAAAAATAACCCAAACACAAAATTTTGTAGAAAATTAAACTTTAAATCGACATTGACATTTGTACGCAAAATGTTAAGAGATAGGCTTTTGTATGTTGCCAACCCAACAGAAAAAAAAGTAAAGACCTCTTATAGGCCTATAAGAACCCGCAAAATGCGTGTGATTATGAGCTTATAAGAGTCGCAAAATAGAAGGAAAAATTAATAAATCGATTATGTAAGTCCAATGATTATGTTCAAGTTTTTTTTTAGCTTCAACTATTTTTTAGTTTTTGACTTCAAATAACAATAGGAAGAAAATTCATGGAACAAAGTTGTTCATAAAAATTATTTTTATCGACTGCTGTAAAAGGAAAGGGTATAATTACCAAAAAAAAAACAATGTGTCTGCTAATCGTCTAATTAGACCCTATAATACAGGGTATCCCACTTAAAGCCTTATATACAAATCAAGAAGAGTAGCTACTAAAAGTCAAGAGTATCTATTCTAGTTTGGTTTTAATTTTTGTAACAATCGAATAAGGTAATAAAATACTTATAATTATGCCCCATAAAGACTATAAATTATAATTAAATAAATCGATGGTCTAGCGTACAAATGTGCTAAGTATATAAGGAAACCATATGTAATTAGCACATTTGTACGCTAGACCATCAAAATTAACATATCTTTATAATTTCGTTGTTTGCACATCCCGCCATCTAGCGGCCACCGACTTACTACTATTACGATCTATTTGGCTTCAAATCTTGCTCATAAATACTAGCGCTTTTTGGTCAATACGTAACCAGATCGAACTACAAGTCGCTGGTCCTTAATAATCTAGGTTCGTGAGTGCAACCTTTTTTAAAAATAAAATAAAATAAAATAAAATAAAATAAAATAAAAGTAATATAAAAGATTATAAATAAAAGTAATATAAAAGATTATAACTTCAAAGGCGAACTATGTAATCGAGGTACAAGGACAAAGCAAAAAGATAAAGCAACTATACACTATACAATTTTTGTGCAATGCAAGACAACCAACCAAATCGACTAAATTTTAAATTTAATGATCTCATTGGCCAAATTAATTTTGCCTTTTTCTTGCGTTGCACAAGGATTGCATAGTGTATTTAGTAAAAAAAAGTCTGATATTTGAAATTTATAAAACATTTTCAGAAATTAATAACGGCCTTAAGGTCCTAATCAAGACGTAAACTATCTTCCTTAGCCGTTATTAGGGGTTTTTGATTAACACTGTTTTGACGCGGTTAGACATTATTTTCAAATGCAAAAAATTAGGGTAACTATTGGCATTTAGGATTAGGCAATTTAGTAAAAAAAAATGTTTATGATGAGCAGCGAGATGAGCAGTAAAATCCGAGAAGAACCTTATCGTGGCAATATATGGGCAAATATTCTAATTCGTTTCCTGTTCTGTCTCATCTTGCTAACTGCTTAGTTCTGGTGACCCTATATATAAAAACAAACAAAATTAAACCGTAGAACTATGCTGAGATAAAAGCACAGTCAACCCTATTTAGAAAAGAGGGAAATAATTTATTTTTGTCGCCCTTTCCTAACTGAAAGTGGTTAATAAAATAAACTTAATATAAATACTTGAAACTTGATCCTTTTAAACTTATAATTCAGTAGGCAAACTTTGTGAAATTGGCAGTATTAAATATTTTTTTATGAAAATAAGCGTAAAAACTTTTCCCTTTTAAATTTTTTTTAATTTAAGTTATAATAAAGCGTTTGATGAAAAAACTTTAAAAATATAAAATGCATCGCACACTGTAGTAAAAACTTCGCATACATACGATTTACGTATAGTTAATAGTTTTAAGGATATTAGCTAGCTAGTTAGCTAGCTAGCTTCGAGATAAACTTCCATACACAATTTAGTCATTGTAAATTAACCTTAAGGCAACCAGGCTATGAAGCTGAAGTTTGCAACGTTTTTTTGCAACGAAAATAAAATTTTTTTAAAATCGACTCGATTTAATTTAAAAACAATAAAAAACCGATAGTAAGTAGTTTTAGATCGAATTAAGCCCTTTTGGGTCCATAAATAAATAAATAAGGGCAGGAAACGTCAAAATTGTCGTATAAGTTCAAATTTGGCCATCCTCTCCAGCTTTTATCGGCGCCAAATAGTCTTTAAACAACTCTCTATGATAAAACTCAAAACATATCAAAAAATTACCGAGCGGAAATTAACGTAGCCCCGGCTAGATAGGTATGAAATAACATTAATTTTAAAAAAATTGCAAAATTTTCGTACAAGTCGAAATTTGGACATCCTCTCCAGCTTTTATCGGCGCCAAATAGTCTTTAAACAACTCCCCATGATAAAACTCAAAACATATCAAAAAATTACCGAGCGGAAATTAACGTAGCCCCGGCTAGATAGGTAATGAAATAACATTAATTTTAAAAAAATTGCAAAATTTTCGTACAAGTCGAAATTTGGACATCCTCTCCAGCTTTTATCGGCGCCAAATAGTCTTTAAACAACTCCCCATGATAAAACTCAAAACATATCAAAAAATTACCGAGCGGAAATTAACGTAGCCCCGGCTAGATAGGTAATGAAATAACATTAATTTTAAAAATATTGCAAAATTTTCGTACAAGTCGAAATTTGGACATCCTCTCCAGCTTTTATCGGCGCCAAATAGTCTTTAAACAACTCCCCATGATAAAACTCAAAACATATCAAAAAATTACCGAGCGGAAATTAACGTAGCCCCGGCTAGATAGGTATGAAATAACATTAATTTTAAAAAAATTGCAAAATTTTCGTACAAGTCGAAATTTGGACATCCTCTCCAGCTTTTATCGGCGCCAAATAGTCTTTAAACAACTCCCCATGATAAAACTCAAAACATATCAAAAAATTACCGAGCGGAAATTAACGTAGCCCCGGCTAGATAGGTAATGAAATAACATTAATTTTAAAAAAATTGCAAAATTTTCGTACAAGTCGAAATTTGGACATCCTCTCCAGCTTTTATCGGCGCCAAATAGTCTTTAAACAACTCCACATGATAAAACTCAAAACATATCAAAAAATTACCGAGCGGAAATTAACGTAGCCCCGGCTAGATAGGTAATGAAATAACATTAATTTTAAAAAAATTGCAAAATTTTCGTAGAAGTCGAAATTTGGACATCCTCTCCAGCTTTTATCGGCGCCAAATAGTCTTTAAACAACTCCCCATGATAAAACTCAAAACATATCAAAAAATTACCGAGCGGAAATTAACGTAGCCCCGGCTAGATAGGTATGAAATAACATTAATTTTAAAAAAATTGCAAAATTTTCGTACAAGTCGAAATTTGGACATCCTCTCCAGCTTTTATCGGCGCCAAATAGTCTTTAAACAACTCCCCATGATAAAACTCAAAACATATCAAAAAATTACCGAGCGGAAATTAACGTAGCCCCGGCTAGATAGGTAATGAAATAACATTAATTTAAAAAAAATTGCAAAATTTTCGTACAAGTCGAAATTTGGACATCCTCTCCAGCTTTTATCGGCGCCAAATAGTCTTTAAACAACTCCCCATGATAAAACTCAAAACATATCAAAAAATTACCGAGCGGAAATTAACGTAGCCCCGGCTAGATAGGTAATGAAATAACATTAATTTTAAAAAAATTGCAAAATTTTCGTACAAGTCGAAATTTGGACATCCTCTCCAGCTTTTATCGGCGCCAAATAGTCTTTAAACAACTCCCCATGATAAAACTCAAAACATATCAAAAAATTACCGAGCGGAAATTAACGTAGCCCCGGCTAGGTAGGTATGAAATAACATTAATTTTAAAAAAATTGCAAAATTTTCGTACAAGTCGAAATTTGGACATCCTCTCCAGCTTTTATCGGCGCCAAATAGTCTTTAAACAACTCCCCATGATAAAACTCAAAACATATCAAAAAATTACCGAGCGGAAATTAACGTAGCCCCGGCTAGATAGGTATGAAATAACATTAATTTTAAAAAAATTGCAAAATTTTCGTACAAGTCGAAATTTGGACATCCTCTCCAGCTTTTATCGGCGCCAAATAGTCTTTAAACAACTCCCCATGATAAAACTCAAAACATATCAAAAAATTACCGAGCGGAAATTAACGTAGCCCCGGCTAGATAGGTAATGAAATAACATTAATTTTAAAAAAATTGCAAAATTTTCGTACAAGTCGAAATTTGGACATCCTCTCCAGCTTTTATCGGCGCCAAATAGTCTTTAAACAACTCCCCATGATAAAACTCAAAACATATCAAAAAATTACCGAGCGGAAATTAACGTAGCCCCGGCTAGATAGGTAATGAAATAACATTAATTTAAAAAAAATTGCAAAATTTTCGTACAAGTCGAAATTTGGACATCCTCTCCAGCTTTTATCGGCGCCAAACAGTCTTTAAACAACTCCCCATGATAAAACTCAAAACAAATCAAAAAATTACCGAGCGGAAATTAACATAGCCCCGGCTAGATAGGTAATGAAATAACATTAATTTTAAAAAAATTGCAAAATTTTCGTACAAGTCGAAATTTGGACATCCTCTCCAGCTTTTATCGGCGCCAAATAGTCTTTAAACAACTCCCCATGATAAAACTCAAAACATATCAAAAAATTACCGAGCGGAAATTAACGTAGCCCCGGCTAGGTAGGTATGAAATAACATTAATTTTAAAAAAATTGCAAAATTTTCGTACAAGTCGAAATTTGGACATCCTCTCCAGCTTTTATCGGCGCCAAATAGTCTTTAAACAACTCCCCATGATAAAACTCAAAACATATCAAAAAATTACCGAGCGGAAATTAACGTAGCCCCGGCTAGATAGGTAATGAAATAACATTAATTTTAAAAAAATTGCAAAATTTTCGTACAAGTCGAAATTTGGACATCCTCTCCAGCTTTTATCGGCGCCAAATAGTCTTTAAACAACTCCCCATGATAAAACTCAAAACATATCAAAAAATTACCGAGCGGAAATTAACGTAGCCCCGGCTAGATAGGTAATGAAATAACATTAATTTTAAAAAAATTGCAAAATTTTCGTACAAGTCGAAATTTGGACATCCTCTCCAGCTTTTATCGGCGCCAAATAGTCTTTAAACAACTCCCCATGATAAAACTCAAAACATATCAAAAAATTACCGAGCGGAAATTAACGTAGCCCCGGCTAGATAGGTAATGAAATAACATTAATTTTAAAAAAATTGCAAAATTTTCGTACAAGTCGAAATTTGGACATCCTCTCCAGCTTTCATCGGCGCCAAATAGTCTTTAAACAACTCCCCATGATAAAACTCAAAACATATCAAAAATTTACCGAGCGGAAATTAACGTAGCCCCGGCTAGATAGGTAATGAAATAACATTAATTTTAAAAACATTGCAAAATTTTCGTACAAGTCGAAATTTGGACATCCTCTCAAGCTTTTATCGGCGCCAAATAGTCTTTAAACAACTCCCCGTGATAAAACTCAAAACATATCAAAAAATTACCGAGCGGAAATTAACGTAGCCCCGGCTAGATAGGTAATGAAATAACATTAATTTTAAAAAAATTGCAAAATTTTCGTACAAGTCGAAATTTGGACATCCTCTCCAGCTTTTATCGGCGCCAAATAGTCTTTAAACAACTCCCCATGATAAAACTCAAAACATATCAAAAAATTACCGAGCGGAAATTAACGTAGCCCCGGCTAGATAGGTAATGAAATAACATTAATTTTAAAAAAATTGCAAAATTTTCGTACGTCGAAATTTGGACATCCTCTCCAGCTTTTATCGGCCCCAAATAGTCTTTAAACAACTTCCTGTGATAAAACTCAAAACATATCAAAAAATTACCGAGCGGAAATTAACGTAGCCCCGGCTAGATAGGTAATGAAATAACATTAATTTTAAAAAAATTGCAAAATTTTCGTACAAGTCGAAATTTGGACATCCTCTCCAGCTTTTATCGGCGCCAAATAGTCTTTAAACAACTCCCCATGATATAACTCAAAACATATCAAAAAATTACCGAGCGGAAATTAACGTAAAATTGCAAAATTTTCGTACAAGTCGAAATTTGGACATCCTCTCCAGCTTTTATCGGCGCCAAATAGTCTTTAAACAACTCCCCATGATAAAACTCAAAACATATCAAAAAATTACCGAGCGCAAATTAACGTAGCCCCGGCTAGATAGGTAATGAAATAACATTAATTTTAAAAAAATTGCAAAATTTTCGTACAAGTCGAAATTTGGACATCCTCTCCAGCTTTTATCGGCGCCAAATAGTCTTTAAACAACTCCCCATGATAAAACTCAAAACATATCAAAAAATTACCGAGCGGAAATTAACGTAGCCCCGGCTATATAGGTAATGAAAGAACATTAATTTTAAAAAAATTGCAAAATTTTCGTACAAGTCGAAATTTGGACATCCTCTCCAGCTTTTATCGGCGCCAAATAGTCTTTAAACAACTCCCCATGATAAAACTCAAAACATATCAAAAAATTACCGAGCGGAAATTAACGTAGCCCCGGCTAGATAGGTAATGAAATAACATTAATTTTAAAAAAATTGCAAAATTTTCGTACAAGTCGAAATTTGGACATCCTCTCCAGCTTTTATCGGCGCCAAATAGTCTTTAAACAACTCCCCATGATAAAACTCAAAACATATCAAAAAATTACCGAGCGGAAATTAACGTAGCCCCGGCTAGATAGGTAATGAAATAACATTAATTTTAAAAAAATTGCAAAATTTTCGTACAAGTCGAAATTTGGACATCCTCTCCAGCTTTTATCGGCGCCAAATAGTCTTTAAACAACTCCCCATGATAAAACTCAAAACATATCAAAAAATTACCGAGCGGAAATTAACGTAGCCCCGGCTAGATAGGTAATGAAATAACATTAATTTTAAAAAAATTGCAAAATTTTCGTACAAGTCGAAATTTGGACATCCTCTCCAGCTTTTATCGGCGCCAAATAGTCTTTAAACAACTCCCCATGATAAAACTCAAAACATATCAAAAATTTACTGAGCGGAATTTAACATAGTCCCGGCTAGATATGTAATGAAATAACATTAATTTTTAAAAAATTGCAGGATTTTCGTATGTTCAAATTTGGTCACCGGGTACTACTTTGATCGGTGCCAAATACCCTTCAAACAACTACCTATTATAAAACACTAAACATATCAAAAATTCACCTGGCGCGATTTAACCTATCCCCAGCTAGAGAGGTGACAAAATGAAAAATATTTTTAAAAATTGCAAAATTTTCATATAAGTTCCAATTTGGTCACCGGGTACTACTTTAATGGGTGCCAAATATCCTTCAAACAACTTTTTATTATAAAACATAAAAAATATTAAAAATTCTTCACCGCGAATTTCGTGACATAACTGCCAGATCTAGTACCTAACTTAATTGTTTTTTTACGCTATTTTTTGTGTGGTATAGAAAACAATATGTAATGCACGTGGGAAAAGTGGTTTTCTGTGTTTTGAGAAGTGGCTCGGATCGACAAGTATCGCATGTCCATATCTTTTTTTGATCTAGAAAACAATTACTTTCCTGTCCAGGATTACAATATTACAATTTTAAAAATATATATATATATATATATATTTTTCAAAAAATCAAGTTAAAAAAAATTGCATTTTTTAAGTTTCCAAAAAAAGATTAAAAAAGCAAATTTTTAGGAAAGTTAGTTTTTTAAAAGTTTAACCCACAATACCTTTATTGTTTTTATTTATTTTCAAAAAAATTGCGCCAATTAATTACGAAATTACGTAATAAGTTCAAATTTGGTTATCTTCTATGATTTTTGTCGTTGCCGAATAGTCTTTAAACTTCCTACATCAAAACATAAAACATTGGCTAAATAACTAACATTTAATATAATAAAAAAAATATAAAAAGTTTAAAAATTTTGTACAAGTTTAAAATTGACCATTTTCTACCTTTATATATATATAGGAGTATAATATATATATATATATATATATAT
>OY294044.1:55775097-55851361 GCA_958510825.1 Brachypterus glaber | reverse complement strand
AGGGAGAGAGGGAGAGAGGGAGAGAGGGAGAGAGGGAGAGAGGGAGAGAGGGAGAGAGGGAGAGAGGGAGAGAGGGAGAGAGGGAGAGAGGGAGAGAGGGAGAGAGGGAGAGAGGGAGAGAGGGAGAGAGGGAGAGAGGGAGAGAGGGAGAGAGGGAGAGAGGGAGAGAGGGAGAGAGGGAGAGAGGGAGAGAGGGAGAGAGGGAGAGAGAAAGAGAGGGAGAGAGGGAGAGAGGGAGAGAGGGAGAGAGGGAGAGAGGGAGAGAGGGAGAGAGGGAGAGAGGAGAGAGGGAGAGAGGGAGAGAGGGAGAGAGGGAGAAGGAGAGAGGGAGAGACGGCCCAAGGCTGCGAAGAGTATAATAAAACGAAATAAAAATCATATACAGTTTTATTAGATTTTATGACAATATCTAGTGCTAGTATTGAATGAATCCTTCAAGTGGTATACTGCAGATTCTCAAGGACCTACCTACCTACTTTCAAATATATAACTAGTTCTTTTTTTAAGTTCCCAAGCTATTTCTATTGTATTGCTATATCTTTTTAAAAAGGCGACACTTTGTTCGTGATATTTATGCTCTGTTTTATATTTTTATTTAGATACTATCACGCACATAAAAATCCACGCAAAAATGGTATTGTTTAAACCTATTTCTCTTCTCTCCTAAGTAAATCTAACATTTTGTTTACCTTTACCTAAGTATATAAATTCAACAAAACGGCAAAAAACTTTAAAATTTGGTGGACCTTAAGGTTTTGTGTCCTAGATTTTTATGATTACCAATAGTACCATAATAATAATCATAATAATAACAATAATATTAAATAATAGTAATAATAATCTTTAATTAACAAATTATATTAATTATATAAACATAGTACCATATTTAAAAACAGCAATATGTTTGTGAAATAGGTAGCTAAAATTTTCTAGCGAAAATCCTATAATGGCAGTTAAAACATACATGTGTCACATAACTAATAAATATAAAACACTGAAAATTCAATAAAACCTGCAGTGACTTAGTTGCTAATGTGTGGTAAAAGGCGACTCGCGTAATTTCGTCGAAGCTTCGCAAAGGCGGACCCCTTATACCAAAAAAGCAGAGGTATGAGTCACTGCAGGTTTTATTGAATTTCCAGTATAGGTGTAAGTTAAAAGTGATCTAAGAAGAATAATAAGCCTGGCAATACACAAACTAAAAAAACAAGCAACTTAATGTTTTTTACTAAAATATTTGGCAAATCTCTAGATTTTTTCCCGAGAGTTTTCTTGGGTATCCAAGAACTTTAAAAATATATCTCTTGCAGCTTACAGTTAAAAAAAACTTTAAATTCAATTAAGTTTTATCTGATCTTATCTTATCTGATTTTATTTCTTTAATATCTGTGTTTCTCTTTGTTTAGAAACTATAGAAAGGGATAGCAGCAAAAAAAAAACAGATAAAAGTTAGTCAGATTGAAGATTAATTGGGTTTATCTGTATCATGGTGTTACTGATAGATTTATTATATTAGCGATGCCTGCCAATATTTACTTTCACTTCGTTTTACAAAAGTTTGTAAAGTTTAGTTTAGAAAGCGAACAAGAAATTAAAAGAATATCGGAAGGTCAAGTTTAGACTATACGGGTTGGTTATCAAGAAATAGGGTAATTAATTTTAAGGGGTGATTCTACATAGGAAAATATGAAGAAAAGTGTTCAAAATTTCGTCGTAAGGGAGCTAGGCCCCTTTGAAAGTGGCTAAAAACTTCGGTTTTTATATATTACTTAGAAACCCTTTAGGATATAGTAACGAGGTTTCGCACATAAACTAATCTTAATAAGGCCCATCTTCGCATGTTATTTTCATGTACTAATTTTAACCAGGAGAGTTCGAAACGGGGGGGGGCATTATCAGTTTGGACTTTTTCAACATTTTATTATTTAATTTTTCGCCCTCGAACCGTGAAATTTCAGCTTCAAATCAATTTTTCTCGGAAACGGTTAATCCTATGGTATTACAACAAGAGTACCTTTTTTAAGTATTTTTACCCGAGGAATCATATTCCAAAAATAAAATCCCATAGAAAAAAGTTTGGGATGAAAAACTGAAAAGGCCCCCCCATTTCGCAAACCCCTGGTTAAAATAAGTATATGAAAATAACATACGAAGAGAATAAGGCCCTATTGAGAATGTCATCAACCGTCGAGAAAATCTAAAAAAGTAGTTGTTTTCAAATGGATTTTTTAAATATAGGTATTTAAATTTAATATTTTTTGAATAAATCCGATACATACACAGGTAAGATACATATATATATATATATATATATATATATACCGGGTGTCCCACCAGGTTCTTGACAAGCTATATCGCCGTTATTTGAAAAGATAGAATTTTTTGCAAAAAATAGCGTTAAATGGGAGCCATTGAAATTTTTATTTACGTGTCCAAAACCACCCCTTGCTTAGCCACCCCCTTGAAACCACCTCCTACTTCTGTTTTTCAAATAGCACCCCCCCCCCATTTTTATCAAAGAATATGCAAGTAAATGTTATTCTTAATTCAACCATGTATTATAAGTAGTATCTTATTTCTTAAAGGGGCTCCAAATAACAACTACTATTTATTATTAATATTGTCCCAACAGGTTTTAAACGGGCTATATCTCCGTTGTTAAAAAGATTAAAAAAAAATTGAAAAAACAAAGTAAATGCGATTCAAAGTAGAATTTGCTGACTTATGCAAAACCCCTTACTTACCCACCCTCTTGGAACCACCCCAACTTTGTTTTTTAAATAGCACCCCCCCCCCTATTTTTACTAAAGAATATGAAAGCACATTTCATTCTAAATTTAACCATGTATTATAAGTGATATCTTATTTTTTAAGGAGGTCCAAAGTACAACCCCATTAGACCACAAGCAATATTTTTCATCAATTTTTTTCCAAAAATAAGTTAGATTATATCTAAAAGAGAACTGATTATTGTATCCAAAAACCACCCTTAATAACCCACTCTCCTGAACCACCTGCAACTTTGTTCTAAATGCCACCCTATTATTAATAAATAATAATTGTTATTTGGAGCCCCTTAAATGATAAAGTACCACTTATAATACATGGTTGAATTCAGAATAAAATGTACTTTCATATGCTTTGATAAAATTGGTAGGATGCTATTTGAAAAACAAAAGTTGGGGGTGGTTTTAAGGGTTGGGTAAGCAAGGGGTGGTTTTGGATACGTGAATAAAAACTTCAATGGCTCCCATTTAACAGTGTTTTTTGCAAAAAATTCTATCTTTTCAAATAACGGAGATATAGCTTGTCAAGAACCTAGTGGGACACCCGGTATATTATATAGTCCAACAGTAGGAAAGTGACGAATTTGTAAAAAATGAACAAGAAAATTGAAAACTGAATTGAACTTTTACGAGTTTCGTGAACTTAAAAGGACACAAAAAACTTTTTCTTGATTTGCCACCCGCCTAAAAAGGTTATGTAAATATTGTGGTGAAAATTCTAGATTAAATAACTAGCAGTTATTTAATTTGTCGAAGGCTAACTGGATACCGCTTATCGAAAAGGAACCAAGCGGTATCCAACAATTATATACTTCGCGCAAAAATTAAGGGAGCAGAAAAAAAATCCGAATTTTTCGGTGATTTTTGACGAGCTGTATCTCAGTAAAAAATGGTGGTAGAGACTTTTAAAAAAAGCATTTCGTAGCTCTAAAATTCTTGTTTTCCGATTTTTTAGCCAAAAATTTCCTGAGCGACAGTTCCAACGCAATTCAAAGAAATAGCGCCAAAAAAAAAATTTTCAAAATTTTCAGTAATTTTTTTCTTGCTCCACGGGCTCTGAAAAATTTTTTTTGATTAAGCGATTATATGGACCAGATAGCCTGTTTATTCAGCTTCAATTTAAAGTTTGGCGATTTTCTCTACGCCAATTCCTTACGGAGATATCCGATTTTTAATGAAAAAGGATCCTTTTGTCCTTAATTAAGGACATCTCAGCAATCAATGGTCATACAGAAAATTGATGGGCAGTTTTGAAAAGTGAAATAAATTTTCTACAAGATTATGCCATGGTTTGAAAAAAAAAATTAATTTTTTTATCCTTCACATTCACTTCAAAAGTATCGAAAAAAGTCCCTTTTTCCTTTTCTTTGGTTAATCAACCATATCTTTGTTAATTTTTAAGGAACCGCTAATGTTGTCAGCACATTTTTTACCTCATTATGCCACCAATATCCATGTAAAATAATAAATCGATACATTAAACGGTTTTTCTGGACCGATCGATCAAAATTAAAAAAAAATTAAAGGAGGAAAAATTTTGTTTCTTAAACAATGTGTAATCTGTTTAAAATGGAAAAATAGTTTTTTCACGACTTTTTTGACCATCCTTTTTCATTAAATATCGGATATCTCCGTGAGGAATTGGCGTAGAGAAAACCGCCAAACGTCAAATTAAAGCTGAATAAACAGGCTATCTGGTCCATATGAACGCGTAATCAAAAAAAAAAGTTCCGAGCCCGTGGAGCAAGAAAAAATTTACTGAAAATTTTGAAATTTTGTTTTTCGTGCTTTTTCTTCGAATTGCGTTGGAACCGTTGCTCAGAAAATTTTTTGGCTAAAAAATTGGACTAGAATCTTAGAGCTACAAAATGCTTTTTTTAAAAAGTCTCTAAGACCATTTTTCAGTTACAGCTCGTCAAAAATCACCGAAAAATTTAGATTTTTTTTCTGCTACCTTAATTTTTGCGCGAAGTTTAGTATTTAAATTAAATTAAAATATAAAGTTATATTCAACCAATAAGTTTAATTAAAATTATAATTTTCTTCTTGAAAATTAGGATTTACATGTAGATAATCATTTATCCAATTTCCTACTGTATTTTCTTTTAAGGAAAGGTATTTTTCCACTATCTAATTAAATGCTAGCTTACATATTATCTACCGTTGTCAAGGCTTGTCTACCTTGGCAACCAATAACAACAGTGAACTCATTTATTATTGACCGTTGTTAAGCATTGTTTATTGACGACGGTCAGTAATAAAAAATTTTTAAGACAACTACTAACTTTCTTCGACCTATTTGTCAAACTGACAGCTATGTCAAAATAATTTTTAAACTTTATTTTTAACTGATACTAGGTGCATAATATACTATTTAAAAAATGGACGTCTTTTTTTTTGTGAATTTTTTTTTGACAATGTGTAAAAAACTACCCGAGTACAGTTAATTTGCCAAGCTGAAAACAAGAGTAAATAACCCTGTTATGCAGAATTTTATAAAGAATATTTTTGGTTTAGTCACTTTTTTCATCAGCGGCACATTACGCTCAGGGGGTGTTTTTTGAGAAACAAGGTGTTTTGCTCCCACCGCTGTACACAGCACAGGAGCGGGCGCTACGGGACCTAATGTTTTTTGTCAAAAAGGAACTAAGCGCCAAAACTAGGCCGACTAATATTTTTTTGGTAACTATGCAATTTTTATTAAATTATAAAAAGCAATTGTTTTTTTTACTTCATTTGTTTTCGAGTTACAGAACTGCAAAAAAAGCCATATTTTAAAAACTAATAAAGTAAGAAAAAAACTTAAAATAACAAAATTGTTTTAAAAATAAAGCTTTTTATATATTTTTAATGAAAAATGCATAGTTACCAAAAAAATATTTGCCCCCCTAGTTTTGGCTTTTAGCTCATTTTCGACAAGTTTATGAAAATGTACCATAACGCCCCCTATGCGTTAAAATCAAAACATTTTTTTTATAAAATTATAGTCACTCATGAGGGTCAAGTGTTATCAAAATTTTAAATAAATATATTTTATAATGACGATGTTATACAAGAATTAAGAAAATAGGGCTTTTCTGACAAGGTGTTTTGCTAGGTGAGGGCTGAATCTGGGACCCGATTAAGAAATAAATTAGCAGTGTGGTTAACTATCATGTAGGAACGTACAAAAAAAATTGAGGCGATTTAAAAATCGAAATATCCGCGAAATTGCAGTAAAATAATTTTACAAAGTAACATGGTACATGCACTGCACAAGTGACAACTTAAAACGAGATGGGACATATATGTCCCACTAGGGCTCAAAGAGTTAATCTCCACCTTGCAGACAGGATAATCTCAAACATCATCAAAGTCCTTATGTGAAATAGTCAATATTTACTTCTAGGGGAGGGATCACTTTGCCTCATCATTAACGCATAACACACATAGATGTATACGCACGATGGCGTAGAATCGACATTTAGTGTGGTTTCCAAATAACCCAGTTTTTTTATTATTTAGTTAAAATTTATTTATTTGTTTTGACAAAAAATACCAGATTTTACGTCAAAAAATTAAAAAAAAAATCGAAAGACTTCTATACTAAAGGTCCCAGAGGCATCTTTAGAATTTTTCTCACTTCAGAACCCAGGAACTCTTTAACTTAGTGTATCCCTCGTTAAATATTTATATACTTGTCAATATTTTTTTATGTCATGAAGGGCCGGCATTTACTGGTTGTGTACTGCAGTGACTATTTCACAAACAATATATATCAAAACCTTGCATTTTTAGTTTTTTGACCAATCAGATCGAAATGAATCTGATAATTTTTACACATGTGCAATTATTACTTGGTTACTATGGAAACAAGAAACTGACAGTTACATCTTAATAAATGTTATATTTTTGCAAAATGTGTTTTTAATTTATGAAGCTTACCTTTAGTTGATTTATATTTATGGATAAGCAATATAAATGCTTATTTTATTACCAAAACATCCTAGGTATAAACCTTAATTAATTTCAGATCATATATTATATTTTATGGATTTTAATTTATTTAATTGAATCTTGGTAATAAAAACAGGCCACTCAAAACTAATTTAAACACTGATTTATTAAAATATATTGACAGTAAAGAAGTAAATAATTTACTTTTTTTAAATGACTGAAATCAAAACATCGAATGACTGCTCTGTTACCAGTACAGCGTTGCCAAACTTTATTAGAAACTGATCGTAAATTGTTTTTTTACGGGTGAAACCCGTTATTTTATTTATTTTCAGTTGAAAACTAAACTTTTTAAACAAAAACAGCATTGATCTTTATTTAAATGCTAAAATATATGATAACAACTATTTTATTGGAATAATCTGAAGCATAAAATATCCCTGAAGCAAAGTTTAGACTTGGCAACATTCGCGAACAAGTGAACATCGTGGTTTTAAAAAGCGCGGCAAATTTGAGATTATAGTTTTAAAATAATGTTGTTTAGTTCTTAAATTTTTAATTTAAATATAAAACAACATTAAACATGGTAAAATTATATACTTCCTTATTTTGTTTGTGAAATAGTCTTTCAAAATACCATTCGTGCATGTTAAATTATACATAATTTTTTTACTATATATAAAAAAAACATTTTGCTTAAGGAAATTGTTTTCGTGGATTTTTCGTCAAAATTCTTTGACCTGCGGTCTCCGAATTTTGTAACACGAAAAATGCACTCAAACAATTGCCAAGCAAAATATTTTTTTAACACAGTAAAAAAATTATCGATAATTGAACATGCACTTATGATATTACTACTAAAAATTTTATATCACTCCAGTCCTTAGTTACTAAAGTGAAAAGTATTTTAAAAATCATGAACAGTGTTCACATATATAAACTTTTTTCAACAGATTTTTTAAAGAAAATCGCATAAAAAAAATGTTTTTTTTTCGAGCTCACGCGGTTGTTGGCCTCGCATTTCCTTGCCTGATAACTACGCTTTCTTCCAAAAAATAGTCCTTATGTCATTATAATAAATAATTATAATTATAATTAATTAAAACCATTTTCATTAGCTTTCTCGTTTTATTGTTAAAACAAATAAAATTAGTTTTGTCTCAAAAAAGAACTATTTTTTTAAAACTTAGCCTAAATAATTAAGTTTTGTAAAAAAATATTATTTTGTAGTTGAACATAATATTGATTTCAGACCACAGTGACATAAATAGGACAGAAGCAAACATATTGATATGTCATAATTAATGGGGCGGTACACAGTTGTGGGCACAAATCTCACTAATTCTAATTAGTTTATACTACAAAGTCCATTGTTCAAAGTACAATGCATGACACTCACGACTTGTCCAACACATGTTTTTATTTTAATTTTCACCTCCATCCAAAATTGATGTCAGTTATTGGTAAGGGATCGAATACGTGTAAAGAAAACTAAAAAAAAAAATTGATGGAAGAAATTTTGAGTAATACCGAAAAACGTCTGTTTTTGGATATTTTGTAGGTGCACCTAACATGTTAATTATTCTTTTGCAATGAAAACTTATTAAAATCTCCTTGTGTTGCATATCAGTGAAAAACTATTGAAATAAGCTTTTCTTTTGATTTATGATATAAAATAAAGAGTAAAGCGGGTTACATACTTTAAGCGTTTTTAATTTTTTTTATAGAGGCTTCCTTAAGCTCACTTACATTTGTGGGAATTTGTGAATAAAATCTTTATGTTATAGTTTCTGACGTAGAATCACCCTGCAGCATTAAATTTTTTATCGACGCATTTTTTAGTTTATATTTTTGATACTCAGAACGTGAAAGATATATAAATTGCAGTTTTCTCGAAAACCGTTGGACCTACGGTGTTGCATAAAAAGTCCTTTTTTATGTATTTTTAAGTAAGGAAACATATTTTATTGAGAAAATGTCAAAAAAGCTAAAAATAAAAAAGTTTGGGGGAAAAGAGGCAAAGCCCCCACTTTTTGCACGCCTCTGGTTAAAGTTACCAAATTAAAATAACATAGAATGTTTGTCTTTATAAGTCAAGGCATTTACAAATATCCTATGTTATTTTGATTTGGTAACTTTAACCAGAGGCGTGCAAAATTGGGGGGCTTCGTCTCTTTTTTGCCCAAACTTTTTTATGTTTAGCTTTTTTGACATTTTTTCAATAAAATATGTTACCTTACTTAAAAATACATAAAAAATGTACCATTTATGTAACAACGTAGGATCAACGTTTTTCGAGAAAATTAATTTTTAGTTTCCATTACACGTATTCGATCCCTTAACAATAACTGACATCAATTTTGGATGGAGGTGAAAATTAAAAAAAAAAAAACATTTTTTGGACCAGCCGTGACTTAATATGTTAGTTTTTTATAGTATATTAAAGTACTAGTGCTTTATACTATTTTTTCTATTTTGCTCTAAAATTTAAAAAACTTACATTTAATTTAATGATAGATTTAGGTATTTTGGTTTTGGGTTGGCATTACAATTTTTGCTATGTTTGAAATTCATAGAACAAACGATATTTTGATACCTTTTATAGTCAGCTCTTCTCTTTTTTACTGCAAGTAACCAAACCGCAATTTCATAGAAAAATAAAATAAAAGCATGGTTGACATTTGCACGGAAACGCCAAGCAATTGTCTTTTGTCAGTATTGCCAATCCATAAGAAAAAAAAGTACAAACCTCTTATAAGCCTATAAGAACACGTAAAATGCGTGTGATTGTGAACTTATAAGAGTCGCAAAATAGAAATAATATATTATGATACAGACTGAGAATTTGAAAGTGTATAAATCCAATACATTCCTTACCCATTCGGATAAGGAATAGAACTCACGCTATTTTGGGTAGTAAACTCGTCAAGTACGACGCGGTAGTCCACTACAGCGATCTCCCTATAGGTGAAAGTATTAAATAATGAGTCCTTTTAAAATTTTATCCTGTATACTTTCGACTTCTTAAGATGGTTTATTAGTAAGGTGATTATTTTCATTTGTTTTACGTCTGAGTTTTAGCTATAATGCAAAGACTTAACAGTCTATTAAAGTTAACAAATTATTTAACTGAGGTCTTATTTATGGCGTACGAAACAACTTAAGATGCCTTTTTATAGCTTAAAAATTTCTAGAGGTTTTAAATTTATTTTATCAAATATTTAATCTTTTATTTCTTGTGGTTAAACACGAAGTGTACTGAAATGTGGAAAATTTCTGGGTTATTGCTTAACTAGTTTTAACATAATTATGTGAAATTTACCTAAAGGTTTATATATACATACATATACATAATATCATTGTAAGCCTCAATTTTAATTGACTTAGTATCTCAATATCTCAAATATTATGTCAATGTTAATAATTATAGTAATAATAATAAATTAAGTATACTTAATTTTTACTTGACACTAAATTGTGACATAAAAAAAATTGTAGTAATTGTATACCAAGGTAGAGAAGACAATTAAGAGTGCGAGGCTATAATAGGCTTCTCTGCCGTAGTTTATATATTAATTTTTTGCACTACTAGCACTATTTAACTATTTTTATTTAAATAATAAACTAAATTATTAACAGAAATTACATTTCTTGAAATTTTCATAAAAATCAAGTAGCCTTGATCAATGACATTTGCTAAAATAAATACTTTGAACTGACGTTTAAAAATTTAGTTTTTTATTTTTTTTTTTTTATAATATTTAGCTTATTATTGATTGTATTAATTGGTAATAATTATAATTAATTATATTTAATAAATGAAAAGTTATTTCAAGCTAGTTTCTTGGGTTTAATGAGTAAAAATAGCACAAAGAACTGAAACATCTAAAGTGGCAGAAATCATTTGTTTATAAAATTTACTCCTACTAGAGAGAGAAAAAAATATTATTGCTATAAGTGAAGAAAATTGATTTTACAGTCTGAAAACATGATAAATAATGGTATATTCTAAAACTAGTAGTGAGAAAAACTAATTATTATATTCCAAATTAAGTTTTAAAAAATAATCTAAAATCACACCTCGCACAAAAATTCTTATATTTGAAATTATGTGAAAATATCTTGAATTTATATTTCTACTCATAAAACAAACTTGTTATTCTAGAGATCATCAGAAAGGAAACTTATATCTGGGAGAACCATAACTAAAACTTCCAAAGTTTACCAAGTAAAATAAACTAAAACTGAAAAGATTTGGGAAGTGGAAATTTTAATTAATTTTCCACATTAAATGTTTCAGAAAGTCACTACAGTGTTTTAGAGTAGATTAGGCATAAAATAAATAATAATATTACAATTGCAGAAACCCTTAATTGTCTACACAAAGATGATTCCAGAAATTATACAGGCCTACAATAAAATACTTGTTTGAAATCTGATTACTGTCTAGGGTTTAGTGACACTTTATGATAGGGGGAGGAGGTCTGGAGCAATTTAATCTCATAAAAAAGTGATACGATAAATTTGTATTCTATCTCTTCTTTGATATCTATTCAAATTAATGTTATGTAATTCTTTGAAAAAAGGTGTATCTAAAATGTAATAAATACTGCTGCCAACAAAATAATACTTTCCCCTGTAGCCCTAGGTTCATTAAAATCAAAAACAAAAAAAATTAAAAAAAAATAAATAAATATTTTTCAATTTTTTTCAAAAAAATTCCTTTTTTCATGTAAAACGAAAAATAAATAAAAACAAAAATGTTTGAAAAAAATAATTTTTACCACATTTTACCCTCTTACCCAAATCCAATTTTTACCAAAAACAATTCCAGCCTAGAACTTTAGATAATCAACCTATGGTCCAAATTTTAAGTCTTTAGCCCCAAGCTTTCTTGAGTTATCGTGGTCACAGATTTCCCGGACACAGACCAATGGAAAGACCCACAGACCGACGAAAATCATATTTTTTTGTATATAAAACGTCAAGAAATGTATAAAAAAGCAAAAGCTTTCATTGGGCAAAGTAAAATAATATTTTAAATTTTATGTAAAGCAATTTTTTTTTTTAGTAGTAATATCATATTTTTTTTTACTTTATATAAAAAAACATTTTGCTTAAGGAAATTGTTTTCGTGCATGTTTCGTCAAAATTCCTCGACCTACTACAACTATAATTAAAAATTTAAATCTCAAATTTGCCGCGCTTTTTAAATCCACGATGTTCACTTGTTCATAATGTTGCCAAGTCTAAACTTAGCTTGAGGGATATTTGATGCTTGAGATTATTCCAATAAAATAGTTGTTATCATATTTTAGCATTTAAATAAAGATCATTGCTGTTTTTGTTTAAAAAGTTTAGTTTTTAACTGAAAAGAAACAAACGGGTGTTTCCACCCGTAAAAAAACAATTTCCTATCGGTTTCTAATAAAGTCTGGCAACGAGGTACTGGTACCACCGCAGAGATTTGATGTAATTTCCGTAATTTAAAAGAAGTAAATTATTTACTTCTTTACTGCAAATATATTTTTAATAAATAAGTGTTTAAATTAGTTTTAAGTGGACTGTTTTTAATACCAAGATTCAATTAAATAAATTAAAATTTATGAATATCAGTAACTTAAAGCTTTTAAGATGAAAAGTGCATAAAATATATATTATCTGAAATTAATTAGGGTTTATACCTAGGATGTTTTGGTAATAAAATAAGCATTTATACTGCTTATCAATAAAAATAAATCAACTAAACGTAAGCTTCACAAATTAAAAACACATTTTGCAAAAATATAATATTTATTAAGTAACTGTCAGTTTCTTGTTTCCATAGTAATTAAGTGATAATTGCACTTGTGCAAAAATTATCAGATTCATTTTGATCTGATTGGTCAATAAAAATGCAAGGTTTGGACTTTTTGATTACTGTTGGCCTTTACATTGTTTGTGAAATAGTCGATATAATAATTTAACATGACATTGGGTCAGCGCCGGTGTGGCACTTTTGATAATAGGGGTCAAAGTGATTAAAAAAAAAAGTGGAATACTTTATGGACATCCCTTGTACCTTTTTTCTAATTTTATTTTTGATGGATCCGCAGACATACCATAAAAAATTTTAATTCATAACTATTGTAGTAAATAATTAAATAAGCCTCGGATTAAAAAAGTTATTTATAATTACTTTAAAGTCGGTGTCTTAATTACGACTTGTGTATTATTTATAGAGCATTTCACTACTTGTAAGTAAACATTATGCTCTCATGAATAATAAAGTTTTGGTGATTAAGTTGAGAGTTAGTAAAGCTCAAATTAATAACCGTAAAGACTTTACGTCGAAGCGTTTAGCTGTTGATAAAATATTTAATGTATCCTTCCTGAAGCTTACAAAATGTTACCTTTTAAAACAGTAACTTTTTAACTTTCGAGCAACCCTATGAGAGAATAGTATATTCCATAAAAAAAACTGTAAAAAATTATGGGAAAATACCATACAAATGTTTTGAACTTTTTCCATACATATGTACAATTAGTCTAGTCATAAACACCATACTAGGTTTAAAAAAAATCTAAATGTAAATATTCCAAAAAAAAAAAACAAGTCTATAGGACAAAAAAATTTTGTACACAATGCACTTAAAATTTATAATCTATTACCAGTAAAATTAAAAGAAAATTATAGTTCTTACAAAACGTTTATCAAAAAAATTAAAAACTGGATTAAACATACTAACATAAATTTAGAATAATACAATTTAATCCTTTATTTTTTTATCAATATTTTAAACATAAAATAAAAATATTAAGAAAAAAACGCATGCGAGACGACATTAACATAAAAAATAATTTATACTATTCGAGGGCCACGTACAAACTACAAGTAGCTTTTGTGGCCTTAAATGTCAATTTAAGTAGTAGATAAAAACAATAAATTTTTACGTCTCAATAAACCGTCTTCTTTAATTTTTAAGTAATTATATTTATTAGTGTTACTATATTTAAGTATTATATTAATAAAAATGTAACTTACAAAGTGTAATAATTGTAATAAATACATAAATAAATAAATAAAAAATAATAAATGTAAGTTGCAATGAATGTACACGGGCTGATATTTTTAAGGGTAGTAGTGGATGGTGACAGAACACTTAGTTTTCACCGGGTGATTTGCGTAAGGGTTGCTTGCAATCTTGAATTTTAGGGGTGAATTGCTTAACATGCATTTTACGATAAAAATTCACATAAACAATTTTGCTAAGGAGAAAATTTCCAATAATTTTTGTATGGATAGTTTTTTTAATAAATTAATAACAATCGAGTTAATTCAAAAATAGCCATGTTGGATGTGAAATTGTTTTTTTTTTATTTTTCAGCCAAATTATGCATCGGACAATAAAAGTGGTAATAAGCAAACTTGTAGCTCTTGAAATTTTCTATAAGTGTCATATATTATACATTTTCATAGGTACTTTGGTACGGTTACAGAGGGCGCAACTCGACTTTCAGAGCCCACTGTAACCGGAACAAAATAGTTATGAAAATGCATAATTAAAAAGAGAATTTTAAGAGCTACAAGTTAGCTAAACATAACTTTTATCGTCCGAGAATAATTTAGCTGAAAAATCGAAAAAAACGATTTCATCCCCAACAAGGCAATTTTTGAATAATTATAACTCGATTGTTATAAATATATTAAAAAAATGATCCAAATAAAAATGATTGGAAATTTTCTCCTTAACAAAATTGGCAATTTGGATTTTTATCGTAAGATGCATATTTAGCGAGATAACTGCACTTACACCTAAAATTCAAGATAGCGGATCTCCCTTACGCAAATTACCCGGTGAAAAACTAACTGTTCTGTTACTATCCACTACTACTCTTTAAAATATCAGCCCGTGTACATTTATTGCAATTTAAAAGAGGAATTTCTCGTTATCTGACTGGACTAAAATGTCTAAATGGGCCAAAATGTCAGTATAGAAGGTAAAATTTCCATACCATAGTCGAAAAATCGACTACATTTACATGCATATATACTTTGACACACGGATCTGTGGCTACGAAAAATATGTGAAGAATGTGTGTGCAAGTGAGAGGCCCGTTGCATACCCGTTTTCACCCTATGTATTTAAATTATGAGAAGTAAAAATGTGTAAGTATTTCATTTTATTCACAATTGATTTAATTTTGTTTTCTATAAAAAAAGGGGGTCCAAAAATTTTGGCGCTGTGTTTAAAAAGGCTAATCAGTCACCCTGTATAAGCAATATTAAGTTAAATAGCAATTACTTAAGTATGTGTGTCAGTATTGTGTACGGTTGATGACCACAATACATGTCCTTTCAAGGGTTAAACAACTCGGTATCTATTCTCGGTGTTATCCTCTGGGAATAAGGGAGAGTAAAAGTCTGAACAAAGTGTTAATTTAATATATCAAGTTATCAAAATGACCGACAGTGATATCAAGGGACATCTTTATGTTCGTGGAATACAAAAATGAGTTGGGATTTTACGCTGACTAAAAACGTAACAAAAGTGAATTAAAATGTTTTTTTTAGCAACTGGAACTAAAATTATAGTAAACTACCTTTTTTTACTTATACACGGTATCCCATCAATAGTTTTTTGGCGTTATTGTTAAGGCTATCGGAATAAAATTTATATCAGTACACCCAAAAAGTGATATTTGTGCCTAAAAAAAAGTTTTCTACTGATATTTAATTCTGAGAAACAATTTTTTTAACTGTCGCTTTAAATAATATTTTTAAAAAATGATTATAATATTAAATGCACATTTGCTAAACAAATCATATTAATATTAAATTATTACTTTCTCCAAGGAAAGTCTTGCGTTAGTAAAAAAATTCGAAAAAAAATTATTGCTTTTTTTACGTTTCTGGACGTTTTATATCCAAAAAATATGATTTCAGTAAAAAAAATAAATTCTGTCTGTCGGTCGGTCTGTCGGTCTGTCTATTATTCATTTCAAAAATTAAATTTTTTATTAATGGAGGTTTTAGTGATCCTTGTTTAAATTGTAAATTGAGAATAGTGGGACTGGATCTTGGTAAAAAAAACAAAAACACCAGTTAATGTATGTCGACGTTTCGTCTTTTATTGAGACTTCTTCAGGACTCTACAATATAAAAGAGATTTGGACTTTTTAAAGTTTTTGTTTCTATAGTTTTAAAGGAACAAACCAATTTTTTAAGAAAGATTTTGTTCTTAGTTTTTTATTTTATTATACGACTGTAACAAAAGATGTTAACATTAAATATAGAAATTTCGTTTTAATATGTAACGGAGAAACTTCTATACGACTAATAAATGTTCTAGCTACAAAATAAAATTCATTTAATTACATTATTTAGTGAAATACCCAACTTTTATAGCATTATGCGAATACTACTTCTCGCAGAATCTATCTGAGTTGGTGCTCATTCGTTTCTTGTTTCATGGTTGGTAGAATAAATATAATTCCCATGTAAGGTTGGCCACTTCAAATTTATTGTCAATCAAAACTTTTTTTTAACCGACTTCCAAAAAGGAGGAGGTTATCAATTCGACGTGTGACTTTGTTTTTTTTATGTTTGTTCCCGCATAACTTTGGAACGAATGAACGAAATTTAATGAAACTTTTTGCAACTTAAAGAAGGCATTCCTGAGGTGATCCCGTTTCAATTTAACGCTCGGATAATGCCGGGTAAGCCGGATAATTAAGATAAATCCAATCATTTTAACGTAATTTCACTTAAAACCGGCTTAATTTTGGTTGTACTACCAACCAAATTTTTAGAAAAATATCGGATAACTCGGATCCGGATAACTTGATTAAGGAATCACTTAAATATTATGGCTCACTGAAAATTTTTTAAATGTCAAAAAATCTACAGATAAAAAGTTTGGGACAAAGAAATGACATCGTCCCTCATTTTGCACGTTACCAAATGAAAATTACATAAAATGATAACCTTTATCAATGTTAGAGCATGTGCAAACATTCGTGACTGTGGTTCACAGGCTTCCAGAGATATTAAATAAAAACTACTTTTTAGATGTACCCTTAGGAGGGTCGTAGCTCCCTTAGGGCTCATTTCCGAACCAACCTTAATAGGAACTTTTTTTCATACTTTTGGACCTAGAATCAACCTTTAAAATTTTGTACCTTATTTCTGAATCACCCTATAAACAACATAATTTAATTCGATACCAGGTAGGACAAAAGTCATTTTACACTTGCTCACTTTTCTTTAAAATTATGATATGATAGTTGTATGAGACTACAGAGTTAAAAAAATTTACTCACATATTAAAGACACGATGTAGACACATATTTTACCAACTGTTACTTTTCTAGTGCGTAATGCTGTAATCATGTGTCAGTACGTGGTGTGTTAGAAGTGGCAGCTGCAGAAATCACTGTCGATGGAAAAAAGTTTATTGTTTTATCTGTATATAACCCTGGTAAGAGCAGCCTAAAAAATACTGGAGAAAATGTAAGTACTTTTTTAGAATATTTTGACAGACTTTTAAATAAATTAGTGCAGGAAAATTGCCAAATATTTGTGCCCGGTGACTATAACATAGATCTTCTTACAAATACTAAAGAAAAAACTGATTTTTTAACTGTTATAAATTCATATGGATTACCACCCTGTCACAACAAGATAACTCGTATTGACACACGTGCTGGGTTTAATTCAAAAAAATTTATCGATAATATTCTTACAAACATGACTGGCTATCAATCTGAAGTAATGGAAAACCATATTTCTGATCATAGGTTGGTAAAAATTAGTTTTGAGTCCAAATTAAACATAAATAATTTTAAAATCTGTCGCAACTTTAAAGAAATAAATAAATTAAATTTCAGAGGTATGCTCGCAGAGCAAGATTGGCAAGATCTTTATAATTGTAAAAATACAAATGAAGAGTGGAAAAAGTTTATGAATGTTGTTGTTCCAATCTTTAACCATTGCTTTCCAAAAAAACAAATTAAAATTAAACATAAAAAAACCAATTATAATGATCCTGAAGTAGCATATTATAAACATCAGGTTGATATTTATCATGTTTTAAGAAATTATTACTCTAGTTACAATGAAATATATTGTAAAATGAAAAAAGATTATAACTTAGCCTTAATAAATGCTAGAAAAATTCTCTATGCCAGAAAATTGTGTATGTCGGAAAATAAATCCAAAACACTATGGAATATTGTTAAGTCTATAAGAAAGGGTGAGAGCTCAACCTACAGCAGTCTGGCAAGTGGAAATCCGGAAAGGGTAGCATGTCAGTTTAATGATTTTACACTAAATTCTGTAAACGAACTTTTAATAAACCTTAAAGATACTTTCTTTGAGTGTAAGGTTCCATATAATGAGAAGTCTATGTTCATAGAACCTGTCACTATGACCGAATGTCTGAATTTATTTTCTGAACTCAAAAATAAGTCCAGTTCGGGCATAGATGAAATACCTTCGAATATTTTAAAATTTTGTAAACAAGAATTTTGTGAACCTATAACATTTTTAATAAATAGCTCCTTAGAACAGGGTGAGTTTCCAGATGACCTTAAAGCAGCTATTGTGACCCCAATATACAAGAAAGGGGACCCAGCCCTGATATCTAACTACCGTCCTATTAGCCTGTTGCCATCTTTTTCCAAACTGTTTGAGATGGCAATGAGCAAAAGAATTATAAACTTTTTCAATAAATTTAACTTGTTCTCAAATACACAACATGGTTACCTTAGAGGTAGATCTATAGAAACCGCAGTGCATGACTTCCTACAAAGTATTATAGATGGTTTTGAAAATCACCAAATTATTATAGCTATTTTTTTAGACCTGAGCAAGGCATTTGATTGCCTTAATCATGATATTCTATTTGATAAATTGCATAGGTATGGAATTAGAGGTCCTGCACTGCGGTGGCTTAGATCCTACCTCACAAATCGCTCACAACAAGTACAAATATTTGAGAACTTAATTAAATATCTGTCAGATAGGAAAGGGGTGGGGGTTGGGCAGTATATTGGGGCCACTGCTCTTTATCATCTTTGTGAATGACCTCTATGCGACCCTACAGAGCAGCAATCAAACCCTTGTCAGTTTTGCAGACGATTCTAACTTTTTAATAAAGTCGGATGCTGAAAATATTATACTTGAAACTGAGGTATTATTTGAGTTGGTAAAAAGTTGGTTGGAAAGTAACAAGTTAATTTTAAATGAAAAAAAAACAAATTTCATGATGTTTAGGTTAAAAGAACAACCCAATGAAAATAAACACATTAACAACAAAAAGTCCAAACAATACTGAGAGAGATCTGGTACAAAGTGTAAAATTTTTAGGAATCCAAGTGGACGAGACACTGTGCTGGGGGTCGCATGTAGGTCATTTATTGACTAGACTGAATAGAGTGTCCTATTCTCTCCTTGTTCTAAGGAGTTATGTGGACTTTGCAACATTAAAGGTAGTGTACCATTCAAATTTTCAAAGCATTATGAGGTATGGTCTTCTCTTTTGGGGTAAATGCTCCGAGGTTGAGTGTGTTTTAAAGGCTCAAAAAAGAGCTTTACGTACAATGCTCAAACTGAACTACAGGGACATGTAGAAATTTATTTAAAACAAATCATATACTTACTGTTATTGGTCTCTATGTTTATGAATGTATTTTATTTTTTTAAAAAAATAAAAAAAACTATATGAAGGTCTAAAACCCAAATCAAACAGAATTCTGGATTATAACATTCCAAAACATCGCTTAGCAATTACAGAAAAAGGTCTCTACTATTCTTCAATTAAATTATACAATAAAATACCCACTTGTTTAAAAGTAGATGCTGGAAAAAAATGTTTTAAAAAGAAGCTGTTTGAATATATTTGTAATATTGAGCCCTACTCACTGGAAGAGTTTTACTCTTTTTGAGCCTTTAAAACTCATTCAAAATTTCTGTTAGTAGGTTGAGCTATCACCTTTTCATTTATTTTAATATCTTTGTATATTTATTTATTTATTTATCGTTGACATTGTCATTGTATATTTTGTTTATGACAAATTTCATCCAATGTTTCTTTTAACTGTGTTATGAGAAATGTTTTTCTGAAATAAAGAAGTATTATTATTATTGCTATATGCTATTGCATGTCTTTTACAAAACTTTAATTTAAGCTTGATTTAATTCAGACCAAGTTAAGTTGAACTAATTTTTATTTTGCTTTACGTTAGTTAACTTTTAAGTAATACATCATTTCTGTTAAAAGTTATATTTTATAGTACACATGGGAGTCGTTAAGCTTTTTGCCAGAGGGGGAGCATCAGATTTTTTTGTATTTCTTGTAACGAAACCAAAATCAGGCATTCGCCAATATTTTATATTTGATTATAACTTGTAATATTGGTTCAGTGAAGGTATACAACCCATAATACTCATCTGTGTATTACGGGTTATCGGGTTTATCACGGGTTCTATTATAACGTATTTTGACAGGCCGGCACGTTCTGTCCATTTCCTTTTTTACGATTGTTAAAGCAACACTTGTTGCAAAATGTGATCTCAAGAAACTGTTTGAGCCTCAGGGCTTGGATTGACCCATCCGTCGCGGTGGTGTTCAGGGCATGTGCCTGGTCATCCAGGTAAATAACAACCATTAATATTACTTTGTGTATTCATACTAACTTGGGTTCATCCAGTTTTTGCAGTTCACGTGATACATTAAGTGCCTACTCTAGTTCACCTTCCTTATATTCGGTAAAACTACCACCAGTGAGCCAGTAAACCCTTGTATGCAGTGTTTTTTGATATATAAATAAACGTTCTTAACTTCTTAGAACATATTTTCTTAAGAACCTCGACCCGAGACTGAGCTATAGGAACTATAATGTGGCGCTTTAGTTCTGTTTCATCCTTAATTGGCCAAATTGCATAGTTTACGTTGACTATTTCACAAACAATCTATAGGCCAATCAAAACCTTGCATTTTTAGTTTTTTGACCAATCAGATCAAAATGAATCTGATAATTTTTGCAAATGTGTAATTATCACTTGGCTACTATGGAAACAAGAAACGACAGTTACTGACATCTTAATAAATGTTATATTTTTGCAAAATGTGTTTTTAATTTGTCAAGGTTACCTTTAATTGATTTATTTTTATTGATAAGCAATATAAATGCTTATTTTATTACCAAAACATCCTATGACTGCGCTGGTACCAGTACAGTGTTGCCAAACTTTACTAGAAACCGATAGAAAATTGTTTTTTTTACGGGTGGAAATACCCGTTATTTTATTTCTTTTCAGTTGAAAACTAAACTTTTTAAACCAAAACAGCAATGATCTTTATTTAAATGCTAAAATATATCATAACAACTATTTTATTGGAATAAATCAAGCATAAAATATCCCTCAAGAAAAGTTTAGACTTGGAAACATTCGCGAATAAGTGAACATCGTGGATTTAAAAGGCGCGGCAAATTTGAGATTTAAAATTTTAATTATATAACGGCATCCATTCTTCAATATCACATTTTGTAGTACATGCATTTGTCACTCCAGCCCACAAAGTTTAAAGAAAATTGTTCAGTACGGCCCTGTATTGCCTACTCTCGACCCCGTGTGAGACCTTGCTTTCATTGTGCCTTTTGTGCTTCGCCCGCAAGGTTGTTTCGCTACGCTGTTTGGTGATTTTTGTGTTTTAAACGGTGTTTTAGTGCTTTTACAAGCAAATCTTGTTCTATTTACTCACAGTAAGTAAAACCATTCTTTATCTATTTCCTTATAGTTCTCTTTAGGTTTTTTCTTTAGCTATGGGTGGAACTAAAAAGAGGACAAGGAGTCGAGATTCATCCGACTCCGAAGTCTCTACACCTGAGAGACAGGCAGATATTCAAAAGAGATTATTGAAATTAGAGCGAGAGTTAAAAAGAAGAAAGCGTGATTATTCTAGGACTAGGAAAAGAAGTGTTTCGCCGGATAGGTCAAAGAACCATGGCCGCCACGTAAGCAGGTCGATCCAACGCGATAGATTGCATCTTCGCAATGGTACACCCCGGCGTACACTTTCCTCCTCCCGGGTACGAAACTCGGTTGAACAGAGTGACGTCAGCGGATTGTATCCAACAGACGCATCAAGGCGCTCACTAGCCTCCTCAAGGGTACGCAACCTGTCTGAGCGAGGAAACGGTGGGAGACTGCGCTCCCGTGATCGTTCTAGAAGTCGAAGCGTGGTCCGTAATAGGGGTTTATCACAAGATCGCGCTTGCAGCGTGATTTCAGAAATCAGATCATTGAATGTTCCTGATTTAAATGAACAGGATATACTACAATGCCATGATGATTCGGAGCTTCCTGAAGAAGTTTTAGATTCTGAACTTCCTGTAGAAGTTTTAGAAATACTAGGCAACAATCCTGAAAAATTTACTAATACAGGTTTCGCATTGCATGCGGAACTCGTGCCAAGATGGAAAAATATTTTAATTAATGGAATACCCAAAGAGGAATCCAATGTTTTGTTGGGTAAGCATGAAGCTCCATGTAACTTGTCTAACCTGATTTCTCCAAGGTTAAATCCCGAAATTTTCCAAATTATTCGCAAAAATAACCCGGTTAAGGTCAGGGATGCTTCCCAGACAGAGCTTCAAAACCAATTGGGAAAAGGAATCTCCGCTCTTGGCAAAGGATTTACAGCAATTTTGGAGGAACAGGAGAATATTCCTTCCGAACTTAAAAATAACCTGCTAAAAAATTTTTCCGATTCAGGTAAAATTCTTTGTAACTTATTTCACAGAATTTCTGTGACGAGGAAAAATTGCATTTTACCAATATTGAATGAAAATGCGAAGGAGCTCATGGAAAAGAGCTGCCCTTCAGAACTTTTGTTTGGCAACGACTTAACGGAAAAAATTAAGTCTGTAAAAAATTTGGAAAGTGTGGGAAAAGACCTCAAAACTTCTACAAATTTTAGGCCTCAAAAAAAGGAGGGGGGAAACTTGCAGCGACCCTACCCTTCAAAAAACTTAACTCGGCCCGTCCGTCGTGTAGGCGAGACGGGATCCCAGAAAAAATATCGCTGGGACAGTCGGAGGTCCAACCAAGCAACAACGCAGTTTCGCAAGGACAGATCGAGACGGAGGGAGTAAGTCGGGTAAGTCTACAATGCCATGCCGGCCGTTTAAAATATTTTTACAAACAATGGACTACAGTTACGTCCAATCCTGTAGTATTGAGCTGGACTCAAGGCTATAAAATTCCTTTCTCAGAAATACCGACTCAAAAACACCCTCCACACTCTCAGAATTTTTCCAGTACTGAACGGGAACAATTGAGTAGGGAGGTAAATCATTTACAAAAGAATGGGGTTATCGAAAGATGTAATCCCATCAAAGGTCAGTTTTTGTCGAGAGTATTTCTTGTAGACAAGCCAAATGGAGAAAAGCGCTTTATTTTAAATTTAAAAGAACTGAATTCTTTTGTTGTTGCCCCCCATTTTAAAATGGAGGACAGAACAGCTGCTAGTCTAATAAAAAGAAATAGCTACCTAGCATCTGTAGATATAAAAGACGCTTACTATCTTGTACCAGTTCACAAGAAATATAAAAAATATTTACGTTTTATGTTTAATGGTTTACTTTATCAATGTAACTGTCTGATTTTCGGCCTGGCATTCGCTCCATATCTATTTACTTCTGCGACCAGTTGTTGAACGACTGCGTAGCATAGGGGTTACTTGTGTCAGTTACCTGGATGACTTTCTGTTGATAGGCGACACAGAAAAGGAATGTTCTGAAAACATCCAAAAACTATTGAGTTGCTGGAGTATTTGGGTTTTATTATAAATTATAATAAAAGTGTAATTGCTCCTAGCACCAGGTGCAAATACCTGGGCTTTATTTTTAATACAGAAAACCTTATCTTAGTCTTACCCCAAGAAAAACGAGATCGCATTATCAAATGGCTTGATAATCTTATGACCAAGAAGCGTTGTAAAATTCAAAAATTTGCCCGTTTTTTGGGAATTCTTATCGCTGCTTGTCCAGCCGTAAAATACGGTTGGCTTTATACAAAAATTTTTGAAAGGGAGAAATTTCTTTCGATAAAATAACAACGTGGTAATTACAACGCTTACTTAAATATGTCACAAGATATAATTTCTGATATGACTTGGTGGCGAAATAATATCGATTTAACATTTAATTATTTAAGAAATGATACTTTTGTTCTAGAAATTTTTACAGATGCTAGCTTGTCTGGATGGGGTGCTTTTTGTCAGGGTGAAAGGACACATGGTTGGTGGACCACTTCAGATAAAGCAAAACATATAAATATATTAGAACTAAAGGCAATATTCCTTGGCCTTGAATGTTTTGCAAAACATTTAAGTAACTGTAATATTCTAATTAGGACTGATAATACTACTGCCATGGCCAGTATTAACAGAATGGGTAGTGTTCAACACCCTTTTTTGAATATTTTAGCCAGGCAGATCTGGAATTGGTGTGAGAGAAGGAATATTTGGGTATTTGCCTCTTACATTAGTTCAATGGATAATTGGCAAGCGGACCGTGAGTCACGGATTCTCCAATCCGACACCGAATGGTCCCTGAACAATAAAATATTTAACGTAATAACAAATAAATTTGGTAACCCAAATATAGATTTGTTTGCATCATTTCTTAACTGTAAATGTAAACGATATATCTCATGGTTCAAGGATCCATCAGCCGAAGCGGTGGATGCTTTTACCCTTAACTGGGAAAATTACATGTTTTACGCATTTCCTCCATTTGCGCTTGTGTTACGTGTCTTACAAAAAATAATCACAGACAACGCTACAGGTATCATAGTGGTGCCCTTTTGGAAATCACAGTCATGGTACCCTTTATTTTTTAAAATGGTTGTAGGTAAACCTCTAACTTTTGGTCCTAGACCTAACCTCTTATCTTGTCCTTACAGCAACAGAAAACATCCGCTGAACCAAGATCTTACCCTGGTGGCAGCGCTCTTATCCGCCAAGCGTTTAAAATAAAAGGGGTACCAGAGGACGCCATAGACACTATGTTGGATTCTATTGCTGCCTCAACATTACAGAAGTATAACTCAACATTTAAGCTTTGGTGGCAGTTTTGCGAAGAACAAGGTCTCTCGCCATTTGAGGGTAAGATTTCTCATGTTTTAATGTTTTTCCAAAGAATTCTCAATTCTACAAATAGTGCTTATGGAACATTTAACTCGCATCGAGCCGCTCTCTCTTTAATTGTTTTATATGACATTGGCAACGATCCTCAAATAAAACGCTTTTTAAAGGGCATTTTTCGGAAAAGACCCCCAAAAGCTAAATATAATTTGATTTGGGATCCTCAACAAGTGTTAAATTTTTTAGAAAAGACTTCTGATAAAAGTTTAAAAATGTTAACCAATAAGTTAGTAACCTTAATGGCCTTGGCCACGAGCCAAAGGATCCAAACTTTAGCCACCATAAAATGCTCTAATATTTGTTTTGATGGTTCAGGAGTAAAAATTTTTATTTCAGATATTATTAAAACTTCGGCTCCTAATAGATATCAACCATGTCTAGACCTACCCTTTTTTACTAAAAAATCAAATATCTGTGTGGCAACCCTAATTAAAAGATATTTAACTATAACCAAGGACTTGCGAAGTTCAAATTCTGATAATTTTTTTATTACTCACAAGAGACCACATGGGTCAGCTTCTAAACAAAGTTTGAGTCGCTGGGTCAAAAATACGCTAAAAGCAGCTGGCATAGACACCAATATGTTTGGTGCCCACTCTACTAGACATGCCTCCACATCGGCGGCGTCAAGAAAGGGTCTGTCAGTTGATTCCATTAGATACTCAGCCGGCTGGTCTAAAGAATCTTCAACGTTTGCGCTTTTTTATAATAGACCAGTAATTGACAATTTTATGCAATCTGTATTTCAAAATGATTAGCAGTGTAATATGTTTCGTTCTTTATAAATAAATGAAATAAACTTAATTACTTTATTATTACTGCAGGATAACGAATGTTTTACAACTTTTTCTCTAAACATCTACAAAATGTGATATTGAAGAATGGATGCCGTTATATAATTACTAAATCAAATGAACTTACCTGAAGTGAAGTTCGATTGTAATTATATTAGGCATCCATTCTGAAGATATCACAACCCACCCCCCCCCCCCTTGGGCCCCAAAAGGTTGTTAAAACATTCGTACTTTAAACAAATGAAAGCAAGGTCTCACACGGGGTCGAGAGTAGGCAATACAGGGCCGTACTGAACAATTTTCTTTAAACTTTGTGGGCTGGAGTGACAAATGCATGTACTACAAAATGTGATATCTTCAGAATGGATGCCTTTAAATATGAAACAACATTAAACATGGTAAAATTATATACTTCCTTATTTTGTTTGTGAAAAAGTCTTTCAAAATACCATTCGTGCATGTTTTTTTTACTGTAGATAAAAAAAACATTTTGCTTAAGGAAATTGTTTTCTTGCATTTTTCGTCAAAATTCCTCGACCTGCCATCTCGGAATTTTGTAACACGAAAAATGCACTGAAACAATTGTCAAGCAAAATATTTTTTTAATACAGTAAAAAAATTATCGATAATTCAACATGCACTTATGATATTACTACTGATAATGTACTATTATTAAAAAAATTTAAATTACCTACCTATATAAAATATCGCCACAGAAGTCCTGAAAAAATTTAACCTAGGCCAAAATTATAAAAGCTAATTTTGGCCATTTTATATATTTTTACTCTGAAAAAAAGATCTGGTAGGGGCATCTAAATCAATAAGTACAGGAATATTTAATTTATCAAAATTATAAAAATAATAATTCAATTTTCCATCAATCTATTTTCTAATCATCGTACAGAGTGATATTGGTAGACTGACAATTTTTGGCTGCGGGCCCTCTTCAGTACTAAACTGTCAGTTTAACAATATTACTCTGATAACACTATCCCACAAAACGAAATTTTTGATGCATACTTTTTTTCTAACATAACCTATCTTAAAGCATTTTTTCTCCTGATTCTGAATCTTTTTTTAGATTTGGGCTGCGACCGCACAGTTTTTATATACAGAGTGTTTTAGAAAAAAAAAACACCTTTTTCCAAATGACTGTAGAATTTATTTTTATGAAAATTTTTTAATCAAATTCGGGTCACTTATAAAAAAAGGATGTTCTTTTAAGACTTTGAAAGATTTTTTTAAATATCGACCCCCATTTTTACACTGAAAAAAAATATTTTTTTTGCTGTAAAATTTTCAAAAGATGGATTTTTTTTACGTAACCCCAATTAAAACATTTTGTATTTATCTGGCTTTATTTTGTTTTTTGAATTTTTAATAGGGAGCTTCCAGAAGTGGCGCTATATCAATTTTAAGTGCGTCAAGACGGAAATTTTAACACCGGTATGAGCGCTATTTCGCAAGCCAGAGCAGTACGTAGCTAGTCGTAGGTGTTTAAACTATAAAATATACAGTATTCGTTTATTAAATAAATGATTATACAAAAAAACAATGTATTTAGCTTAATTTTATCTACCAGCCTTAATTGCGTTAACAAATATATATCTTAACCTAAAAATAATGTAAATGTTTCTTACTTTTTTTTCTTTGTATGCAGTTCTATCAACTTCTACTACGGACCAACAGTAATCACCCATCATAGCAGGATTTCCTTTTCCCTGATATCACTTTTCCATATTCGCAATTTGTTGGTGAAATCTTTCACCTTGCTCCTCACTGACGGAGCCGAGATTAGGTGGAAAGTAATCCAGATTTGAATGTAGAAAATGTATTTTAAGGGACATTCTACATCCCATAAATCGGTAGTTTCTTATAAGAGATCTCACCCGAGCTACATAATTCTTTTCCCTTTTATTACACAAAAACCCAGAGATAACAAGTTTAAATGAATGCCAGGCCAACTTCTCAGTCTTTGAAAGTTTTGACTCAAAATTCCTATCTTTAACAATTTTTCTAATTTGTGGTCTTACAAATAAGCCTGCTTTAATTTTGGCTTCTGGCAGCTTCGGGAACTTTTCTTTTAGGTACAAAAATGGTTCTCCTTCCTATTTCAATGCCTTTACGAAATTTTTTATTAGTCCCAATTTAATATGTAGAGGGGGTAGAATTTTTTTTGGGTCAAATAGTGCATTATTCATAACATTATTAAAACCTGGTGCAAGCGTTTTTCTTTTTTCGCACTTTTTAATTTTGTAATGCTTTTTCACAGCTCGGCTATCCCATAATCTCAAAAAATAAGAATATTTAGTAAACCCACCTTGCATTCCTAACAAAATTGCTACGATTTTCAAATCCCCACAAATCTGCCATTTGTGTTCTTCATACTTAATTTCATCCAAAACTATTTTCATATTTTCATATGATTCTTTCATATTTGTAGAATACGCAATATGAATTGTAGGCTTCTTGTTTCCATTGTGTAATAAAACAACCTTCAAACTAGATTTTGAAGCATCTGCAAAAAGACGTCACTCGGATGTCCTATTATATGGATGTTTAATCTGCATTTGGTCCATTAATCCTTGTATAATATTACAATAACAAAGAACGTCCTTCATTTCATTAAGCTCTCGATTACGGTATACAGTAATCTTTGTGTCTTTTTGTAGTAGGTTAAACTGTTTTAGCCTTGAACCCAAAAATTCAGATTTTTCTTTACATAATCCCAAGTCACGCACCAAACTATCCAGGTCATCTTGCGATGTTGCAGTCATATACTCCCCCATTTCAATATCTTCAGATTCTTCATTTACATTTTCGTTTATTTCAATGTCTTGTTCTTTCATTTCAATATCTTGCTTCAAAACATTTGTGTTACTAACATTTTCTTTTAATTTTGGCAACGTTACAGATTTTACATTAGGATAAACAACGTTACTTTTGCCTTTCCAATTTGGCCCACGTCCAATCTTGGTTAAACAAAAATAGCAATCTTCGTGGTGGTTATAAGGTTTATGTCACAATGCAGGAGTTAAAAACTGAATAGAGTTATTATTCATTTTTATGTAACATGAATTACAATTGTTGGGTGTCCAGTCCTTTTCCAAATTTAGACTCTTTGTCCAAATACCCGTAAGTATGACTTTTTTGTTAATGAAATTGGACGTAAATGTTCATAGCTTTCATAACTTCCACAAACATAGCAGAACTTTTCCGTAGAATTTAAACAAGGCATAATGACAATAAGGCATTAACTAATGAATATACAAGTTATGTTAACATTTCAATTCAATTTTTTTTTGCTTACCGATTATAAATATAACAGTACTAAACAAAAGACATCTAAATTAAAAAAGAAAAAAAAATTCTGCTTCCTGCGTCTCACAACAACGTGCTACGGCATCAACTGGTGCAAGGAGGACTCCAAACCAAGCGGAACAGCCTGATGCGTGTTCCGCTTCATTGCTAGTCTTATTAAGGTAAATTCACAATAACTGTAGTAATAAAGCAATTTTGTTTGCAAAATTAATAAGGTTTTGTTAATTTACATTAAAAGATAAAAAGTTATTTAAAATTCATTTGTACTTGTACAATGCTTATAGTAAAATTATTAATGGATAAAGTAAAAATACTGATTATTGTATAAAACTAACAGCATTTTGCTAAATAACATTAATAAAATGACACCATTTTGTAAAAATATATATATTTTTTTTATTTTCACTAAGATAATTGCATTATTATTGTTATTTAAATTTACTAATTATTGTGTAATTTTACCCCTATTTTTTTCAGTGTAGCCGGTGTCTGGTTGTAGCAACTAGAAAAATAGTTTGTCCGTATTTACTATTGATCTGGTTATACCAACCTGATCGCACTGAAAAATCAGTGATTTTTATATTTTTTTCAAATTGCGATACACGCACTGTATTTTTTGTATATTTTTATCTTATTTTTACCTCTAAACGACGCTCATGCAGACAATACTATTTTAACATCACGTAAATCACACAATAGCTTGGTTATTAGACGTTTTTAAAATTTCAATTGAACGTGTTTGGAAAACTCACATTCTTTTTGTACAATTTATTGACAATATGTCGTTTACAGCAAGCAAAGTCACTCACAAGTTTATAGTAATTTTTGTTATAGGTATTTTTTGTGTACTCATACCACAAAAGTGCATCATTTTGTTGATCGCGGGACCTACTGTTTACCAATTAAATCAGTTGCAAAATTTGCAAACATATTTTTGTAATAACTTTACAAACTTTTGCGAATATTTACAGTAATAAGCATGGGTAATACAAAAGTTTTTGAGCAGAACCCTAGTTTGTTCTAAATTTTACAATATCTGTTGCTAGTACATATAGTACATAAATAGTACACCACACTGATAGAATTATAGCGTTAATAATACAACAACATAGTGTTATATATGCGCCAAAGACAGTTTTTTCTATAGTATAGTACTATGACATAAGATAACATTTATTGTTGTATTTATTACAATTTTATGACGTATTTATGTAATAACATATTACAAAATATGGTTGGCGCCTATATTACAACAACATTTCTATCAGTGTATAATTTTTACATTAAAATTACAACTCCATATCAACTACAAAACCCCTTTTCTATATGAAAAAATATATATATATATATATATATAAAATACATAAAGCTTTACTAAAATATATTTTACTTTAATTTTGCAAAAGCTTTTTATTTGTATATTATATTATAATATATGAAGCCTCTGAATAAATTATTGAAATTTTTTTCCGCTCAAAATTAATGTAATTTTGATAATATTACTTGCACCTTTTATTTGTTAATTTTTTATATGACAATTATAAATATAAATAAAAAAGAAAATTTACTTTCACAATTATTTTATAATTTTAAACGAGAGTAAAAAGCTTTGAAAAAATAAAGTTTAGTTTCGTTATAAATAAGTAAAAGCTTATTTATGATTTTATTTAAAAACTTGGAAGACGAAAAAAAAATATAAAAGTACAAACTTAGAAGGTTAAGTTCATTTAGTTAATAACTTTTTAACTAACTACGTCTTTATGGATTTATGTTTGATGATATATAATACATTATGTAAAAAAAAAAGATTTATAATATTATTATGAATATTTTTTTTTAATATGAAAAAAAAACTAAATGCCTGGCTAAATTACAAGTATTATATCAAACTATTCATTTTAAGACAAAAGGAGATTGGCCACAGTAAAATAAATAAATAAAAAAAATAAATGGTAAAAGGATAACTTACTACCAAAAGGCTTTTTGATATGCTCCGATTTTACTTTGGTTATACGATTAATAATAATAATAATGATAACCCTTATAACAAAAGGATATAAAAAGAGATTTAAAAGTATACAGACCTTATTGATTAAAACAAAAGTCCTATTTCCCCTAAAAAAAATAAATTTTCTAACTAAGAACATCATCATATACATGATGATAATCTTAGTTAGAAAAGATTGAAACCTAGATTGGAAAAGCAATAAATAAATACACGGAAATAGGATTTTTGTTTTAATCAATAATTTACTTATCCCTACGATGGATCTAGTGAATAGGTATACAGACGTTTTTGAAGTGCTTTGATTAAAGTATTAGTCAATATCAATCACATAACCAATGTAATAACCGCAGCATATTGAAAAGCCTTTAAATTAAAAATGTTTAAAATCAATCGTATGAAGTGTCAAACGATTTCTGTAAAAACTGTGACTCGCAGTTTCCACAAAAATCGCAGTCTGTGAATAGCCTTGCAAGCTGTAATCAGCAGAGAGATTCCTTTTCATGTGGATGTAGTGTGATAGTATCACCGGTAAATGCGACGTTTGCGTTCACTGGCGATTGGGTGCCCTTAAGTTATAACATCACATCACATGAGATATGCATCGTTAGCCAGTACTGACTAAAAATTCCAAAAAATAAAGCAAAATATAAGACGAAATACGTATAATAATAATTATTGTGGTTTGTTTAATAATTTTCATTTATTAAACTCTTTACAGTTTTCGATCTGAAAGAGTATTATACAACGGTTTTAAAAATTCCAAAATCTTCAAAAATTACCCTAGATATTACCCTAGATTATATATATTTTTTTAATTTAAATGTTTTTTATCGAAATCTAAACAACTTTTAAAAAATCTCTGTCCATCTGTCCATCTGTCCATCTATCCATCTGTCCATATGTCCATCTGTCCATCTATCCATCTGTCCATCTGTCCATCTGTCCATCTGTCCATGTGTCCATCTGTCCATCTGTCCATCGGTACATCATCCCTTCATCCGTTCATCTGTTCATCCATTTATCCGTTCATACGTTCATCCGTTCATCCGTTCATCCTTTCATCCGTTCATCTGTTTTTCCGTTTATCCGTTCATCTATTTATTGGTTCATCGGCTTCTCCGCTCATCCGTTCTTCCTTCTATCTGTCCATCCGTCCAGATGTCCCATTTTTTCTGTATACGATAATTCAAGAACAGATGAATATGACATTTTTAGGAATATTCAATTTCTGCGAGAAAGCTAGGCTTTAAAATCAGGAAAGTTTAAGAGGACGCAAATTTAAAAAAATTGACGACTTAACCCAGAAAAGTCCAAATCTGGTATGGGAGACCTGTCAAAATGATAGTTCAAAAGATGATGGTATGCAAATTGCAAATGACAGTTCAGTTCAGTTTCTGCAAACTTTTCAACGTCCTAATGTATTAACATGAAATTTGGTATGGGTGGTCATATTTTTCAACTTTTAAACACGACAGAAAAATAGAAAAAAATATACAGGGTTATTCAGAAATAAGTTCGAGAAATTTAAGAGGTTATTCTAGGTTAAAAAATATAAAAAAAAGTTCCTATAAAGGTTGGTCCAGAAATGAGTCCTAGGGGAGCTACGGCTCTTTAAAATTGTAATAAAAATAAGGGTTTTAATTAATAACTCTTGTACCCTTTAAGCTAGAGCGACGAGCTTTTGCATGTATACTAGTATTAGTAAAGGCAATAGGCTTATGTTAATTTATTTTTTTGAATTTATCCAGAGGCGTGCCTAGACGGACAAATTATGTGAGGCTTAACACATTTTTGCCCCAAACTTTTTTATGTGTATTTTTTTTGGATTTTTTGTAATAAATATAAATTCCTTTAGTAAAAATACATAAAAAATGGCATACAGTATAACACTGTAGGATCAACCGTTTTCAAAAACAAATGCAATTAAGAGGAAGTAACATATTGTGCCACTAAAAATGTTACTATTTAAAAGGCTATATCTCCTTTAATATTAAATTTAGCTGTTTTGGTGAAGCATACTTTTTTGCTTAGTTTTAAGTAAAGAATCGCCCTGCAGCATTAAAATTTTATTGGTACTTTTTTTGTTCACCATTCAATATGTCCATCTTCGAAGGGCCCATTTCCGGACTAACTTTTTTTCATACTTTTTAATCATCTCTTAAATTTATGGAACTTATTTCTGAATAACCCTGTATATTATCCACTATGGAATAAGAGGTACTAAATATCTAAACTGCTTATTTTTTTATATTTATTTGTTTTAATGTATCTACATTGTTTACGACATTCGAAAAAAAATAAGGCAGAACAAGAACATCTGTATTTTTATTATGATTTGTAGCTTTTTATTTATTTGATTTTTCTCACCAGTCAGTCAAGCAAAAAAGAAATATTTTTTAGTAATAGAGCCAAATAAAATAAACCAACAAAAAACAATATTTATTTATTCTTTTTTGACTGCGAAAATTACCAACGAAAAAATAAAATGTTGCAAAATGCACAAGTGAAAAAAAAAGTAACAAAAGTCTCTTTTTTTGCATAGTAAAATTTTTTGGACCTTTTTGATTCTGATTACCAAAAAAATAGTGGAAAATCTGGTGGTTCATTTTTTTTTGTCAGAATTAGCTGGTTTGGAACAAAGGCTTCTTTTGACAATCTTATATGGCCAATTTACTTTTTAAATTTTGCGAAAATTAATGAAAATCTAACACAAAATAGAAAAATATCAAAACTTTAGGCTATTTTTTTGTAAATTATTTTCCTTATACATATGTACTAGTATTTACCGTAAAAATTTCATAATTTAATACTGGCCCGTTTTTCAAAATTAAATTTAAAAAAACTATTCATCATTTTTTCATAATCAGCGCTGCAGCGGTACAAAAACTAGCCCTAGCAAAAAACAGACTTTAGTCACTTTTTTTTCTGGGACCAATTTAGATGTTTTCTATTACGATTTTTATTTCTTAAATATTAAAAATAAACAATTTTTATTCTTAAATCTGTTATTATTTTAGGGTAATTTTGTTTAATGTATGAATAGAACAGAAAAAATACTCATATTTTGCCTGTTTAATATTTCTTTTTCGAAATTAAATTAAAAAAAAACGGACGGTAAAAAATCATTAAATTTTTACAGTAATTACTAGTAAAGGTTGACGCACGGATCTGTGACTAAGGGAAATATGTTTGGAATATGTGTGCAAGTGGGAGGCCCGATGTAGGCACGCTCTTGACGGAAAGAAGAGAGCGCAAATGATTCCTCCCCCTTACGTCGGAGACTTTCTTTCATGCGGAGAACTATAGTAGTACATAAGGAAAATAGCCTATAAAAATGGGCTGAAGTTCTCGTAACTTTTTGTTTTGTGTCATATTTTCCTTAATTTTATAAATATTGAACCACCCTATTTTTTTTTTTTTTCAGATTTTTTACTATACATGCCGTCGACTTCAGTAGAGTCACTCTAACTTAAGACACGTCTTGACGTCGCTACGGTTTCACGGAACCTACAGACCGTTAGGTACTGTATTACAGTAACTCTCTAAAAAGAGTGACCTCAAAATTAGCCTATTGCTCAAAATTTTTGTCTGGTCCTGAACTTGTGCAAAAAGCAAGATTTATTGTTTTTTTCTATTTTTTAACCCCTTTAAGTGTGTTAAAAAATAAAAAAATTCAAAATATTTAAAAAACACATTTTTCTGTAATATAAATCATAAAAAAACACGTAAAGGGGTATCACTCTTGGATTTGATGAAAATCTACCCCCACAAAGACGGTTAAACTACCCCCCAAGCACCAAAAAAAAAGTAGTAAATCATAAAGTATCTCAAGAAAAATCGAGTTAAAGGGATCCAGTCAGTTATTTTTAATAAAATGTGAGAAAGTTTCGTATAAAAGTCAATTCAAGTACCCCTAGTTAACCCTTTATTTAATGGTATGTTTAGCTTCTAGAACTGTAAATCTTGCTTTTTGCACAAGTTCATGACCAGACAAAAATTTTGTGGCACTTATACGTTACATTTTATCAATTAAAATCGAAGTTACAGATGTTTGAGAAAGAGGATAAAAACCTCTTTTTTTGCTGTCACACTTTTCATGAACGTCGTTAGATGGAGTTACTCTAGTTAGTACTAGAGTATTAAGGTATACTGTCATTATTGAATAATCAACTGACAATCAACAAATTATAGTTCATAAAAATTCAAAATTTATAGTCTATAAAAGAAATAAATATGCATAACTACGATGTTATTTGGGAAATTAACAGCAAAGGTTATATTTTAATACCCATCAAAGAACCTTATGAAGAAAATAATTTAAATTTAGAGAATGTAGAAAACCAAGAAAAACATCTACGAATACGAGGTTGAAATTATATATTCTTAAATTACCATACTTAGAAATTTTAATAAATATTTGGTAAAAAACAATAAATGATATAATACCTCATTTCATAAATGTTTCTTTCACCGAAATAAGTTACAGTTTTTTATTTAAAATTAGTCTGTAGCTGCGGGGTATATTATATATTATATAATATATATTATTATTATATATATATTGTATAATACATGTATAGTAATTAACGACTTTTTTATTTCTTATAAGAAATAATCTTATTTTTTATGCTCAGAATTTTATCATCATGATACTTTTTAATAATAATCTGATGTTAGGACGTAAAACAGTGCACTGTATATTACTACTAGTGATCACTACTAGTGATTCACTAGTGATATACAGTACACCCTTGGTAAAAAAACGATACCTCCTAGGTTTCTATTAATAAACTATTAACGCATTTTTTATTTTTATAAGAAATAATCTTATTTTTTATGCACAGAATTTTATCATCATGACGCTCAGAATCTGATGTTAGGACGTAAAACAGTGCACTGTATATCACTAGTGATATACAGTACCCCCTTGGTTAAAAAACGATACCTCCTAGGATTCTATTAATGGACTATTAATGGCATTTTTTATTTTTATAAGAAATATGATTATTTTTTATGCTCAGAATTTTATCATCATGACGCTCAGAATCTGATGTTAGGACGTAAAACAGTGCACTGTATATCACTAGTAATATACAGTACCCCCTTGGTAAAAAAAACGATATCTCCGAGGATTCTATTAAAGAAATTTTTGCTTATAGCATAAATTTCTTTATCTTAAAGTATTCCAGAGATATTAAATTAAACCCTAATTTTAAACTCACCAATGGGACTTGTGTAGCAATAACAAAATTGGTCGGGCCTAAAATTCTGAAACTTTTTTCTTAATCACCCTGTATATTCATTAAATATCATTGAATGTACAATACATTTTGTTTCCCATTATACATCTAAAACTTAAAATTTAACGTTTACCTTTGATCCTTAATACACAATGGGCTTTCAATAATGTATTCAAAATCTTCACAATGGAAATAAATCTAAAGCTTTCCAAAAGTTATAGCTTTTAGAGCTATATTTAGTTCTATCCTGTTTAATTCAATTGTTGCTATTTAATAGTGCAAAAAAGTTTACTTTGCATTTCTGGCAGTCTTACTTCTTACTTTGAGAATGGAGTTACAAAAAGGAATTCTTTTTTTATTTTTAATATCCCAAAAAAAATTCACTTGTGATAACTTGACCTGCTTGTTTTAAAACTCCCAAAATACTAAGAAATTCTTGTATAACTCTTACGGTTCATGAGATTACACGGGTCAACACAAAATTTGACTTTGACACTAAAGTATAAAATTTCGATAGTTTAGGTCGTAATTACACGAAAAAAAAATATATGGCATAAAAAGGTTTGTTTTTGTGTTTAGAAGAGCGATTGAACGATATTTTTCAAAATCTGTGGTATTATTTTTTATTGGAAGACAGAACCATCGAAATAAATTTGTTTGTCATTTTTATTAAGTTTTACTATCAAAATAACTTAAAAAAAAGTAGAAAATACTTTAAAAGTGTACACTCTTACTCTTTCTTTTATGTTCATAAGTACTTTCTCTCAATAAACCCCAGATATAGTCTCCCATCATGTTTTCATTGGCCAATACTTGATAACGTTAATATGTACATTACATTTGATTCACTGCTTAATTAAAAACGGCTCACCTTCCAAACATCTTTTACAATAACTACGAGCAACATTTGGAGCCCATGGCTTGTCTTAATTCCGAACAGGACAGTCAAAATATGCTTCGTAGGCTTCACAGAGAACGTGAGATGTTTTTAGTTCATATTTCCTGTCTCGAAGTTTAATAAATTGACCACATACGTAACGAAATGCATCAGCATCATATTTACACTTTCGCGATGCCATTTTAACGTTTTCTCGACATATAAAACACCTGATCATTGTTTATCACTTGAGTGCCATCTGGAGGCACTGCGTGAACGTAAAAACCCCACTCAGATCTTGCGGTATTATTAAATGTATTTAAACTAATTGAAATTTATAAAAAAAATCGAAAATGAGTATTATTACCACAACTATCACAAAAGCAAACTTTAAACCAAAAGAATGTATTTTCTTTTCGTTTTTGTGCATAATGAACCGAAAAATCATAATATAAACTTTAGGACAAAGAACAAAAAAATTTTTGTTGAGTCGTGTTATAGTATATTATTCAATGAGTGTATAATAATTGCTATTAATCAATGAGGGTGAATTTTGTGACACGAGCCCATAGACGAGTGGCCTAATTAACCGATTAATTAATAGCTGCTATACACGAGTAGAATACTTTACTTTATCCACGGCTTTTTTAAAGTTTAAACGGTTTATTTTTACAGACCCGTGATTAATAGGCCTATTAATCACGGCCATGGATAAAGGTTTTTTCTCACCCGAATCCAGGTAAGTTGACATTACTTAATAAAAAACACCGACAATAATGGAAACGACTATATTAAGTATACTTAGTAGTGATAGATGAAATCAATAGAATCAATACAAACAAAACCGTAACTAGACAGGTAAAGGTAGGAAGTGTCTGACACACTAAGGGGGACACCTAGACACAAGACTACTATTCTTAATTTTATAGAGTGATTCCATAAAAAATAATTTTTTGAATTTTCACTTATATAAATGTCAAAAATATTATTAATTAAATACGATTTTAACTCCTTGGTAGTGAGATAAACGTAATGCGATACTTGTAGGTAAGTTTTTTTCTGTCTTCGGTAGTGTTTATGGACCTCAGCTCCGCTTCGGTCCACAAAATGCGACCTCACACAGAAAAATTCACTTACCTCTACTAGGAGTGCAAATAACTATTTCTTCAAAATGGCGACTTTAAAATTTATCATTATCTCATGAACCGTAAGAGTTATAAAAAAAGTGCTTAGTGTTTTCGGAGTTTGAAAACAAGCAGACAAATGATCAAGGGTGACTTTTTTACTGTCCAGCGTTAGCCTTAATAAGAGGGTCCATGCTAGACGAGTACTGGCTCGACATGGCCGGTATAAGCAGCATCACTCCCAGACATCTTCTTAGATATATTCAAAGAATTGGATGGCTGAGAGGCTAAATGGCTGCTACCAAAGGGAGGTAGTACAATGGGCCCAGCTAGTGGCCTAAGTGCGTGTAGATAGCTACCCTCCACCCTAATAACCATAACCATAACCAAGGGTGACTTTTTTGAGATATCAAAAATAAAAAATAAAAATAAAATAAAGTAGCATTTTGAAGAAAAAAAAATTATCTCATGAAGCGTAAGAGTTATATAAAAAGTTCCTAGTATTTGGGGGTTTCAAAACAAGCAGGGCAAGAGTAACTTTTTTTGGTATATCAAAACTAAAAAAAGAATTTTGTAACTCCATCCGGGTACATACTGTAGACCCAAAAAGCTACAAGTGTGCCAAAACGAAGGTTTTCTACTAGCTTTTAATATGTTTGTAACTTAATTCCATATTTGAGGAGGTGACTTTCAAAACGCAGTTTTTGAGTATTAATTTAGGAACTATAACAGCTTTTATAGTACCAATGAAAATCAGATATTAACTATTTTAGAGAGAATAGTTAAATTACATTGGCGAATTAAATCAGTTTCACTAATTATTAAAAAAATTGCATATTAAAAAAATCAAAAACTGCGTTTTGAAAGTCAAAGCATAAAAACTGCGTTTTGATAGTCCAGCATTTAAATGAATATTATTAATAGAATCTCTTGTGATATTGATTTTTTAAATAATTTTTAGATAAGTATAGATACAAATAGTATACAGGGGCTGTCCATATATTATGTAAAACCTTTTTTTACTATTTTGGACCGCTCTGTGTAACGCTTTTTTCATTCAACTCAACACACAACATGAGGGGGAGAGGGGGTCTCCCTCCAGAGTGTTACGTAACTTATAAATAGACGCATATTGTACATACATTCTCAATGTATAAGCCTATTTTGCTTTTCCATTTTAAAATTTTTTAAAATTTCGGAAAGCCGTATTCGTGCAAAAATTTTGAAAAAAATTTTTTACGTATTTTTGCGTTTTATGACGTTTTATGCCGATTTAAATCCATTTCAAGCAAAGACAAAAAAAAATTGTCGATCGGTCGGTCGGTCGATGGGTCTGTCTGGGAAATCTTGTTTTAGGTAGTTAGTAGCGATGCCTACTAACCCAGGGGGACCGACGGCTTTATGTACCCTCCGAAGCAAGTTACGTTGGAATTTTTATTTCAAAATTTTTTGTTCCCTGACCGGGGATCCAACCTCGGACCTCTTGGTTAGAAGACCAGAGTCTTCTCGACTGAGCTACCACCGCTCCCTTAAAAATAAATGTAGTGATATATTAAAAGATGTCGAAATTGCGCTCTGCACTAAAATGATCCAACTTGGATTGAGCCTAAAAAAAAATAATATCTCCTAACCAATGAAAATTGAAAAAAATATTATTGGAACTTTTTTATTCAATTTTTAACGCTCTATATGTTTTTCAAAAAATGTCAAAAACTGCGTTTTGAAAGTCACCTCCTCATTTAAAGAATAGGATATTTATTGTTTTTGGGAACCCCCGTATATCAGTAAAAATCATGCAAGTATATATTAATTTTCATGAATGTTTCAACTAATTTAAGGTATGACAAATCCATTACAAAATTTATCCGGTATATCTATAGATAGATAGATAGATAGATAGGTAGATGTTATATAGATAAGTGGATAGATAGATAGATAGATAAATAGACAGATAGATAGAAAAAAAAATATCGATAGGTAAACAGATAGATAGATATAGGTATACAAACAGAGCAAGTAACAAATAAAAGCATCCAAAAAAGCAACCATTTTAATGTAAATAGAATATAATAGAGAATGTAAATATCTAGTTTAAATACATATTTAAGTATATATTTTAAGGAATATATTACCAACCCTAAGCTCATACGGAAAGGTAAGATCTAAATTGCCCTATCTTACGTTTGTGCCTTTACAAAGTTATAAAATTATATGCTAAAAGGGATACGTTGAGTCAATTTAACAGTTCCGACGCTATGTAATTTTAACTAAAATGTTATTAAGTTTCAAGATGGTTTTAGTTTTTAACATGTCTGAAATCAAAATTTGTATTATAATACATATAATAAAATAATATATATCATTATGAAGTGCGTTAATGTGACTTTTCCTGTAAAGAAAACAAAAAAAAGGAATACGTCACTCTAATATTATTATTAAACTCTGGTATGTCTATACAGGGTGTCCCAAAAGCAGACGATCAAACGAAAGGGGGTGATGAACTTGATGTTGTTATATAATTGTTGATGGTTTAAACGCTACAAAGCATTTTTCTAAATGCTTCCAGAAATGTTTAATGGTCTTGCTTTTTATATTAAAAAAATTCTCGAATATTAAATTTTTGATAAAAATTATTTTATGATTTTTTTTTTTAAGAAAAACGCTCATACATAGTATTTAGTGTAAGACATTTTTTTAAATTTACAAACGCATACTTGAGAAGAGCTTAGAGTGGGTGGAGAGGTGTAAGAAAGACCGGACCAATCAGCGGATTAGAATCGAGTCGATTCAATCGAAAGTAGTCATTTACCGGGGAAATGCAAAAATCAGAATAAAAAAAACTCTTTTTCAAGTAAATAGACACTTTAAACTATTGTTCACCAAGCGAAATGTCATGTCCACGCTGTTATTACTCAGTGAGTCACTTGGTCTTGGTCCATGGAAAAAGCCAGATTTTTTTTAAACTTTTTTTTTTTCAAAAAACGAATATCTAAAACACAATATTTTTGTATTTATTTTACCCTGGCTCATTTCTACCAAAAATAATCCCATCCGAGAACTTTGTGTAAGGTTGTCGAGTTATCGTAGAAATAGTAGGTAGAGTATTAAAATAATAAAAACTAAAAAATAAATAAATTAAAAAATTGTTTATTTTAAAAAGTTATTTAGTTATTTTAACCTTTGGCTAATTTTAGGCAAAAAAATAAGAAAAATAGTATTTAACGAAGTTATTGCAAAATTAATTTACAATACCTACATAAAATATTTTAGGCAAATTTGTCTTTAGGCAAATTTGTTTTTAGGCAAATTTGTCTTTAAGCTATTGATGTAACTGTTAGGTTAGTTAAGTTAGTTAATGTGGCTAAGGCCTGTAAAAAAAGTTTTGTTAATAAAAGAACTAATTCGCAAAAAAAATTAGAAGACAGCCAGGAAAAGTAAAACTGCTAAGAAATTAAAAAATGCCAAAAGATGTTACCTTAAAAACTATTTAAAATACATTAAAATCTGGCAACACTGTTTCTATAATCCCACGCACTTTGCCCCTTCTACCCCTTTCTTGAGCTTCACATAGTATTGTAACTTCTTCGCTTGATCGCAATTTGCACGGAGCTTTGAAATCAATCTGTATATTACAGATTACAGAAAAAGATCGATTCCTAAGCCAAATTATTAAACAAGACCTATATTGAACTTTTTTAATCATTTTTCTGTGAACAAAATTTAATAGTGCCCAGAAAATATTTTTTAAATGACACAGGAGCTAACAGGTTTAAGAAAATTATTTTGTTGGAAGGGTTCACTTTTTAGTGCATTAAATGGCAGACTAACATCTCTACTCTAAATTTATCTACTCCCTAACATCCCTACTCCATAACATCCCTACTCCACAACAACTCTACTCCGTAACATCTCTACTCCATAACATCTCTACTCCATAACAACTCTACTCCACACTATAAGGACTTTATTAGCCACTTAATAATAAATGAGCAGTTCAAAGAACAAAGAATCTTCTTCTAGATTATTTTATTTTTTTCGTAGGAAACGTTTATATTTAAATTCAAATCTAGAACAATCATAAATGAATTATTCTAAAAGCCACAATGACCACGTACTCTTAATATGCACTAATAAGTAAGTAATTAATAAATTAAATTCATATTTGACAGTGACTTACCATGACAAATATTCATTTGAGTTAAGACAAATGGCTAATCGAGTGCATATAGTGCGAAGTAGAGTTGTTACGGAGTAGAGATGTTATGGAGTAGAGAAGTTGATTTGTCTGTGGTTCAAATCACACATGAAAATCTGTTCTCCGCCTTGTGTAATTTAAACATACACAAAGGTCCCGGTCCTGATGGTATCCCTAACGTACTATTAAAAAATGTTGCCTATTCTATATGTACTCCATTACTTTTTATTTTTAATAAATCTTTAGAATCTGGTATTTTTACCATAGCTTGGAAGACTTCCTACGTTATACCAATATTTAAAAGCGGAAACAGATCTAGTGTTAAAAACTACAGACAGGTGTGTATTCAATCAGGCGTCGCTAAACTTTTTGAGAAAGTTGTACTTCCATTTATTTCATCTGAGTTTAAAAATATAATTGTACAGGAACAACATGGCTTTTTAGAAGGTAGATCGACGGTGACAAATATGTTTACATATACTAATTTCATTTCATGGTGTTTAGATCATGGCGGAGAAGTTCATGCCATATATACTGATTTTAGTAAGGCGTTTGATCTTGTATGTCATTATTTACTGGCTAAAAAGTTGTGGGAATATGGGGTTAGGCCGCCTTTTCATACATGGATTGTATCGTATCTTATAGGAAGAATACAACAGGTAATTATAAATGGTTTTTTAATCTTTCATTATAAAGGTCCTAAGTGGAGTACCACAAGGATCTCACTTAGGACCAATATTGTTCATTATTTTTATTAATGATATAGATTCAAAATTTTTGTCTCAATATTTGCTTTTTGCTGATGATTTAAAGATTTACAGATGGCTAACGTCTATACTAGATGCTTTTATTTTACAAAGGGACCTTGATTTACTTAATGACTGGTGCATTAAAAACAAGCTGTATTTAAATAATAATAAGTGCTCGGTGATGACTTTTTCACGTAAAAAGGACCCGTTAGAGCACAATTATAAAATAGCAGATAATTTACTAAATAATGTCAATGTAATCAAGGATCTGGGTATTTTTTTGGACAGTAAATTATTATTTCATAATCATTTTGATCATATTGTTTCTAATGCAAATAAAATGCTAGGTTTTGTTCTAAGGACAACTAAGGACTTTTCTAATCAGAGACCTATATTGATTTTGTATTCATCCCTAGTAAGATCAAGACTGGAATACGGATCCACCATTTGGTCCCCATATTTTGGCAACCATATTCAGCGAATTAAAATTGTTCAGAATAAGTTTTTACGTATTGTTCGATACAGACTTGCTCAGAATAACATTTTGTTGGATACGAATCAAACAAGGCAATATTTGGGTTTAGCTACCCTTCAGAATAGAAGAATCTTCAGTGATGTGTGTTTTTTCTTTAAGGTTCTTGCTGGATCAATTCAATCTAGTGTTATATTGGGTCAGTTTAATATTAAAATTCCATCAAGATTCTTGAGAAGTTATCCACTCCTGGAGGTTTCCTCCTGTAATACTGTTAATGCAGAAAATTCTCCAATGAACCGTATTGTAACATTGGTTAATTTAGCATGCAATACTGTTGATTTTTACAATTCTTCATATAATATGTTTAAAAATCAATTACGTCAACATTTAGGCATGTAATTTTGTTTTATATGAGTATATTACTCTTATTTTTTTTTTTTTAATTATTATTTTATACCTATTATGCTATAAGAATACTATATAAATAACTTTGTAACTGCTATATGCGTAAATAAACGATTATTATTATAGAGTTGTTGTGGAGTAGGGATGTTATGGAGTAGGGATGTTAGGGAGTAGAGAAATTTAGAGTAGAGATGTTAGTCTGCCCATTAAATATTTCTGAAAACATTTAAAAAAATGCTTTGCAGCTATTTTTGCTTTCCCATTTTAAAATTTGTATTCGTGCAAAAAAAACGTAAATTACTTTTAAACCATCAACAATTGGATAACAACATATAAGATCCAAACCAAACATCCAAATGATTATTTTGGTTCGAAGTTACCTCCTCCACCACACCCTTTCGTCTGATCGTCGATTTTTGGGAAACCCTGTATATCATAGGTAAAATATATCTATTGTTTAAATTAAATATGGATGTAAGAATGTTATACTGTAATATATATCAAGATGGCGCTGCATGCCGAGTAAACGCACGTTAGTACGCTCCATGTATAAATCACAATATCTCGAATAATCAGTTAATTTAATTATTAAAAATAGTGATAATACAACAAGTAACCTGTTTATAGTCATTGGTAAATATAAAAAATGGCGAATACTAGAGAGAAAGCTGAAAAAGTTAACGTAAATAGTATAGTGAAAGAAGCAATCAGTGAAATATTAAAAGACTTGAACTGGAGCAAAAAGAAAAACTGAAAAATATATGTATTAGAGGAAAATGAGAAGGAAAACCCCAGGTTAGTGGTCAAAAACTTTTTACAAAATAACCTAAATACAAATATTGAAGACAATTTTATTGAAAATGTACATAGGGTTGGAAAACCCAAAAATAAAATAAGACCAGTCATTGTTTACCTCTCGTCAGTTTTTCTCAAACAAAATTTAATGAAAAATAGAAAATTGCTCAAAGGCAAAAAAGCTTTTATCACTGAAGATCTTACCAAAACTAACCAAAAAATTTTAAAAGAAGCGCAAGAAAAATTAGGCGCAAAATGTTTGGTCGCAAAATGGAAACATTCTCACTGTATTTGAAGGGAAATATACAACAATTGACAGCTGCGATAAAATTAAGGGCTATATACTGAAAGATAATAATGATTAAATAGAAAATAGAGAAATAAAGCTATGTATATAACGTTGTAAATTAATTAAGCACACGGGGTATCTAATATGATACTAGTTTGCTTAAAAACTCAACCTATTTTATATATTTTTTTTTTAGTCTCTCTTTTTTTTGGTTTATTTTTTTTAGTTTTGTATGGATACTGATATAGATGGTATTAAAACATATATCTATGATGATGTAGAGGGTGCGAAGTGTATAAAAAGTAACAGGTTTTTAAATATCTTAAGTCTTAATATAAGAAGTCTAAATAAAAATTACAATGAACTCCTTATCTACTTAGAAACTTTAAAAGTAGAAAATATAGATCTTATTATTTTATCAGAAACTTTTTAAATTAATCAGGTAAGCAATTTTCCTAATTTTTCACTTTTTGATAATAACTCAGTATTTAACAAAAATGACGGTTGTGCAATTTATGTTAGAGATTCAATAGAGGCAGTGGTTGAAGAAATAAAAATTGAGCAATCCGTTCTATTACATTTGAGGTGCAAAATTGAGAATACTACTTTTGGCGTTACAGCTTCTTATCCACCTACTTCAAAACTATTTAATATAAAAAGATACATTAATAATTATTAATGTACCTAAGATTATAATCTTAGGTCCTATTTGACTAATTTAGAAAAAATGAACATAGAAATTTTCGCAGGGATATTAATTTGGATCTTCTTGAGTATAACGATGGGGATGTGATTGACTATGTCACCTTTTTAAACGACCTAGGATTTTTTTCTTATATCAACGAGCATCCAACTAGAGTTGTAAGAAAAGAAGATAGAGTAGAGATTAGTTTACTGGATCACATATTTGTAGGAAATTTTAACAAAACAAATAAAAATAAAGTTACTTTTTACCCTGCATTATTTAAATGTAACTTAACTGATCATTATCTATTTTAAACCAAAATAACGAAAAAAAAATACACATTTTAACCAACAAAAATATTTCAAAAATAAATTACAAGAATCTCACAAATAAATTAAAAAATGAAAATTGGACTCAAATTTATAATAGTAAACACTCCGAACTAGCTTATAATTTATTTATAAATAAAATTCAAAAAAATATAGATGAAAGTAAAGATTACTTCATAGTTAAAGCTAAAAAATTTAAAATTAAACCGTGGATAAGTGCAGGCTTAGTAAAATCCATAAGGTATAGAGACTTACTTAAAAAAAATTACTTAATAAAAATAGTGAAGAGACAAATACAGCATATAAAACATATAGAAATAAATTAAATAAATTAATCTTTATAACAAAAAATAATTATTATAAATCCGAGTTGCAAAAGGCGAAAAATAACTATAAAAAAGTGTGGGGTTTAATTAATAATGCTACAAATACTGATAAAGGCAAAAAAAGTGGAAAAATATAATATATTAAATGAAAAAAATGACAAATTATATCTGATCAACTAAAGGCAAATTACTTTAACAAATTCTTTATAAATGTCGGCGAAAACATGATCAAAAATATAAAAAAACCTAAAAACATAAAGCAGAACTCAGAAAAAAAACCAAGTTAACTCGATATTTTTTAATGAAATCAATGAAAGTGAATTAATTATGCATATATCCAGCTTAAAAAATAATTCTGCTCCGGGTCCTGATGGAATAACGGCAAAAACTTTAAAAAGTATCCACCTAGAAATCCTTAATCCCTTACTACATATTTTAAATGTTATTATTACTTCTAGTATTATCCCTACGGCCCTTAAGTGTTCTACAGTAATTCCTGTTTTTAAGTCTGGAGATAAATTACTGGTCACTAACTATCGCCCAATATCCTTAATTAGTAACATAGCAAAAATCTTAGAAAAATGCGTTAAAAAAAGATTAGATTTTTTTTTCGAAAAACATAGCATTTTTTCAGATAAACAATATGGTTTTAGAAAAAACTTAAGCACAGAAGACGCTATAATTGAAATGGTTAAGTTGGTGACCAGTAATTTAAACTCTAACCTCAAGTGCCTTGTCGTATTTTTGGACTTAGCCAAGGCTTTCGACACGGTCGACCATGGGATACTGCTAAAACGTCTGCAGAAATTAGGAATACGTGGAACACCTTTAGAATTACTGGAAAATTATTTAGCAGAACGATATCAAAAGGTAAAAATAAATGATAATTTTAGTGATTCCGTCAAAATAACAAGAGGTGTTCCTCAAGGGACGGTCCTTGGACCTATTTTATTTTTGATATATATTAATTTTCTGTATGACGTTAAAGAAGTTAAAAATAATCTACTTTAATTTGCAGACGACACAGCAGCAGTGTTTTACTGTCGATCGTGGGATGAAGTTTACGAAAGTGCGCAAAGGGGTTTAATCAAAATTAAAGAATGGCTGGATAGTAGCCTCCTCAGCTTTAATATCAGTAAAAAAAAATTTATGACTTTTAGTTTAAATATGGCTGGCCAGCCAAATAAGGACACACTTTATTTTCATACAGAAAACTGCACAAATATGGCATCCTGTGACTGCCCAATAATAAATAGGACTAATGTAATAAAGTACCTTGGCATATTAATAGACCAACACCTCAAATTTAAAGAACCAACTGAATTACTGATATTGAAGCTCAGGAGACTTCTACCCAAATTTTACATTCTTAGAAACATCTTGGACACTAAAAATCTATTTATTACATATGATGCCTTGGCTGAGTCCATTTAACGTTATGGTATTGTGATCTGGGGTAGTACATCTGAAACAACACTTAGGGGTCTTGAGGTTGTACAAAACTGGATTATCAAGGTTATATTGTTTCAAAAACGTCGTTATTCCACAGATCTTTTATACAGGGACAGCAACCTGCTTCCAATCAAAAAAATATTTATTTATAAACTTTGCCTTTGGATGATCAGATATATAAATAAGTTTGTTTTTCCACAAAACCAGTACCCAACTCGAATACTTCAGGGTGACATAGTTAATCTACCCCTATTTCGTTCTGCCAAATTGCAAAAAAGTATGTTCTATTACGGCCCAAAATTTTATAATCTAGTACCTAATTTTATTAAAAGTCTAAAAAATAATAAACAAAAATGTGCATTAAAAAAATTTATTTTAGAAACAAATATAAATATTTTTTACAATATAATAATATAAATACCGATAAAATAATAATTTTCTCTCTCTCTCTCTTCTTATTTTTTTTTCTTTTCTGACTTTTTATTCACATGTTTTTTCAATAATAAAAAACAACCTGTTCCTAAATTATACACTGCGCACAACTTGCCTCATTTAATAATGTTATTAATTTATGTATTTTATTTTATTTTTTACTTTTCATAGCTAACTAAAATTAAAAAGATATATATTTAACTTTTTTTCACCGCAACACAAACCTATATAGGTTTAGGCGGTGTGATTTTTACAATTATATGCTCTGTGGTAATTACATTAATTTATATTAAAATTGTATATTTTATAAACCATAGATGTATAACAAAACTATCTACTTTAATAAATTTGATTTGATATGTTTATTTCCTGATCCGCAACGCGTTGAAAAAAGAATAAACACTAATTGTTTAGCTTTCCAAAATTAAATTGTTTTTGGTAAAAATTGGGTTAAGAAAGTGGAGAAATTCTTTGTTGTACAACAAAAATTTTCCTCAAATAGTAAAAAGTAAAAATACCATTTTTATTATTTTTTTTCTATATTTTAATAAAATGAATTATAAAGGAAAGCATTTTTTATAAAGTTAAAAAAAATGTATGGCAAAATCCGTCAAAATTTCAAACATGTAATTATTTTTAATTTTGGCGAAGGCGCACCCATGAGTTTCTTTCTTTTCTTTTCCTTACGTAACAATTACGCATCCCTTTGAACAATTTAAAAGTCGAACAATTTTGTTAAAATTTTCACTTATTTATCGTTAAACGTGTATTAAAAATCGAATAGGACATAATATTTTAATGAGCTATTTATATAATATAATTTGTACTATGATATATTGTTTTTTTTTGTTAATTTTGACTTGGTAGTTAAATTTATTTAAATAACTTGGTAGAAAGAAAACAAAATAATTATAAGAAAAAATTAAAAACCTAATCATAAATAAACAACATAAGCATAAAATTTTGAAAAAAAAATATATATTTTTTTGCAATGCAAAAACCCTATTGTTTTTATTATTCCGTACTTACAGACACGGCGTATTTTTTACACCGCCAAATTTTAAATGAACACGTGAAAAATCATTGTATAAAATACCAACTTCCAAAGCTATTTTCTTCAAAATATTTAAAATTATTTCAAACCAAAATCAAAAAAGGATCGTGATTTAAGAAAACATAATTCTAGTAACTTAAAACTAATACTTAGGAACATAAAACGTAATGGATATTTTAGATCTTTTTTACGTTTACGTTACCTACATTATTTGCTGTTTTACAAAACATATCAATCTCAAAAGGTATTTTTATGTGACACAGTTTAAATTCTTTTGGGAAAACATATTAACTTTGCTGAAAAATTAAGGTCTTCCTTTGCTTTGATGTTTTCACTGAAAAATTGAACCATTTAATCTTGTTCCTTGTAGGTATAAATACCAGATTTCCCGCAAAAGAAATCCAATATAAACTGAAATTTAATTAAGTTAAATTTAAATTAATAGAGGGAGATCACCATGAATGAGACACTTTTTTTTAAAAGGCTGCCAAAATTTTACTTTTATTCTTTTAAATGTATTTTTTTTTAGTTACCATGTCTGAAAACAAAAGAACATAGTACAGGTGTTAAACCTTAATAATATGTATTTTCACCAAAACTACAACCATTTAAAAACGTAACTTGTCCCTTTCAAGAAAACATTACGATACAGTATTTTCGAATGGGACAAAAATGCAAAATTGCTATTAAAGATAACAAATCGTGAAGCTATTAACTATAACTATAACTAGTAACACTAGTAACACTATAACTATAACTATAACTATAACTATAACTATAACTATAACTATAACTATAACTATAACTATAACTATAACTATAACTATAACTATAACTATAACTATAACTATAACTATAACTATAACTATAACTATAACTATAACTATAACTATAACTATAACTATAACTATAACTATAACTATAACTATAACTATAACTATAACTATAACTATAACTATAGTAACACTAGTAACACTATAACTATAACTAGTAACACTAAACCTATAATGTAATTTCATAACAAAACAAAAAATAGCTGTTAAGGTAATAAATTTTTTTTTTACATAGAATTCACTTTAAATAATTTTACTTCTGGTATTGTATTGCACCTTCTGTCATTTTAGAGTCACTTCTTATATAAAAGAAATGGATAAAAATTACCTCCGTCCGTTAGCCTATTGTAATTTTCAATAATGATTTTATTATTATTATTATGAAATTAGCAATAAAATAGTTGTCCCATTCAAGAAAGCAAATTTGTCACATTCAAAAATACTAACAATGTTATCAAAAAAAAATGGCCTAAAATATTTACCTTTATCTATAATATTTGATTATTTGGTATATGTTTCGTGTTGTTCTAGACTATCACATATACCAAGTTGAAACAGTTTTCTTTTGCCTTTCATCAATAAAATATCCTTCAAATTATTTAAAAAATTAATTTTGACTTGGTAAAATTGGCATTTAAAAGCCACCCTCTAATTTTAACTATATTGAGCAGCGATTTTCCCAAAAACCAAAAGTAATTAAGTAAAAATGTTACTTAACACTTATAAAATATAAACTTATAAAATCTTTATTGGATCAAGTTATCTAGGCCTAAGATACGAATTCGTTGCAAATTTCATTGCATACGGTTCAATAAATCCTCTAAACAAAACAAAAAATAGAGATTAAAGTCCCATTTAATAATGATGCACCTAAACTCTTTCTAGGGGGGCCAACCAAGAAAAGAACCAGCTTACTTCTAGGCATGTCCAGGATTCAACTGTGAGCAATAACGGGTATAATAACTGGGCACTGCTTACTGAACAAGAACCGACACCAAATGGGACAGACTACGAGCCCCGTGTGCAGGAGATGTGGGAAAGGGGACGAAGAGCCTTACCACCTCATATGTGAATGTCCATCTCTAATAGGCCTAAGATGGAGGTACTTTGGGAACGACTCGCTGAAACCAAACGAGATCATGAACACTCCCCTGAAACAGTACCTGGACTTTTTAAAAGAAACAGGGATGTTATGAGGAGATCTGTGCGGTTAACACAAATGTCCCTAGGGACCAGGTGTTGAGGGCAGTGAACCCCGCACTGAACTAAACTAAACTAACTAAACCCATTTAATAATATGTCCCACCCATAGTGATCTCCCCCTACCTAAGAGGTAGGTGGAATATGCATATCACACAACAAAAACTATCATTTGCCATATTTTTCAATTTTTTATTCGGTAAGGCTGCGCCAGGGGGGCAGTGGTGGACAATATTTTAAATGACACTCTAGGTCCTGTAATAGGTCATTTTAAAGATTCAAATTCTCTATTTAACCATGTAACTAATTATTTTTTAATATTTTTTTTACGATTTTTTTTTTCTTCAAAATTGATGAAATTTTTGAAAAATTAATTTAGAAAATTTTGCGCAAAAAGGTCCAAATAGTTAATACATAGTGTATTATCATGTTAAGACTAATTATTTATTATTTTCATGTAAAATTTTTAATATTTATGCACAAAATATTAATAAAATTTTAATAATTTTAAAGAAAAAAAAAATCAAAAAAAATATTAAAAAATTAATAGTTACTCAGTTAAATAGAGAATTTTAAGCTCTTTAAAATGTAGTATCACATAACCTAGGGTGCCATTTGAAATATTATTTCCCATTGCCCCCTGGCGTCACCTTAACGAATAAAAACTTGAAAAATATGGCAAATGATAATATTTATTGTGTGATTTACATATTATAAATTTAAAGTTTATATCGTATTTCTTTCAAAAGTTACGGGGGGTGTACCATTTAAAACAATAGCCCTGTATACAGTGCATGTCTAAAGTCTGACCAACCTTTAACTTTTGAACGGCTTAAGATATCAACAAGAAATTTGGAAAACGTAAATGACATAACCCAAATAATTTTTTGGTTATAAATATATTGTTTAGGGCCCACAATGGTGGCAGGGGGGTAAGGGGGAAAAATTTTAAATGGAAAGGAAAATCGTGTGATATATCATTTGCCCAAAAAAAATGAAAAATGGTTGCATGACTCAAATACGTCAGTTATATTTTTAAATGTTATAAATAAAACAAAAAAAAATCTTAAAAAATCGCATTAATTAAAACCTTAGAAAAATGTTTAAAATATTGGTGCGGACTTTTGACACGCTCTGTATATAAATTTCTTATGCTGAAATCAAAATATTGTAAATCTGTTTAACTCACTTTTAAAGAAACAATAGATCAAAATCGCTGCATTCAAAATACTGTCTAAACAATATCATTTTCTATTAAAATATTTATAAGTGTTATAACACTGTTTTTGGGATAACTTGTATTTTACGGATCTAAAGGGAATATCAAAAAACATATTTAAATTGATTTCACGGCTTAAGATATCAACATGAAATTTGGAAAACGTAAATAATTTTTTGATTTATAAATATATTATGTTTAGGGCCCTCAATGGTGGCAGGGGTGCAAGGGACGAACATTTTTTAAATGGAAAGGAAAATCCTGTGATATATCATTTTAAAGCTTATAAAATTCTCTATTTGCCCAAAAAAAAATTGAAAAATGGTTTCATGATGCAAATACGTCAGTTATATTTTAAATTTTAAATGTTATAAATAAAACTTTACAAAAAAAAATCTTAAAAAATCGCATTTTTTTTGGCAAAAAAGAATTGAAAAATTAAAACCTTAAAAAAATTAAATCAAAATATTGTAATCTGTAAAACTCACTTTTAAAGAAAAAATAGAGCAAAATCGCTCAATCTCTAAACAATATACTTTTCTATTAAAATTTAACACTGTTTTTGGGAGGGAGCGGGAGCCTTCTTCGAAAAATTTACAAAAAGAAATATTGCAAAAATATTTCCGCGAAAAAATTACCGCGAAATGTTTTTTTTCCGCCCAAAGGATTAGCAGCGATAAACATTTAACGCGAAAAAATATTAAAGCGAAATAAAAATAGCGTAAACTATAACCGCACCAAGTTTTAGTAGCAAAATGCAATTACCGTGAAAATATATAGCGAAAGTAATAGCCGCGAAAATATTTAACGCTCAAAGCAAATTTTAAATTATAAAAATGTGTTTTTTTTATAATACTTTTTGTTAGCTATAGCAAGATCTTAAAAAATATAAATATAAGTAAATAGTTTGGTTCGGTTTTTAAAAAAATGTATAAATAAAATTGTAATTATATTACTAATAAATATATTATATAACCAATTTATTTAATTTAGTCTAGTTTTCAGATTTATAATTGCAGAATTAACAAAATTTTAATATAACTAAATTATTTAGTTTGGTTTTTTAAAAAATATGCAGTTAAAATGATTCTATTACCAATAAATATAATATAATATAACCAATTTCCTTATATTGGTTTTATAAGTTAAGTATTTTAAAAAACATAAATATGATTAAATGGTTTGGTTTTGCTTGTTTGGTTTTGTTTGGTTTTGTTTGGTTTTGTTTGGTTTTGTTTTTAATAAAAAATTAAAATAGTTTTATGATTATAAAATAAGTATTTAATTCAAAAAATTATATACATATTTTACGGTTACTTTTTAAATTAAAATTTAAGCTCGATTATATTATTAAGCGGCAAAAGTATGTGCGATTATATTATTTCGAGGTAAAAGTATACGCGATTTTTATTGTCGCGATAAAAGTTTTTCCGGTAAATGTTTTTGTGATAATAATTTTTCGCGGTAATTAATTTTTCGCGGTGAAACCTTTCCCAGTTAAATTATTGCGCGGTAAATATTTTCGCAGTAAATGTTATCACGGTAAAAGTTTTGAAGTAAAAGTTTCGAAGTAAATTTTTTGGCCAAATCTCCTAGATAATTTTTGAGATACCTTGTATTTTACGGATCCAAAGGGAATATCAAAAAACACATTTAAATCGATTTCACAGTAGAGAGATTTGGTTTTTAAAAAAATGTATAAATAAAATTATAATTATATTACTAATAAATATATTATATAACCAATTTATTTAATTTAGTCTAGTTTTCAGATTTATAATTGCAGAATTAACAAAATTTTAATATAACTAAATTATTTAGTTTGGTTTTTTAAAAAATATGCAGTTAAAATGATTCTATTACCAATAAATATAATATAATATAACCAATTTCCTTATATTGGTTTTATAAGTTAAGTATTTTAAAAAACATAAATATGATTAAATTGTTTGGTTTTGCTTGTTTGGTTTTGTTTGGTTTTGTTTGGTTTTGTTTGGTTTTGTTTTTAATAAAAAATTAAAATAGTTTTATGATTATAAAATAAGTATTTAATTCAAAAAATTATATACATATTTTACGGTTACTTTTTAAATTAAAATTTAAGCTCGATTATATTATTAAGCGGCAAAAGTATGTGCGATTATATTATTTCGTTTGGACTTTTTCGAGGTAAAAGTATACGCGATTTTTATTGTCGCGATAAAAGTTTTTCCGGTAAATGTTTTTGTGATAATAATTTTTCGCGGTAATTAATTTTTCGCGGTGAAACCTTTCCCAGTTAAATTATTGCGCGGTAAATATTTTCGCAGTAAATGTTATCACGGTAAAAGTTTTGAAGTAAAAGTTTCGAAGTAAATTTTTTGGCCAAATCTCCTAGATAATTTTTGAGATACCTTGTATTTTACGGATCCAAAGGGAATATCAAAAAACACATTTAAATACTTCACATATATGGTTTAATAGTGAATGTTTACATAGAAATATAACTCCTACTTATGCCAAAGTTAAAACTCCAAAAAATGCTGACAAATCTACTGTTAAATTAATTAAAAGTGTAGAAAGAAATAGGATTAAAAATGAAAGGAAAAAATGGTTTGGTTTAAATGATATGATTAACATTAAATTAAAATTACTTTTCACGGCACTCCTAAGCATTTTATCTAACATTGAATGGGATAGTTATTCTAGTGATTTGTTCTTAAGTATCAACGGTTATGAAAAAAGAAGGTATTTCCATTTAAATAAAAAACTTCGATGGCTTAGGGATAAACAAAAAGTAACTAACAGTTTAGACTCGGATGAGAAGTTTAGCACTCATAAATTTCTTAATTTTCACCCAAGATTGAAAAATTTATCCAGTGTTACTTTTTCGAAAGAAGAAATTGAATTTTTAGAACTGGGCTTGAAATTTAGCCCACAACCCACACTTAACAACAGAAACCTAACACATTTGGTATCAGATATTGAATTAGGCATTTTTAGACTGGTTAAGGATGAAGAAGATAAGCAACTTTTAAGAAAATTGACTAGCAATTGTATCAAGAAAGAAAAATTTAAAAATCGTTTTTTAAATAACTCAAAAAACATATTTTTAAATCACAAAGAAGTGATTAAGGGTTTAAAGGGGAAAATAAAGGATAACATGTTGGTTTTGACGAAGGCTGATAAGGGTAACTGTTTGGTTATTTTAGATAACAATCTTTACATAGACAAAGTAGGTAGTTTTTTAAATAAAAATGATTATGTAAAGGTCGTTACTGAAGAATATATACCCAGTTTTTACAGACAACTAAAAAGAACTTTTGATAATTGTCTAGATTTGATTACTAACTTAAGTAGTAATTATTCTATCAAATTACCTAAAATTCCTATGAACCCCAAAGTTCCAAAACTGTACGGGTTACCTAAGTTACATAAGCCAGAAATCCCAATTCGACCTGTTGTTTCCTTTATAGACTCGCATACATATTTTATTACAGTATGGCTAAGCAAGCTGTTTAACACAGTTCTTTGCTTAGATAATGTGCGTACTATTAAAAATTCCAAAGAGCTGGTTGATAAGATTGGTAATATTTCAGTTCCAGATGGCGCAATTTTGGCATCGTTTGACGTTGTTAATTTGTTCCCCAGCGTTCCTGTACCACAAGTTTCTCAAATAATTAAAAAGAAACTTATTAACTCTAGTTTTTCTGATTTGGAAGTTACAGCTATATTTGATATTTTTGAGATCTGTATGAAGCAGAATTTCTTTCAATTTAATAAAATTATTTATTCCCAAGTTAAAGGCCTACCAATGGGATCTCCTCTTTCCCCATATCTTAGTGAAACTTTTTTACAATGGTTAGAAAAAATTATTTTTTCTTCCAAGAACACTTTACTTCAAAAAGTTTTTAAGTGGTACAGGTACGTGGATGATATTTTTCTAGTCTGGTTAGGCACAAAGGAAGAATTATTAGAATTTTTAAACTTCATTAATAGTTTACATACAGATATCAATTTCACTTTAGAAATTGGAGAGAATAATATTTTAAATTTTTTAGATTTGAGTATTTCAGTGATTGACAAAAAGTTCAGTTTTGACATTTATCGCAAACCTAGTCAAACTGACAATTGTATTCCCTTTCATTCCTGTCACGGCCATTCTCAAAAGCTAAGTGCCTTTAATTGCTATATTAATAGACTTCTAACTATCCCCTTAAATACTGAGAATTTTAATAAAGAAATAAATATAATTAAACAAATAGCTTTTAACAATGGTTATTGTACAAAACTTATAGATTCATTAATTAATAACAAAGTAAAAAATAATTTAAGAAACGTAGCGTATATTAAAGATCTCCCCTTAAAGTCAGATGTCAAATACATGAAACTTACTTTTGCTGGTCAAGTTTCTGTTCATATTTCCGATGTCTTCAAACGTTTTAATATAGTTTGTTCATTTAAACCTTTATATACTGTTAAGAGTTTGTTGTCAGTAACTAAAGATAAAACAGACCTTCTTTGCAATAATGGAGTGTATAGATTGAGTTGCGGATCCTGCAATATGGCTTACGTAGGCCAATCTGGTAGACAAATTATTACTCGCGTTAATGAACATTTAAAGTCTCGCAGATTGTCTAATAACGACAAATCAATTTTTGGCAAACACTTGCGCATGCGCAATCACATTTTTGATCAAAATGTTAATGTTGAATTACTTTACATTTGCAACAAAGGTTTTTTTATGAATTTTCTAGAAAACTTGGAAATATATAAACTTTCCACTAATCCAGATTATGTCAGTTTAAATACAGTGCAACCATATTTCAAAAATCAGCTAACTGCGATATTAATTGATTAAAAAAAAAAAAAAAAAATTATTATTTTATCTATTATTTCGTTTATGTAGGTTATTTTACTTTATTTTATTTACTTATCCTTTATTTTCTTCCTTTTAATTTTTCTATACTTTTATTATTTTACCGTCATGTTGGTTTTACGCCCTACTGTAAATAGCGCTTAACGCTATAATTTGTTATTTTACCGACACGTCTTACTGTAAACAACGCTTAACATATAACCTCAAAATATTAATGTAACGTTTGTTTTCCCGTATTGTGTTATTTTTATTTAAATTAATGGTTATTATTAATAAGATGATTACATTTAAATCATCTTTTTGTACTGGTGTTTATTTGTTTTGGGTTTAAACCCTTTTAGATAGGTAAGCTCAATTTTCACAAATTTTCCACTTTTTATATATTTTTTTTTTTTTTTTTTGTAGTTTTTCTTATTATTTAAGCTTCTTTTATACTTTTTATAGATGTTATATGCCCGAAGATGGTTTTTTAAAAACCGAAATGCATCGCATTTATTTTAATAAATGATCAGAAATTAAGGCGTCTCTTATTTATTACATTTAAATCGATTTCACAGTAGAGAGATTTGGTTTTTAAAAAAATGTATAAAAAAATTAAAATAGTTTTATGATTATAAAATAAGTATTTCATTCAAAAAATTATATACATATTTTACGGTTATTTTTTAAATTAAAATTTAAGCTCGATTATATTATTAAGCGGCAAAAGTATGTGCGATTATATTATTTCGAGGTAAAAGTATACGCGATTTTTATTGTCGCGATAAAAGTTGTTCCGGTAAATGTTTTTGTGATAATAATTTTTCGCGGTAATTAATTTTTCGCGGTGAAACCTTTCCCAGTTAAATTATTGCGCCGTAAATATTTTCGCAGTAAATGTTATCACTGTAAAAGTTTTGAAGTAAAAGTTTCGAAGTAAATTTTTTGGCCAAATCTCCTAGATAATTTTTGGGATACCTTGTATTTTACGGATCCAAAGGGAATATCAAAAAACACATTTAAATCGATTTCACAGTAGATAGATTTGGTTTTAAAAAAAATGTATAAATAAAATTATAATTATATTACTAATAAATATATTATATAACCAATTTATTTAATTTAGTCTAGTTTTCAGATTTATAATTGCAGAATTAACAAAATTTTAATATAACTAAATTATTTAGTTTGGTTTTTTAAAAAATATGCAGTTAAAATGATTCTATTACCAATAAATATAATATAATATAACCAATTTCCTTATATATATGTTACAAGATGGTACATTTGGTACATCAGTAGAATGCCTTGCATTATCTGAATTGTATAATCTAAATTTTAAGATATACTTGGTAAATTTAAAGAAAAATTCAAAAGACTTCATAATTTTACACGAGCCTGAACTAATTTTATCTAAGACTCAACAAAAAGATTCAATTAACCTTCTTTTCTCTGGCAAACCGGATTCTGGTCATTTTGATCTTCTTGTGGAATCTACTAGTACTAAAACTAAATATGAAAATAAAAATTCAAAAGAAAATGCTGACGTTTCAAGTATTAATAACTCATCTGAAACTAATCCTGAAAACTTTAGTGATCCTCATAGTGGTTCTTTCTGCAGTATTTGTAACAAGTATTTCAAAAGCAGAAATGGACTAGCGATTCATTATGGAAAAATTCATAAGTCTCCTAATTCAATTCAAGGTTCCAATACATCTGTAAAATTACAAATGGACCACAAATTAGATGATTCAAATTTTAATATTGATTCTTTTGTTAATATTCTTTCAACTTTAAAGTCGTCAGTCCCAACAATCAAGAGAATTCCAAAAGGAGCAAGAGCTGTCATTGCAGAAGAACTTTCCCTATTAATTAATAAATGCATATCAAAAAATGACCTTTTTTCCTGGGTAGCCTTATTTCTTTTCTTCTATGCTGTATTAAGAATTCCTGCTAAATCAAAACAAAAACAATCTTTAACTTCTGCCGTCAAAGTTAATTTGATTTTATGGAATAAAAACAAATTATTACCCTTGGATTCCTTGCTTAATGCATATAATTTTAACGAAAAATCTAAGAAAGCAAAGCCTCAAAAGAAAAATGAAAAATTTAATTTTATTTCTAAAAAGGTAGAATCAAAAATGTCTGATGGAGATGTAAAAGGCGCTATTAGGTTATTATGTTCCGAAGACACTCTGGCTACCAAAAATGAAGAGACTTATTTAAACTTATTAAAGAAACACCCAAGCCCTGAAACCCTTTTAAAATTTCCAGATCCTCCAGAAGTATCAAATATAGATTTTAATATCTCAGAATCTGAAATTAAAAATGCAATTTTTTCCTTCAGGCCCGGCTCATCGGGTGGTTTGGATGCACTTAGGCCGCAGCACCTCAAGGATCTTATAAGTGATGAGCTTGGCATTTTTTCTTCAACTCTTCTTTCTTCTCTAGCTTCTTTTAGTAATCATGTTTTCCAGGGATTAATACCTGCTACTATTTGTCAATTTTTTTACGGGGCAAACTTATGCGCTTTTAATAAAAAAGATGGTGGAATACGTCCTATTGCGGTAGGTTTGTGCCTACGCCGTTTATTTGCTAAGGTTATGTGTAATCGTATTTATGAGAAAATGGGAGATTTTTTAAGACCTCATCAACTTGGGTTCGGTAGCAAATGTGGTGCCGAGGCTGTTACACATGCATTGCGTCGATTCATAAATTTCAATCTTCTAGTAAAGTAATACTAAAATTAGATTTTATGAACGCTTTTAATACCGTTAATAGAGACGTAATTCTTTTAAATATAAAAGAAAAATTTCCAGATTTTTTTAAATTCATTTCCCAGTGTTATAGAGATCCCTCAATCCTATCCTTTGGTAATCATCATATACCTTCTCTTCGAGGTGTTCCCCTTGGCCCACCCTTGTTCTGCCTTGCAATTCAATCAATTATTACTTCGCTTTTTTCAGAAATTAATCTTTGGTATTTAGATGATGGAACTTTAGCTGGAGATCCCGATATTGTTTTAAATGATTTTATTAAAATAATCTCTTTATGTTCAGAGTTAGGCTTAAAATTAAACTTTAAAAAGTGTGAACTTTCTGTAATATCTAAAAATAACGATAATTCTTTAATTTTTTCTAAATTTTCGTCCATAGCTCCGGAAATTTTACATATACCTCTTAATTCCTTTAATTTACTTGGCTGTCCTATTTCTGAAAACAAAATCTCTGAATATATCAATTTAAAAATTGACACTCTTGATCGGTTTTCTATTAATTTAAAATTGATTAATTGCCATACTGCTTACTTTTTACTAAAACACTCCTTTGCTATCCCTCGCGTCTCCTATTTGCTTCGTTGTGCCCCTTGTTGGAACGCCCCTGAGTCACTCGCTAAATATGATTCTATTTTAAATAATACACTAAAAGATATTTTAAATTGTAATATTGAATCAGATTCTTGGTTACAGAGCACATTGCCTACCAAACTTGGTGGCCTGGGTATTCGCGATTCTTCTTCCCTTTGTTTTCCTGCTTTTCTTGGTTCTGTTAACGATGTATCTTCTTTACTTGAACAAATTCTTCCTCAAAATATTTACAAATTTTCGGACTCTGATTTAGACTTTGCTTTAAATAAATGGATTTCTCTTTGTAAATTAAGTACTCTTCCTGATAATTTCCCCACAAAGCAAAAAAATTTTGATAACTTCTATTGTCAAGTTCTCATCAATGATCTGATGCTGAGGTGTAATGATCCTAAAGGCAAGGCGCGTCTCCTAGCTCTTCAAGCTCCTGAAAGTAACGCGTGGTTAGATGCCTTGCCCTGTTCTTCCTTGGGAAATCAATTAGATGATTCCACCTTCCGCATTTCCGTTGCCCTTCGTCTTGGTATTCCTGTGTGTGAACAACACGTCTGCATTTGTAGCGAAACTGTCGATGTTTATGGCCTTCACGGGCTCAGCTGCGTAAAAAGTGCAGGTCGTTTGTCTAGGCACAGGATGATCAATGACATTATTAAGCGTTCTCTTATTACCGCAGGTTTTCCTGCTGTTTTGGAGCCGCCTGGTATTTGTCGGGGCGATGGAAAGCGTGTGGATGGAATCACCTTGATTCCTTGGAGAGGGGGCAGGGCTTTATTATGGGATGCGACTTGCACGCATACTTTAGCGGACTCGTATATTAAACGAACATCTGAGAAAGCAGGTTCGGCTGCAAGTAATGCGGAAAAAATAAAACACAGAAAATACTTGGAGCTGGAAGACCGCTTTGTTTTTGTACCCTTCGCTGTTGAGACCTTTGGTCCCTTTGGTGATGAAGCTAGAGATTTACTTCAGAAAATTTCCTCTAAAATTGGCAAAAAATCAAAAAGTTTCATCACTCAAAGGATAAGCCTGGCGGTACAGAGGGGAAACGCGGCCTCCGTGTTGGGGACATTTAACGTTGAGCCGGGTTTGGACGATTTTTTTTATATTTAATTATATAGTTTAATTTATGTTTATTTAGTTTAGTTTAGGTTATTTAGGTTATATTAAGTTTACTTTAACATGTAAAATACTATTAAATACATCCTATGGTATTTCCTTATATTGGTTTTATAAGTTAAGTATTTTAAAAAACATAAATATGATTAAATTGTTTGGTTTTGCTTGTTTGATTTTGTTTGGTTTTGTTTGGTTTTGTTTGGTTTTGTTTTTAATAAAAAATTAAAATAGTTTTATGATTATAAAATAAGTATTTCATTCAAAAAATTATATACATATTTTACGGTTATTTTTTAAATTAAAATTTAAGCTCGATTATATTATTAAGCGGCAGAAGTATGCGCGATTATATTATTTCGAGGTAAAAGTATACGCGATTTTTATTGTCGCGATAAAAGTTTTTGCGGTAAATGTTTTTGTGATAATAATTTTTCGCAGTAATTAATTTTTCGCGGTGAAACCTTTCCCAGTTAAATTATTGCGCGGTAAATATTTTCGCAGTAAATGTTATCACGGTAAAAGTTTTAAAGTAAAAGTTTCGAGGTAAATTTTTTGGCCATATCTCCTAGATAATTTTTGGGATACCTTGTATTTTACGGATCCAAAGGGAATATCAAAAAACACATTTAAATCGATTTCACAGTAGATATAAAGTTAGAGAACATTCAGAGTGTGAATTTTAAAGTAACGATATGTACTTTATAACCTTTTTCCAGATGAATTATTACCAAAAGAAAGGTCACCGTCAAAAACGGGATACATAAATTATAACCCGACATCCGCTTACCTACTTAAATTTTTCAATCTTCCGTTTCCTTTTTTAATATAAATATAAATGGATATTTTGAAACCTGACTTTCCCTTTTTTTTGATTATAAAACATTATTACTTTGGTTGTTTTGTGCATATTTATAACTTAATTAACCCTTAGCTACAGACACGTCGTAGTTTTACTCCTGGATAGTATGCGATTTGTGTATGGTGACCAGAATTTGTCCCCGGAAAACCGGGGACAGACTAACTACAATTTTTACTCAAAAATGTGTAAACTAAAAAAAATACCTAAAAATGTCTTATTTAGTTAGGGTGAACAGATGAACTAAAAAAAAATACGTAAAATGTCCTATTTACTTAGGGTGAGCAGATGAAAATATTGATGTCCCCAGAAATTGGGGAAGTATATTCACTCTAGATTTGTGATTTCCCACTCCAACTAACTGCGGCTTTCCGCAACCACAGTACATTACATTACATTTTTGTTTAACCTCGTACTATTCTACTTAATTAAGCATCCCCTAAGTCCAGGACGTGTGTGGTGTAGTAGTAGAGGGAACCACCACTTTGGAACCAATTTATAGGGAGTGTCCGCTTCACTTACGCCTTCGCCAAATTTCAATTATTAATTAACTGAAAAAGGCAAATCGGCGCAGGTGAGAATCGAATTCACGCTATTTTGGGTAGTAAACTTGGGGTAGTTCGCTACACCAATCCTCCCATTTGGTAGTAAAGTACCTTTCGGATATTCACTTAAGCCCTAAATCCGAGCGGAGAAGTTGGTATGTTGCACAGTAATTTTTCACGTGTTTATTTAAAATTTGGCGGAGTAAAAAATACGTCATGGCTGTAAGTACGAAATAATGAAAACAATAGTTTACCCATAGACAAAAAAAAATATATTATTTTTTTATAACTTAATGTTTATTTTATTATTATTAGTATTTTATATTATAAATATTTTTTTTTCTTTCTTCTTACAAGTTATTTAAATAAACCCTTCCAACTTAGATATATTGAAAGAATTGGATGGCTGAGAGGCTAATATGCTGCGACCAAAGGGAGGTAGTATAATGGACCCAACTAAGTGGTCTAAGTGCTAAGTGCTAAGTGTAGATAGCTACCCTCCACCCTAATAACCATAACCATAACTCTACCAAGTCAAAATTAACAAAAAAAATAAAATTATAGTACAAATTATATAATATAAATATTGAATTTATAATTAAATAAATAAAGCTATAAAGAACACGTTTAACGATAAAGTGTTCTACTTTTAAATTGTTTAAACGGAGGCCATGTCTGTAGTAACCTTCCATAAATAAGGTGTCTGTAGCAGAGGGTTAACTATCGCTAAATTAATAATTTAATCAATGAGAAGAAGAAAAATAAAGAAGAAATAACTTTAACAAATGTCATGTTTTTTTCGTTTAATTTTTCTAATTACACAGACCTGCATTAAATTTGCTTTTTTGAGTTCAACTTGTTTTGTAGGTACGTCCTCTTTTACCCTAATAACTTTTTAAGGCGTTGTTCTGATTTTTAAGGTAAAAAATTGATGATTTTTGTTTTTTTTGTTTTCTTTTTAGAAAACCTGTATTAATTTTATATGTAAAACTTTTTACAAAGTATTAGGCACAAAGTCACAATTTTTTTATCTTTGGCTCAAAGCGTTCTCGAGTTATCGTTATCAAAATTTTTCGGGACATACTGACAGATAGACAGATAGATAGACGAACCGACAGACAGATTTTTTTGGACGTAAATCACCTTTTTTGGATATAAAAAACGTCGAGAAACGTGAGGAAAAAGCAATAAAACTTTTTCATTATTTTTTTACTGACGCAAGACTTTCCTTGAGCAAAGTAATAATAATAATAATAATAATAATAATAATAATAATAATAATAATAATAATAATAATAATAATAATAATAATAATAATAATAATAAGCCAGACCCTGTTATTGAAAACCATAATTTCAATTATCAATTACAACTGATGTACAGGTAGACCACAACAGACCGGATATCACAGTAATAGACCTGAAAAAGAAATCAACATATTTAATAGATGTAACTATCCCAAACAACGAAAACATAAGCAAAAAGTATAAGGAAAAGATCGAAAAATATACTCACCTGGCAAGAGAGATAAAATATATGTGGGACACCTCTGTTAAAATTGTTCCTATTGTAATATCGTCCACAGGTGTAATACCTAAAAATTTAAAAAACAGTTTAGAAACTATAAACGTACCTGTAAATATATACTTACCGATGCAAAAAGCCGTCATGCTACATATGTGTAGTATCGTAAGGTCGGTCCTTGGCGATCAAGAATCACTAGCTTAGTTCTTGAGATATCATCTCCTAACTAGCCAGAGTCAAACCGGATAACCGTGAAAAAAAAAAATAATAATAATAATAATAATAATAATAATAATAAAATCCAAAGGTATATGCTCCTGTCAAGAGCACTAACCATTTATATGGTCCAACATGGCTGTTAGATTCTGTGCCTATCTTTTAAAACCTAATATGTTTTTTTTTTATATTTGAATAATGCACAGTCCTCGAATTCTCGGGGGCCTTTTGAGCTCCGTGCGTTCGGCCAATGGCAAGCGCCGTTATTTTGACCAATCCGGGCATAGACGCTCACATAGACGCTAGAAAGACAGATTCTGCAAGACAACGCGATGAAGCGTAGAGTTTTACAAAACGCTCTGTATTTTTTATAATAAAACTATTAGAAATGTTGAAATAAAACTGTTCCAAGTGTTTGCATCGTTTTTCAATATACCGAAAACCTGTACACACACACATTTTGGTCAATCTTCGAGCGGATGATGAAACAAGTGAAGGAATTTTCTGGAACAGGAAAGGAAATAACCAAGTTACCTACAGTCCAAAGAAGAAAAAGATAAGGTCAGATCAATCCTGTTTTATTGCTTTTACCTTTGTAATGAATGTTCTCTATTTGCTTATTCGTATAGCAAAATCAATAATATTGAGTAGAAGAAAGTTTTGATGTATATTTTATTGCATTTTCGCGAGAATTTCGTCAAAAAAATAAGTTTTGATAACTACTTTAAAAAATAAATTGTACTTTACGGATTTTGCGATAGAGATGGTATTTTTTTGTGCTTTTATACGTGATTAGAATGCAATTAGCGGGTTGCCGTTCACGTATCGAATTTTAGGTCGTTTTTATACGGTTTTGTGCGTGATTTGAATGTAACTAGCGGGTTACCGTTCACGTAATAGGTTTTCAAGTTGAATTTTATACGTTTTTAGGCGTGATTTGAATGTAACTGGCGGGTTACCGTTCACGTAATAGGTTTTCAAGTTGAATTTTATACGTTTTTAGGCGTGATTTGAATGCAATTAGCGGGTTGCCGTTCACGTATCGAATTTTAGGTCGTTTTTATACGGTTTTGTGCGTGATTTGAATGTAACTAGCGGGTTACCGTTCACGTAATAGGTTTTGAAGTTGAATTTTTATACGTTTTTAGGCGTGATTTGAATGTAACTAGGGAGTTACCGTTCACGTATTAGTTATCAGGTTGATTCTTAAAGTTTTTGGGCGTGACTTGAATGCAACTGGCGGGTTGCCTTTCACGTATTTAAAGTTTTTAGTTGTGAATTGAATTTAATTTAAGGTTTTAAGAGTTTAATACTTTTTTGCGATATTTAAAGTTAAATATTGGCATTTTTATTGATAGTAAGCTACATATGCGTTTTATTGTTTTTGAAAATAAAGGATTAAGGTTATTAAGATGGCTCAGGCGGATACCTTAAACGGGTTGTTGGCTCGTCGTGAGGCCTTAAAAAACTTATTTAGTAGGTTTGTGAAATATATCGATAGTTTTGATAAAGAAAGTTCAGATTTAGTGGAACTAGAAGAACGTCTAGATGCGATTTTTGGAACGCGTACGGAATTTGATAACATTCAAATGGATATCGAAATTTTAGATAAAGAAAATGCACGTGCACACGAAAATGAACGTGAAGGTTTTGAAGGTCTTTATTTTAAGTATATATCAAAGGCTAGGAGGTTAGGCTCTAAAGATGAAATAAAAAGCGAAGTAAGTGCTGTAAATAATGAAAATAATTTTAACATTAAGTTGCCGAATATTAATTTACCGGAGTTTAATGGTAGCTATGATCAGTGGTCGCAGTTTAAAGATACTTTTGAAAATTTAATTGATAGGAATGCGTCACTCAGTAAGGTTCAAAAATTTTACTATTTACAAGCAGCACTGAAAAACACAGCTGCTCAGGTTATTCAATCTTTGCCCATTACAAGTAATAATTATGATACCGCGTGGCAATTGTTGAATGAACGTTTCGAAAACAAAAAGGCGATAACTCATGCGCATGTTAAGGCCATATTTGATTTGCCATCGATTGGTAAAGAATCACATATGAATTTAAGAAATTTTTTGGACAATTTCAATAAAGATTTTAGGGCGCTTGAGAATTTAGGGGAGAATGTGTCTCAGTGGGACACCATTTTAATTTTTATTCTGAATTCGAAGTTAGATAATTACACTAAAAAAGAATGGGAAAATTTTTCAAAAGATATAGGGTATCCCACAATAAATGATTTTCAAAAATATTTAGGCCAACGTTGTGCGTTGTTAGAAACTATTGATAGTAAATATCAGGGTTCAGGTGGTCCTCAACATTTTACAAATTCTAAAAATAAAGTGTTATTATCGAATGATAAACAATATTGTTGCTATTTTTGCAAAGGGGCTCATTCTATTTATGATTGTAAAAAGTTTAGTTACTTATCAGTAGAAAATAAATACAAGGAAGTTAAAAACTTAAAGTTATGTACCAATTGTTTAAGGCCTAATCATATTGCAAAGAATTGTAACTCACGAGGTTGTAGAATATGTTATAAAAGGCATAATGTTATATTACATAGTAATGATAAAGGTGAATTTAAGTCTCAAGTGGCTAACGATGTGTCAAATGTAAAAAATAATGAAGTTACAAATAATGTTTCTACACAGCCTATTAAAACTGAAGAAATTTCATCTAAACAGGTTTTGACTTGCAACCAAAGACAAAATTCTTTTGTATTTTTGTCTACAGCGATAATTTATATTTTTGATTCCAATAATAAACCTATTCAATGTAGGGCTTTATTAGATAATGGTTCTACAAGTAATTTTATTACTGAAAAAATATTTAAAAAATTAAATTTGCCTTTTAGTGATATTAATTTGCCAATAAGCGGTATAAGTCAAAATATTACGTATATTAATAAGCGTATTCAAGCGAATATAAGCTCTACCGATAATAATTTTAATACTAAGCTATCATTTTTGATTATAAATAATATTACGGATTCAACCCCACAATTTTCTTTTTCAAAATCTGAATTTAAGATTCCTGATACAATTAAGTTAGCTGATCCCAATTTTTGTATTTCTTCCGAAATTGATGTATTATTGGGAGCTGGTATATTTTTTGAGTTATTATGCATAGGTAAAATAAGGTTAGGCACCGAACTTCCGTCTTTAATAAAAACTAGGCTTGGATGGATAGTTTCTGGTGAGATTCATGATGTTATTAATAATCAAAACGAAAAATGTTTTTTTGTAAAAAATGATTTACAAGCTCAAGTTGAAAAATTCTGGGAAATAGAAGAAATATATAGTAGGGTACATTCAAAGGAAGAATCCGATTGCGAGAAACACTTTGTAGAAAATGTAGAACGTGATAAAAATAATCATTTTGTTGTACGTTTGCCATTAAAAGAAAATTATAAGGATTTAGGAGAATCAAAAACTAGCGCTATTAAACAATTTTACTCGATTGAAAATAAATTATCCAAAAATGAAAATTTGCGAAAGGAGTATACCGGGTTTATGAATGAATATATAATGTTAGGTCATATGTGCGAAATACCTACCGATGAAATTGATACTGATTTATTAAACTTTTACTTACCGCATCATTGTGTAGTAAAGGATAGCATAACTACAAAAGTCAGGGTAGTGTATAATGCGTCCAATAAAAGTAATTCAGGCTTGTCTTTAAACGATTGCTTAATGGCTGGTCCATGTATTCAAGAAGATTTATTTTCAATCATAGTTAGATTTAGAAAACACGGGAGACATAGAAAAGATGTATAGAATGATTAATATAAATAAAAATGATTATAATTTACAAAGGATTGTATGGCGTTCTGAACCAAACACTGAATTAAAACACTTTTGGCTTACGACTTTGACTTACGGTACAAAACCTGCGTCATTTATTGCTACTCGGTGTTTAACGGTTTTAGCAGATGAAAATGAGTTGGAATTTCCCGAAGAAGCTGAAATTTTACGATCAGATTTTTACATGGACGATCTTATTTCAGGGGGAAGTAATGTTACGAATTTATCTAAAATTATTAAAAATATAAGTTCAATTTGTAAACAATCAGGCTTTACATTACGTAAATGGTTATCGAATGATAAGAGTTTATTAAGCTCATTATCTGGTTCAGAAAGCGATCCACAATATATGGTTTTGGATCCAGATAGTGCAAATTCGAAAACATTGGGAATTAGATGGGATCCTAGTGGGGATAATTTACAGTATAAAACAACGTCTATAGCTTTGAATAATAGTGTAACGAAAAGAGTAGTATTGTCGATAATATCGCAAATGTTTGACCCCTTGGGTGTATTAGGACCAATTATTATTAAAACCAAAATAATATTACAAAAATTGTGGCAGTTAAAATTGGGATGGGACGAACCGCTTCCATCAGATTTAGCTTCAGCTTGGCTTTCATTATATTCTCAATTAGGTAATATTGAAATGATAAACATTCCCAGACAAGTTACAGTAAAAAAAGCAATTTATATTGAGTTACATGCATTTTGTGACTCATCAGAACAGGCTTACGGTGCGAGTGTTTATGTAAAGTCTCGAAATAATATTGGTGAAATAAAGGTAAATATTTTATGTGCAAAATCTCGTGTAGCCCCGTTAAAGGCTATAAGTTTACCCCGTTTAGAACTTTGCGGTGCGGTTCTTTTAGCAAGACTTGTTTCAAAGGTACTATCAGCTTTAAAAATTTCATTTGATAAGGTTTATTATTGGACCGATTCCAGTATTGTTCTCAGCTGGTTAGCTGCTGATCCAGCTAAATGGAAAACTTTCGTTTGCAACCGAGTTGCAGAAATTCAATCATTAACTTCGAAAATTGGAAGTTGGTATCACTGTCCTTCAGCTCAGAATCCAGCGGATATAATATCACGTGGTATTAACCCGGCCGAGTTAAGATTATGTAAATTATGGTGGGAAGGTCCACAATTTTTACAATATGATTCTGATAAATGGCCAAAAGTTTTAAGTAATAATTTTGTATGTGATGAATTGCCAGAAACAAAAGTAAAAAATAAATGCTTATTGGTTAAGTCAGAAAATAACTTTTTAATTAATCGATATTCCAATATTCAAAAATTACAAAGGGTTACGGCGTATATTTTAAGATTTATAAATAATTGCAAGGTAAATAAAGAACTTCGTCTAGTTAGCAAAGGGTTAAATGATTCTGAATTAACTAATAGATTAAATACTTTAATAAGAATGGTTCAGCGGCATGAATTTCATGATGAATTTATCTGTTTGTCAAAATTAAAATCTGTTAATGCTAATAGTAAGTTAGCTTCATTCAATGCTTTTTTAGATAAAAATTATATAATACGCGTTGGAGGAAGGTTGAATAATAGTCCTGTATTAAATTATGATCAGAAACATCCTATTGTATTGCCTGCTCATAATAATTTTACTAAGTTAATTATTTTAAGTGAACATATTAGAAATTTACACTCTGTTATTACTGCTACTTTGTCTTACGTTAGGCAAAAATATTGGCCTTTACAGGGAAAAAATACGGTTAAGGGAGTAACTAAACATTGCATTACTTGTTTTAAAGCAAAACCTATCATAAGAAATCAAATAATGGGTGATTTACCCAAATCCAGAGTAACCCCAGCCCGCGCTTTTTATTATTGTGGAGTGGACTATGCAGGTCCTTATCTAATCAAGGATAGTACGTTTCACAATCGTAGGTTTATTAAGGCTTACCTTTGTATTTTTGTGTGCATGAGTACAAAGGCGCTGCATTTAGAGTTAGTGATCGGTTTGACTACTGATGCTTTTATTAATGCTTTCCAAAGATTCGTATCTCGGCGTGGCATTTGTGCTGAAATAAATTCCGATAACGGAAGTAATTTTATTGGGGCTCACAACGAGTTAAATGAAATTTACAACATTTTAAATAATAAAACGTTACATGAATTTTGCTCAATTAATCATATTAAATGGAATTTCATTCCGGCAAAATCTCCTCATATAGGGGGCTTATGGGAGTCTTCAGTGAAGTCCGTAAAGTACCATTTATCTCGTATTTTATGTGACGTAAAATTAAGTTACGAAGAATTTTATACATTATTAACAAGAATAGAGGGCATTCTTAACTCTCGTCCTCTCCTACCTTTATCCTCTGACCCAGAAGAATTTGAAGTTTTGACGCCAGGGCACTTTTTAATTGGCAGCCCTATAAATGCTTTACCAGAAGTTCCAGTAGAACACATCCCTTTAAATAAATTAAAGAAACGTTACGAATTTTTAAATAAGCTAACTCAGCAATTTTGGAAACAGTGGAAGCGTGATTACCTTCACACATTACAACAACGTTCCAAGTGGAAGTTTAAAACGAATTTTAAATCTCTTATTGATTCTATGGTTCTACTTGTTGATGAAAATTCACCTCCATGTAGATGGCAGCTTGGCCGTATATCTGAAGTCCACCCTGGAGCGGATAAAGTTGTACGAGTTGTGACTGTTAAAACTGTAAATGGTTTCATAAAACGTGCGGTTAATAAAATTTGCATTTTACCGATTGAGACTGAACTTAACAAACTATAAACTGTGAATTCTTAAATCGGTGTTTTCTATAAATAAAAATTAAGACATTAATCAGGACAATAAGTGATATATTGATATGTTTTTATTTTACTAATGTTTTTTAACTAACGTATGATAATTTTATATATGTTAATTTAGTTTAAGTTGATTTGTTTCGAAAGTAGCTAAGTACTTTCAAGGGGGGCGCTTATGTTAGATTCTGTGCCTATCTTTTAAAACCTAATATGTTTTTTTTTTATATTTGAATAATGCACAGTCCTCGAATTCTCGGGGGCCTTTTGAGCTCCGTGCGTTCGGCCAATGGCAAGCGCCGTTATTTTGACCAATCCGGGCATAGACGCTCACATAGACGCTAGAAAGACAGATTCTGCAAGACAACGCGATGAAGCGTAGAGTTTTACAAAACGCTCTGTATTTTTTATAATAAAACTATTAGAAATGTTGAAATAAAACTGTTCCAAGTGTTTGCATCGTTTTTCAATATACCGAAAACCTGTACACACACACATTATGTATAAGTATTGTAGACGAATTTTTCATTTTTATTTTTTATTTTTCTGTATTATAGATTCAAAAATCACATTAAGAGGAAGTTACATTCTGTGTTACTTTTTAAAGGGCTATTACTTCTTTAATATTAAATTTAGTTTTTCGGTAAAGAATACTTTTTCGTTCAGTTTCTATTGTAGAATGGACCTGCAGAATTAAAATTTTATTGGTGCTTGTTTTGTATACAAATTTTCAAATATCACAGAATTTTGATATAATAACTTTGTTACGTTAGTTAAAAAAAATGCAAAATTTTACAAAATTCACATTTTTTAAATTCAAATAAAACTGAAGTAAAAATCACTTAAAAATATAATAAGCTTATTATAGCAATTTTTATGGAATTCTATTAAAATATAAAACTCCAATGTTTTTTATTTGAAACTTTATTAAAAGATCAATCGAACCAATGTATTAATCCCAAATATTGTTTTTATTTGAGCGTTTTTTTTATTCTTTGGCAAAAACGTATTAACTTTATGATAAAGCTCTGATATACTCTTTCTTTTCCTTTTTTATTTTCTTTTTCTGAAGTAATTCAGTCCAATCATAGGTTGTAAATTACAAAAAATGTACACGGGGTGATATTTTAAAGGGTAGTATTGGGTGGTACGGAACAATTCTGTTAGTTTTTTACCGGGTGATTTGCGTAAAGTGTATCCGCCATCTTCGATTTTAGGGATAAGTGCGGTTCTTACGATAAACATGGATATTACCAATTTTGTTAAGGAGGAAGTTTTAGACAAAAATTAAAAATGCAGTGATATAAGTCATATATGGCTTATATCACTGCATTTTTAATTTTTAATAAATATATAATATAGAACTTAAAAATAATTAAAACATATATTTATAAAACCACTTATAAGAATGGAAGACCAAAAAAGACACATTAGGAAGTAAAATTTAAAAAAACAGGTGTCCGATACAAGAAGCAAAAAGTCAGAAACAAGAAAGAGTGGAGAAAGTTTGTTTATAAATTAGAACAGTAAAATATTAACAGTTATACCACACACCATTTGATGGTAACAGTCAAAGAATACTACGGCCTCTTAAACATTAACACTTTTTAAGGGACCGTAGCTCCCTTAAAAGCGATTTGTAGATATTTGTTTATACCCAAAACTCTTTTTTTTTTCAGAAGAAACAGTTTTTTAATGAAATTATTATATTAAGTTATCCTTTACTTAAGAAATCGTTTAAAAAGGTCTAAAGGTAATCAAGTTATCAATCACTAAAATCGACTAATTAAAGTTTTTGGGGTAAGAGTGCACTTCGGTGATGATAAACAAAAAAGAATTGCAAGTAAGGCAAGCTCCCCTCAGCTCCATTAGAATAACAATAAAGAAAATGTAAAAACGCCTTTATAGCAAAAATAATAAAAGGATATAACATATCTATAATAGATTTTGTTCTTTTGTCTATTGTTAATCAATTTTGTGTTGTCAAGATAAATCATTGTTGGAACATCTTAACTTGCAGTTTTATTTGATATGTCTATCAAATATATACTTTTAATGATGTCTATAGAAAAGAAGTTTCTTATGGGTCATTCCGCAAGCTAATTCTGAATAGACATTAAAATTAAGTGACTTACCAATGCAGAGTTAATCCTGTTAGTAGGAGATTACACATTGTAAAACCATCAACAGTAAAATCTGAGGTGGTAGATTTCGGAGGTTAATGGACTTTATTCTTCAAAAATGACCATAGTTCTTCATTTTAAAATCTTATCAGCTTATTCTATAAAAATTTTACTCAATTATTTTAAATCAATGAAGAAACGAGAAAAACAGGAAAACTTACTTAACCCGTTTTGATTTTTTATTTCAAATAATTGATTTTTTTTTTTGCTTTTTTATACTAGATATATCTACACAATATGTGTAGAATACGCTCCTAAAATATTATGATGAAATTTGTCTTTTTTAAAAAGATACATATATACTTTAAAAAATATACATAAAAAAATAATAAAATTATAAAATTTTAAGGGGAGATTCTACATCATAAAATATGACAAAAAAAAAGTTCCTATAAACATGTCTAAAAATAAGTCGTAAGGGAGATACGCCCCTTTAAATGGGGCTAAAAAAATCGGTTTTTATTTAATAACTCAGGAACCCTTTGAGATACAGCAAGGAGGTTTTGCAGATGAACTAATCTTATTAACACCCATCTTCGTATGTTTTTTTCTAACCAGGGGCCTGCGAAACGCAGGGGCCTTATCAGTTTTTTGCCCCAAACTTTTTTATGTGTATCTTTTTTTATTTTTTGTAAAAATATAGATTCCTTGAGTAAAAATACGTAAAAAATGTCAGATAGTGTAACACTGTAGGAGCAACCGTTTTCAAAAAAAAATGGAATTAAGGGGAAGTTACATTCTGTGTTACTTTTTAAAGGGCTATTACTCCTTTAATATTAAATTTAGTTTTTCGGTAAAGAATACTTTTTCGTTCAGTTTCTATTGTAGAATGGACCTGCAGAATTGAAATTTTATTGGTGCTTGTTTTGTATACAAATTTTCAAATATCACAGAATTTTGATATAATAAGTTTGTTACGTTAGTTAAAAAAAATGCAAAATTTTACAAAATTCACATTTTTTAAATTCAAATAAAACTGAAGTAAGATTTTAAATTAAAAAGGCATTACGTAATTAAAATTAAAGTCTCAATTTTCTTTTATATTAAAAAGTTGTTGTATTTAATGGAATTTGAAATGTTTCCTGTGAGAGCAGTAAAGGCAAAACAACCCATATGTATCATAAAGATACTTTTAATAAGCTCTATAGAAAAGAAGTTTCTTATACAGACAGTGTAGCAGTATAATGTACGTTTTTATGGTTACAAGTAATTAATTATATGCTTTTCGTTATCGCTTATAATTTGGGTATTTTTTAACAGAGATTTATTAAGTTTTTGTATTTTCCTAACTTTTGGAGTTCTACAGTTATAATGCAATGCTCAAAATCTATTGTTTACGTATTTCAGGATCCTTAGCTCATAATTAAAGGCCTATCCAGAAGCTTGCATAAGAATAAAATAAGAATAAATTTATATAAATTTATCCAAAAAACACAGGGAAAATGGCATGCGTGCAGTTCTTCACTATAATTGATCTAGCAGGCGGGGTTATCGTTAGTCTGTGGAAATACTACAGAACTAAAGAATTGAATATATATATATATATATATATATATATATATATATATATATATATATATATATATATCCGATAAACGGACGCTCAGTGGCCAAACCTAAAAAACATCAGAAAACGTTATAATAGCTTGCTAGGAACCTACTGGTAAAGAAATTAGATGGAGGTCAACTTGCCTGATTTTGGTTAGCTGTTTATAATTTAGTTCAGCGCTCTGACCACTTGAGGCGCTGTCTTCAGTTTGGTGTTTATGCGTGTATTTGTTTTGACTACTCCGGTAGGTTTACTCAGCGTCCGTTTGGTGTTTATTTAAATTATCATTCTACAGATTTACTCAGCGTCCGTTCGGTGTTTATTTAAATTACCATTCCACAGGTTTACTTAGCGTCCGTTTGGTGTTTATTTAAAATATCATGCCACAGGTTTACTCAGCGTCCAACTTAAATCGGGTACGTTTAAATAGAGAAGAAAATATGGTAACCGTTTTTTGCGCGAACTTATTGAATTGGCTGACAACTCCCGCCAAATCCTCATCTTTTCGGTAAGGTTCTTCGCACGTGGTCTTTATCAAGTGTTAAAAGTTCAAAATGTACCATTTTCGAGAAAGGACATATACAATTATGAAATCTGCAAAAACATCAGGTATGTATAATTCATAAGTCATAAATATTTTAGCTTAGAAAGTTGTAAACTAATTTTAAAGGCTAAATAATAATTGTCATCAATGAATTGAAGTTCGTTTTAAAATCAGATCAACCCTGGTGCAACCGTTAGTAATATTAGTATATTTTTAATTTTT
>OY294044.1:55672338-55774897 GCA_958510825.1 Brachypterus glaber | reverse complement strand
AATTTCCAAAATCCATTTTTTAAAAATATTGAAAATTCCATCAATTTTGAATAAAAATATTCGATTTTTTTTACATGGTTAAATAGATAATTTTAAGCTTTTAAAAATAACTGATCACAAGACCTAGGATTCTCGTGAAGTTAAGATTTGCCGATCGACAACAATTTTTTCTTTCCCAGAAATAACTGACTAAAAAAGAGTTACTACTTTAAAAAAATTGTCGACTTGTTTAGGATGACTAAAAAAATGTAACTACTGTTGAAAATTTGCCGACTAGGTGAGTACCAAAATAATCTAGAGTCCTTACCCTTAAAAAATTGCCGCCGACGTAAAATTTACGAGATTTAACTCGAAATTTTACAATTTTTTAGGAATATTACAAGTACATGTACGTAATATTCTTAAAAATTTATAAAATCACAAGTTAAATCTGGTAAATTTTACTTGAACCTGCTTGGCAACATATTACCTATGATTTAGCATGTAAATTTACACTTTTTTTTTAGAGTGTATTACCAAAATATTACGCTGCGTAATCAGAGGATCATTACTAATAATTATAATTCTTTACTTAAACTTATATTGTAAAACACAAGGTACTTACATTTTGGTTATGGCATTATAGATTTAAAAATGCTGATTCATGAAAATGAATTAAAACCGTGGAAATATTCCTTAAACTGAGATATTGTTAAATTGTATTTTATATTTTATCTAATGTGTTTTTATTCGATTGTATCTAAAAGCGGCACTTTTTATAAAATAAACCTGTACGAAAAGTTAAATTTTTCGGCCTAGGCCGCAAAAGTAAAATAATCGACTTTGATTGGTTGATTGATATTGAAACTGTTGAATTCTGACCTTAAATTTGCTGTCGAAAATACAACTGTATTTATTAATATATTAACACACGCGGACAAAAACTGTTTTTAGGGCTATTACGGTTGCCAACCTCGCTCTTCGAGCTCGGATGACTACCTAATCGCCCTAAAACCATAATTTTTCGTCCTTGTATCATAAACTACTATTATGAGTGACATGTTTAAAAAGGTTCATATAAAATAAAGTTAAAAAGTGATATTTTGTGTCTTTTGCTATCCCATTTTAAAAATTTTCAAAATTTCGGAAAGCCGTGCAAAAATTTTCAAAAATTTTTTATGTGTATTTTTGCGTTTTATGACGTTTTATGTCGATATAAATCAATTTCGAGCAAAAAAAAAATTACGGGTCGGTCGGTCGGTCGATCGATCTGTCCGGGAAATTTTGTGGGCACGATAATTTAAGAACGCTTTAAGCTAGAGACTTGAAATTCGCATACAGGTATGTTACCAAAAGTTCTCGCTCGGGATTGTTTTTGGTCAACATTGGGGTGCGGGCGGAGGGGGGGGGGGGCAAATAGGGAAAAATAATTTTTTAGAAAAATTTGAAATTGTTATATATGGGTTTTCAAGGTTGCTGAAATTGAATCTGATAAAAAAAAACTTTCTAATTCCACCCCAGGGGGTGAGGGGGTAAATATTTTTCAATATTATTAACATTTTCTTCAAAATTGGTATATAGGGGTTTTTGGGGTCGACGAATATGAATCTGATAATACTTTTTTTCTAATTTCACCCCCTGAGGGGTGGAGGGTAGTTTTCGTGAAAACTGGTGTATTGGGGTTTTTGAGGTTGCTGAAAGTGAATCTGATAATAAAATTTTTCTAAATCCACCCCCTGCGGAGTGGGGGCAGTTTTCGTCAAAATTGTTATATTGGGGTTTTTGAGGTTGTTGAAAGTGAATCTGATTATAAAAAAATTCTAACTTTACCCCTAAAGGGGCAGAGGGTAGTTTTCGTGAAAATTGGTATATTCAGGTTTTTATGGTTGCTGAAAGAGAATCTGATAATAAAAAATCCATTTTACGAGCGGAGGTGAAAAATGGGAAAGCTCTTTTACTGGGCAGTGTATTTAAATTACAACTGTAAAAAAAAAGTAAATTGGTTTCTATAGACCGATTCGTAAGATATCATGAAGTTCATGAAGTCGAGTCCGTTCATATTATGAACTTCATAAGTTATGACGACATCGGAAGGACGGACGGACGGACGGACTTTTTTACTGACACACACTTCTATTCAAGAATGTTTGTCTGGGACGTGTTTTGACGATTTTGGAAACTTCAAAACCACGGTATTTTGCCTTTTTTAGCGCTTGCGTGGAGTTTATGATGAAAAAATTCTTATATCGCATACAATCCATTGTTTTATTCCTGATTTTTCTTTTTAATTATAAAGCCAAAGCTTAATTTGTCTTTTGAAATCATTTACAGAGTTACATGTCACACTTTTGAATAACATTTTTATAACGAGATCATTGACAGAGTGTTTATCAAAAGATAAGCGCCATTCAATGAACTGCTGGGCAAAGATAAAAAGCCTTAATAATAGTAATTATATACCATGGTAGAAAAATAGTATATTTTTTTACTAAGAGGAACAGTAAAGCTTTTTTTTACTAGTCTGTAGAATTTACGGACGACGGGAAGCGGAGTCCGGAAACTACAGACTAGTAAAAAAAGCACTTTTCCTCTGAGTAAAATATACTATTTTTTCTTCGAGCATCCTATATATTTTTTTAAATATTAATTTTTGAATTTAATTTATTTAGTAATAAAGTATGTTTTTTTTTATTAAAATATGCCAACAAAACCCTTTCGAAATAAACTTAGACCTTCCTTAGCTCATTTTAATTTTGTTTCGTAGGCTAACTCGTACACTTTTCGCGATTTCGATGGTAACTTGTCTAATGTAGCATTTGCAATTTGGGAGAGATTTGTAGGTGTATAAACCATATATTCTTCTTCAATCATTTTTAATCAATTTCACCCAAGGTTTTTGCACAGAATCTCGAGTCAACCCCCTGTTTACATAATAAACAAACAATTTTGAAGTATGGCTGTCATCAAAGTCAAAGAGTGCTGCCGCCAGTGGTGGTTTTGCCGACTAACTTTTTTTACAGCGTACAACAATGAACTCATTTTTTTACTGTAAAAAAATGGATCACTTCTAACTAGTGTGTTCAGTTATAAAATATGAACATTTTAGTACGCATGAAGAAAAACATTTTTTTATATAAGAATACGAGGCTATAATAGTCTTCACTAACGTGGTTTATCTTTACTTATTATGGTGCCCAGTCAAAATTAAACAATGGATTTTTTTAGGGTCCCATCCCCTATAAATGTTCATTTAGGTCAAAAAGCAACCCTCAATTTTTTTCAGTTTTTTAAAAAAATATTTAGAGGTCGCGCCCGGCGGTTTTTTGAGAGGGAAAACATGTTAAGCCTTTTTATTAATATTTAAATATAAAAACTTTGAAATCTGGTGATATTAGGACGGAAAATTACTTATATATTCAAAAAAAAAACCTTTGACATGGAAAAATGGCTTTATCAGGGCAAAAACATAGCGAAAATTGACATATGAAGCTTATTTATGCTACAAAAAAGGTTACTTATAAATTTTTCTCATGGGCCATTTTTTTCTTTCAGAAATTTATTGATAAGTACTAATTAACGCCCAATATTTATTTCTTTAAGAGAATAGCATGTCCGAATTTTGAATAATATACTAAATACATTTTGAAAACATTTTTTATTTATTTGCTACAAGATTGATATTTTATTCATTTTTTTAACTTGTATTGAGATATTTAATTATTTTTTGGACACTCTGTTCTTTTCAAAAAAATAAATATAGACCATGAATTCGGACATATTAAAGAATACCCTAGAAAAAAAAGGCTCTTTGAAAAAAATTCTAAGTGCATTTCTTTAGGCTTTATTCACCTCATGTATCAAATTTTTATCATTTTTCCGCATAAAAAAAATCCCTTTTATGTTTGTAGAGGGGCATACAAATTGAGAATATTCCTTTATTACCCAGAAACACTTTTTTAATCCATAAAAGTTCAATATCAAAGTTTTTATATCCTTAAAAAAACAAAAACCCTTCACATGATTTTCTATTTAAAAAAGCGCCGGCGGGACCTCTAAATATTTTTTAAAAAATCTAAAAAAAAAATCAGAGTTGAATAAAGGAATAATTTTGAGGGGTGCGACCTAAATAATTCAGTAGGTGCTGGGCACCCTAATACTTATATTATTTTTCACATAGTATGCTAGCAGATTTCATCTTATTTAAAAAAATATAATTAATAAATTAAAATATTTGTTTGATCTATGGAAACCAATTTACTTTTTTTACAGTTTTAATTTAAAAAGACAAAATATCACTTTTTAACTTTATTTTATATAACCCTCTCTAAACTAGTCACTCATAATAGTAGTTTATGATACAAGGACGAAAAATGGTGGTTTTAGGGCGATTAAGGAGCCATCCGAGCTCGGAGAGCGTGGTTGCCAACTGTAACCGCCCTAAAAACAGTTTTTGTCCATGTGTGTCTGTCATACACTATGTTTTATTCAATTGTAATATATTAATAAATACAGTTGTATTTTCGACAGCAAATTTAAGGTTAGAAAACAGTTTCAATATCAATCAACCAATCAAAGTCGACTATTTTACTTTTGCGGCTTAGTCCGAGAAATTTAAGTTTTCGTACAGGTTTATTTTATAAAAAGTGCCGCTTTTAGATACAATCGAATAAAAACGCATTAGATAAAATATAAAACACAATTTAACAATATCTCAGAAATATTTCCACGGTTTTAATTCATTTTCATGAATCAGCATTTTAACGCTATAATGCCATAACCATAATGTGAGTACCTTGCGTTTTACAATATAAGTTTTACTAATGAATTATAATTATTAGTAATGATACTCTTATAGGACAATCTTCCTTAACCTAAATAATTTTTTTTGTAAATCCACCCTTGGGGCCCACTTGGGGGGAATAGATTTGAATAGAAATTAGAAATTATAAATCTTTATTTGCCACCGTAAGATAGATATACATTGTCATAATAAATAAAATAGACAAATAAATAAATAAGTTGACATTAATCTATAGTTATATCTTCTAAGTACTCTTTGACTGTGTAATAACTTTTATTTGCAAGAAATATTTTCGTGAAAAAATAAAAATGAAAAAGCCTTTTTATTTAAGATAACAATTTGTCTGTTCTAAAAATAAAATTTGACCTTAAATACCTTTTTTATTCGTTCGGAAGAATACATCTCAGGAAAGTTAAGGCTTTTTGAGTTAATCGGGTAGTATTGTTGTGACATAAAACCATTTGCTGAAGTGTTTGATACACATCTGACCCTCTGATAGATAAATGTATTCTTTTGGCAGGGCATGTTTTTTGAAGGAACAATAGCGTGAGAGCGTTTGCTTTTATCTTCAAACAGTGTGCAAATTGGAACATGTTTTCACAATCACCAGATTTACAAACTAAAGTTTCTTATCAGGATTTTTGTTTGTGTAAGAAATATGCGTTAGGATCAAATCAGATTCTTATATGTTTGCCACCGCTCAGGAAAACAAATGGAAAGGTCAGGGAATTTAAAAGGGAATGAGATAGTAAGGAATAATTATTATTTTCTAGTGTATTTTTACTTAAAAGTGGATAAAATCACTTAATACACAAGTTAAGAATTAAATTTTATCCAAAATCATTTAATTTTTATTAAAAATCTATAATTTAGCAAAAAATATTATAAAAAATCAAGTTTTCTTAATACTCAAAAGAGTGATCAAAACATTTTTTAGTCACTTATGGAAAAATAGTTATTTCTGGTACTAGTGGGTAAAGTAAGATATTGCCCATGTAAAAATTAACCTGCGAGGCGTCAGCCAAGCAGGTTAATTTTCGAGAGGGCAATATCGGTTTACCCATGAGTGCCATACAAGGTTTTATCCAATAAATAGCTTAGGAATTCATATTTTTATTAAAAATTTTAATGACATTGACAAGAAAATAATTTGACAAGTGACAGTTGAGTGGGTAAAATAAATAATAATTCACTCAATAAAGTAAAACCCACGCGGGGGTTATTATTGAGTTTATCTATTTAAAATAAAGCTGGTAATTGTCTTATTATCTGTATGTATTGGATAAAAAATATTATTTAAAATAGTGCTCTTCTACGCAAAAGAGTGAGTAATAAGAACTGTCGCTGACGACTGCGACCGGGTTATCGCGACCAGGTCGTCACGACCCTACCTGCGACCGGTTACCAAACGAAGTTACTTTGAAAATGGCCATCCGTCGACTTGCCAACGAATAATTCGATCCAGGAAAATTCAAATTCTATGAATGACGTTTTTGAAAATAATTCACCCAAAAACAAAACAAAAATATGTGAAACGAAATATTTATATTTAAAAATTTGACTTCAGCTTCTTGCCGGGGTAAAAAGACAACTATAAATAGGATCCAAAGAATAATATTCTGCACGGTTCCTAATAAAATCTAATTCCCACCCTGAACTTTAAAGTTCTGGATTTAGAAGCTTTGGTAAAAATTCGTTTTTTCATCTGGATCAACACAAAATTTTAAACAAAAAACACAAAGTAGAATACATAGTAGGTAGATACATGTAAAAATAAATAATTAAAAAGAATCATGAGCTTTACTCGAAAATACACTTACCTACAAGAATCTAAGGTAAGTGGAAAAAGCTTCTAGATTGATTATTGATTTTTACGTTAAACAGGCTTTATTTTTATAGCAAAATCTCCCATTCAAAAATACCCAAGTAGCATGAAATAAGCTTTAAGCTGATAGGGCTTGTAAAAATACATCATTTTGCATGCCTAATATTCGCCAAAATGTTGCCTTTTAGTTGCTACCAAGTTAACCGTTTTACCCGACTTTTGCAACGCGGAAGGAAGGTTATATTTTTAACGTGTTTTTATGTATGTACTAAAATAGGGTGACCCACCAAAATTAGAAATTGAAAAATTTGGAGATCTCACATTTTTTAATTTTTTAATTAAATTTTTTCATTGGTGTAAGAGTATCTCCCTAGAATTTAATGGTGAGTGCTACACCTAGGTTAGCTAAAGAGAGAAGTTCTACAGAGAGAGAAAGAGAGAGAGAGAGACAGAGAGACAGAGAGAGAGAGAGAGAGAGAGAGAGAGAGAGAGAGAGAGAGAGAGAGAGAGAGAGAGAGAGAGAGAGAGAGAGAGAGAGAGAGAGAGAGAGAGAGAGAGAGAGAGAGAGAGAGAGAGAGAGAGAGAGAGAGAGAGAGAGAGAGAGAGAGAGAGAGAGACAAAAGTATAATTATAAGTTCCCTAGGGAATGACCAACTGTTAAGTTTGACAGCCACTGATAATTATATTATAGCCCGTCGTTGTGTGTGAATATTTTGCACTTGTTTTTTTCAAATAACTTAATTTTTTTTATTTGTTATTTTTTTTATTAAATTATCTTTTTGGGATAAACAAAAAATTTAAAAAAATTCAAAAAAAAGAATTAAAAAAAAATCCTGAAAAAAATAAGTTAATCGGAAATTTCTTTCAGCTTTTTTCGATTTTTTTTTAAAGTTCGACCCCCCATAACTTTTTTTGTTTTTGAAGGGATTACTTTCAATAGAGATCTTTCCCTTGTAGAACTTGATTTTTCCTGAAAATTTCAAGTCGATGGGATTATTCGTTCTTGAGTTATTGTGTCCACAAAAATCGTGACATCAGACAGACAGACGGACATACAGACAGACAAACAAACATTTGAAAAAATTAAGTTGCTTATTTTTTTGTGAAACAAATTTATAGCCAAGAATTTTTTGTCTAAGACCATTTTTTATTTTTTTTTTGAAAATTCGTATAATATTATTCTAGAGCAGGTGCTGTGAACAATATAACAATCTAGTAATCTAGCAGTAAAATATTTATTTATAATGCAAGGGCTAAAAGTTAAATTTTTTGATTTAGTAGGTTTTTAGAAGCCGAGGGCATCCGGCCCGAGGGTAAAATAACCTAAGAAGTCAAAATTTAACTTTTCGCACTTGTATTATACAATATTTATTATTCGATTGTTACTAATTATAATAAATTATTAAAATACATTTAATTTTAAATTGCAAAAAATATTTCCTTTTATTGTTTTATAACCTCTCTATCAATCCGTGACAAACTGCTATTCAATCAAATCGCTAAAAAAATAAATGAATCGTTTCTTTTGTGTGCGGTCCATCAAAGCTTATGTTCGTCAACTTAGGGCCCCTTTCTCTACTTGTATCTGGTCAAAAGAAACATAATATTTATATTATGGTTCCAGACCAAAAGTGTTCAAAATTCATATTACTTTATAAATATTACAGTAAAGGTAATTATTAAAAAAAAGCTTAGAATAACAAGTTTTAGTTGTTTTTACTTTACAGTGCATAAAATCTTTTATGCCAGTCAAATAATAAATGTAAATTGCAATAAATGTACACGGGCTGATATTTGAAAGGGTAGTAATGGATGGTGACAGAACACTCCTGTTAGTTTTTCACCTGATGATTTGCGTAAGGGGTGTCCGCTATCTTGAATTTTAGGGGTAAGTTGCTAAATATGCATCTTACGATAAAAATGCATATAACCAATTTTGTTAAGGAGGAAATTTCCAACAATTTTTGTTTTATTCATTTTTTTAATATAGTAATAACAATCGAGATAATTCAAAAATAGCCATGTTGGAGCTGAAATAGTTTTTTGCATTTTTCAGCCAAATTACTCATCGGATGATATAGTTTGACGCACGGATTTGTGGCTTCGAGAAATATGTTTGGAATGTGTGTGCAAGTGGGAAGCCCGTTGCAGGTACGCACGCCTTATAACGCCCTTGACGGAAAGAAGAGACCGCGAATGATTCCTCCCCCTTTAGTCGGAGACTTTCTTTCATGCGGAGAACTATAAAAGTGGTCATGAGTAAACTTGTAGATCTTAAAATTATCTATAAGTTTTATATATTATAAATTTTCATAAGTACTTTGGTACGGTTACAGAGAGCGCAACTCGACTTTAAGCTCCCACTGCAGTGCACTGTAACCGTAACAAAATACTTATGAAAATGCATAATATATAAACCTTTTAGAGAATTTTAAGACCTAAAGTTTGCTTATAACCACCTTTGTCCTACGATGAATAATTTGGCTGGGAAATCGAAAAAAACAATTTTACCCCCACACTTAAAGAAATTACATTGAAAAGGTGTAAAAAATACACCCTATAAATGTGTAAATTTTACACCTTTATATAAATGTACATCACATTGATGTGACACTACACAGGTGAGGTGATTTTGACCTAGTGTGTATTTTTACATCCATACCTTCTACAACAATACACTCGGAGCTCAAGAAAGTGTATTTTTATAAACATACCTTTAGCAACAATACACCCGGTATAAAAATCACACTTCTGATGTAGAGCTAGCCAATCGCGGGCGTTAAGTTAGTCACGTGACTCGAGAAGCCAGAATTCCTGCTTTATCGAGTCTGGTGGCTGTCCACCATTATAATTGTTTACGTTTGTAAGAGCGTACATATAATTTTGTATGTGCTAGATTTTTCAAAGAAATAATTGGTAAGTGTTGATTAAAAGTAAATATTTAAAAAGTGTAATTAATACAATATCCTTAAAACATACATTTTATAATATTTTACTTATTTAGGCGGTAATACTGGCCTGTAAATTTTGAGTTGTTAACACTTGTGTATGTTTTCTGTTTCTATTTTATATTGGTACTTTTTGTAGCGCTGATTACGAATATACGTTTTATTTTTCTGTTGCGTAGTTTTTCCATAAAACACTATTCATAAATAGAAAAATAACAAAATGGTTATTCTATTTTTTTTTTAATAAATTGAAGGGTTTTAGGTAAAAAGTATATTTACGCTTTGGTGTAAACTTTACACACTGGATGTAAAAATATAATACACACCACATTTATATTAACGCTTCGAGTGTAAATTCACATCAACAGTAGGTGCAAGTAAATTACCCATGCACTTGGATGTAAAAATTTATCTCAGTGCAACATTATCATTTTTGATTGTTAATAATATATTAAAAAATTGATCTAAACAAAAATTGTTGGAAATTATCTCCTTAACTCCTTGGTTGTGTGCATTTTTATCCTAACATGCATATTTAGCGAGATAACCGCACTCATCCCTAAAATTAAATATAGTGGACAACCCTTACGCAAATCACCCGGTGAAAAACTAACAGGAGTGTTCTGTTACTATGGCTATGGCTTAGTGACGCAAAAAAGTTTAATTAAAATCTTGTTTAAAAAAAACCGCGGTTATCAAGTGAACTTTTATTTAAAGAGAGTAATATTCCTACAGTAAGACAACTTTTTATATTGCATGCCTTATTGTGGACACGTCAGAATATAATTGACTTCCCAGTCTCCCTCCATTTTAAAAACAACAAAAATACAGAAAGTTGTCTTACCATTCCGTTATATAGAAAAGCTGGAACACAAAGATCCCTATTCTTTTATGGCCCAAAACTGTATAATATGCTACCAGTTAAAATAAAAACAATTAATAATTTTATAAGATATAAAAAAGAATTGAAGTCATTTGTTCTTGGTAACTCTCAGGTTCTGGAAGGTGCTTTTACACCAATAGTTTAAATTATGAATCTGTTGTTGATCTATTACTTGATCATAAAGTTTGTTTATCTTTTTTTTTTTTTTTTGAACGATATTAATTATAATTAATGTCTGCACCTGCCCCTCTTTCTCTCTCTCTCTCTCTTTCTCCCTCGCCTCTCTCATTTTCTCTTTTTCTCTTCTAATTTATGAAAATTATTGTATTTTTTGAATTAATATTAATGTACCTAGGTATTGTATTTTTTTTTTAAATTTAATTTAAAATCCGCACACAAACATTGTTTAGGCGGATCCCCATCTAATGTAAAAATGTAGAAAATTTATAGATAATAAATAAATCTGAAATCTGACTATCCACTACTAACCTTTAAAATATCGGCCCGTGTACATTTATTGCAATTTAACAAGGATTTTCTCGTTATTTGACTGGACTATATCTTTACTGGTATAAATTTCACCTTCGTTTAAAATTGAAATATTGTTTTGGCAAGTACCATCCCAGAGTGGAAAGTTCAGTGTTCCATTTTAAAGCATCCTATAAATTAAGTGTAATTCAAGTAAATTTACTTAATATTTTACTCAACCGGAAAGCTACATTGTCTGCTCTCCCAAATTTTTCATGTAAATTTAGATTTTTCCTTTAATTTATTTGAGAAAAACGACCGCACACTGACACAGCCATAAAGTACAGCAGTTGCTAGAAATCGAGCCAAAAATTGCCACTTAGTCCCATTTAATGCCTGCTGTTGATATTTTTGTTAAAATTCAGTTTAACTTTTTTTCTGGATGTTTCCAGACATATGTTACAAATTGTAACTTACAACATAATCTCGAAAACAAACCGTGAAGATATCATATTGTTGTTTTAAATTATTTCTTTTTTATATGCTTTTATTTAAATCACTTTCTGTCTGTATATCTATCTATCTAACTATAGATATATAGGTTAAATCTTGTAAAAAATTTTTCCCACACATAGGAAACATTTTTATTTCTATCATTAAAAAATTGATTTAAAAGTATAATTTACGTTTTTGCCTCATGGATTTAATAATTTTTCAAAAAAAAAATTACGGATGGAAGGACTGGTAGAGGGAACCACCGGGGTGGGGTTGCGGGCGGCGCCACCCTCCTAACCACGCTCGAGTTGGAAAAATCTACTGTCCAGTTGGTAAAATTGAGTGCTAGAGTTGGGAAATTGGTAGGGGTAAGAACCTTTTTTTTTAGTCATCAAAATTTTTGTCAGGGTAAAGCTGTTTTTCATGGTTGGGAAATTTCCTAATATAAGGTGGAAAATTTTTCACCTGCCCCCCCCCCCCTTAATAAAAATCCCACGCGCGTCCCTGCTGTTTTATCTGTTGCCCGCCAAATTTCAATGATTAATTAACTGAAAAAGGCAATCGGCGCGGGTAAGAATCGAACTAACGCTATCTGACGGGCTAAGTAAGTAACACTAGTTTACAAGGGTTTTTATGCTCAACTTTATTTTAATGTTTTCTTATAAAAAATATTTTTTTCATATAAGGCATATAAGGCATTCTAGTCCCTAATGGGTTAATTTATTTTTTTGTTTTTTTTTTATTTTTTTTTTTTTCGTTTTTAGTTTTATTGAACCTAAGGTATTACTTTGTTGACAGCAGTATTTATATTTTTTGAATTAGCTGATAAAATTGGTACATAGGTGTTTTGGGACTTTTTGTACGCAGATTTTTTTTTTTTTTTTTTCGTTTTAGCGTGACAAATTTTATCATGTTAATTTAAAAAAATGTAGATATGATTGGTCCTAAGGTTTATATGGGTTATAAGGGTGAAGACATAATTTTAAAAAAAAAATAATCATTTTCAGCGAGACGAAAAACCCCTAGATGTAATTCATCGGGTTACTTAAAAAATGTAAAAAAGGGGTGGTTCTACCCCTTAAGGGCTGAAAATATAGACTTTTAACTATAATATTCGTTTTTAGCGACTTTGAAAACCCCCAGATACCAATTTTTATATATAATAAAAGAAAATATATGATTTCTACATTTTTCCCTTTTGGATCTTTGGATAAAAAAATTGGGACGGATTATCTCGAAAACTGAACCAAAAGTTTTTTTTTTTTGACGGATTTGGATTCCTCATCAAAAATTATGTAAGAAAATATATAAATAAAGTTGAGCATAAAACAAAAGTTGAAATTTGTAAACTAGTGTAATGAGTCAGACGTCTTAACCGGTTCGGATAGTTTCCTTAACCACTTAACGCACTTGTCCGAGTTAAGTCGTTGACAGTAGGTTGTCCCTTTTCCGGCTTACCCGAGTTAATTCGTGCGAAATTATATTTTGTATTGGCCCGAGTTAACTCGTGTGGGCAAAATATGCTCCCTTTGGTGAAAATAAACCACTTGTCTGAAAAAAACTGTTGCGTTAATTGGTCAATGGTCTGTTAAATTTGAAATTTTCAGAAAGCATCCTTTATTGGAGAGAAATATATGTTCATTCATAAACAAAAATATCATATTTTAAGAAGTGTCAAGCGAAAACGCACTACATCAGACACTGTAAAGTGTATACTATGGAATGCGAAGCATTACATAGATATCTTTAAGGTTTGTTATACTGTTCACAGCGCATTCGCTAGAATAGTATTATACGATAGTTTTGAATTTTCCAAAATTTTCAAAAATTGTCCTAGACAAAAAAATTCTTGGATAGGTATATAATTGTTCATGAAAAAATAAACAACTTTTTTCTTAATGTCCGTATTTCCGTCTGTCAGTCCGATGTCACTATTTTTGTGAACACGCTAACTCAAGAACGAATAATCCGATCGACTTCAAATTTTCAGGAAAAATCTAGTTCTAGGAGGTGAAATCCCTATTGAATTTGAAAGTAAGCCCCTCAAAAACAAAAACAAAACTATGGTGGGTTAAAAATAAAAAAAAAATAAAAAAAATATAATTAAAAAAAAAAAAAAATTAATTTTTCGTTTCGCAAAAAAATTTCGTTTTTTTTTTAAATTTTTTCTTTATTAAAAAAAGATCTTTTGAATAAAATAATGTATTTTATTTTATTTTATTTTTTTATATATATTTTTGGGAAAATGCAATATACCAGTTACTGTGAATAGTATATAATGGAATGCGTAGCATTAGATATCTTTACGGTTTTTTTTAATACTAACCTACTACGTTTCAAAAGCAAAGTTTTTCCTTAGTAAAAAATAATAGTTTTTTTTATTACCCAAAAAATGTTTTGTCGGTCTGTTTAACAATAATAAATTAAAAGTTTTTATCTAAAAACTTTAAATTGGACAATAGGTTTTTTATCCAAAAACTATATTTTCAAAAAAAAAAAAAAAAATCAAAACTAAAAAAATAATCAAAATATTTTTTCCCTTTCCCTATTTTTCCCTTTTTTAATTGAATTTTAATTTGCAAAAAAAAATGCAAAAACAGTAAGGGAAAGTATTCATCTCTTTAGCAACAGTAGGTATTTAATTTTGTTAGTTTAGTTGTTTTTTCTATTTAATAAATATTATGTTGGCTACGCTGTCTCTATCAAGTTTATTTAATTAATCCCGGTTGGCCATAGCAATAACAAGCGAACAGCGTTTCGTAACTTAACAATGAGGCTCCAGCGGTACATTAAAAAGTTTTCTAGAAGAATTAAAGTGTGCCATGAAATTTTAAAACTTGTGTAGCCCACGGTGTATAGGAATGAAGATTTAGTCCAACCTTCAAGTAACCCAAATATTTTTTTATAGCTCTATTCTACAATGAATTAAGGTCATTTTAAGACAATTAAAAAAAAAACTAACAAGCGCTTTTTATTAATTGGTCATAAAACATTTTTTGTTACATTTCTGGATTTTGGCCCCCTATTGAAATTTTAAATAATAAAATAAAAGAGAAAAAATAGTCTTATTATTTTCCATTTCTTAATTATGGGAAGTGTCCGCCATCTTCGATTTTGAGTTTTTGTCGATTTGCAGCGTATTTTGCATTTCTCGATAAAAAAGGTTGGTTCCAAATTTATAGAATAGAATAGAACAGAATAGGTTTATTTGTGCTTGTAATTTTTTTTTTTTTTAATTTTCCTGCATATTTTTTTCATATTTCTAAATATTTTTATGGACTTTTATCAAAGAATGTAATATATAAATACATGGGAGAGGTAGAATACCTATTTTTTAAAAAATAGGTTGACAATGGTCACTAAACTAAACTTTAGAGCGCCTATGGCTCTAATGCATCGCTTTTGTAAAGATTTTGTCCGCATTTTGACTGTTTCCCCATAGAATAGTTCCATATGATAAAAGAGAGTGGAAGTTGTCAAAGTAAGTAATTAATAAAACTTTAATGTGAACAATTTTTTTAAGTTTTCTAATAAGAAAATTGTTTTAGAAAGCTTAGGAATCAAATATTCCACATGGCCAGTCTATTTTAAGCGATCATCAAGAACAATGCTAAGAAGTTTAACTTGGGTATTATTAGTAAATGCACTGTTTGTAGAAATAATAAATTTTTGTGTTTTTTGTTTATTAAGTTTGAGTTTATTGGAGTTACGCCAATCTTCCATTTTGTATTCCGAATAATTCATGTCTACTAAAAGTGGCAGACTAACATCTCTACTCTAAATTTCTCTACTCCCTAACATCCCTACTCCATAACATCCCTACTCCACAACAACTCTACTCCGTAACATCTCTTATCCATAACATCTCTACTCCGTAACAACTCTACTCCACACTATAGACACTCGATTAGCCACTTGTCTTAACTCAAAAGAATATTTGTCATGTCACTGTCAAAAATGAATTCAGTTTATTAATTACTTACATATTAGTGAATGTTAAGAGTACGCGGTCATTGTTGCTTTTAGAATAATTCATTTATGATTGTTCTAGATTTACATTTAAAGATAAACGTTTTCTAGGAAAAAAATAAAATAATCTAGAAGAAGAAGATTCTTTGTTCTTTGAACTGCTCATTTATTATTAAGTGGCTAATAAAGTGCATATAGTGTGAAGTAGAGTTGTTACGGAGTAGAGATGTTATGGAGTAGAGATGTTACGGAGTAGAGTTGTTGTGGAGTAGGGATGTTAGGGAGTAGAGAAATTTAGAGTAGAGATGTTAGTCTGCCCTAAAAGTGACTGTATATCGAAAAGAGAGTTTAACACTGTACTGTCATCTGCAAAAAATAAACTATTTTCTGGATCCAGACAAAAAGGAATAAATAGTAAAATATTAAAATGTCCAGGATAGAGAATGGAGAATTTAATTCTATACAATCTTTATTTAGTCAATATTATTAAATTTTGAACAATATTGACTAAATAAAAAAAAATATTTATTGCTAATAATTATTATTATAATAAGCAAAAATTGTAAAACATTAGGAGTGGCGCAGTTTTTTTAATTTTTGGATAATTTTAATAGAAAATAAGTGGCACATTTAAAAGACAAAGTTGTACTCAATACCAGACAGCTTTCGTACAAACAGGTTTTTCGTACGACGTGTCGTGTAGATCACGGCCGGGAACGCACTTAACACAGAGGTGTGGAGGAACTCGCGATGCACACAGACGGAATTTTCTAAATTCATGGCCAAAACCCTTAATAAGCTCCAATTTATACCAAAATTTATATATATGGGTTTTTGGGGCTGTTGAATACAAATTTAATATTCAAATAAATTTTTACAAAATAGCGGATCCAATATGGCTGCCGCCTATATCAAAATTTGCAGATTTTTTACCAAAAACCATTGTACAGGGGTTTTTGAAGTCGCTGATTACGAATGTAATACTTATTTTAATTTTTACAAAATGGTGGGTCCAATATAGCCGCCGCCTATATCAAAATTTGCAGATGGTGAATATCGAGGTGGGGTAAGGGGGTGAAATGTGATAAAAATATTTTTTAAGCATTTTTTTTATTTTTTCTTTTCGTTTTGCAGCACTACTAATTTTTACAACTTTTTGCTTATTATTAGCAATATTTTTTTTATCAACAATATTGACTGTATAAAGATTGTAGAGAAATAAATTCTCTACAAATTTGTTACTTACCTTTTTTACCGAAAAATGCAAAATACACTTGCAAATCGACAAAAACACACAATTCCAATAATTAATTAATGGGCAAGAATGTTATTTCATCTACTTCCCGGGGGGCACTTAACTGCGTCAAAAGTTTTAACTTGTAAATTTTCTTCTTTTATATATCGAATTTAATGTAAAGTCATTGGACTAAAAGTTATGAAATAATATTTGGGTTATTTGAAAGTTGAACTAAATTATCATTCCCAGACACCGTGAGCCGTTTTGTCGTTGTCCTCTTTTGCATAGTTAATATGAATCCATATGTTCATGCACATACGGTCCTACTTTAGAACTTTTACATATTTTAAACCTTAGTAACCCTTTAGCGGATACTGTTCAAAAGAAGCTGCAGCACAGGGGCATAATTTCAGATATTTGTTGTTTAGTTAATAAATAGTACATACCGAGGTACCTATTGTATTAAATTACAAAAAGTACATTGTAGCAAATGGGAAAGTTTTAAAATTGACTTTGAAATTATTTTTAATTTAATTAATAAAATCTATTTATAATAAAAATATTCCTTTAAAGCTACTTTATTTTTTTAAGTGTTTAGTTCCTTTTTTAACAGAAATGTGGAGTTGGTGGGGATTACAAAAATGTCGGCGTGTCTTGTTTCACATTTAGAGAAAAGTCAGTTAACAATACACACAAGTAAGTTATTAACCATTTAGAGAAGCTTTTTTATATTTGTTTTAATTTTTTTCTTATGTTGCACTATGGGCCAGGAGACTTTTTGGTTTGGACTCGGCTTTTGGCCATCATATCGTAAAAATTAGTAACAAGGGGTTTTCAAGGATGATGAAACTGAATCTGTAAAAATTAAAAATTCAAAATGGCGGATCCAATATGGTGGCCCAATCTGTTAGATGTTATCGGATTCTGATGAAAATTGCTACCCCGGGGGCTTTTGAGGAGGCTGAAACTGAATCTCTTTTAAAAAACTTAAAATTCAAAATGGAGGCCAATATGGCGGAAAAATTTGTAAAATTTCATTGGATTCTGATGAAAATTTGTACTTTTAAGTACAAAACCTTAAAAGGATTTTCAAGGATGCTGAAACCGAATCTCTTTTTTAAAATTTAAAATTCAAAATGGAGGATCCAATATGGCCGCCAAATCTGTTAGATTTTATTGTACTTTTTATTATGAAAATTTCTATTCAGCGGTTTTTGAGGATGCTAAACCGTATTTGTTTTTAAAATTATTTTCGTAACAATTTACTTCATCTCAGTTATGAATTACAAAATGGTCAAAAACCCTTAAATACCTGTTTTTATCCGAATTTAATAAAATTTAACTCATTTTGCCTCCTATTGGATCCTCCATTTTTAATTTTGAATTTTTAAAAACAGATTCTGGTGAAACCCCAGAATACCAATTTTCATCAGAATCCAATAACATTTTACAGATTTTACCTCCATATTAGACTCTCAATTTTGAATTTTAAATTATTAAAGACATATTTGGTTTCGGTATCCTCGAAAACCTTTGAATAGCAATTTTTGATATCCAATAAAATCTAACAGATTTGGCCGCCATATTTGATTCGCCATTTTAAATGTTGAATTTTTCAAAACAGATTGGATTTCAGCATCCTGGAAAATTCCTAAATACCAATTTTCATCAGATCCAATAAAATCCAACATATTTAGCCGCCATATTGGATCCGCCATTTTGAATTTTGAATTTTTAAAAACTTAACTAATCTATTGAAGGTATTTACATTGGTTATACAGAATTTTAGTTGGTAAAGTATTAAATAAGGAAATGCATTTATATAGTGAAGTATTTTCGAAAAGGGTGGTTTTATGTTTGGGTATGTTTGTCCTAGGTGTTCAAAGCACTTTTTAACAAAAACGTCACATTTAAAAATATAAATATAATAGACAGTTAAATTACACTTATTTTTAATGCAAAGTTATTTTACATTGAAAGTGGAAATTTCGCTTAAAATATTAGGTTTCTGCTAATTTAAAATCACACAAATCTTAAGAATAAAAAAGTTTTATTAATTAAATATTAATAAATTATTTGTTTTTTTTTAGAGGAATTTTGACATTAATACCCATTTTCAACCCCATTTTAAACCCATTTTTTTTAATTTAAAAATATGAAGTTAAATGGAAAATTTTATAAGCTTTAAAATGATGTATTACACGATACCTCTTTCTATTTAAAAAAAATGTGCCTCCATGCCCCCCTGTCCACATTTTAAGAGCTGAAAGTATTAAATATATGCTAAAAGATAGTTTAAGTTGTCTTATTTAAAAGTTCCAAATTTGAAGTCGATATCTCAACTGGTTCAAAAGTTAAGAGGGGTGGGGTGACTTTTGGACCGCTCTGTATATATTCTTATAGACTATTAACTTTTTATTTATTTATCTCTGCTTAACAGCTGTTAAGCTGAGCCTAGGCTAATGGTTCATATAACGGTTTAGGTCCGGGGTATTTTGAATGCACGTGACTGTACATCCTAAATTGTACCGTATTGCATTTTGGGAACAAGTGATCTAGAAATTTATTGTTATTGTAAACACTCCGTGGTATTAAACACCTACAAGGTCCCTAATGAGAATAAATAAATAAATAAATAAAACAAATAATAGTGACCCCGTCAATAGATGGCACTATGCTTTAACATCTATCTAACCTTTTATTTAAATAATAACAACATACAGGATACATAGTGCTGATAGTTGCTGCCCGGGTCCGACCTAAAGTTTACTACGGCCCCACCCTGGCAACTTATTATTTATAATTATTTTTATTAATCGTGGAAGTATATTTCTTAGCGTAGGGCCCTTATAGAGAAGGAATTGCAAGAGCCCACATAAAAAAAATTAAAGAGGGCCTCTTGATTGATTTTATAACAAGGACCCGTAAGAAAAAGGTTGTTTTTGACTAAATACAAAAGAGAATAGGTAAGGATCTTTTTTTAGTCACATGCTTTTTAGAAAAGAGAAATAATTTCTTATGCCGGTCTCCTTTGGCTGTTTTACAAGCCATCCTTTGAAATCTTTGCGGCCCTCTTTTAATCATTTTGCGGGCCCTCCTTTTACAGTTTCGTGGGCCTCCATTTAACCGTTTCGCAGACCTCCCTTTGTCCCTTTCGCAGGCTTCCGAGGATCTTGCCGGCCCGGGCCCTAGATACTCAGTGCGCCACTAATTGCTTGTTTTATTTACTAAGACTCCAGCAAAAATGTTATTAAATTTATTTAATAATACTACTCTATAGGGTATACAAAAAAAAATATTTTTTTATTTGCCAGGGACCCTTTAGTTGCGTGTGGCTATATTTAATTGGACTATACGCCCACTTAGAATACACGTAGATAGCTGAAATTCGGTACACATGCTTATCTCTGATGACAATATAATTTAAGACCAAGACTAAAACCTAATTTAACGCTTTCATTTTCGGGACTAAACTTGCCGTTTTTTTTTCTCCCTAGGAAATAAAAATCACGGCAACCTTGATAATATTAAAATATTATACTTACTATGTGCTTTGCTGGTTCAAAAATTAGGTTTGGTGGTGTTTTGTAATAAATTAGCGATTCAAACCAATTTATTTGATTTTAACAAAGAAAACCTTTTAAAAAAAAACATTGTTATAACAATTTATACATAAATTTATACTTTTGATGCATTGGCGACCTCTAATTTAGGTCTTCGCGGATGCAGGCACAAGGAGACCGCGGTCGACCGCCTCAAATCTCTTGGCGTAATTTTAATGTGTGCTCGTCATGACAATTCGACTATTACGGTAACAAATCAGTGCAACAGAAATATTATAGAGATAGGAGAATTACGCTGTAAAATTTGGCGGAGGTACCTTTTAAATTTTTTGAATAATCAGACACGCTCTTGTTGAACATACTGTTAGTGCGGTGAAACTTTACCATTTCCATTTTATTTACTGTTTTTTCAGGTATCTGTTTAATATTCATAACAGATTCTCGTTTGTAAGTTTCAAAAAGCAGACAATATGGTGGATATAATTCAGAGAGGCAATTTAGATAACCATATCCGACATAAGACTATCATAAACACAAAGTGTATCGCTCAAGACACATAAAACAGGATGAGCAAGGAATATATCGATTTTTTCATATTGTTAAAGTTTTATAAAGTGAACTGTATTTCTGCACTGAGTATATAGGCTAGGGTTACCCACCAAGATTACAAATTGAAAAATTTGGAGGTCTCACCCCTTAAATTTATTCATTGACCAATTGGTGTAAGAGTATCATCCCTGAAATTTTTCAGAATTTTTGAAGTTGCTCACAGCCATTTTTTAAAAAGATATGTTTCTTAGCTTTTTTAAGACTGAAGGATTTTTTATTTAAAACTTTTTTACACGACACTGTATAAAAGGATAGTAAATGGATTTTTAAAAAAAATCAGAAAGTTTTCTTTCAAATTGGCGGAGCTGTGCCATTTTAAGTTCGAAAATGTACTACATTGCTTCATTTTAGGCATGACAGGCACAAAAAAAATTTTCATTGTTATTTTTTTATTGGATTAATATTAATATATATATATATATATATATATATATATATATTTAACATTTTTGAGAGATAAATTGTTTTTAGGCAATTTAGTTCAAAAACGCTAAAAAATATATATATATTATTTTTTTCTGGATTTTATTATATCCAACAAAAAAAAAATATAGTGGTTTTTTATGATGAGACCTATTGGGCTACACGTACAATATTTTAAGACAATGAAAAAAAGAATTGTGCCTGTCATTACGCATTACGTAATTTTCGAACTTAAGAGGACACAACTCCGCCTTTTTGAGAGATAACATTCGGATTTTTTTTGAGGTTAACCATTTACTATCCTTTTATACCGTGCCATGTTAAAAAGATTTAAATAAAAAATCCTTCGGCCTTAAAAAAAAAAAAATAAAAAAGCTCAAGAAACAAAGCTTTCTAAAAAATGGCTGTGAGCGACCTCTCGATTTTTTTCAAAAATTCTGAAAAAAATCAGGGATGATACTTTTACCCCAATGAAAAAATTTAAGGGGTGGGACCTCAAAATTTTTCAATTTTAAATTTTGGTGGGTCACCCTAATATAGGCGATAACTTCCATTTTTTGAGTTTTACATTTTTTTTTTTAATTAGACTACTGAACCCGAATTTAGCAAATAACACTTAAGATAAAATGTTGCTTTTGCTCTTTGGTGATAAGAATTAAAATTTTTAATAACTTAAAAACTCTCAAAATCGCCTTTATTGGTAAAAAATATTCAAGCATTTACTTGATTTAGAGGATAACATTTACTGAAAAATTCTCCGTCTAGTAATTTTCATATTGGCTTTTGTTAAAATAGATTTTCCTTATTTTGTTAAAATAATATTTTTAGAAGATGCTTATAGTCTTCGGAAGGCAGTAGAGCCTGCCACCTTTTCTTTGTCGCATAAGGAAATTTAACGTATCAAGCATAAAATATACAGGGTATAAAATTTTGTGTTTTTTATAGAACAAAATCAAAAATTTGGATGAGTTTTTATTTAAAAATTACTTGCTGACCTTGCCAGATTTCTGGATGCAGCTAAAGTACTATTTTATTTGCAGCAACCAGAAGAATATTTGTTCCGTGTTTAGCTATTATAGTAGGTAAATATCTTTATATAAGGTAATTGAGCCAAATATTGTTAAGACATTTTATTTTTTTCCTACGATCCTCTATGAAAATGACATTTAGCACACTCTTTTGTTCTTTAGAAAACGCCTCATATCGCACTAGTTTGATATTTTTATATCACACTCGTGTTATATTTATGTATGAAGATTTGCCTAATTTTATTTAGATATTTACCTCGTAGATTCTACGAATTTTATTCACCTTGTTTTATAAACCATTTTCCTCCTTCCACCACAGCCTTTTATATCTTTTAGGTGTTTTAATCCAAATATATCTGTTTTTCATGTCAAAAATAGAAACTATAGTTATAACGTTACTATTTTGACCATTACCGTCTAGTCTAAACAGTCTAGATCGTATAGAAATTGCTTATTTTTTTATTTAGTTACCTCACATTACATAAAATACATCAAAATACACAGTATTTTTCTTATGAAATGTAAAACAGTACAATTTTGCTGTCTTATATAGCAGCATAACCACAGAAATCTAATTTAATAAGTAAACTCAAGTTTGAATTTATTTAGGAATAGGCAAGCCATTAAACATCTATATTGTATTAAACCAAGAAAGCTAAAGCTAAATGAAAATTATACTTCCTGTTTGACATACCTACATATATAAATTTCTATGCTCTTTATAATTATTTTGTGCTTTGCTTTTCTTAAAATTTAATAAACCTTCCCACTGGCTTGAAATATGTTACTTTCCACACCAGGCGAGTAAGGAAACCCCACAAGTGTATGAAATAAACTTTCCAACGAGTTGTGAACACTATTTTTCCTACGATCCCGAAAAAATATGAAGTTTCTTATAATAAAATTTTCTAATTTTTATTAATTTTTAAGAAAAGCAAAGCACAACATAATAATAAATAGCATACAAATTTATATCATCTCTCATTCTAAGGTAGCTAGCCATTGCCTCCCTCCTTATCCAGGACGGAAGCGTTGGCAGCCCAAGTAGAACTTAATTTAGGTAATAGCATAGACATATTTTTCTGTTCACTTCACTCAATTTTGTACACTCACAACCTAATTATAGGTTAGCTGTGTGCATCTTTTTTTTTTTTTTTCAGACATTGGTAAATATTTAATATGTATAATTATTTAACCCTGTAAATGGTTTGTACTGTTGGGATAAATAAAGTATTATTATTATTATTATTATTATTACTAGGAGAATGGCAATAATTGGTTCCAGGGCCGTGCTATAGGGGAGGATAGGGGGATCGTCCCCCCCACCTATCTTGAAAAGTTGTATATTTCATTGATCCAAAACAAAAGTTGTATATTTTATCATCCTGAAAAGTTGTATATTTCACTGATCCAAAAGAAAAGTTGTCAAAAGTCGTATATTGCAGGGATTCAAAACAAAAGTTGTATATTTCACTCACAAAAGGTGAGGACCTTTTTTTTAGTCATTAACTTTTTTGACCTTTCCCCCCCCCCCCCGCCACAAAATCTTCTTCGCTACGGCCCTGATTGGCTAACCTACCTTACTAAATAGCTAAATATACTATATACTATATATGTATATATATATAGAGCGTCCAAAAGTCACCCCCCCCCCCCTCTTAACTTTTGAACGCGTTTAGGTATCGACTTCAAATTAAGAACTCTTAAATAAGACAACTTAAACTATCTTTAAGCATATATATGATACTTTTAGCAGGAAATTTTTTTAAATGGAAAGGTGGGTCGTGTGATACATCATTTTAAAGCTTATAAAATTCTCCATTTAACTGTATATTTTTAATTTTTTTTAACATTTTTTTTTTGGGTTTAAAATAGGGTTGAAAATGGGTATTTTTGTCAAAATTTTTCTAAAAAATCTAAACAATTTTTTAAAAATAACCAATTTCACAATGAAAAAAAGTAAATTATACTTTTTAACTAATTTTAGTTGACATAAAAAAAAAATTAACAAAAAAAAATTTAAAAATTTATTTTTTTAGCACAAAAAACTGAAAAATCAAAACCTTAAAAAACATGTTTAAAAAATTTAAAAATGTATGGTTATATAGAGAATTTTAAAGGCTTTAAAATAATGTATCACACGACCCCCCTTTCCATTTAAAAAAAATTCCCCCCATGCCCCCCTGCCCACATTTTAGGAGATAAAAGTATCAAATATATGCTTAAAGATAGTTCAAAAGTTAAGAGGGGGGGGTGACTTTTGGACCGCACTGTATATATATATATATATATATATATATATATATATATATATATATATATATATATTTGTTTTCAGTGGTATATTAATTTTTTGTTGTGTATAAACATAACACTTATGCTAAATAAATCAGTTAAAAGACTAGTATATCACTGGAAGTAACGGTCATTTAAAATTTAGTGAAAATCACAGGATTTCAGCCACCAAAGCAAATGAATTTCCTCTATTTGATTATTTGAGGAGTATTTATTTCATAAGGGGTTAAATGCCATTGACTCGATTCTTCACAAGAAATAAAAATTTGATTTACTTTTTGCGGAAAAAATGAAGAGTTAATAATATTTTTAAAAGCGAACTGGTTTATAATTTGATTCGTTCTTTATATGAAAATAAATTATTTGTTATTCTTTTAACAATGTAACTTTTTCTTAGTATTATTTATAAAGAATTTTATCGAATAACAGTAACAGTACCGTAAGGTTGCTCTCTTTGTGGTATTATCACAAATTGTTAAATTGTAGCAGAAATAATAATTTTTCAATATCTATAATATGAGGAAAGCTATCAGTTGAGGAGAGAATAGGGACCAATTTAAGGATTCTTGAATTGAAATTGCATCTCGTCCATGATACTGTGCCTTTTAAACAGTGGTTCGGAAGTAGGTATCGTGCTAGGGGTTTATTTATTAAAAAAAAGTATACAAGGATTGTGAGAAACAAAGGATTGTGGAAGATTGTCAAAAAAATTGTGAAAGATTGTACAAAATTTTAATGAAGATTGTTAAGGATTGTGGGTAGATTTCAGATAATTGTGAAAGATTTTAGATGATTGTGAAGGATTGTGGAGGATTTTAGATGATTTTAGATGGAAGGAATTGTCAAGGATTGTAGAAGATTGTTGGATAGGTGTACAAGGATTGTCCAATAAATAAACTCCTCGGTATGGTAAATTGGTATTGATAGTATGTACACTGTACAGTAGACTCAGATAAAAAATCACTTTATCCAATAAATACAGATAATGAGACAATTACCAGCTTTATATTAAATAGATGAACTCAATAATAACCCCCGCATGGCTTTTACTTTATAGAGTGGATAATTATTTATTTTACAAACTCAACTCTCACTTGTCAAATTATTTTCTTGTAAATGTCATTAAAATTTTTAATAAAAATATGAATTTCTAAGCTATTTATTGGATAAAACCTTGTATGGCACTTATTTGTAAACCTTATTTTCTCATGGGCAATATCTTACTTTACCCACTAGTACCATAAATAACTAATAATTGTAAGTGAAATATACTAATGCTTTTTTATAAAATCAATTCTAAGAACAAAAATATGTTACTAAGTAACAACTCTTGTCAATATTTGACAAGTCATGCAATTTTTTTATGTTTAGTCTTTAAATACATGTTTATTTTAAGGTTGTAGGCAACGTTGAACTATTGTTTAATTTTCTTTTTCCATTTTGCGACTCTTATAAGCTCATAATCACACGCATTTTACGTGTTCTTATAGGCCCATAAGAGGTCTCTACTTTTTTTTCTGTTGGGTTGGCAACATACAAAAGCCTATCTCTTGACGTTTTGCGTGCAAATGTCAATGTCGATTTAAAGTTTAATTTTTTACAAAATTTTTTGTTTGGGTTATTTTTTACCGTGTTAAAATTGTGGACTGGTTAATTGCAGTGAAAAAAGAAGAGATGACTGTAAAATATACCAAAATATCATTTGTTCTTAGAATTTTAAACATATTGTAAACTGTAATGCCAACCCAAAACAAAAATCCCTAAATCAGTCATCAATTTAAATGTAAGTTTTTTAAATTTTAGAGAAAAATGAAAAAATTGTATAAAGCACTCGTTTCGTAGTACTAGTACTTTAGAAAACTCGCCGCAAGCGGTTCGTTTTCTAAACTTGTACTCGTACCCTAAAAACGTATGTTATGAAACTAGTACTTTAATATACTATTAGACTTCCACTGCCTTAAGTTTATGTTGACAAGACGTTTCGGTTGGCAATATCTCCAATCGTTATCAGTAAATAATGTACAAAATCCTTAACTGCGAGTTACCAAGTGCTTCCAGATAAAATATTTAGGTGTGGTACTCTAATGTTCGCAAGAAATTTCTCTCTCATTTTAACCAAATAAGCCACCCTCTCCCCATTTGACAAAATGGCTTATGGACCAAAGCATGATTTTTGAACTTTTAATAAAGCACCAAACTTTTTGTAAAAAACAATATACAGGGTTATTCATAAATAAGTTCGAAAAATTAAAGAGGTGATTCTACGTTATTTTATTGTAATTATACTTATTTCTGAATAACCCTGTATAGTGAACATTTTCTCGCAAGCAAGTCACGTTACTATCGTGCGCTCTCTCCCACTCAGGGGCGAATTTATTTAATTTTAAGGGGGGGGGCATCCATAAGGAAAAAAATTGCGCTTTCACCAAAAATATAATTTTGAAGATATTTATATGGTAATATATCTCGCTGGGGGGGAGGGAAGAGCATGGGGCCCATGCTCCCACTCTATGAATATGAACGGAAATGTGGGAAGGACATATGGTCATGTGACGCTTCGGAAAATGTTCACTATGGTATTTTTCTACTAGAAATTAGGCGAATAAGCTAATTCAAGTCAGTCTAGATTTAAAATAAAAATTTAAATAAAAAATTACATGACCTGTCAAAAATTGACAGGTGATACATGATTGTTCTCAGAATTGATTTTTTAATCGAAATATGTAAACATATACAGGGTGTTTAAAAATCGAAAGTGTGATTCGTTTCCGACAAAACCGGAAGTGCTAAAAAAAATCTAACTATGTCAAAAAATCCTAAATTATACATTATGTAGCTTCTTCAAATTTTACGATCCTACCTAAAAAAGTAAAAAAGTTAAGGAGGGTAACCACCTTCCTAAAACACCCATGACTATACTCGAACTAATGATTTTATGTAAAAAACCATATCTCCAAAAATGGCGTTAACCCCTTATGAAATTTGTACTCTTTATTTTAGCATGGTACTTTAAATTACTTAGTCCATTAACTTCAAAGTTAACCGGTTTTCGACATATTTACCTAACCTCTAAAATTGGGGAACAGAAAGATAAATATATACATTTTGTATTTATAAGTATACTTATTTAACTAGTCTATGTGGGTCTTTTATGGACCCTTTTATGTTCTTAAGCTCACTCTTAAGTGATTATGAGGATTTATCAAAATACTTTTCTGGTTAAATATACACACCCTGGTAGAAAAGTACATAAATCTAACTTAACATAACATTATATTAGTGACATTTTTATGTTTAGTCTCAAACATTATACAAAAACGTTATAAAATATATAAATTTAACCTTAAAAACTAACGTTTGACAAAAATGTTATAAAATACATAAATCTAACGTTAGTTTCCTAACTAAATTCTAACCTTTTTCTAATCTTATTTTAACTTTAAATATTTTTTAAATTTCCATTACTGGTACGTAAGCTATAGTAGAAAATACTCATTTCAGACAGCTAAGTGCTTAGGTTTGATAATTATTTATTATTTCTATAAATTTAAAAAAATATCCCGCAAAAGTCAAAATTATATTAAGTCTGGCAACGCTGTACTAGAATTCAAAAAATATTTTAAGATTCTGAATGTATAAATAAATATTAACTAACTAAATATAAAGTTTTTCTGAGAGGTAAACCTATTTATCGAAGTATAACAGGATATTACACGAAAAATATTTAGGGCCACCTTAAAAGATAGCTATTTTATAAATAAATGTAACGAAATGATGTTTAAAAATATTATGATTGCTAAAATATATTAAGATCTATTTATATGAATAAATTTGTCCCCAGCTGCCATTTTATGAAATATCCTAGTTGGCCACGCGCCCTCCGAAAGTTAGAAATTAAACGTACTTATAACGTATTTCTAACTTAAAAATCTAACGTTAGATTAACGTTTGTAACTAACATTTGATTCTAACTTTAAAAAGCGGGACATTTGCACATATTTTATAAAGTACTTTTATCCATCCAAGTTAATGCTTATTTAGGCATTCTCTTCTGATTTTTAACAACATGTAACAATGTATAATTCACTGAAACATTAAAAAAAAACAATTTTATTAGTTCTGAGCCGCTAAACCCCTTTATTGAAAAGGACATTTTAATGATGTACAGAAAGTAGAGAGATGTTGGTAACAAGTTGCAAGAAGTCGTTATGTCTACTCCCGTAGGGCCTCGTGCTTTTTCTCATGGCCAATATTATTAGTAAAAATAACTATTAGTATAGTTATAACTAAATAAAGTTTTACATACTTATTTTATCTGAACATATTGTATATTGTACTAGGGTATTTTAAAAAAATCATTTTTTCAAATGAAGTGGACATAATTATTTCCTATTTCCGCTATGGGCGGATTCGAATGTTATGTTATTACGTGAAAAAAACTTTTGTGTTTTTGGCTCATATAAAATATTTAATTTATACATGACGAAAGGGTGGCAATGAGAAAAAGGGAGTGTACAAAAAGCAAACATTCGGTGACATAATTGTTGAACAGCCCCAAATCCATTTACCAAAGGAGTCAAAAATCTCCTTAAATAAGGTGAGTTTGTAATACTCAGTAAAAATTCATACAACATCGTTTAACTATTTTCTCATCTAGGCAAGAAAATTTAATTTTTCATTACCTGGATGTGAAAAACTGCTCTTTCTTGTCTGAAACTGAAACAGAAACTGTGAAGAAAATGTTATTTTATCCAATACATACAGATAATGAGACAATTACCAGCTTTATTTTAAATAGATAAACTCAATAATAACCCCCGCGTGGCTTTTACTTTATTGAGTGGATAATTATTTTTTTTACCCACTCACCTGTCACTTGTTAAATTATTTTCTTGTAAATGTCATTAAAATTTTTAATAAAAATATGAATTCCTAAGCTATTTATTGGATAAAACCTTGTATGGCACTCATGGGTACCATAAATAACTATTATTTTTGTGTAGAATAAATAAAATATTTAAAAAGTATTTTTTTCTTTTTCTTATACATTTAAATTGAAACTAAGTATTATTATAAAGTCCATTTATATAAACTTTTACGCCATTAAACTTTAATGATCACAGAAATTCTTTGAAGCAAAATATCATGGTTATTGTAGATACGAAAGGTCGATCTGCAAAGTTAAACTGTCAAAAAAGACCTAAAACTTTTCTTTGATAAACCTAGCGAAATATATCAGAAAATTTACAGTATGTGTAAATGAGATCTCCTCATAGAACTATGATTCATAGTCTATGAAATTACAACTTTGCAACTCTCTGCACGTTCTGTCGCATAGTGGGTAATTTTTCAAATCTGGCATGACAAAAATAGCAAAACCAACTTTTAAATAAACGGATTATTTAAAGTGATTACCTGAAAATAAACTGTTTAAAGTTTAATAACATAACTCAGAAAAGCCCTTGGATATTACGTATTTATATTTTTACAGTGCTTGAATTTGGCATATGAGCAGGCAAAAAACAACCTGTTTTATATTCCTGCGTTTAGTGGTATAGTACGAATGTTTAAAAGTGATATTTAGTTTTTTGTTCTATCCATTATTAAGATCAAGGTAGGTATGTACTTTAAATCGTTGGCTTTCTTTTTGTTAACGAAATTATTTCGGTATTTTAAAATAAAATTTATTTATTAGTTATTATTTACATTTTACCCCAAAATACCAGTTACGTGAAAACGCTCACCAGTACCAGTCACACAAAATAGGCAAAAATTTCATAACAGAACGAGTTAAATACATTTTTTGTTGTTAATGTAGCCACTAAAAAACATAAAATAAAATATGTCTGAAAATTCATAAGGAAAATAAGACGGGCACAGTTATTTAGCCAACCAATAATTTTAAAACTAACAGCCTTTTTAAGACAGCGAATAAAGTAGATCCACGCACGCTGATTTAAAAAAAAATCTATCTACACTTCACCGCAATTTGCAATCTCAACCTGCTTGCTTTTTAAATCAACTTTTAATATTTTTTCTATTTTGCGACTCTTATAAGCTCATAATCACACGCATTTTGCGTGTTCTTATAGGCCCATAAGAGGTCTCTACTTTTTTTTTCTGTTGGGTTGGCAACATACAAACGCCTATCTCTTGACGTTTTGCGTGCAAATGTCAATGTCGATTTAAAGTTTAATATTTTAAAAAAATTTGGTTTTACCGTGTTAAAATTGTGGACGGTTAATTGCAGTGAAAAAAGAAGAGATGAATGTAAAATATATCAAAATATCATTTGTTCTTAGAATTTTAAACATAGTGTAAACTGTAATGCCAACCCAAAACAAAAATCCCTAAATCAGTCATCAATTTAAATGTAAGTTTTTTAAATTTTAGAGCAAAATAGAAACAATGGTATAAAGCACTCGTTTCATAACACGTTTTTGGAGCAATAGTACTTTAGAAAACTCGCCGCAAGCGGCTCGTTTTCTAAACTTGTAATCGTGCACCAAAAACGTATGTTATGAAACTAGTACTTTAATATACTATTAGATATTTAAATGCACGGAATTGCGCTGCACGGTATAATAATTCATCCCACTTTCCCCTAATATGCATTTATTTGGGAAGCTAAAAAAATCTAAACTAAACTGCGTAATATAATAGGTGAAAGGAGCTCCTCAAGTACATAAAAACTTTATATGTATTTTAAGAGAACAGAATCATATTACACTGGGTTTTGCTTTACAAATAGCCAGTTTTTCTTGTTTATTTGATATCACCGCGAGTAAAGTTCTTATATTTAGAGTTTTCTGATGTTTAGCTCAAAGTGGTTTTACTTCAACTTTGTTCATCTCACCTAGATACTTTTAAACAAAGGACTCTTCTTGCCTTATCTCATTCTCCTTCGTATTAGTTAACATTTATTATAGTCTTTGCACATATACAGCGAAAAGAGTCTGTCTGATAAACACTCCAGTCATATTAGATTTAAAAAAAACCAGGGGTTCTATTCTGGTTTCGAACGGATTTTTTCCGCTCGCGTGAAGGTCACCGATTCTCACCGAATTAAAGTATTCTTAAAGCTCACTTCGCCTGCAGTGGATGTTCGCTTGGTCTAAACCAGGCGAACACTCACATCCACCGTAAATCATGCGCAAACGAGTTGTTTTGGATGTCAAATGTCATACTTTCATTAATTTTATTACCGGATTATTTTTGTTTTGAATTTTTTGAACTGTGTTGGTATTTAGTTCGGATTTGTTTAGTTTTTGCTGTTTACAGTTTTATTGATAATAATTATGGATTTAGATGAAGTTTTGGAGGCAATCGTGGATTTGGGAGACCTTCAGGTGAAGCTGAAGAACAAGCTGAAGACCCTCCACGATCTTTTTTTTTCCATTTTTATTTACTTTTGTGTGAGAATATAACAATAAACATATAGGTTAGGAAAAAAACAACTGATATGTAATGCGCCGACGCGTGTCGCATAATATTATTGGACATAGTTTGTATAAAAACTTGACAACGTTGTAAATATGAGACTAGCAATATCTACACACGTGTGATGTGAGAGATCACTCCGACCGAAAATTATCCACCTCACGCGTTTATTTCCGCACGAAACCAGAATAGACCCCCAGTAGTTACGGAAAAAAATCCATCTGTCTAAATTTTTGTGTACGTCTTTGCCTTGTCATTATAAACATTAGGTGAAAAGTCCCCATGTGTGCGATGCGAGCCTAATTTTTTATTTTGCAATTAGTCAGCACGTATGTGATTTTTTGCGAATATCTCCGTCAGATTTGCAGTAATGCAAAAATGACTATTTATGAAATTTTTCGAGCATAAAATTCTCATATTACACAAGAGGCTAAGAATTATGCGGGAAAAATTTGCTGTTTTCATGAAAATTTGCTGTCTGGAAATAATTACGACCGGGCATAGCCCTGCAGGGGCGATGCCCCTGGAGTAATTATTTCCTTTGACAGCAAATTTTTATGAAAACTGTGAATTTTTCCCGATAACACTAGGTAACAAATCGCAACTTTTTTTTTGCCCCGTTCGGAAAGTAAATTTTTCTTACTAATTCGAGGGCGTAGAATCCGAATCTGACCTTAGAAAAATTCCAGCACCTAAAATTTTTGAGATATAAGTTCAGGTAATAATGACGTTTTTTTCAAAATCTTTAAAAAAAAGAGTAGAATTTTGAAAATTTTAGTGTATATTAAAAAAAATACGAGAAATTCAAAAATCTATATGTCAAGAATCTACTAAGTACGCGAAAAAAAATAAAAAGGTTAAAATGAAAGTGCAGAGTTTACTTAATTGCTCATTTGTGGCAATACTATCAAATTTTTTTAAAAACTTTATAGAACTTAATTTGTAGATTATAAAATTCTCTACAAAAATATTTATACAAATACTTTTTTATTTTCCTTAGTTTGTTCCTAAAAAGTAAATAAATGAAAAAGATATAAAATTAAAGTACACAGTGTAAACTTTTTTCCCGAGCCCAAAAAATATATTTTTCTTATCAATTTAAAGGCGCAGAATCCAAATTTGACCTTAAAAAAAATTCAGCACGTCTTATTTTTTAAATTTTAGTACATGCAATTATGCCAATTTAAAAATAATTTATAAAACAAAATATTGTGTATTTTTTTTTTTTATGGTTCTACATCATAAAAATGTTACTTTATTACATAAGAACCATAATACGTAAAATTTTTTTAGTTCATTTTTGACCCCCTAGTAATGATTTTTGACAATTTTTAGCATGAGTACGTGGCGATAAGCTTGTCCCCTTATGCACCCTTCTTCTTACCCTCCACCCCTACTTATTTTTGTCACATTATCCATTTTTTTTTAAATATTTTTTTTTCATAATATCCCATTTATTCTACCTATGAATTTAAAGTTTCTATGTTTTAAGTTGGGTATTTTTTAACTAATATTGAGTCGCCGAATAAAAAAATTTGTCCTTGGAATATTTTTGTCTCCCATGATTTTAGAACAAAAGAGGGATAAAATAATGATTTTTTAACATTTTTATCTTATTTTTCTCAGAAAACTTAGGTAATAGAAATATTCTGAGGCCAGATTCGGTTTCAGCGACCCAAAATTAGTTAAAAAATATATGACTCCAATCGGGGCAAGAAACCGTGTTGCCTAGTGTAATTAGAAGAATCATGTGTAATTCGGAAGATTATTTTTTAACGATTTATAATATGTCAAAAGAACTTTTATATTTTTTTCATCGCAAAATGGTATAAATTATTATTATTACTAATTAATTACTTATTAATTTGGTTAATTTAATTCCATTTTCAATTGCTAAACTAAAACCTTTTTTGTCCATTTTTAAATTGCAAATTATGGTTCTGTCAGTAGTTCAGTCACTTACTGCAGTACTGACTAGCGGGCTAAGGCGCCAGGTTTGTTAATGAAAGTCAACCTATAAAAACTGTTATTACATTTTATAAAAAGAATATCTTGTGGTATTTTTTGGTACATAATAATTATAAAGTAATAAAAATTGTTATAAATAGTAATATAATTATTAATTAGTTTTAGGTCAGAAATCTTGTTCTAAAAGAAAAATACTGAAAAACAAATTACTACAGCGATTCTCACTAGAATTTTCTACGGTAGAAAATTCCCAATATAACTGTGATATGATCGTGGACAGAAATAAACACGTGGTCAGCAATATTGTTAAATGATTGGTTAAAAAATAATTTATAAAAAACATTTCGTAACTTTTTTTTTTAATCTCAACCGTTTTTGCCCTACCTCTTTGTTAATTTATGAAATTGTTTAAACATGGTTATTTGCAACATGCAATAACTTTTGCAAAGAGACACGATCGGATTTCTTAGATATACCCTTCATTGCAAATTTACATGGGAATAAAAAAAAACATTTTTCACTTCTGATTTTTTTATAACTTTCGATATTTGATTTTTTTAACAAAGTTAATTTTCATATTTCGAGATTAAACAATTGCATTTTCTTATAAATAATCGATGAATTTTAACCGGAATTTCTTACAGGACACTCCTAGAGGTTTATTTAATAAAATTAGATAGGTAAAAACTTCATTTTTATTTAAATAAATTAGTAATTTATTATAAAATATTTTAATTTAATTTAAATTTACCGAATAACTTATCCATCTTTTACGTGGTAAATTTTTAAGGGTATAGGGGCATGATAAACGTAATATTTTTTTGCAAAAAGAAACGCAAAAAACAGGTCATGCGAAGCCACAAAAAGGTTTCTTGGTTCACTGCGCTGCGGGAACGCGAAAAGGAGTACGTGTTGCAGGAAATATTTAAAAGTCCTTTTTGCATAACTGCAGATCTGATGGAGATATTCGCGAAAAACCACATGTGCCGACTAAATGCAAAATAAAAAATTAAGCTCGCGTCGTACACATGGGGACTTTTTACCCAATGTTTATAATAACAAAGCGAAGGCGTACACTCTAAATTTTTTCGTCAATCTTTCAGTAGTATTAACTGTAATAATTAAAGCAAATTCACCATGTCAGAACGTGAATTTACAATATTTATTAAAATTAACCTCAATAATACTAGGTTTAGTAAAATCTCAGCTCTTTTCCTGTCGCACCTTAAATTTGTCCGTCAATCTTTCAGTAAAAAGTCCAAACCGTAATAATTAAAGCAAATTAAAGCAAATACACCATGTCAGAATGTGAATTTACAATATTTATTAAATTAACCTCAATATTACTCGGTTTAGTAAAATCTCAGCTCCTTTCCTGTCTGTTCAATAATTTTGCATTAAAATTCATGCACGTGGTCCAAAAACCCGGCACTTTTACAATATTGGTTGAAAATTACCATAATTATAGCTTACATTCTACAAAAGATAGCAGTAATATTACCAAAATAAAAATTCACATTTTTACAGATAACAGTGAATTTACAGGACTGATTTAAATTTACCAGTTTCTTTGCTGGTAACATATGACCTACTTTGTTTGCTGTGAAGTTACCATATTTTCATTTATAATGCGTTACAATAATTTTGCATTAAAATTCATGCATGTGATCCAAAAAGCCGGCACTTTTACAGATAGTCCCGAAAATTACAGGAGCCAGTAATACTGCTTGAAATACTCATTAAATTCGCTGCTTCAATTACTGTGAAATCACAGGTAAAAATTCACATTTTGACAGATAACAGTGAATTTACAGTACTGATTTAAATTTACCACTTTCTTTGCTAGTAACATATGACCTATTTTATTTGCTGGGAAATTACCATATTTTCATTTACAGTGTACATACAAATTTAGACAGATGGGAATTTTTCCGTAACTAAATCCTAATATTACTGGACTATAAACCATTTTTGTCAGAAAGAAAGAAAATTAAATTTTATTTACTAAATGCTTTAAATTCGCAAGATGGATGAAGATTTTATTAACCTTGAAGTGCAAGCTTTATTGTAATTTGGCGAATTAAAGCTTACAAAAGAAAATTATGTTAATAAATAAATTATTTAAAAATATTTATTCACAACCATTTAGTAATTGGCTAATTAAATATACATAAAAGTTGGAAAATTAATTATTATTAATTGAAACTTGTAGCCAACTTCATGTATGTCACCTTTTTGTCCAAAATGAAAATGATTTTTAAATGGTTTATTTATTAAAGAATTTAAATATTTTTATATTAATACGACGAAGAAGAAGTTGCTGTTATTGTATTTGGAAATGAGATTTGAAATTCAGCATGTTTTTAAGTATTTTTCAAAATTTTCGAGATACAGTTTGACACAAATGACGTTTACTTACTTTTGCTGAAATGGTGGTGGAAAGATGGTATAAAGCATAGACCGAAGGAGTTTGTAGCAGTTATGACTGCCACTGTTTTTAAAGATTACCTGATCTGTGTCACGTAATCATACGATGTTACCATTTTTTCAGAAGTTAGTATTTCTTTCTATTTGCACATATAAGATTGAGTACAGACTTATTGTATGGTCTTGTGGAAGTCTTGCGATGGTCCTTGATTCCATTTGCTGGGTCATTTTTCTTTTATTACAGAATTTGTCTTATTTTTGGTGTTTACTTTTGATAGCCTAAAATATAATAACAAACGTCTAGTAATCTACTACATTCAGTACTTGAGTTAGCTACTGATGTTTTTCAGCTAGTCTTACCTTTTTAATCACAGCTAAAGCTTCTGGAAGTCGGATAAAATCATTATCAAAGATTGTTTACCTAATTTTGAGGTTAGTTTTACTTCTACCCGCATTCAGGTATACAGTATGCATTGCATGGTCAGCTGATGACTTCAAGTTGGTTTATTTTCGTCGTATCATTTCTTAAACCATATGAAACGATTGTTAGATGTATGGCTAGGCATTTTAAACTTATTTAGAGTATTCTTTTTCTTTATTTTCAAGTATTATGGGGATTATGAATAGATGTTTTTTGTGTTGCCTACCCTCAAAATCGATTTGTTGTTCGTAGTTCCAAGTTTCGCCACGGGGGGAGTTTTGTACCTTGCCGGAGTTGAAGGGAGAGGCGTTCTTTTTCAAAACGACAAGCAATGGCGTTCAGGTCGTAAAATCAGAATCTGATTTTTGTGAAACCATCCGTGGTTTATGTTTGTGTAAAAATGTTGCAATAAGTTTGTAATGAAGTGTAGTATAATCCTACGTAATTAGTTCAAGCAGTTTTAATGGAAATTCCACAATATTCATCTTTCAAAGTAAGTCGCTTTTTGGTTACCTAAGTTACAAGTGTTTAACACGTTGTTTTCTTTATTTTCATTAGAGGCGTACAGATGAAGGCTTCAGGCTGCAGAGTATTCTAGTATTCAGCACTTACTGCTCCAATTAATTCAGTTTTGGACTGGGTAAGTTTATTTTAAATCTAATTACGGATTTCGATTTTTCATATCGATGGCTGAGTTCTAAAGTCGCTGTTCTTTCTTTCTAGATTGTTGGTGAAGCTTTTCCATTTCTGTTCTAACGTTCTTCGAATGTTTTGACGATACCTCTATCCCAAATTTTATGAATATTGTTGGTGAAGCTTTTATATTTTACAACGTTACCGTTATCTCAAATTTTACGAGTATCGATGGCGAAGCTTTCCATTTCAACTTTAACTTCAATTTTCATTGAGGTGTTCTTCAATTTTCCACATTAGTTTTCAAGAGTTTTCAAGATTTTTCAAGATGTTCAGTAAATTGCAGTACCGTTTTTAAGCCAAGAGGTTTACAAACGTTTCAATGGATCCTCAAGCGTTTGAGTTTCGAACGTGTTCAAATTTGTAAGGAGTTCTCAAGGCAAGGACAAGGAAATGTTCTGCACAGTGACGTACATCATCAGGGAGTGGGACAACGTATTTGGTCGTTCCAGGGACAACTTTAATTAACAGGTTTTTATAGTTTTAGTGTAAATAATGAAAATGCGGTTTACTATATTTATTTTTGGTAAAATATCCAAGTTCTCAAATTTTAATATTTATTAAGGTGCTCTATTTTATTATGAATATTCTAGGTTGGTTTGTAAACAAAGTTGCAACTTTGGGCCGTACGCCTAGATTACTATTTTTCACTTATTAACACATACCTTATATTACTGTTTTTATTTAGGTTATTCACCATAATAATTTTGGTATACATATTTTAACATTTTTGCAATAGGGTAGTTCACCACATTTTTTTTTATATTTCGCAATGGGGTCTTTTCACCATACTTTTGGTAATTTATAATTTTATTTTAATTAATATGATTAATTAAAGTTGTCTACTTGTCATTTTAAATAAACATTGTAACAGCACATATTTGAGTTTTTGTTTAAATTATAATCAACACAAGATATACAAATCTATTCAAATCATAGTTATTTTTCAGGTTTATACATGCTGTAAAAGATAATTAATATTCTAGTACATTATTTTTTATGTGTTTGAATCTTAACACATAAACTGCCAAGCACATGTATGTTTACAAGATTCTGGCGCCCAAGGTGTTAAACTAAGCTTATTATCATAATTTTTAATCCATGAACCCCTGTGCCCGTACTGATGCCAGTTAGCCGATCGCAACCGTACATTTTCTTTTCTATAATAAGTAACCAGGGCAGCGCCTGATAATTTTTTAGTTTTTACTTATTCTAGACAGGAAAACGCGGTACACAATGGCGCCCAAATAACGTGGGATTAAGCTAGTTTAACTTTTAAATTTTTGAAGTTTGTGAAAAAAATATAAAGTAAAAAAAAAAAAAAAAAAAAAAATTTTTTTTGAGATATTTTTAAGATATTTTTAAGATATTTAGACAAAACTGGATATGGTTGTTGATTTGATTTAAACAATAGGTGTGCAATGTTTAAAAAATAGTTTGGTGTATACAGGGAGAAAAGAAACCACGGATAGGTTGAGAGTACCAAAAGGGTAAAGTTTTGAGTTTTATTCGAATTCTAAAATATATAGGATCGTAATAAAAAAAAGTATTGGACGCAGTGGTACAGTTTTTGGTTATTTTTGATTCTGAAATATACAGGGTAAAAATAAAAGTTAGAGAGAATTTTTTTTGAAAAGCAAACATTTTGGTGCATAGTTTTGATTATTTTAATTCTGAAATATATAGAGTAAAATAAAGAGAGAAAAGTTTGGCCAGTGAGTTATTTTAGTTCTAAAATATATAGGAGAAAATAAAGTTGAGAGGTTTTTGGTTATGAAATTCTAAAATATATAGAATGGATTAAAGTTTGATGAAAGATGAGAGATTTTTTGAGTTTGTGAAATTCTGAAATATACAGGGTGAACAAAAAAGGTGTAGTAGTACGCGAGAATAAATCGTGGAGTTTTTGGTTCCGATCCGAATCTAAAAAAGAGTGGCGGACAGGGCAAGTATTTTTGAAAAAATATTGCAAATTTTGAGTGAGATTGCGAGAGATTTTTGAAAGATTTCTGAAAGATTTTCAAAAGATTTTTGAGAGTGAATATTTTTAGAAAGAATATTGACTATTTAAAGAGAGATTGCGAAAGATTTTTGACAGATTTTGACAGATTTTTGATAGTAAATTTTAGTAATAAATTAAAATTTTAATCATGGAAGATTTAAATAAAATGGATCTTAGATATTTGACGGTAGAGCAAATAAATTATGAATTGCGTATTAGGTCTTTAACGGCTAGGAATGATAGAAATGCGAAAATTAAAACATTGAGTAGAGCTATAGCAAGGGAAACGGAGGACAATAAATATGTCGATCCGGAGTTTAATTTCAATAATGAGGTAAAAGCTATTAATGATAATATTGATATTGTAAAAACTTTAGTTAAAGAACTTGAGGAGTTTGAGTACTCAATTTCTCAACTCATTCGTATAAAGTCAAATCTAGCGCACATAAATAAGCGTTTAAATAGGTTTCCGGAAGTAAAGGATAAAGAAGCAGATAGGACAAAATTTTTACAGATTTCTAAAGCCACTTGTTTAGAATTAGAGGCGGATTTGATTGAGGCTCATACTGCGCATGAGAATAAGGTCAATGAAACTAATATGACAAGAATTTCTTTAAATGACACAACGTTTCATGCAGCAGCTAATACTTCGGCTAGATCAGACCCGGACTTTATAAAGCCTGTACCTGTTTATAAATGGGGTGTTTCTTTTGACGGTACTGGAGACGTACTTTCGTTCATTGAAAAAGTAGATTATTTAAAAGTTTGTAGAAACGTCTCAGATGAAATTTTATTTAAAACAGCTTATGACTTATTTAAAGAGCCGGCGCTCTCTTGGTTTTTGTCAGTTAAAAGTTCAGTTAATAATTGGTCAGAGTTAATAGGATTATTAAAGAAAGAATTTTTGTCTGCTAGTGTAGATGATCATACTTGGGATGACATCAGGGCAAAGTATCAAAAACCAGATGAGTCAATTTCAGTTTTTACAGCGGCTATGGAGACATTATTTAAGAGACTTTTGCGTTATCCTAGTGATTTTACAAAATTGAAAACAATTAGGGAAAGGATACTTCCACATTATTTTACTCCGTTATCATTAGTAGAAGTAAACTCGATTGAAGACCTCAGAAAGTATTGTAAAAAGTTAGATGAAGCTTACATTTTGAAACAAAAAAGTGTAACAAATAAAAACGCAATTTATAAGAAATCAGTACCTAGGGTAAATGTGGTAGAAACTCAAGATAGTAGTTTTGCAGAGGAAAGTAGTTGTGTAAATAAAGCAAGTAGTAGTAAAAATGTTTGTAAAGAAGGGCACTGTTGTCAGATAAATTCAAATAGTAATTTTAGTAACAATTTTAGAAATAATAATAATAGTAATGGTAACTATAATAGAAATTTCAGAAATAATGGATATAAATCTTTTGGTAGTAATAGTAGCAGTAATTTTAATAGTAATAAAAATCAGAAAAATAGCAGTTCAGAAAATAATAGTACAGTAAATAGTAGTAATCAAGTAAAGCAAATAGTCTGTTATAATTGTAATGGAATTAATCATGTTTTTAGTAAATGTCTTGCAAAAAGGACTAAGTTTTGTTACCGTTGTGGAAAAAAAGACGTATTTTTAAAAGATTGTTCTAATTGTCAAAAAAATGTAGAGCAGTAGTGGGAAATCCCGGCCGACGCTCACTACTTCATAAGGCCATACCTGATAGTAAGATAACTAGTAGCTACGAAGACAATTGGTTCAATTGGACAATTTGGCTAGAAAAAGTAAAAGCATTTTATAAAAATCACTTAATTTCCTTAGTAAATTTAAATCCTTTTGAAAATTTACCAAATGATAATAGGCCTTATATAAAAGCAAGTATCGCTAATAAGCAAATAGTAGCATTAATAGATACTGGCGCTAACTGTTCAGTTATAGGAAATTTGGGAATTAGTTTGATTAAAAGTTTAAATTTAGAAATTTGTAATAGTAGTATACCATATGTAACTACGGCTGATAAGGCACATCAAAAAGTTTTAGGTTTTGTGGAGTTACCAATTACAGTCAATGATACAGTAAATGTTTTAAAAATTTTAGTAGTACCGACTTTGCAAACAGAATTTATTTTTGGAGTAGATTTTTTGAAACAATTTTCTATATCTCTAAGTTTCGAAAATAATTCTTGGAAATTTTTGAATAAAGTAGAAATAAATAGTATTAATTCTAGTAATGAATTTGGAATTTTAGAGTTAAGTAGTGATCAGGAACATTTAGCTAATAAAGTTAAAGATTTGTTCAAAGAACTAAAAAAAGATAAGTTAGGGTGTACTCATATAATGAAACATGATATTGATACTGGGGATAACAAACCTTTTAAAATGCGACAATACCAAATGTCTCCGTATATGCAAGAAATTTTAGTTAAAGAATTAAAAGATATGTTAGCACAAGGGGTAGTCTCTCCTTCGAATAGCGATTATAATAGTCCGGTATTGTTAGTGAAAAAATCTGATGGATCGCATAGGCTTTGTTTCGATGGTAGAAAATTAAATGCTCAAACAAAGAAGGATTCTTATCCATTACCAAAAATTGATAGAATTTTAAGTATGCTTGGTAAGGCGAGATATATTTCTACAATCGATCTGAAAAAAGCTTTTTGGCAGATTCCACTGACTGAAAGGTCAAAGGAAAAATGCGCTTTCACTGTACCTGGCTATGGTCTATTTCACTTTAATCGTATGTGTTTTGGGTTGGCTAACGCGGCGCAAAGGCAACAACGATTGATGGATAAATTGTTTGGTGCTGCCTTTGAACCATATATTTTTGTATATTTAGATGACATAATAATAGTATCATCTAGTTTTGAAGAACATATACGTCTGCTAAAAGAGGTTTATCGTATTTTAAAAGAAGCTAATCTTACAATAAATTTTGATAAGTGTAAATTTTTTAGAAAATCATTAAAGTATTTGGGTTTTGTTTTGGATAGAGAAGGGTTACGCACAGATATAGAAAAAGTACAGGATATGTTAAATTATAAACGTCCTAGTACAACTACAGAGATTAAACGGTTTATAGGGTTATGTTCATGGTACAGACGGTTTGTAAAAAATTTTGCAACGTTAGTAGCACCACTTAATGCTTTGCTGAAAGGTTTAGGAAAGAAACAACCAATTAAATGGAATAATGAAGCTGAAGTCGCGTTTGTTAAAATAAAAGAAGCTCTTGTTTCAGCTCCGGTTTTAACCAGTGCTAGGTACGACCTTGTTTTCACCATACAATGTGACGCTAGTAATGTAGGTTTGGGAGCAGTGTTAACACAGGTTCAGGAGGGAAAGGAAAAGGTTATTGCATACGCCTCAAGAACTCTCTCAAGATCAGAAAGAAATTTTAGCACCGGTGAAAAAGAATGTTTAGCTCTTTTATTCGCGATTGATCGTTTCAGGGGATATATTGAAGGAGTTAGGTTTAATGTTATAACAGACCATTCTAGTTTAAAGTATTTAGCAAATTTTAAAGACCCGACAGGAAGAATTGCTAGATGGGCGGTTAAACTCCAACAGTATGACATGAATATTACATATCGTAAGGGTAGTTTACAAGTAGTTCCAGATGCATTAAGTAGGGCTTTTGAAGAAGTTGAACCAGAAAAACCAGTATTTCCGTCAGTTAATTTAATATCATTTGATTCGGAACAGTATGGTAAAGATGAGTACTATGTTTCATTAAGAGAAAAGATATTGAAGAGTCCAAATCAATATAAAGAGTATAGAATTGTAGAAGATAAAATATATAAATTTGATCGTTCTAATTTAGGTATTAAAACGAATATTAAAGAGTGGAAGTTGTTGGTTCCGAGACTCTGTAGGGTGCTTGTTATGAAAGAATGTCATGATGATCCTTTAGCAGCTCACATGGGTTTTTATAAAACTTTTAATAGGGTATCACAAGAATATTTTTGGCCACGTATGAGATCAGATATTTTGAAATATGTTAAGTGTTGTAAAATTTGCGCTGAACAAAAGGTTCCGAATTATGCACGTCATGGGTTGATGGGTAAAGAAAAGAATATTAGTTTCCCTTGGCAGTGTATTTCAACAGATTTTATAGGTCCATTACCTAGATCGAATGGAGGGTTTTGTTATTTATTAGTAGTATCTGATTGGTTCACAAAATATACACTTTTACAACCTTTGAAAACAGCTACTGCTCAAGGTGTAATAAAATTTATAGAAAATCAGGTGTTCTTAATATATGGCGTACCGCAGTACATTATTGTCGATAATGGTACTCAGTTTGCTGGGAAAGCTTTCAAAAAGCTTGCGGACGACTATCAAGTTCAAAAAATCTGGTACAATGCCAAATTTCATTCACAAGTAAATCCTACAGAAAGACAGAATCGAACGGTAGAAACGGCGATAAGGTCTTATATAAAAGAAAATCACCGGGAATGGGATAAAAATATAGGTAAAATAGGTCTTGCGCTTCGTACCGCAGTTAATGAGGTCCACGGACATTCGCCGGCGTTTCTCAATTTTGGAAGAATCGTACCTTTAACAGGGGCTTACTATGGCAAAGTTTCGTCCACTCAAGACGTTGAGTTGGAACCGGATTCTCGGGAAATGTATTTTAAGGATTTAGTTGGGTTAAAAGACATTTTTGCGGATGTAAAAACTAAATTGCATGAAGCATACGAGCGAAATAGAAGAGCCTATAACCTTAGAAAGCGTGACGTAACGTTCACGATAGGTGAGAAGGTATGGAAAAGAAATAAAGTTCTTTCCAGCGCAGTAAATTATTTTGCGTCAAAATTAGCGCCTAAGTACGTGTTATGTAAGATAATAGGTAAAAAGTCAAATTTGGTTTATGTGTTACAGGATAAAAACGGTCAATCCATTGGAGACTGGCACGTTAAAGATCTTAAGAAATATTTGGGTTCGAATAGTGATGTATCCGTCGGATAACTGCATGCATGAGTTTTTAAATTTCAGAAAGAAAAATAAAACCGTTAATTGTAAATATTAGCTAAGAGTGAGTAAAAGTCAAGTGTAAATAGTTAAATTTTATTTTAAATAAAATAAAGTCAAATATTGTAAAAAAAAAAAATATTTTCTTTGATGCTCGAGGGATCAGGTCTAGAACTGATTGCTGCGACATTTTAGTAGATGGGTGTAGAGTGAGTGTTCTTCAGTTTTGATTGAGATCTTGATTAGAATACCTGAAAAATTAAAAGGTTAATAACGGTCAAAACTATGGACTAAAAAGTTTTTGGACTTAGTGTCAATAATGAGGATTATTGATATTAAAAAGTCATTGTTGTTGAATTTTAGTTAATAAGAATTTTCCCGATTATGTAACTTCCCGATTGTGTAACTATAACTCGATTTTGTCAATTCATGGATTTGTCCCTAGTAAATAGGCGTGTGGTACGCGTAGATATCAGGCTTAACTAAAAATTCAATAAAAATGCATTCAATAACAAGTTCAATAAACATTGATTCAATATTGATTCATAAAAATTGGATAGAAATGCAATGAAAAATAAATAAATATTTTTATTTTTGTATATATTCGGAAAGGGGAATAAAGCTACAATAAATAATAAGTAAATTTAATAGTTTTTGGTTACAGAATCAGAATATGCTAGTAGCATAAGTTAGGAGTAAATTTTTTTGGTTACGGGGTTATTCTTTGTGATATTGTAATGTTCTATTTAGAGTTAACTATTGGAGTTTATACTCTGGGTTAAAAAAATATTTTTGGGAATAAATATTTTTTATTTATTCGGAGGAGGGCTGTGTAGCAGTTATGACTGCCACTGTTTTTAAAGATTACCTGATCTGTGTCACGTAATCATACGATGTTACCATTTTTTCAGAAGTTAGTATTTCTTTCTATTTGCACATATAAGATTGAGTACAGACTTATTGTATGGTCTTGTGGAAGTCTTGCGATGGTCCTTGATTCCATTTGCTGGGTCATTTTTCTTTTATTACAGAATTTGTCTTATTTTTGGTGTTTACTTTTGATAGCCTAAAATATAATAACAAACGTCTAGTAATCTACTACATTCAGTACTTGAGTTAGCTACTGATGTTTTTCAGCTAGTCTTACCTTTTTAATCACAGCTAAAGCTTCTGGAAGTCGGATAAAATCATTATCAAAGATTGTTTACCTAATTTTGAGGTTAGTTTTACTTCTACCCGCATTCAGGTATACAGTATGCATTGCATGGTCAGCTGATGACTTCAAGTTGGTTTATTTTCGTCGTATCATTTCTTAAACCATATGAAACGATTGTTAGATGTATGGCTAGGCATTTTAAACTTATTTAGAGTATTCTTTTTCTTTATTTTCAAGTATTATGGGGATTATGAATAGATGTTTTTTGTGTTGCCTACCCTCAAAATCGATTTGTTGTTCGTAGTTCCAAGTTTCGCCACGGGGGGAGTTTTGTACCTTGCCGGAGTTGAAGGGAGAGGCGTTCTTTTTCAAAACGACAAGCAATGGCGTTCAGGTCGTAAAATCAGAATCTGATTTTTGTGAAACCATCCGTGGTTTATGTTTGTGTAAAAATGTTGCAATAAGTTTGTAATGAAGTGTAGTATAATCCTACGTAATTAGTTCAAGCAGTTTTAATGGAAATTCCACAATATTCATCTTTCAAAGTAAGTCGCTTTTTGGTTACCTAAGTTACAAGTGTTTAACACGTTGTTTTCTTTATTTTCATTAGAGGCGTACAGATGAAGGCTTCAGGCTGCAGAGTATTCTAGTATTCAGCACTTACTGCTCCAATTAATTCAGTTTTGGACTGGGTAAGTTTATTTTAAATCTAATTACGGATTTCGATTTTTCATATCGATGGCTGAGTTCTAAAGTCGCTGTTCTTTCTTTCTAGATTGTTGGTGAAGCTTTTCCATTTCTGTTCTAACGTTCTTCGAATGTTTTGACGATACCTCTATCCCAAATTTTATGAATATTGTTGGTGAAGCTTTTATATTTTACAACGTTACCGTTATCTCAAATTTTACGAGTATCGATGGCGAAGCTTTCCATTTCAACTTTAACTTCAATTTTCATTGAGGTGTTCTTCAATTTTCCACATTAGTTTTCAAGAGTTTTCAAGATTTTTCAAGATGTTCAGTAAATTGCAGTACCGTTTTTAAGCCAAGAGGTTTACAAACGTTTCAATGGATCCTCAAGCGTTTGAGTTTCGAACGTGTTCAAATTTGTAAGGAGTTCTCAAGGCAAGGACAAGGAAATGTTCTGCACAGTGACGTACATCATCAGGGAGTGGGACAACGTATTTGGTCGTTCCAGGGACAACTTTAATTAACAGGTTTTTATAGTTTTAGTGTAAATAATGAAAATGCGGTTTACTATATTTATTTTTGGTAAAATATCCAAGTTCTCAAATTTTAATATTTATTAAGGTGCTCTATTTTATTATGAATATTCTAGGTTGGTTTGTAAACAAAGTTGCAACTTTGGGCCGTACGCCTAGATTACTATTTTTCACTTATTAACACATACCTTATATTACTGTTTTTATTTAGGTTATTCACCATAATAATTTTGGTATACATATTTTAACATTTTTGCAATAGGGTAGTTCACCACATTTTTTTTTATATTTCGCAATGGGGTCTTTTCACCATACTTTTGGTAATTTATAATTTTATTTTAATTAATATGATTAATTAAAGTTGTCTACTTGTCATTTTAAATAAACATTGTAACAGCACATATTTGAGTTTTTGTTTAAATTATAATCAACACAAGATATACAAATCTATTCAAATCATAGTTATTTTTCAGGTTTATACATGCTGTAAAAGATAATTAATATTCTAGTACATTATTTTTTATGTGTTTGAATCTTAACACATAAACTGCCAAGCACATGTATGTTTACAAGATTCTGGCGCCCAAGGTGTTAAACTAAGCTTATTATCATAATTTTTAATCCATGAACCCCTGTGCCCGTACTGATGCCAGTTAGCCGATCGCAACCGTACATTTTCTTTTCTATAATAAGTAACCAGGGCAGCGCCTGATAATTTTTTAGTTTTTACTTATTCTAGACAGGAAAACGCGGTACAAGTTATAAGGAATGGTTTAATTAAGTTGGAAGCACCTGCAAAATTTTTGTTTTATAAACTGTCTATTATGATAAAAACTACCTATTAGTAGGTCTCAAAACGACAATAAACAAATAAATAAATAAATAAATAAATAAATAAATAAATAAATAAATAAATAAATAAATAAATAAATAATTAAATAAATAAGTAAGTAAGTAAGTAAGTAAGTAAGTAAGTAAGTAAGTAAGTAAGTAAGTAAGTAAGTAAGTAGGTAGGTAGGTAGGTAGGTAAGTAAGTAGGTAAGTAAGTAAGTAAGTGTAGGTAGGTAGGTAGGTAGGTAGGTAGGTAGGTAGGTAGGTAGGTAGGTAGGTAGGTAGGTAGGTAGGTAGGTAGGTAGGTAGGTAGGTAGGTAGGTAGGTAGGTAGGTAGGTAGGTAGGTAGGTAGGTAGGTAGGTAGGTAGGTAGGTAGGTAGGTAGGTAGGTAGGTAGGTAGGTAGGTAGGTAGGTAGGTAGGTAGGTAGGTAGGTAGGTAGGTAGGTAGGTAGGTAGGTAGGTAGGTAGGTAGGTAGGTAGGTAGGTAGGTAGGTAGGTAGGTAAGCAATCAAGCAAGCAAGCAAGCAAGCAAGCAAGCAAGCAAGCAAGCAAGCAAGCAAGCAAGCAAGCAAGCAAGCAAGCAAGCAAGCAAGCAAGCAAGCAAGCAAGCAAGCAAGCAAGCAAGCAAGCAAGCAAGCAAGTAAGTAAATAAATAAATAAATAAATATATAAATAAATATATAAATAAATAAATAAATAAATAAATAAATAAATAAATAAATTGTCAAAAATTTGAATTTATTGACTTTAATTTTACGACAAAACTTAAATACATTTATTTTTTTATTTATTCATTTTTTCATGATTTATTTTTATAAAATAACATTACACATAAATTTAAGTTATATTTTTTTGGCATTTATAAACATAATAAACAGTGACTACTTCCAACTTTATAGTTTATTATATAACTATTTTGGGGTTTAGTTATATGTGATTTAGTTAAAAAGAAAAATGTATTACAGTATAAGGTACCTAACTTAAATAGTTTTAAAGTAAGATAAATTCAAGAATTTTCGTGGAAATTGGAATATAAGGGTTTTTGAGGTTGCTGAAAGTAAATTTAAGCAAGAATTTTCTAACTTTACCCCTGCGGGGCAGGAAAAAATACCTAGTATGTAATAAAAAATCCGATTCCACTCCTAGGGTTTGGGTTAAATACCAAAAATGGGAAAGTTTTTTTTATCTGTTCCGGATTATTTTTTTCATAATCATATTTATCGTAATCATTATTTTAAGTTAAAACAGTGTAATTTACAAAACAAAGTTGCACTTTATATCAAAATTTATTATTGCGACTTAAAGTGTTATAAATGGACATTAATATCATTTACTATCAGTAATAAACTGTAATAACTGTTATAGCTTATCATTAAAACAATTTATTCAATAAATTCGATTTATTCAATATGGTACACTACAAATTACAAAGTAGTGTTTATATAGAATATTAAAACATTAGATTTAAAAATATTTTTTCTATTTGTAAATACAAAAAGTATATTAAAATATACTATACCAGGTGTCCCATTAATTAAAAAAGAATCTTAAATGAGGTCTAGGAAAATCTTACATAACGGACGTTGATTTGAGCGAATGTTTACCAGAAATTGAAAAAAGAAAGATCTAAAATGACTTTTGTCGACGTGAAAAAACACATGACTTATCCGTGGGAAAATGAATAATATTTTGTTTTTTTTTGCAAATTTTCTGCTATTGAATTTAATAAGTGACTCGATAAAAATGTATCCTTTAAGTACATAATAAATATTTTTACACTTTATAACGTCTTTCGTTATGCAATTATAACCCGAAAGAAGGATATCGCTTTAAATGAGAGTTTTTGGGCTAGATAAGAAAAACATGTTTTTTTTTAAAAAAGTGCAAAATGATGAAAAGAAATGAAAAAAACTGTGTACCAAGTTTATTCGTTAATAAAGAACAAAATAAAAAAAAATTAAACTTGTTAGGAATTATTTGTTATCGTAAACACAACAATTACGCATTATACTTGCGCTAAATGTGACTTTTTATCATATTGAAAAAAAAAAAGTAATATATTTTGTTTATTTAAAAACCAACATAATAACATTTAGGTAAAATGTGTAATAAAAACACTGTATCTAGTATCTAGTTTTGAATCATTTTATGGAAATAAACTTATTTAACACGTTGAAAGGCACATTAAATTACTTGTAACTGTCCCATGGAACTGCATGCTTTAGGTTATCGTTGAAGCTGCTGATTTTCTTACAATGTCATTATAGTATTATTACCTCAAAATTAACTCCATAATCGTACTGAAACTTAAGAAACTAGTCACATAAGTCCAGCCTAATTACAGATTGAGTTACAGCAAGTTAAGTCCGTAAACACTAATAAAACACAACACAATATTTTAATTTTATAGTCGAGAGCAGTGAACACAGCACAGACCTCACTGGCGCCCGATTGCCTTTTTCAGTTAATTAATAATTGAAATTTGGCGAAGGCGTACTCCCTAGATATATTGGTTCGAAAATCAATTAAAGCCGGTGGTTCCCTCTACTACTAGCCCACACAAGTCCTGGACTTAGGGGATGCTTAATTAAGTAGAATAGTACGAGGTTAAAAACAAACAAACAAAACCCTTTCCTTTGGCCCACTCTAGAAGTCAATGTGCAAAGTTATTTTTATTTTGACGACATGACACTTAAAGTTTCGGTAGGTGCAATGTTGCCAAATCGTGCATTGACATATGTCAAAATTCGTAATTAAAATTATTCCGGGATGTAAAAAAGGCTGAAGTTTGGGCTAAGTATTTATTTTGTATGTATTTATAAGCATGTAAATTCTTATCGTTGCAGGCAATTTAGCCCAAAATACGATACCCTCCTTTCGAGCGAAATTCTGTATAATAAAGTATATTAGAAAAAAATTATTACTAATTTGGATATTGTTACGTGACATCCTGGGAAAGTTGGGGGTGTAAGTAAATGTGACAGCTTGTGACACAGGGGGGAGGAGGGGGTCAACATTTTTGAAAAATTGTGTTTCGTAATTTATGGACAGCCCTTAATGGAAATCCAAAAATCCACATTGGATTAGGGCAACCACCTTCCAACATCCAAAAATCCAGATTGGATTAAGGCAACCTCCAAACGAGATAGGGCTTTTAAATCAATGTCTCTTAGCAAGTTCTAAAAAAAAAATTAAGTTTTCTACAACATCAAATTTTAAACTTGTATCTATCATAGTGTCTTGACTTAGCATGGAAAAAATATTTTTCGTACGACCTAGTGTACACGAAATAAAGAAAAATGCATGTTCACTATATATCCTCGTTAGGATATTTTTCTATCGCACGAGTACATAGTGCATATTTGAATGAAATAACAACTATGTACGCTCATTTATCCAAACGATTACACATAGCTTTCATTTTGACAAAAGTCGTTTGACGTTTATAATATTTTCAAATATCAAAATTAAATACAGGTAATTCTTTAAAATATACATTTTTAAAGAGTCTAGACTGTAGATCGAACGAAAAATGTTGTTCAAAACTTGTTTGCGACAAGTCCTTAGTGCACTCGAATGATTTGTTGACTTCGCTTCGCGTCGTCAAAAAAACTTCATTCTCGTGCACTAAGGACTAAAGTGGCTTACTCGTTACGAAAACTACTATTTGCTAATATAATTAATATCTATCTAAATAATATTTTTTGTATTTTTCTTTCTCTGGTTGTGCGGAAGAACAGATGTTGCTTTTATTTAATAAAAATTATAATATATGAAATATAATTAAAACTAACAACCTGAGCACAGCCAGTTTGCCTTATTTGTAATTTATATTGTATTATTTGAATTAAATATTTGGATAAATAAATGTGTTTTTCTATTTTGCGACTTGTATAAGCATAATCACTCGCATTTTGCGTGTTCTTGTAGGCCTATAAGAGGTCTATACCTTTTTTCTTTTGGGTTGGCAATAGACAAAAGCCTATCGCTTGACGTTTTCAATTCAAATTTTACATCACTTTAAAGTTGAATTTTCCACAAAATTTTATCGTAGTGGTCTCGTGTCCTTGCCAATTTATTATAGCAAACGTTGTGGGATGTGGGACGGCGTGTTGAGAAAGTGAACAATTTTTAAGATTACCAACGTTTCGGATATGTATTTTTCCTTCCTCAGGGCTGTAACAATAGAATAAACTGTAACATCCTTCTGCGTATGGGAAAATGTATATGTATCTTGGATTTGTTCTTACTGACCTTTCTTAATAGTTTAAAGGCATCATTACGGTGTGAGGACTATTGTTCCAACGGGTATTGGTTAAAAAAAGTATTATGGGACGGTTCTCCAAACACTGAACTAAAAGAAAAAACGTTTTTATGTGATTTGAAATATGTCTGTTTTTTATTATACGTTACCTTAAGTGTATTGTTGTAAATTTGGTGGAGGTGGAATCTATATGTACCACACATCATTCAGACACAAAAACATGTATTGAAAAACTTAATTAGAGCAGGAATTATTAAAAATTGTAAAATTTTTGGGTACGAAAATTTTACAATTTTTAATAAAATTTTACAATTTTTAATAATTCCTGCTCTAATTAAGTTTTTTAATTGTGGCTTGGTTACTTGCAGTGAAAAAGAGAAGACATGACTATAAAATATATCAAAATATCATTTTTTCTTACAATTTTAAACATTGGGAAAACTGTAAAGCCAACCCGAAACAAAAATCCCTTAATCAGTCATCAATTTAAATGTCGTTTTTTGAAATTTTAGTGCGAAATAGAAAGAATGGTATAAAGCACTCGTTTCATAACACGTTTTTAGCGCACTAATACTTTAGAAAACTAGCCTCAAGCGGCGGATTATTGGACCATTTTTTTTATGATGGCACTTTAACAAGTATTTTTTGGTTGGGATTTTTTTGGTACTCCCCACAACCCCCCCCCCCAAAAAAAAAAAGTTTCGCAGAGGTCATCTGTTATTTTAAAAATAAATTATTATTGTATACATTTTTAATACATGGCTATTTTTCCAATTTTCTTAATAATAATGAAAATATAGGAAATAAAATGCATCTTATTTATGCATTGATAAAATCGATCTCGTGCAATCTATATTTTGTAAATTAATAGTGGGAATACTACTTTTTCCACTTGACGCTGCCATGGCTGAAAGCTCATTATAAACTCGTGCACCTGAATATTATATAGCCAACTAGTGGAAAAAAAAAATATAATAGAATCTATAATTTATTTGAGGCGTATTTATATATTTATAGTATTATTAATTTGGGCCATTTCGCCTCAATGATTACACAGCCCCACAAAAAAAAAGTCCGGATCTCTAGACCAGACATGTGTATCCTTATGTATTTTGGCCCGCTGAATCCGAATCCGAGGTCAGAAAAAGCCCTACACCCCAGGAATTGGCCCCAGAGGCCGAAAATGGCCACTGAAAGGTGGGAAACGGGAATTCCGGCATGACGGATGCTCAGGGCAGGTTGAGATTGCATTCTCAAGGCAAAGTCGAATTAGTGGGTAACCGAGCTTAGATCCGACAGGCATCGCGGCCCCTGAGGCCAGAAAATGGGCCCCTGGGGGCCGAAAAATCGAGATTTTCACGTCGGGATCGCAGCACTTCGATTTTCTTGTAACTTCAAACTGCAGCAACGTAAAGATGCTGGAACCTCTTCCAGGCCCATTGAAATTCACACCCAGGGTCCGAAAAACGGGCCCTCAGGGCGGGAAAATCAAGATTTCCACGTCGTCATCAAAATCCAAGTACTGCGATCCCGACGTGAAAATCTCGATTTTTCGGGCCCCAAGGGCCCATTTTCCGGCCTCAGGGGCCGCGATGCCTGTCGGATCTAACCACCGTTAGCCACTAATTCGACTTTGCCTTGAGAATGCAATCTCAACCTGCCCTGAGCATCCGTCATGCCGGAATTCCCGTTTCACACCTTTCAGCGGCCATTTTCGGCCTCTGGGGCCAATTCCTGGGGTGTAGGGCTTTTTCTGACCTCGGATTCGGATTCAGCGGGCAAAAATACATAAGGATACACATGTCTGGTCTAGAGATCCAGACTTTTTTTTTTTGTGGGGCTGTGTTATTTATATCGATAAAAAATCTAAAACAGAAAATAAAATTAAAATGTTCTTAGCATGCGCACCTATTTGAATAAAAAGTTTTTTCCAAATTAATTTCTCTACACGTTTTCAACAAAAACACCTTTTCGAAATTAATTTCTCTACACCCTTTTTTATTGTTACGGGTGTCTTTGTTTCAATTACAGATGAACATACGGATGGACAGACGGGCATTTTCAAGGTGTCTTATTTTTTCATGAAGCACATTTCTATCCAAAAATCTTTTATCTACGACGTTTTTTGGAGATATTGGGAAATTCGAACCTAGCATATTATAGGTACTATTCTAGAGCTTACGAGCTGAATAATTTGTAAAATAATAGTGGAAAATATCTCTGAAAACATTTTTGGTCAAAAATTGGACGCCCTTAAAAAACATTTTAAACGTTGGTTAACCCATCTAGGCATTTATTTTAAGTAGCCAACTAGTGGAAAAATAGTATATTGTTTTACTAAGAGGAAAAGTGAAACTTTTTTTTTACTAGTCTGTAGAATTTACAAACTACAGAAGAGTAAAAAAAAGCAACTTTCCTCTGAGTGAAACATACTATTTTTTCTTCAAGCATCCTATATATTTTTTTTAAATATTAATTTTTGAATTTAATTTATTCAGTAATAAAGTATTTTTTTTATTAAAATAGGCCAATAAAACCCTTTAAAAATAAACCTAAACCTTCCTCATTTTAAATTTTTTTTGTAGGCTAAATCGTACACTTTTCGCGGTTTCGATGGTAACTTATCTTATGTAGCAATTGCAATTTCGGAGAGATTTGTAGGTGTATAAACCATATATTCTTCTTCAACCATTTTTAATCAATTTCACACAAGGTTTTTGCACAAAATCTCGAGTCAACCACCTGTTGACATAATAAACAAACAAGTCATTAAAGTCAAAGAGTGCTTCCGCCAGTGGTGGTTTTGCTAAGTAACTTTTTTTACAGCGTACAACAATGAACTCATTTTTTTACTGTAAAACATAAATCAATTCTAACTCGTGTGTTCAGTTATAAAATATGAACATTTTAGTACGCTTGAAGAAAAAGAATATAATATTCAGGTTCACGAGTTTTTATAATGAGATTTCAGCCATGGCAGCATCAAGTGGGAATTTAGTTCTGTTAAACAGATTAAAAATAAAATTTTAGTAACCGTTTAAGTTCTGTTAAGCCGTTTAGTTCTGTTAAAAAGATTAAAAATTAAATTTTAGTAGCCGTTTAAAAAAAAAGTGTCCCATTCATGGTGATCTCCCCCTAATAAATAAAAAAATATTTTCTTTGAGTTTTATTTATAGCAATTTCGATATCCCATTTATTCTGTTAATCGTACAATTTAATTACGTCATTTTGGCCACTAGTTCATTTACCAAGTGATATGAACAGATAATAACACCTTGGATATTAGTACCTCGCAAATAGGCGTGGTATTGCTTAAAAGTATTACCCTTAAAATAGGGATATATGCTTTTTATCTAGGATTATCACTTTATCCTGAAATCTAGTACAAACAGTTACTCCTTGAAAGTGGAAAATTAAAACTTAAAGTGGGTAATTTGGTAAGGTAATCTTAATTTACGCAAATGCCAGCCATTAAAATTAATTAATTAAAAAACTGGGATTTCCTAGGAAATTCCTTTCTTTCTTAAGAATAAAATTAACCAGTATAAGCTATTAAAAAAAACACCTTAATTAACTAAAAAGAAAAGTGGTTACCCAGATCTGGATTCAGAGGTTTAACCCACTATGGAGCAAAGAAACTATATATACATTTGTTTTTAATATATAATAATAAAATTTAATAGGTCGATAGGCCTATTATATGCCTATAATAGGCCTATAGGTCTTAAAAAGATATTTTTTAAGTGGCCCACCCTATAATTTTTGACTTTTAAATGTAAAAAGTTGGAAAAAATCTTAGGTAAATTTCCAATATTGTGTAAAAAGTTAAGAAAACGAAATCATTTGTAAAAAAAAAATCAAGGATAAATAAATTAAAATTTGGAATATAATTTTTTTTTGCCAAAAAAATACTTTCTTTTTTCTGATGTCGCTCGAAACATAAAATAAAAGAGAGAAATGTCAAAAAACTGCTATGTGCACTTTTATATACTGGTGTCAGGGTGTCGAGTGGAAAAAAAATAAAAAGAGTAGAATTTAAAAAGAATATAAATAATGGTTGAGCTAAAAAGTTCCTTCAAAAAGGCATCAGATTTCTTTGTTTTTCCAACTGTTGTCTATATTTCACAATTGTGACTTTTTCTGAAAACTTACCTTCTAATAAAAATAGTGCGTTGCTTTTCCACTGAGACCGATTTTTTTTAACTGAAACAGTTAATTTTTTTTCCACGACTGGTTTAGAATGTAAGCAAATACACACACTTTTCAAACACAGAATAAATCCATTCTAGCTCTAGATACGGTATGAATATTCCGTATCAAGTGTTAGAATGAGCACATGTAGTGCCATCTCTTGTTTATAAAGATAAAGAAAACTGTAGCAAAATTAGCAAAAGTATATAAATTTTACCATGAAATATTAAATAATTTAATGCAATTTAAAGTTTTGCGTTAAAATTACATAAAGTTTATTAGTTTTTCTTAATAACTAACCAGTTTTTTATTAATATAGTTCAAAAAATTAAAACTGCTCCATCTATTGTTAAATATTTAAACCTGATATCTGTCACAACAATCTGATATAACCTTCAATTTTTGCATTATAGTTTGTAAATATGTGCTAAAATTAAATAAAAATCTTTTTTAAGTACTGATTTGATAACATTAATTGCTTTATTTAAAAATATGTGTTTTGTACATTTGCAATGTCTAGTCACAAAAAACATTGTTTTTAACCTTGTCCGCAGTGTTTCATATTTGCAGTAGAAGAAAAAGTATAGTCTACAACACGTATGGAATAGTCATTCCGCTCTCGCGGGAAAGTCATACTCGCCTGCCGACAAACTTTCCGCTTGCGCAGAAATAGTCTATTCCATACTAGTTATAGAATATACTATTCAACTGGGTATAATAAAATATTAGATAAATTACACAGATCATAATAATAATTATACATTATTTACATATTAAAAACATATCAGCTTATACACTGATAAAAAAACTGTATTAATCACAATAAATATACCCATATAGCACTGGTCGTCCAATTGACGTCCATTTTAAATCCCTTTTAAGTACATTGGTCCATGGACTAATAATTATAATGGATGTACTGTGTACGTCCATATTTACATCCTTTGTATGACTTTTAGTGGACGTCCATTTAGTGTTCATTTTACGCTCATAATTTCAGCTTTCTACGTTTATTCTAATTGGGTGAAACAGAAAGAGGGTAAACTTAGCCTTATGAGGGGTGATAGGAAGATAAGGGGGGATGTAAAATTTTTTTTAAAATTTGATTATCACTGGAAGTATGTAACCTAATTTTAGTTTTAAGTTATCTCGGGTAATAAATAGATTTTTTAAATTTTAGGAAGGGGGTTGGGAGGTAAGTTTTATATAAAATTGTATTATCAGGCGAGCATGTGTACCAAATTTTAGCTTACTAAATATATTCTAAGTGGTCGAAAAATCCTTTGGCAGATTTGCCCTAAACAAACAAACAAACAAACAAACAAACAAACAACAACAAACATTGCAAGTTAAATAACAGTTTTTCACAGTCGCAAAAACCAGTTAAGTAAGCAAAAAAGCAAGTCCTATGAATGCTGGATGGATGGTTTGAACGGACACCTTATGGATGTCCACAGTTGTGTCATCTGGACTCTGAACGGATGTCCATGGGACGTCCATAGAGAAAAAATGGGCATCCTATGGACATACAGCTGCCCATGAACATACGTCCATTGGACTCCCATAGTAGCACTTTGTGCTATCTGGGTACTAGTAATTACAATTTGTAGTAGTGGCATATGCGCCAACCATTACCTATAGTAAGAAACAAGCCGTGAAGATATGTAATGCTACGCATTCCATTTTATACTATTCATAGTAAACGGTATATTGCATTTTCCCAAATACAGTACTTAAAAGAACTTAACTTAAAAAACATATTTTTCAAAAAAAAAAAAATAATTTTCAAAAAAAAAATAATTTTCAAAAAAAAATAAATAAAAAAGCTATCACCGTAAAATTAAAGAATCTCTATATTTATATAACATACCCCATTCTGCCCCAGGTATGGGGCGGAACGGGAAGAAATGCATTTCTACTGTTTTTACCATTTTTGGTAAAATTTGTGTAATCATAATGTTTTAAAGATATGGAATATACGATAATTTAACAATTTTTTAATAGCTTGCCATAAACGTTAACCATCCCGGCCCCGGGTTCCCCTACATATTTGATTTGCCATGACAAATATTCTTTTTAGTTGTCTTAAGTGGCTAACAGAGTTGTTGTAAAGTAGAGATGTTATACACTGTAAATGCAAATATAGTAATTTTACAGCAAATAAAGTAGGTCATATGTTGCCAGTAAAGAAAGTGATAAATTTAAATCAGTACTGTAAATTCACAGTTATCTGTAAAATTGTGAATTTTAATTTTGGTAATTTTACTGCTATTGTTATGGTAATTTTCGGGACTGTCTGTAAAAGTGCTGGGTTTTTAGACCGCATGCATGAATTTCATTGCAAAATTATTGTACCGACAGGAAAAGAGCTGAGATTTTACTAAACCCAGTAATATTGAGGTTAATTTAATAAATATTGTAAATTCACATTCTGACATTGTAAATTTGCTTTAATTACTACAGTTAAAACTACTGTGAGATTGACGTAAAAATTTAGAGCGTAGAGTAAGAACATTATGGTGTAGGGCAATTAAGAGTGGGGATGTTAATTTTCCGAAATTTCTATTAGTGTGCAAAATATTTGTCAATAAATAATATCAATGGCATAAACAATTTGCTTAATCAAACTACATATTTTGTAAATAGTAATTGGCACGAATGATATAAAATCTATTAAACCAAATACTGATAGCAAATATAATATATTATATATTATTTTATATGTTGCAGCGAGTCAAAAATCCGCCCCTTATAACTTTTGAACGGCTTAAGATCAGAAATTTAAAACACTTAATAGTGTATTAAAGTACTAGTTTCATAACATACGTTTTTAGCCCACGAGTACAAGTTTAGAAAACGAGCCGCTTGTGGCGAGTTTTCTAAAGTACTAGTGCGCTAGAAACGTGTTATGAAACGAGTGCTTTATACAATTTTTTCTATTTTGCTTTAAAATTTTAAAAAACTTACATTAAAATTGATGACGGATTTAAGGATTTTGTTTCGGGTTGGCATTATAGTTTTCGCCATGTTTAAAATTCTAAGAACAAATGATATTTTGATATATTTTATAGTCATGTCTTCTCTTTTTCACTGCAAGTAACCAAGCCAAAATTTTAACACGGGAAAATATAACAGCAGTTTTTGCAGTCGCTCCAAGCGGTGTTAAATTTATGCTACGCTCAGGAACGTATAAACAGCTCGCTAACTCCCAAGGTCTTATTATAACTTTATCATTATCTAATAAGTTTAACTGATAACTTAAAATCGCTCTAATAAAATAGATTCTTCAATAAGCTTTGATAGCTTTAAAGAAAAGCTTTTAAATTTTGTTTTTAAAAGCAAAATATCATAAATTACGTACGCTGAAATTTTTGCTTTAACTTTATATAGAAAATATACCTTTGTAACGAAATTATTTTAAGCATCAATATGTTTTGAAGGAAAAGTAAATTTAATACATCAAGCGTTTTCCACATAAATGATTTACCTTCCCTGCATTTAAAATTACTCGTTAAAATAACACAGTCCAAATTTTGCCTTGTTCTGAAATATTCCATATTCTAAAAGTTGCATATTAGACAGGTAATCAAGGGGTTATGGAATTACTATTAAGACTACAGGAAAAAAAAACGATTTAAGCGGCAAAAGTCCAAACTAATTTAAAAAAATAAACACTGAAAAAATTCAAAACTTCAAAATAAAAAAATAGCGGTGACCTATTTTAATATAGATATTAAGTAAAAGTTTATGATGTAAGGAATCGATTGGTTTTAGTTTCCCGAAGGTCCATTTTTTTTGCTATTTCACAAAAAAATCACACCGTGATTTATCCTATTTCTTCCACCCTAATAACAATTTTTGTTAAGTCTTGAGTAAGACTGGCTCAAGATTCTTGATCAAGTAATTCTTACTCAAGAATTGTCAAAGAATTGCTACAGATACTTCGTCGATATTCTTGGACAAGTCTTGCGCAAGAAAAATTGACAAGAAATCGAAAAGCGATCTCTGTCATAATCAAATCGTACTTGTTAGAGTAGGTCAAGATTCTTGACCAAGAATCTTGTCAAATTCTTGCTACAGACTTGACAAACAGACTTGACAAAGTATTGCTAACCGCTTGGCTTCCAGAATCTTGCCAAAGTCTGGCCCAAGTCTGGATACAGAATCTTGATTAATTAATTTCTCAAGAATTGTGCAGTTCTTTAAAGAGAACTTTGTCAAGTACTCTGGTCAAGAAACTTATCCAGGTTCAATGTTACTAGGGCGACGTCTGATGATGAAGCAAAAAGCTTTATATTTTTATAAATTTGCAAAAAAGAATCATTAAATTCCAGTTTATGAACAAATATGTTTATCCATAATTCTAAATGCCTAAATTTGTTTTAGTGAAGTAATTTATTAAATAAATATATGAAAAGCTCTTATAATTATATTATATCAACTTCACGTTTTATTGTCAAAAACAATTAAAATAAGGGTTGTGACCGCAGTTTCGCTATCGCACTAATAGCATTGATGGACTAAAATAGATAAAATACAGATTAACTGGTTGTTTTGTTTGTTTGTTTTTTTTTTCTTGGAACCAACCTTGTTAGTACTTATATTATCAATTTTAATCAGTCGATGTTATTATTATAATACCGAAATCCGTTGTTGCTCTCAAATTTGAAAAGATTAGACTGGAAAGACGTTCTTTTTAAAGAGTTTAGTAGATAGATTTTTTAAAATTATACTAATCAAGATTAGTTATTTAGATCACCCTGTACTGATGTTTTCATTTCCTATAAACATAATGCATGCATCTTGCATATTGCATTCAACTTTTTGTTGTGAATTTTCAAAGTTTACTTTAGAGAACGGAAAACTTCATTCAAAAATGTGAGGGTTTAGCTTTCACATATAATAAAAACATATTTTAAGTAAATATAAAAAACGAAATAAGTAACTTATATTATATAGAAACTTTGTATAAGAAACTTTCTATTAGAAAGTATAAAGTTTAAATTGTTTAAAATATATTTATTATTCATTATTATTTATTTAATGTTATTTGATCATGTATGGTATACGTTCATAAAAAGTTATAATTTTTTGTGATCAAACGTAATGACAGATCCAGTAATGTCAAGTGCTAACTAGCATAATTCTACGCAAAAAAATATCGACAGATTTTAAAATTCGCTAAAAAAAATTGATTATTAACTATTTTACTGTGCCTATTCTGAATTTTTAGTCGAATAAAATTTTATTTATAAAAAAATTCAATATGCTGTAAATTTTAATTATTATGATTATAATAATATTATGACTATAATAATAATAATAATTATTAGTCCAGTCATTTGACGAGGAATTCCTTAAATGTACACGGGCTAATATTTTAAAGGGAAGTATTAAATAGTAATAGAACACTCCTGTTAGTGTTTCACCGGGTGATTTGCATAAGGTGTATCCGCTATCTTGAATGTTACGGGTGAGTGCGGTTATCTCGCTAAATATGCATCTTACGAAAAAAATGCATATAACCAATTTTGTTAAGGAGAACATTTTCAACAATTTTTGCTAGGATTATTTTTTTAATATATTAATAACAATAGAATTATAAATATTCAAAAATGGCCATGTTGGGGGTGAAATTGGTTTTTTGGATTTTTCAGCCAAATTATTCATCGGAGGATAAAAGTGGTCATTATCAAACTTGTAGCTCTTAAACTTTTCTATAATTTTCATACATTATGAATTTTCATAAGTAGTTTGGCAAGGTTACAGTGAGCACTGAAGTCGAGTACCAAAGTACCTATGAAAATTTATAATGTTTGAAACTTGTAAAGAATTTCAAGAGCCTTAAGTTTGCTAATAACCACTTTTATCTTCCGATTAATAATTTGGCTGAAAAATGGAATAAACCAATTTCACCTCCAACAAGGCTATTTTTGAATTAACTCGATTTTTATTAATATATTACAAAAATGATCCAAACAAAAATTGTTTTAAATTTCATTGGTTATATGCATTTTAATCGTAAGATACATATTAAGTAACTCACCCCTAAAATTCAAGATAGTGGACACCCCTTACGCAAATCACCCGGTGAGAACCTAACAGGAGTGTTCTGTATTCATCCACACCTACCCTTTAATATATTAGCCCGTGTACATTTATTGCAATCTACATTAATTACACTAGGCAACACGGTTTCTTGCCCTGATTGGAGTCATATGTTTTTTAACTAATTTTGGGTCGCTGAAACCGAATCTGGCTTCACAATATTTCTATTACCTAAGTTTTCTGAGAAAAATGAGATAAAAATGTTAAAAAATCATTATTTTATCCCTCTTTTGTTCTAAAATCATGGAAGATAAAAATATTCCAAGGACAAATTTAGATTCGGCGACTCAGTATTAGTTAAAAAATATCCAACTTAAAACATGGAAACTTTAAATTCATAGGTAGAATAAACAAGGATATTATGAAAAAAAAAATTAAAAAAAATATGGATAATGTGACAAAACTAAGAAGGGTAAGCAGAAGGGTGCATAAGGGGACAAGCTTATCGCCACTTACTCATGCTAAAAATTGTCAAAATTCATTACTAGGGGGTCCAAAAATTAACTAAAAAAATGTTACGTAATATGGTTCTTATGTAATAAAGTAACATTTTTATGATGTAGAACCATTAAAAAAATAAACAAAAATACACAATATTTTGTTTTATAAATTATTTTTAAATTGGCATAATTGCCTGTACTAAAATTTAAAAAATAAGACGTGCTGGATTTTTTTTAAGGTCAAAATTGGATTCTGCGCCTTTAAATTGATAAGAAAAATATATTTTTTGGTCTCGGGAAAAAAGTTTACACTGTGTACTTTAGTTTTGTTTCTTTTTCATTTATTTACTTTTTACGAACAAACTAAGGAAAACAAAAAAATATTTGTGTAAATATTTTTGTAAAGAATTTTATAATCTACAAATTAAGTCCTATAAAATTTTTTATAATTTTTATACTCGTATTTTTTTTAATGTACCCTAAAATTTTCAAAATCCTACTCTTTTTTTTTAATTTTGAAAAAAAACGTCATTATTTCCTGGACTTATATCTCAAAAATTTTAGGTGCTAAAATTTTTCTAAGGCCAGATTCGGTTTTTACGCCCTCGAATTAGTAAGAAAAATTTACTTTCCGATAGGGGCAAAAAAAAAGTTGAGATTTGTTGCCTAGTGTTATTTGACTTGACTAGATAATGTTAGATAGGAAGTAAAAAGAGGTGCAGTATTGGGTATTAAAAAAAATACTCTGTATACAAAAAGTAAAAGATACGTAAATAATTTATTTTCTTAAATACAACATATTTTTCTATATACAGGGTTATTCAGAAATAAGTGTCCAAACGAGAAATTTAAGAGGTGATTCTACATATTCTACATATGAAAAAAAGTTCCTATAAAGGTTGCAGTTTGGTGCATCCAGGGGGTTGGAAAACATTTGAAGTTCTCTACTTGATATAGTTGGGAAATTTTTTTTACTTAAAATATGGTAATATAGTAGTACTATGATATGAATTTGAAGCAGATCGGTTACAGCTTTATAGGTATAATGTAAGGACGTGGAACCTTCTAAACTTTAAGCTTTTTGAGCCAACTCTAAATTTTAAAAATTTTGAATAAAATTTTACCTAGTTTCTTTCTACACCAAATAGAATAATTTGATCTTTGGGCCCCACTAAAAATATCATTTTGATTTTTTTTGCATCACCCTAATATTCATATATACCGGGTGTCCTAAATCTATTTACCCAACGATTTTCTCCAAAACTTAAAGAGATAATCAAATTCTGCGAAAACCATCTTAAATAAGACAACTTAAACTATCTTTTAGTGTATATTTGATACTTTCAGCTCTTAAAGTGTGGGCAGGGGGGCATTTTTTAAAATAGAAAGGGGGGTCGTGTCATAATGACAAAAATATAAATTTACAAAAAAATTTTAAAAAATCGCATTTATTAGCACAAAAAATTAATAAATCAAAACCTTAAAAAAATTGTTTAAACAATTAAAAAATATACACTCCAATAGAGAATTTTATTTTCTTTAAAATGATGTATCACACGACCCCCCTTTCCATTAAATAAACTCCCTCACAAGCCCCCCTGCCCACATTTTAAGAGCTGAAAGTATCAAATATATTCTAAAAGGTAGTTTAAGTTGTCTAATTTAAGATACAAGATACAAGATTTTATTGGCGTCTCAACATACATGTTATGCGCAAGTCATAAATAAAAATAAAAATTGAATTTACAAAACATGTTAAAAATTAATATCATTACAGGACAAAAACTCGTCTACACTGTAAAATGCTTTTGATATTAAAAACAAAATTTAACCTCTTTTTAAAACTATTCAAATATGTAGTAAACTTACAGGTAATTTATTTAAAAACTTCGGTCCGTAAAAGTTTATTCCGTTTCTACTAGATTTAAGTCTTAAATAATTTGTTCTTATTTCTCTTGACTGACGTGTATGATGATAATGAACATTTTGACCAGTAATATAGTTTTTCTGATTTTCAAAAACATGAAGAAGACAAGTGTATATATATATATATATATATATATATAGCGATGGGAAAGTCAACAATTCTAAATTAATAAAAGTTTGTTTTACATCATGGCGATATCCTAAATTGCTTATTATCCTTATAACCTTTCTTTGTAAACCAAAAACCCTGACGGCACCAAAGGCATGTCCCCAATTTATCAGACCATTAGGCATATTTGAGCAAATTATTGTGTAACAATACCACTAAGGCATCTAATTACCAGTCATCAGCGATTTTCCAGTGCTCGCATAGGCGCCGCGTCGATTCTATAGTTGACGCAAGGTTTTAAATATTTACATTTTTATTTCCTCGAAAAACACCGATATATTTACATATTTATAGTTAATATGTATATTCAATATTGTTGTGTGTAACAAATTATAAAAATTTCCCTCATAATTCGGCAAAATTATCCCGTAAGCATATGTTTCTGTGTTTATTTTCAACGTTGATGAGTCATAACTGAATTTATTCCGATTAATGCTAATTACAAATATGTTCTTTGATATTTTTTTTGATAAAAAGTCTAAATGATGATCCCAAGACAGAACTTAATTATCTCTTTAAGTTTTCTAGAAAACCGCTGGGTAAATAGAGTTGGGACACCCGGTAAAATCTGAAAATTTTACCCTGGCAAACATAAAATTATACGCTTGTATTATATGCACAAAGTAAATGGAATTTGTTTGTGAATTTTAGAACGCACGGACCCACGTAATCATAGAAGCATTTCCAAATATGAATTATGCATACGTTTGATATTACCCTATTAAATTCTTTTTCATATCATTATTATTATAATATACACATGCATAAAGTGGTAATGTATGAAACTACTTTCACATGTTTATATTTCGTAGCTGAATAAAAAATGCAGCTGTGTGTTTACCCTAGGTAAACAGTTTATTTTCAGCGAGCTTTTTAAAAGCAAAATATATACAGTGTGTTCAGTAAATGCCATGTCAAAGTTTCAGAGGTGATTCTACATCCAAAAATATGAAAAAAAGTTTCTATAAAGGTTGGTCTGGAAATGAGCCCTAAGAGAGCTACGTCCCTTCGAAGATGACATATTGAATGGGGAACAAAAAAAAAGCATCAATAAAATTTTAATGCTGCAGGGTGATTTTTCATTTAAAACTGAGCAAAAGGGATCCTTCACCAAAATACCTAAATTTAATAGTAAAGGAGTAATAGCCTTTTAAAAAGTAACGTTTTTGGTTGTCAAAAAATGTTACTTCCTTTTAATTGTATTTTTTTAACGATTGCTCCTACAGTATGACATTATATGATATTTCTTATGTATTTTTACTCAAGGAATCCATATTTTGTGCAAAAAATCCAAAAAAAGTACAAATAAAAAAGTTTGGGTCAAAAACGTGTTACGCCTAATACATTTTTCCGCCTAGGGACGCCCCTGGAAAATTTCAAAAAAATTAATCTACATAAACTTATTGCCCTTATTAATACTAGTATAGGTGCAAAAGCTCGTTGCTCTAGCTTAAAGGGTTCCAGAGTTATTAACTAAAAACCTTATTTCTATTACAATTTTAAAGGGGCGTAGCTCCCTTAGGGCTCATTTGCGGACCAACCTTTATAGGAACTTTTTTTTGATATTTTTCGATTTAGAATCAATTTGGCATGCCAGTTATTGATCACCCTGTATTTTTTGAAAATCAATATCTATGAAGCTGTTGGCCAGAAATCGATTTTTTTTTTCAAACAAAAAAATAACTGTATTTTAAGAAACTATTTTAACAGCTGATTTTAATAAAGAAATGAGAACTAACCCTCATGCTAAATCGCTTCCTAAAAGAGCTAGAGCCCTTTTAAACGGAAATTTTAAAATATTTCCTACTTTGTAACTCAGGAACTATTTGAATTATCGTATATAATTACACAAGAGGCTGGGAATTATGAAGGAAAAATTCGCTGTTTTCATGAAAATTTGCTGTCTGGAAATAAGTACGACCTTTGACAGCCAATTTGAATGAAAACTGTGAATTTTTCCTGATAATTCGAAGAATCATATGTAATTCGAAAGATTATTTTTCAACGATTTATAATATGTCAAACAAAATTTTATATTTTTTTCATCTCAAAATGATATAATTTTTTTTATTACTTATGTTAATATTTTTACAGGCATATTCTTTAATTTGGTTAATTTAATTCCATTCTCAATTGCTAAACTAAAACCTTTTTTGTCCATTTTTAAATTACAAATTATGGTTCTGTCAATAGTTAAGTCACTTAATGCGCTGTACTGCGCTAAGCTTGTTTATAAAAGTCAACCTATAAAAACTGTCATTACATTTAAAAAAAAGAATATTTAGTGTTATTTGTTTAAATAATAATGTAATAACAATAGTTATAAATAGTAATATACTCATATTTAAATTATTAATTAGTTTTAGGTATGAAATCTTATTGTAAAAGAGAAATGCTGAAAAACCAAATACTACAGTAATTCTCACTAGAATTATCTACAGTAGAAAATTCCCGATATAACTGTAATATGACTGGACAGAAATAAACAGCGGTCAGAAATATTGTTACATGATTCGTTGATAAAAACGTCAAAAAATAATCATCAAGAAATTTTCACTGTGATATAGAATTAAAAAAAAAACACGTAAACATCCAATGTTAAAATAAAATCAACTTTTAACCAGGGGCGTAGTAATGGGGTGCCCCCTTAATCTGGCTGTAAAATTTTTAATTCCGTCCCTGGTATTTATTATGGCATAAAAGGATAACTCTTGTTGGTAGTAAAACCTAGTTCCCTTAGGCAGCGATTCATATTCTCACTATTTTAAGTAAAATCCGCTGTCAATTGTATTTTGCATAAATCTCGTATTTTTTTATTTCAAAACAAATAAAAATCGTTTTTCTGGCTCACAGCTACATAGAAGTTTTTTTGGCTATGTATTAAATTGTATACCTTAGTTAGTAAAAAAAATAGCTCGTCAAATACGTATATATTTTGCTTTTTAAGAACTCGCTAAAAATAAAATGTACCCATATTTCAATTTTAAATAAAAAGTGAAAAAGAAAATAAAAATATACTCGAATAACGAAGGCATTTCTTTCGAGGCAAGCAGCACACAGTAGTAAAAAATCACATGTGTCAGGACTTATAAACCAATAGTTAAAGACATTTTAAAACAAATAAAATTGTACATCAATAAACTACCCTTGTTTTAAAAAGGGTTTAATAACATTCAAAATGTTTGGTTTTGGTATCAAACCTCCGAACGGGATGCAAAAATTGATAAAAAACCGTCAATATCTGAAAATAGTTATTTATGCTACTAGTGGGCAATATCGGTTTACCCATGAGTGCCATACAAGGTTTTATCCAATAAATAGCTTAGGAATTCATATTTTTATTAAAAATTTTAATGACATTTACAAGAAAATAATTTGACAAGTGACAGTTGAGTGGATAAAATAAATAATTATCCACTCAATAAAGTAAAAGCCACGCGGGGGTTATTATTGAGTTTATCTATTTAAAATAAAGCTGGTAATTGTCTGTATGTATTGGATAAACATTTTTATCATAATTATTACCTCTTATATAGGCCTGTGATCGCTCCCAAATAAAAAAGGGCAATATTTTGACGATCCATGAGTAGTTAGGACAAAAAAATTAAATCTTATTTTGGGTTAATCTGAAAGTAAGTATGCTGTTTTGGTCAATTTGATGGTATGAAAATCCTAGACCAGAAAAAGTAAAAAAAAATCCTGATGTGCACACCTCCCCTGGGCAAAGCATTAGTTAAAAAATATTAGAGAGATTAATTTTATACAAAGTATCTAATTTATAAAATACTGTTGCTGATAGTAAAGGACTTTCCTAAAGAACTTTTATGTATCTTGAGAACAGGATCAGCTGGGATTATACTAATTACTTTTCTGTAAAGTGCTCTAACCCAACAAACTTTTTGAACTAAAATTTTGTCCAGGGGAGGTATGTGTGATAAAGATGCTGTGAATTTAAATTCAGTGACACAGACAAATTACCTAAATAAATCAAACTAAAGAAGTATTGCCCTGCGTAATAATTATTATGGTAATGTGTGCTCTTTATTTTAATAAAACTTAAAGTATAGTATAATAAATAGTTGGAAAATTTTTCACGATGAATTTTCAGGACATTAATTCAAAAATAAATCAAACTGAGGACATTTTAGCCTCTAGCCAATTCCAAGCTTTCGATTAAGCTCAATTTAAATTATATTTTATTACACTCTTAGTTTTATAGTAAGAAGGATCCAAGAAGGAGTAGTTGGAGTGAAAAAGTTAAAGAAGAGGCTATTTCCACGTACACGAAGCTGAGTGTACGTCCAGGGTTTTCAAAGCTTTTTTACCAACGCAAGAGTTTTCTCGGGCAAAGTAAAATTTTTGATAATATTATTTTTTATATTTTGTATATTGTAAGTAAAAAAAACTAAGAAAATTTTGGTTTTATTTTTTATAAGCGAATGTCCGTTTAAGGGTTAATAAAACTTTAAGATGGCAAGTACTTGTATACTTGCATATAGCTTTAAACCTAAATATCTCGGCTTACAAAGCAATAAAATTAAAGGGTAAGACACTGTATCAAATAAAAATTTAAAATTTTAATTTTCCTGAGGAAACTCTAGCATTAGTAAAAAAAAATATTCTTTTTTTACGTTTTTCGACGTTTTATAACCCAAAAATATTATTTCCGTCCAAAAATCTGTCTCTCGATCTGTCTGTCTGTCTGTCTGTCTGTAGGTCTACCTATCTAGGAAATTTGTGACCCCGATAACTCGGGATTGCTTTAAGCTAAATACTTCAAATTTGGACCATAGGTTGCTTATCCAAAGTTCTAGGCTGGGATTCTAAAAAATTATTAATAAAAGAAGTAAAAACTATTTTATTTCGTTTAAAAAAAATAAACATTTTTAAAAAAAAAATTATTATTTTTTTATATTTTCATTTTTGATTTTAATGAATCTAATTCTAAAGGAATCAATGGCGATTTCAAATAGTTTTTTTTCCGGGTCTTTTAGGTACTTATATATTCTATATTTTATAAAAAAAAATATCTTAACGAATTAATTAATAATTATAATTGTGTAAATGTATGAAGTGAAAGGGTCTCACAGCACAAACACTTTTGTTTAGGTAAGTCCCTTACATCTTCTACATTTAAAGGATGTATAACATGTATTTAAAATTTTAATAATAAATAATAAATAATAAATTATGGAAGCTCATATTTACAGTATTATTAATTTGAGCCATTTCGCCTCAATGACTATTTATATCGATAAAAAATCTAAAACAGAAAATAAAATTAAAATGTTCTTATCAGGCGCACCTATTTCTAGATACGCTGGTAAGGTATTGCGTTTAAAATAATACTCATCTGCTATATCTTCTTTACCTAAAAAATATTATAAGTCAATACCTTATCAAAGTTTAAAAATTTTGCCTAAATAAAGAATTCTTAATAAAATTCTTGATAAATCGTTAAAATAATTTAAAAAGAGCGAAAAACTGAATAAAGTTAACTTCCTACGTTTCGGGATCTAATTTGATCCCGTTTTCAAAGAAAATTATTAGTTTTTGAAAGAATTTGTGCAATATCAATCAAAATATGACAAATGTTAAAATATGTCATTTCGAGGTAATTGAAACAAAGACACCTGTAACAATAAAAAGGTGTAGAGAAATTAATTTGGAAAAGGCGTTTTTTTTTTGAAAACGTGTAGAGAAGTTAATTTGGAAAAAATTTTTATTGAAAAGAACATTTTAATTTTATTTTCTGTTTTAGATTTTTTATCGATATTATATAGTCATTGAGGCAAAATGGCTCAAATTAATAATACTGTAGTAAGTATATGTATTGACTCTTAAAAAAATGTCAAGATTACGAAGCAACTTTATATCTTCATTTCTATTTTACAATTTAAATTAGAATTTCACAAAATACCGACACAAATAAGGGTATAAATTTAGAAAAATGTATTAATATATTTTTATTTTATGCAATAAAATAAAAAATGTAAAATGGAAACAGACAAAAATACTGCTGTCAACAAAATAATACTTTTCCTCATCAATTGAAGTTGAGCTCGCGCCGCCATCTTGATTTCAAGGTACATATTACACTTTTTTGCAAATAACTTCTAAACAGTCAATTAAAAAAAATAGGTTAGAAAAAAGCTTATGAAATTCTCTATAAAATACTTGTTTATATATTTTTTTTCTAACTACCTTAGTTTTTGAGAATACCAGAAAATGGACAAAAATATGTGCTAAAAACTTTTTTTTACCTTACTTAGTTTTTGAGAAAATTGTGGAGATATCTTAATTTTAAGGTAAATTTTTGGATTTGGATTTTATTGTCCACGTGATACTTGAGAAATCACATAAAACGAAAATTATACATCTAGTTTAAGCAAATATTGAAGTTCATATCATCTTTATCAAGTTAGCTGGGAAAAAGTACGCTATCATTTTTTTAGAGATTTTCATAGGCATTATTTTTTATCATAACTTATTTTTTTTAAATATTAGCCTTTTGGATTTTTGCAAAAAAGTCCAAAAGTGTTCCTTAATATCAAGATATTTGCACATTTTTTGACCATTTTCTCATTTTCTCAAAAACTAAGTAAGTTAGAAAAAAGATTTAACCAAATATTTTGTAGAAAATGTTATAAGCTTTCTTTTTTCTAAGGGAGCTTTCAAGTATTACATAACGCGCTAGGGGGGTGGTGGGGGGGTCTCGAAAACGTTACGCCGCGTTCCAGTGGGAGGGTGGGTGTCAGTAAAAATGTTACGTAACACTTAAAAAATTATAAACTTATAAAATGTTTATTGGATCACGTTTTTAACAATGATGTAGGCTTAAAGAGGCGGATTCCTTGCAAATTTTATTGCACACGGCGTGGTTAACAGTTAACTAAAACCTCTAAACAAAAACAATTAGAGATGGAAAACCATAGCCAATAACCGGTTTTTGGTTAACCGGTTTCGGAAATTACATCAGACCGGTTTTGGGTTAAAACACGGAAGCAATAATCTGTTAAAAACCGGTTTAAACCATAAAACAAAATTTTCTATCATTTTTTTTTACTTTTTGTAACGGGTCTCGAAAATGTTACGCCGCGTTACATGGGGGGGGGGTCAAAAATGGCCAAATTTTGCGTTACGTAATACTTGAACGTTCCCTAATAAATTATTTAAAAAAAAATGATTCCAAACCTAGCGAGAGCTCATCTTCAATTGATGAGGACTTTTGGTACCTTCATCAGGAAGGTCTAGACTATATCTACACCAATTTTCAAGACTTTTGGATTTTTTTGAGGCAAAAAACTTTTGTTGCTTGGGCTATTATTATCTGTCATGCTTTTTAATAAAATTTATTAAAAAGATTTAATCTTGAATAGCAAAACTTTTTATTTATCAAAAGAAATATCTTGGTAATATCATACATATTTTTATTTTTTGTATAATTTTGGATTTAAAAAATGTGATGTCTTAAAAAAATACTAAAAGATCATCATTCAAACAGAAACACGAAACAAGTAAATAATCTCAACTTGAGATTCTCAAGCAGCAAACTCATCGCAGGTTGCGAAATAAATCAACTATATTACTTGAAGCCTTTGGGATCAAACCCTAAAATCTTCACATTTTCATTAAAGTACCATCTATCAAAAAGTTACTAACTTTACGGGATTAACAAAATATTGCTTTAACCCTGAACTGGTTACGTGCCCAAATTTGAAAGATTTTAAATTGGGACTAAATATAATGTAATGTAATATAGAGCCTTCTAGAGGATTTATATTAAATATACCTGGGACCTTTGGTTTCCTCTAGGTCACCGGAAAATCTGCTGCACTGGATGCTGCATAGGAAAAAAATTTCATAAAAAATGATCGTGTTTTATTAATGGATTGTTTTAATTCTAACATATTATTATTTAAAAAAGTATTAAGTAATGTTATTACTTTTGTTTATAATTTGACATATACTCTACTTGGTTTATTCGCTATTCTTAAACCTATTTATAAGAGATGAAATTATTGTAAACATAACATTATTTGGAAATATTTTTACAAAATTACACAAGCCAAAAGTTTATTTAGGGCTCTCTGTTACTTCATGTCAATCAATCATTCAATCAATAAATAAATAAAAAAATAAATTATCTTGATTAATAAAAAAATCTAGAAAGGAAGGTTATAATGTACCGTCAACCGGGGTGAAATCTATCAGCAGGGGAGAAATCAATCATTACGTATATTTTGGCTAATGTTTTTAGTACTGGTAGTATACAGCAGTCAGCGCGCGGCGAAAGTCGACAAGTTACTGCAGGAAATATCAGTCTTTCCGAGAACGTACATGAAGAAGGTATATTTTATCGGTCCGTCGAGATACGTAGGTTGTTTTAGACGCGTAAAAAAGTAGTTTTTGGAAACGTTTGTTTGTGCAGAGTCACAGAAAAGAACTTAGAGAAAGTAGTAAGTTAAGCTATTTTCTGGCCCTAGTAGTAAAAAGTTTTTAGTTTAACATTGTGTAATTTTTTATTTACATTTTTATAAAAATTTAGAAAATGGTGGTGTGAATTCGACCACTAACTAATTGGTATAATTAAAGCTCTCTTTGTCATTAAACTTTTGTAGTGAGTTTGTTTTGTAGGAAATCCAAGCCCTTTACACTAATCCCCTCAGATTGATGATTTTCCTTAAAGCATAAGTTTCGACACCTTTTATGTTTGTTCTAGCAGCGCTTTTTCTTAACTCATAAAATAGAGTTAAGAAAAAGCGGATTACCGTAGTCCAGTAGGGATCTGCATATCGCCTTGTAAATTCCAAAACATCGTATCTGAAAAATGGAAACTTGCCAGAAACTAGAAACTATTCTTTTTTATGGAATTAGTAGGGTAGTAATTTAATAATTGACTAATTTATATGAATAAGAACTTATGCTATATGTAATTAATAAAGTTGTAAATAAATACCTTATTAATTTTTTGAAAAGAATAATTTATTATGCCTGTCAAGTGGTAATTTTTCAGATACGATGTGATGATGGATTTGTAAATTTTGCCCGCGGTGACACTTACTGCTTATTTTCAGAAGGTAAGACTTCTAACGCGACTGGCTTTGGTGATCATGGCTGCCTTAGCTAGTTTTGTTTGGTGGTTAAAAATTCAGATGCTTATTATCTAGATACATACCCAGGAACTTGACTTTTTTTGGTGGGAATGATAGTTAGATATCAGAGATCCTTGGAATATAAATAGAACCAATAGGACATTTTTTTTATTACTGGCACTACGGCTTTTCCATATTTTTTTCATTTGCATGATATTATACTATATTATATTATATAGTATTACTATAATTATATATAGTATTTTAACTAATTAGGTAAAACATTAATATTTTAAATTTTTTATTTTAATTTTATTCATACTTGTAAAACTTTGAATTGTTGCTCATCTAGTTAACTGCCGCAGGCGATTTTTTTTTATTTTAAGGTAACGTATTTCCAAACAACCCAGACTTTCAATTAAAATTTTAATTAAATTGTTTTTAAATAATTTGCTTATAAAATTTCATTATATAGTCAAATTAAAGTCGCAAGCAATTTGCAAAACAACTTTACGCTATTTCAAGAATGCTTTGACATAGAAATTTTAAACAAATTTTCTCTACTAATAGAAAATCTTTGTTCCAAAGTTTCTAGGTTAAAGCGTTCTTAAAATCTCATAGTGTAAAGTTGTTTTGCAACTTGCTTGCGACTTTTAACAAAATATAAGCAAATTTAAAAATTTTATAATTTGGATTTTTTTTCTGGATCTATGGGGCGGGGGTATTTGCCCCCTTTAGCCCTCCTCGTGACTACGCGCTTGATATGGCTTATTTTATGACATAAAATATTGTACAATTTTATCCTAAAGGCTTCGTTTTAATGGCATATTTATATCCTTGTAAGTGAAATTTTCACCGGCCAGATATCTTCTAGTACAATATATGTTTTCTTGAATTCTTCAGGGATTTCTGCTGTATTAAATCGACAATGAGAATACCGTCAATCGAACATTACACTGATAAAACGGATTTATTTGGACATGGCCAATTAAATTATTTGGTTGTAACAAATTTTATTTTATTCAAATACTTAGTTCATGTAAACAAATATTTTAATTTCAAATTATTTATTAATAGGAAGGAAATAGTTTATTTGACAGAAATAAAATTATTTATATATTTGTCACAACCAAATAATTTAATTGGTCATATCCAACCAAATATTTAGTTGACACAAATAAATTGTTTTTTCAGTGTACAAAATTTAAATTTAGATGCTTTAAAGCCTATTGAAGGTGTAGGATTTATTGCTTAATACGTTCGCTGCGTTTAAAATTAATTTCTCGCTTCATTAGTAGAGATTGAAAACTAAATTTAATTTTATTTTATAGAGGAATGTTTAGGCTTCAAAACGATATATTAAAAAGTTATTTTCCTCAAATAGTTTTTTGGAACCCTAAGATTTCGAAGATATTTCAGAAATACTACCGAAAAGCTCAAAAAACATAGATTTGTGTATTAAAAATCTCGGAAGTTAGTGTACAAATTTTTTTGTAGTGGTTTACCCCTCGTTTGCCAATTACCCTATAGAGTGGTATTTAGTTTACTCGATGTGACGTCAGAGTCGTATTCTCTCATTAAATGGAGTATATTAGAAAATTTGTTGTTATATTCATTAATCGGAATAAATTTAGTTATGACTCATCAACGTTGAAAATAAACACAGAAACATAGGCTTACGGAATAATTTTGCCGAATTATGAGAGAATTTTTTATAAAGGTCACTAAATCGAAACATTTGACGACTAATTTGTTATACACAACAATATTGTATATACATATTAAGTATAAATATGTAAATATATCGGTGTTTTTTGAAGAAAATAAAAATGTAAATATTTAAAACTTCGCGTCAACGATAGAATCGACGCGCCTATGCCTATGCGCCTATGCGAGCACTGGAAATTCGCCGATGACTGGTTATATTATATGTCACTTGAATTAAATGATAATTATTTGCATTAGGTAATATATTATTTTTATCTGTGCATTATGTAAAATTTATATTTATTTATAGTTTGCTCTAGAGTTTATGGATTACAAACTGAGCGACATGTCGGACAGTCATATATAAACGCGTATTTATTGGTAATTAATGGAAATAATTTTCCACCGGTATTACCAGATAATTCATAATTACAGTTCGATTAAACAAGTGCATACACAAGCTTGATTTCATCGTATGGGAAGTGATTATATACAATAATAATTTTTATTAATAATAACACAGGAGCACAATTTTTCTGTCTGTCGACCTGGATCACAAATGATTGGTAAATTTTTGGTCGCTGAACAAGAATGCATCTTCCGTTTTGGCCCATACTTTTTAAGAATATTATCGTCTTTATCTATATCTATAAAAAAAAAAACAAAAAAAAAAATAATAAAAACCAAAATAAAAGAGAAAAAAAAATTAAAAAACATAACTGTTGGATGTTAATAAATAAATAAGTAAATAAATAAATAAATAAGTAAATAAATAAATAAATAAATAAATAAATAAATAAGTAAATAAGTAAGTAAGTAAGTAAGTAAGTAAGTAAGTAAGTAAGTAAGTAAGTAAGTAAGTAAGTAAGTAAGTAAGTATGTAAGTAAGTAAGTAAGTAAATAAATAAATAAATAAATAAATAAATAAATAAATAAATAAATAAATAAATAAATAAATAAATAAATAAATAAATATATAAATAAATAAATAAACAAAAAAAATAATAATAACCAAAATAAAAGAGAAAAAAAAATAAACAACATAACTGTTGGATGTTAATAATAAATAAATAAATAAATAAATAAATAAATAAATAAATAAATAAATAAATAAATAAATAAATAAATAAATAAATAAATAAATAAATAAATAAATAAATAAATAAATAAATAAATAAATAAATAAATAAATAAAATAAATCATTTTAGGATATTTTTACGTAATATTAATTATACACAATTGTTCCGTTTCCACGAAACATCAATTTATTATTTTAAGTTTCTTATATTTAAATTCAAATTTACCGCGCAAAAGGGTTTCGAAACTTCCTATGCGCGGAGAGACTACAACCGGTCTGAATGACAGACCCACACACACTTGTTAACCAACCGCTCGCAATACCGCCATAATATGTTTCATTAAACTATTAGTGACTTATTACCGCTTTTTTTAATAATGTGACCATCACCGCTTGTGCTCATCTATTCACATCCTGGAATCATCACATCACTCTAGCTAGAGCATCCCAGGGAACACCGCAGGAGACGAAAGGTAGGATTTTTCGAGCCCTCGCTTTTCTCTCTTATTTTAATCTCATGGTCTATTTACCGCTTTTCACCGCATCACGCATTACGCTAACGCCGCTCAAATCTACTTATTATTTTACCGCTATTTTCCAACCGCTACAGATCTACATTTCGATCTACAAGTCCATCACCCTAATAATCAAAACTAAACAGCAGTCCACTCCCAAACATGGTCCTATACGAGCCTTTTAGGGTGGGTTGATTTGTGGATTTGTAAAATTTTGTCTGGGGGACAAAGCCCGCTGTCCGTACGGTTTCTTGAAGTGCTCAAAAAACGCATACGTACGTCACAACTGTGTATAACTGTGGATTTGTTCTCCTATGCTTAAACCGCTACTTTTCTATATTTTATACGCTTATTTTTCGGGTTAATTCTTTTTAAATTAGTAAAAATAATTAACTGCAAATATTGAATTCTTTAAATTAAATTAAACATTTCTTATAGTGTTTGATTTTTTGTTCTTTTTTTTACGCTCGCAAGGTCTGCTGACTAAGGTGGTACCTAAATAATAATTTTTATTTTGCATTTATTTTTCAATTATTTGTTTGTAATTTGTTTGCTTGATTAACGCCGTTTAATCATGTCAGACAAAATAAAAACCGCGATAGTGCAACGTGAAAGTTTTATAAAACGCTTAGCAGCCGTTCATAAGGCGGCGGGAGCCGCTGGAGAAGGCGACGCTAAATTACGCAATTTCAAATTACGCTACGCAGAATTACAATCCCTATATCAGGGATTTTTCAAGCAACATAACATTATTTTAGGTCAATACGCGCTGGTTGACGATGCTAACATTGAGAAACAGTTTGAGGTGTGCGAAAAATTTGAGGAGTCTTATTATTATATACAGGGTGTTCACGCTATGCATGAACCACAAGACGCTACTCTAAATACTTCTCAAATTGCTAGCGACTCAAACTCGACTCGACATGTTAGACTTCCCAAAGTCGAACTTCAAAAATTTTCAGGGGACATAAAAGAGTGGAAAGCCATAGATATGTTCAGGGCTATGATACACGAGAACGTGGCCCTTAGCCCTGTCGAAAAGTTCAATTTCTTACGCACGGCCCTGAACGGGCCTCCATTACAGATCGTTTCACAAATTCCAATGAGCAATGAAAATTACATAATTGCCAATGATTCCCTAGTAAAACGCTATGAAAATAAACGCATTCTAGCGACCGCCCATTGGCGCGAGATAGAAAACGCTCCGAAGTTGCCGAAAACTAACGCTACCTCTGAAAATATCCGCAATTTAATTAATATCTTTACAGAAAATATATCCGCCTTAAAAGCCTTAAATTTACCCACAGAACAGTGGGATTTTATTCTTCTTCAAATGCTATTAAATCGCCTAGACAACGCTACCTCTACCCGTTTTGAATTAGAACAGGAGGGTAATAATTATACTATCCCAAAATATAAAAATTTAGTCGAATTTTTGACTAAACAATGCAACGCTTATGAGGCAGTTGCACTGAGCACTGTTTCAAATACAAAAAAAGTATTTTCGCCACCCGCTAAACCGCAACATAGTAAAAATAATTTTCCGCAAAAACCTAAATTTTCTAATAATTATTTTACAAAAATTACCGCTAATTCTAACACGTGTACATTATGTAATTTGGAGCATTTAGTGCCCCAAGCTGTTAGAAAAATCTCCGCGCGAAAGGTACACCCTAATCAAGGAACGCAGCCTATGCGTAAATTGTTTAGGAACCCACCAATTTAATCAGTGTAAATCGAAAACAGTTTGTTCGAAGTGCAGTAGGCCCCACCACACGCTACTTCACATGGGTGACTCGCGAATCGCGGATGCCCCCTCCACTGTGGTGGGGACACCTTCTTCAGCCACCGCATTTACTGGGAACGTCGTTTCAGCTACCTCGGTCCTCCTCGCTACCGCTATAGCAGAAATCAAGGATTCCCGTGGTGAGTATCACCAAGTCCGTTTATTACTCGATTCTGCGAGTCAGTGCAATATTATTTCAAAATCTTTCGCGGAAAAACTCGGTTTATCCGCCAATATAGCACCACTCACGATACGCGGGCTCGATTCAATGAATGTTTCTTGCACTTTATCGGTTAATTGTCATATACGCCCAATTAAAAATAAAAAAAGAGATTTATCATTAAATTTCGACGCTGTTATTTTACCTCAAATATGCCCTAGTATGCCTTGTTCAATAGTTAACGCGGATTGGCCGCACATTTCTAATTTAACATTGGCAGATCCAAAATTTTTCACGCCTGCTGATATTGATATTTTACTGGGGGCCGAACTCTTTCCGCATATCTTATCGGAAGGTCGGGTTCAAGGTTCAGAGAATCATCCAGTCGCTTTAAACACAATATTTGGGTGGGTCATAATGGGTAAAATAAATAATATTCAAACCGCACCGCAAGTAAATAACTTTCTAACGCTTTCAAATAATGATTTGAATAATACTTTAAAACTCTTTTGGCAGGTCGAAGAAGTACCTACCATTAAAGCCGCTTCTCCTGAAGATATAGTTTGTGAAGAAATCTTCAAAAATACGCACTCACGCGACAATACAGGGCGTTACACGGTAACATTACCATTCCGCAATGCCGAACCTTGTTTTAAAAATACAAGATTTCTTGCATTAAAACGCCTTTATAATTTAGAGCGCCGTTTATTGTCTAATCCTGATTTACACGCACAGTACTCTGATTTTATGTTAGAATATATAAATGAGGGGCACATGATAAAAATTGAAAACGCTTATGAGGGTGATAATACCTATTATATACCGCACTTTCCCGTACTTGGAAAGAAATTAAGGGTCGTTTTTGACTCAAATTCAAAGGGGTCTCAGGGTTTAAGTTTAAATCAAACCTTGCTTATTGGACCGCCGCTGCAACAAAACTTATTAAGTATACTTTTAAAATTCCGCCTCCATAAAATTGGTTTTACCGCAGACATTCACCAAATGTATCGACAGATACGGATGGCACCGCACCACCAAGATTACCAACGAATTTTATGGCGATTTTCTCCAAATGACGAAATCGCCACTTACCGCTTACTTACTGTTACTTACGGGATAAATTCTAGTCCTTTTCTAGCTATCAGGACTATACAACAACTCGCTAACGACGAACGTGAAATATTTCCCCGCGCCGCAACCATCCTAGAAGAGGACGTTTACGTCGATGACGTCGTCTCGTGCGGTTCTTCATTCTCGGACGCGCTTGAGGTCCAGGCCGAACTTACTAAAATTTTTTCTAGGGGTGGTTTTGAGTTAAGGAAATGGGCGAGTAACTGTCCAACGTTATTGTCCCATTTACCCGATTCGCACGTTCAAAACGTTAACTGTGACTTGACGAAGACTCCACGGTAAAAATATTAGGCTTAGAGTGGAGCCCCGTCACTGACAATTTTTTATATACTGTTACGCCTCAAGAACGCTTATGTACAAAACGCATTATCTTATCCGAAATAGCTAGAATTTACGACGTAACCGGCTTTCTTAGTCCGGTAATAATTACTTCGAAATATTTAATACAATATCTTTGGAGTTTAAAACTAGATTGGGATGAAACCCCACCTAGTGACGTAGTCAATAAATGGATTACTTTTAAATCCGAATTGCCGCTTTTATCAAATATTAAAATACCCCGCTATATACCCGCTTTATGTAAAGATACGCTTGTGTATGAACTACACGCCTTTTGCGACGGAAGCGAAAAGGCCTATTGTTCGGTAGTGTATCTACGCATAGTTTCACGTGAAACCGCTAAAGTATTTTTAATTTGCGCTAAGTATACCACGTATAGAACTTTGCGCAGCTGTACTACTATCTAATTTAGTTGAATTTACCAAAAATACCAAAAAGTCCAAATTAACTTTTAATAATATTTACGCTTGGACAGACTCTACGATTGTCTTATCGTGGGTAAAATCTTCGCCTCACAAGTGGCATACATTCGTGAGTAACCGTGTGAGCCATATTCAGGATAGGGTGGCTCCCGAGTGCTGGAGGCACGTCCCGACAGAGTGCAACCCGGCCGACTGTGGCAGCCGAGGTATTATGCCCTCGGAGTTGGTGGATCACCGCCTCTGGTGGAGCGCCCCGCCGTGGCTGTCGCAGCCCGACTATACTTGGCCCAGGGCTGCCGGTGATTTCGTGCACGAGGTCGAAGCGCGTAAGATCACACTCGGCGCTACTGTGGAATATGACCCGCTCGGTACTTTAATTACCAAATTTTCTTCGTTTAATAAAATACAACGAATTCTCGCTTATGTTTTACGTTTTATATTTAATTTACGTAATCCTAATTTAAAACGCACTTCTTATTTAATTTTTCAAGAAACGCAAGATGCTTTATTCATACTTGTTAAATACACTCAATCTATTTATTTTGAAAATGAAATTTCTGCTCTTACAAAAAAATTACCTTTAACAAAAACTTTTCGAAAACTTAATATTTTCCTCGACTCTAACAATATTGTTAGGGTGGGGGGCCGCCTTAAGTATTCAAATTTAAAATACGAACATAAACATCCAGCATTGCTTCCAAGTAATAGCCGCTTTGTAGAACTCTTAATTAACTATACGCATAAAAAATATTTACACTGTGGAGTTCAAACTACACAGTATTTATTTACGCAAAATTTTTGGATTCTTGCCGCAAAACGAGTTATTCGTAAAATTTTATCGCAATGTTTGCAATGTTGGAAGTTAAACCCCGTATCTACCCAACCACCGATGGGAAACTTACCCTTACCTCGTGTTTCGCGATTAAAAAGTTTCTCTACGATTGGGGTTGACTATGGTGGCCCTGTTTCTATTTTAATGAGCCGGAATAGAGGCTCCAAACGCCTCAAGGCTTATATTTGCTTATTTGTTTGTTTCTCAACGCGTGCCCTTCACATAGAATTAGCCTCTGACTTAACCACGGATACGTTTTTAGGCGCATTGCAGAGGTTAATAGCTAGACGCGGGAGGGTCTCCAAAATTTGGAGTGACTGTGGCACCAACTTTGTAGGTGCTGACAAACAATTAATTGAAAATTTCCGCGCCGCCGCTGACATGGAGCAGATTAAGTGGCACTTTAACCCTCCCGGGGCTCCTCACTTTGGAGGGCTCTGGGAGGCCCGTATTAAATCGGTTAAAACGCACTTGTTCCGCGTAATAGGGGAGCAAGTCCTCACCTATGAGGAGTTATACACAGTTTTGACACAAGTAGAGGCTATTCTAAATAGTAGACCTCTATGTCCGCTATCAGCAGATCCCAACGATTTGTTGCCGCTTACGCCAGCTCATTTTTTAACGCTAGAGCCGCTTACTTGTTTGCCTCAACCTAGCTTACAAGAAATTCCGCTGAATAGACTTAGTCGCTGGCAGTTAGTCCAGCGCCTCCACGAAGATTTCTGGAGACGCTGGAGTAACGAATTTTTGCACTCACTAACCCAGCGCTCCAATTGGATCTCCGACTCCGCACCCATTGAGGTTGGAACTTTAGTTGTCCTAAAGAACGAATTAACGCCTCCACTTCAATGGCGTTTAGGCCGTGTTGAGGTCGTTCACGCGGGATCCGATGGGGTGATCAGGGTGGTGACCGTACGCACTAACACGGGCACTTTCAGGCGACCCGTGGTTGCGTCTTACCTAGGCAGGATTTAATTGAATAGGTAGAATAGTTTACTAAACTTTGTTAATATTTAGATTTAAGTTTTTTTTTCCGCTTAATAATTTTTTATTTTTTTAGATTTAATTTCTATTTTTTCTATTTAAAACCGGAGGTTTTTAAGGCCGCCGGAAATGTTCCGTTTCCACGAAACATCAATTTATTATTTTAAGTTTCTTATATTTAAATTCAAATTTACCGCGCAAAAGGGTTTCGAAACTTCCTATGCGCGGAGAGACTACAACCGGTCTGAATGACAGACACACACACACTTGTTAACCAACCGCTCGCAATACCGCCATAATATGTTTCATTAAACTATTAATGACTTATTACCGCTTTTTTTAATAATGTGACCATCACCGCTTGTGCTCATCTATTCACATCCTGGAATCATCACATCACTCTAGCATCCCAGGGAACACCGCAGGAGACGAAAGGTAGGATTTTTCGAGCCCTCGCTTTTCTCTCTTATTTTAATCTCATGGTCTATTTACCGCTTTTCACCGCATCACGCATTACGCTAACGCCGCTCAAATCTACTTATTATTTTACCGCTATTTTCCAACCGCTACAGATCTACATTTCGATCTACAAGTCCATCACCCTAATAATCAAAACTAAACAGCAGTCCACTCCCAAACAACAATATACCCAAATAAAAAAAATACATTATTTGAATTTTAACCCATTTTGTTTTAAGTATATTTTCATTTACACATTTATGATTTTTTTTTATGAAGCTCTTACCTGTAAAAATTTCAAATGTTTAAAATTAGTTGGGAATGAGAAATTGTGGAGGTCCAAATTTTGAATTAATTGGTAAAAGTAATATTTTTAAAGCGGTATAAAAAATTATTAATAAGTATTTTGGTTTAAAACTTTAACAGTATACAGTAAATAAAGCTATCTTCATAACCCACTCTCCACCTCCCCAAGTTTACCCTATTAACAAATATCATTTTTAATAAATTTTACATCAAACTTTGGATACAACTTTTACCTATTTCCTACAATTAAGTTGTTTAATGCATTTTTTCCCTTTTATGTTGGTTTTTGTTTATTTTATTGGCTTTTTTATAATACATAAGACGATAATATTATATTCAAAAGTAAAATGAATAATTTTAGATTTTAAGCTTTCACGGCCATTAAGATATAAAGAACTTTCACTTTCGGGTTTAGACCGTGTTAATGGATTTTCACTTTCCGACGTTTCGTCTCTTACTACTAGAGACATCTTCAGGGATTAATCTGAAACTAAGTTTCGAATCAACTTGTGTCACTATTTATGACGAGTTGTGGTTATTCACCCGTGACGAGGTTTTTCCTATCAAAGACTTCCATATTGCAGGTAAGTGGTAACCAGTGTCCCGATTGATATTGTTAGGATGCTTGATGATTTCTATCGATTCCCGTATCTTCCTTGGCATTTTTCTGTTTTCTGTTAATATTTGTTTTGTTTCAGACAAATTGATTTTATGACCTGTTTCATGTACATGTTCGGCTACTGCCGATAAGGAAATTTGTTTCTTTCTTATATTGCGCTCATGCTCTTGAAGTCTTGTAGAAATTTTTCTCTTAGTTTCACCTATGTAAACCGTACCACAGGAGCAGGGTATTTTATATACGCCTTCTGAACTCAGGGGTATTTTGTCTTTTGTTGAAGTCAAACATTGACCTAATTTTTGGTTGGACCGAAATATAGGCTTAATATTTGACTTCTTCAAAAGTTTACCTATTTTATCCGTGATACCGCTTACATAGGGAAGTATAACGTGTGTCTGTCTGTCATTGTCACTATTGTCCTGTTGTTTGGGTCTGGGATTTCTGTATTTGTATATGGTCTTATTAATGTCTTTTTTGGTATAACCGTTCATGGTCAAGGCTTTGGTTAGTTTAAGGAGTTCTGTGTCTAGGGAATTCTTGTCTGAAATCATGAAAGCCCTATGAACAAGTGTATTAACTACCGAGCGTTTTTGAGAGGGATGGTGATGTGAAAATGCGTTTAGGTATCTGTCAGTGTGGGTTTTCTTCCTGTATACCGAGTGTCCTATTGAGCCATTTTCCGTTTTGTAAACCAAAACGTCCAAAAAGGGAAGTGATCCGTTGTTCTCAATTTCCATCGTAAACCGTATAGATTTATGTTGGGAATTGAGGTGATTTAGAAAACCTTGAAGGCTTTTCATGCCATGGGGCCAAATAGCATAGACATCGTCTACATATCTGCGCCAAATTTTAGGTTTTAATGGAAATGACTCAATAGCTTTTTTCTCGAAGTATTTCATGAAAGCATTGGCCGCAGGGGGTGATAATGGGGATCCCATTGCGGCGCCTGACACTTGTTCATAGAACTCTCCCTGTATCAGAAAATATGTAAATGTCAGACAAGCTTCAAATAATTTACATAACTTAGGGTCAAGATTTCCAGTTGTAAGTAGGTCTCGTATAATATCCATTAACACGGTCTAAACCCGAAAGTGAAAGTTCTTTATAGTAAAATGAATAAATTTAGTGGATTTTTTGATATAATTTTAATTTAAGGCAAAACACATTCTTGATTTCTTTCTGGAATGTTTACATATAGAGCTTGTATGTGTAAAAATTTTAGATTTTTAAAATATACTATGAGACTCATAGTATGAGTAATTAAGGCTCAAAAATGGGGTTTTTCGAAAAAGTTATATTTTTAAAGTGCTATAAAAAATGTATAAGTCAATATTTTAATTTCAAACTTTAACAGTGTATAGTACTTATATAGCCCTCTCCACAAAAAGAAATTGAACCCTTAAGTGAGCCCTATAAAAAACTATTGAATTTGAAAAATCGTGATTTTATTGAATTTTATGTCAAATTTTAGATCAGTTTAACCTATTTTATTTTTTTTTGGGAAAAAAGTGTTCTAGACAAAAAAGGTAGCCCAATAGTTTTTTAAAAAACTGGCCTTTGTTCCATATCGCTATCTTATTTAACAACCAAGAAATATCAAGTTTCCCAACATGCAAAAATCAAAAAAATTCAGTTTGGAGTGATTTTATTGAATTTTATGTCAAATTTTAGATACCAGTTTAACCTATTTTATTTTTTTTTTTTGGGAAAAAAGTGTTTTAGACAAAAAAGGTAGCCCAATAGTTTTTTAAAAAACTGGCCTTTGTTCCATATCGCTATCTTATTTAACAACCAAGAAATATCAAGTTTCCCAACATGCAAAAATCGAAAAAATTCAGTTTGGAGGGTGGCCACCCCCAAACGAAGCCATATTAAAACTAAATTAAATTGTTTTTAGGGTAAACATACATAGGGTAAACAACAGGCAAAAAATTATTGAATTTAAAAATAGTCGAGAGCCCTATTCTGGTCGAATTTCAATGGACCACGTCAGGTACGGTTTGTAAACATTAAAAAAGTCTTAGATTTAATCCAGTTCAGGCAATATAAAATTTAATTTTAATAGCACATTATGAATAAAAAGAGCTTTTATTATAATTTTAAACAAACCTACACTTTTTTAAAACATTTTGATAATTAATAATTATTTGTGAGGTGTAAAATGAATCGTCAAAAATTATTACAGTAAATAATAACAATATAACGAAATGTCGTTTTTAAACCACTAATCATAGTGATCCAATTTTTAACTCAGGTAGATTTTGCGCCAAGTTAATTACTTACTATTCTTTTACCATCATCAATTGTAGTTTGTTTCGTATATTTAAGAGAAAGGCTTAAGCTACGGTTTCCTCCAAAATTCGCAGTCGCTGACTGAAGACTGCGAGCGGGTAGCCGCGACCAGGTCGTCACGACCCTACATGTTTTCCTCGGTCTCGCCAGTCGCCATTTTGTTAGCTGGCCATTTTATAAACAGCTGTTGTTTTGTTTGCGAGTTTATGCCTTGAAATCATTATGAATATCTCTTATTATACTTTTAAACTACACAAAAATTTAAAATCAAAACATAAAAAAAATGTTTAAAAAATTAAAAAATATATAGTTGAATAGAGAATTTTATTTTTTTTTAAATGATGTATAACACGATCTTCCTTTCCATTAAAAAAAACTCCCCCCATGCCCCCCTGCCCACATTTTAAGCTGAAAGTAATAAATATAAGCTAAAAGATAGCTTAAGTTGTCTTATTTAACAGTTCTAAATTTGAAGTCGATATCTCAACTCATTTAAAAGTTAAGAAGGGGGGGAGTGAGTTATGAACCGCACTGTATACAAATTTACAACCAATGTATAACCAGATCCTGCCACAATGGATAACCAGGCACAGGTCCCGGCAGCCAGGATCCTTAAAGTATATTAACTATCAGAAAAAAATCATAAAATATTCAAAAAACGTAGAACGAAATAAATTAACGATCAGATCTTATTTGTGACTTTTATCTGAGTCAAACCAAATAAAATAAAATAATATAAATATACGAATTGTACTAATTTAACAACTTAAAGACAGTTTATTAATTAAAAACATTTTTTGTTCAGCATTGGGTACGAAAAAGAATTAAAAAAACAATTTTTTTAAACAACGTTAAAACAGTTTTTAACATCCCTACAAGTACAAATGCATTGGAGATGTCTTAACGACCTGGTCGCGGATACACGGTCGCAGTCGTCAGGGACTGCGAATTTTGGAGGAAACCGTAGCTTTAGTGTCTGTGGCACATCTATCTTAATAGGAATTAGTTTGAATGGAGATTTCGTATTGGAAGTGAGCCTAGGTCGTTGATGCTGCATAGGTCTTTTAAGCAGTTTTCCTTAAAGTTATGGTGACTAAAATAACAAGAGGGTAAAAAATATCGGTTTAAATAACAATTTAAAATCAATTTAAAACTGTCCTAAATAATCAAAATTTATTTACACACGAAGTATCTGCAGGTATATAAACAATATGAAGATGCTCTTAAATGAGATTCAGCAAACATTACATAGTACATGTATGTGGACCTCCATGTATGTCAATCAGAAAAAGGCCATGTTTGTCGGTAAATATTTCTTCTTTCCTTTTCTTTATCAGCCCATGTGTTAAATAATGGGCTAAATAAGGAATACAAATAAATTAACTGCGCAGAATCTATCTGAGTAAATAATTGGATTAAGGGAGCTACGAGTGATGCTTTAAAAATAACTTTTGTTAATATTAAATATAAAAAAATTTTATTACACATTGTGCTTTTAATAATTTTTGGTATTTAGATTAAACTGACACTACACGATTCGTTACAAATGATTTTTTTTTGTTGACACCCTCTTCCAGTCTTGGTAGTCTTTGATAAGTAACCTATGGACCTTTAAAATAAAATTATTATTAAAATCTTCTATCTGTCATTTTTTTTATTTGCATTTTTGTGAAAAATCTAAAATATTTTTTTTTTATTTTACGACTCTTATAAGCTCATAATCACACGCAATTTGCGTGTTCTTATAGGCCTATAAGAGGTCTGTACTTTTTGTTCTTTTGGGTTGGCAACAGACCTGGCCTATCGCTTGACGTTTTCCGTGCAAATGTCAGTGTCGCTTTAAAGTTGAATTTTCTACAATATTTTGTGTTTAGGTTATTTTTACCATGTTCAAATTGTGGCTTGGTTAATTGCAGTAAAAAAGAGAAGAGATGACTATAAAATATATCAAAATATCATTTGTTCTTAGAATTTTAAACATGGTGTAAACTGTAATGCCAATCCAAAACAAAAATCCCTAATCAGTCATCAATTTAAATGTAAGTTTTTTCTAATTTTAGAGCAAAATACAAAAAATTGCACTCGTTTCATAACTCGTTTTTAGCGCACTAGTACTTTAGAAAACTGGCGGCAAGCGGCTCGTTTTCTAAACTTGTACTCGTGCGCTAAAAACGTATGTTATGAAACTAGTACTTTAATATACTATAAATTTTCACTATAGTAAACTTATAAAATTCCCACATCGTAAATTATAATGCTATATATTTATAATTACCGTCAACTGTAGCTATAACATTCCTTTATATAATTATATAACCCCGCTTTAAATTTGAAAATATTTTGTACAGGGAAAAAACATGATTTGTTCTCAAAACCTCAGACTTAATTTCAGAAGAGTTTTTTCATTGTTCCAGTACATAATACTGGTTTATTGCATACATTGATAAATACCGTAAACCCTTGCAATAAAAACTAAAAATAAAAAGTTTTTACAAAGCAATTTATTTTTTACCATGTCTGAAAATGGTATGTAATGTTACTCAGTGCCTTAGTTCCCAATGGATGATTCTTAAAATGCGAAAATTTTAAATGTTAACGGGCCACCCCCTCATTTTATTTTTCCCTATACCAAAATGCTTCAGACCAAATTTTGCCAAAATCGAACATTTTCTAGAGGTCGCTACCAGCAAAAAAACATTTTCTTGTAAAATTCATATATTTCTTCAAAAATCATTGAAAACACGTATTATAAATGTATAAATTTGAGTTTAAAATAATGTAGGTTACTTGCTTATAAAAAGTCATGGTCATAGGTGGTATGGGGGGGTCAGGTGGCCCACCCCTAGGCATCTAAATATCAATGTTTAAAAAAATAAATAAAACTTTTCCATTTTAATTGCAAGATTTTACTTATAAATGTTACGTTGGTCCCGTTCTAAAATTTTTTTTATTGCTCCTCACCTATATCTAGCTAAAATATTATAAAAAATTATAATAATACCACTTTTTGACATTTGTAACGTGAAAATTGGTCTTAAAATATACCCTAGTCCTTATAACTTTTAAACACGTTAAAATATTAACTTAATATTTATAACACAAATTATACGCACTGCAATACTGCTTCAACAATCCTTTGATTTGCTTCTATTATTTTTTTTAAATTGTGAGTAGGGGTCAGACGGGAGATTTTTGCCTATATATATATATAAAGAGTGGGGTAACTATTTACACTTTTGGACGAATTTTCGTTTTGACTGTAAATGTCAAAAAGTTGTATTAATATAATTTTTTTATAATATTTTAGCTAGCTATGGGTGGGGAGCAATGAAAAAAATATTTTTGAAGGGGACCAACGTAAGATTTATAAGTGAAATCTTGCAAGGAAATGGAAAAGTTTTTAATTTTTTTAAAACATTGATATTTCGATTCCTATGTATGGGCCCCGTGACCCCCATGCCACCTATGACCATAACTTTTATTAAGCAAGTAACCTAGATTATTTTAAACCCAAATTTATCCATTTAAGATATTTATTTACAATAACTTTTGAAAAAATATATGCATTTTACATAAAATGCTTTTTTTGCTGGCAGCGACCTCTAGGAATTGTTCGATTTTGGCAAAATTTGGTCTGAAACATTTTTCTATAGGGGAAAATAAAATGAGGGGGTGGCTCGTTACCATTTCAAATTTTCGCATTTTAAGAAGCACCTATTAGGAACTAAGGCACTGAGTAACATTATTTTCACAAAAATGCAAATAAAAAAAATTTGACAGATAGAAGATTTTAATAGTAATTTTATTTTAAAGGTCCATAGGTAACTTATCAAAAACTACCAAGACTGGAAGAGGGTGTTGTCAACAAAAAAAATTGCATTTGTAACGAACCGTGACTAATTTTACGTTTTACAAATGATTATGAAAAAATGTTTTGAAAATCTGAAAGAAATAGTAAAAATAATATAAGTATTTTATTCATAATGTGCTACTAATATAAAAATTTGCATTAACTGAGCTGGTGATACCTAAAATTATATTTATTAAATAAAATTATGGACCCGCTATTATTAGTTTTATTTTGACTTGCAAAAAAAAAACAGCTACATCATTTACTATAAAAAAAATTATGAGCCCTGCGTTAAATTGCTTCATTTTCACAAAACATTTGTAGATTGATGCTTTATTTTCCCTTTCAGGACTTCTGTTGTTTTTTCTGTCAATTTCTTTTTGCTTTTAAAATTTTTAAATGTCAAAATAATGTTTTTATTGACAATTGAAATTAATTTCAAACATAATATATTTATTCCTACGAACTAGTTAGTAGTTAGTGTCTATTTCCCACCCGTGGCCTATGACAACGGTTGGGAAGATACGATCAGCGGATTTTAAATATCTGCTGTCAGAAAATTAGTAAACGTCACACATAACCTCAAATTGACAAACTAATTTTAAGATAATGTTTGGGTTTTTTTCGATGTTTAGGTGTTAAGTAGTAGGAAAAATAGTATACGCACCTCGCTAGTTTTCAGTGCACGAGAGTGCATTTTTTTACGAGACGCAGCCGAGTACGTAACTTTGCATCAAATTTTGTAGGTTATGTGGCACCCTGCTTGTTTTTTTTGGGGGAAACAGATTCAAGATAGGGTAAAAGAGCGTATACGCTTTAATTTTATCTGTTTTAAATAATGGAAGCACAGATTTCTAGAGTATTCAAGTTAAAATTTTGTTTTCCAATATACAGGGCGGGACTTACCTACCTTCCGCCGGGCCAAAATATAATTTAAATTGATAATTCTAATAATCAGAAGTATGTAATTAAAAAAAAATAGTGGGGCTGGTGCGTATAAGGTCCACACAAAAACAGGCCCAAAACCAACGTTACCGTGAACTAACGCATCCCATTAAAAAAAAACACCAAACCAAGGTTAACGTAAACCAACACCCCCATTAAAAAAAACACCAAACCAAAAAAAAAAACAAACCAACCCAACGTTAACGTAAAGCAACACCCCCCATTAAAAAACACACCAAACCAGCAAAAAAACAAACCAAACCAACGTTAACGTAAACCAACGCACCCCATTAAAAAAAAACACCAAACCAACATTAAAACTCTTAATTCAATCAGAAATTGTCTGATTTTAAGGTTTAAGCACGGTAAAATCGATTATTTTAAATCTAGGAATCTTGGTTCGAAATGGGCGGGGCTTATTCTATCTAACGTTGTGTTTCGGGCGCAGCCGAGTGGGTTGTTGTTCGCTTACTCGGTGCGTAATTCAGGCCTATTCACATGTACCATTGATATTGAGATTTGTGGCAATATTGACGAAAATTGCAAGGTCATTTAGGTCAACTGTATTAAAACTGCATGGGATTGTAATTTTTGTCAATATTGAATAGATTTCAATGGTACATGTGAATAGGCTGATTGCCAACCATAAAACAAGCAACAAATGAGCAAAACTCAGACTCTGCGAAAAGTTTAATTTGTAATTATTTTTAAAAATAGTGACGTAAACTTAAATGTGTATGTCACTATCTGTCAAGTTATTGATATTAAAAAAAATGGTTGGTGTGTATAAAGATAAACGGAAATTTTGATTTCTAGACGAAGTTATAGTTTGTTTTGTTTTCGGTACGCAGATAAAATTGATTCTTTCCTCTAATATGTTTGTAATTATTCTTCTAAATAAAATTTCATACCGACAATCTTGACCCTTTTCTGACGGAGATACCCCATATGTTTGATAAGGGAATTGTCCTAAGTCCCTAGTCGTGATACACATGGTCTCTGCGAGTTATTTGGGACGTAAGTGGATTCTAAAATATACGGAGAAAATTCATGAACACAATTTTTGTTTTTATTTTTAGTAGTGTTATCACCAGAAAGTTGGTTATATTTATTTTACATTAGTCGTGGGTATATAAATGTGAGTATTAAATTATATCATTTTAATTAAATTATATAATTTCAATTATTTATTTATTTATTTATATATTTATTTAAATTATTAGTTAAATTATATCATTTTAATTTTTTGTTTTTAGTAGTGTTATCACCAGAAAATTAGTTATATACTTTATTTCATTTCATTATTAATAACTCAAATTCAAATTCAAATTCAAATTCATTTATTTATAGCATTACATAAGTTTACATATATTTTTTTTTGCCTAAACCTAGGTTTGTGTGCAAAAAATATTTCATTAATTTATATAATAATTAGTGAGCAATTTAAGTAGTAGTAAATTAAACAAAAAAGAAAAAAAAATAATTTTCTTTAAAAACGAATTTATTTTAATTCTAAGAAGACGGAAGGGGATTTAACTGTTATGCAAGACGGATTTTGGTTATAGTCAAACAAAAATGTATTTAGGTAAGTATGGCGAAAAATTAAAAATAATCACGCAAAAAAGAAGAGAGATTAGACGCTATAAAAACTTGTTAAAGAAAATCACCAGTGAAAAACACACAGTAAATTAGCTTCTAGAATATATTATTTAAAAAATCTGCATGATTTAATAAAAATACTTTTAATGGTTTTTTAAGGTTTTTTACCGAAGTTAAGTTTTTTATATTGGTGGGTAATAAGTTAAAAATTTTTGGGCCCAAATAAAAGACTGTTCTTTGAATAAATGTTTTTTTAAAGAGTGGGATTAAGGCAGAGTTATTAGTTAGGTATCTAGTCATATATATGTGAGAGGGTTTATTTATATTTATTGATGTATACAAAATAGCTTGATAAGCATAAATTTGTCTAATTTTTAATACATTCACTTCTGCATAAAGCTTATCAGTAGGATATCTTAAATCTTTCCGAAACAAAACTTTTAATAATGTATTTTGCAGGACTTGTAGCGGATAAAGTAAAGTTTCTGCTAGTCCACCCCACACCGTGACACAATATCTCAATAAAGTTCCACAAGAGAAGTGTATATAATGATAAGCAGTTTCCTATTTAAAACATTTCTTAGTTGGTAAAATCTGTAAATAACACACCTAAGTCTCGATGTGAGATAATTAATGTGTTCCCCCACCTCAGATTTTGATCGACCATAATGCCTAAATATTTAATACTGTTTGTTTTTTTAATTTTGGGACATTGGCAGTTATCTTTTTCATCACAATCATGAATTGTAATTTCATTAAGATCAGGCTGATCAAAAGATGTGGGTGAAAAAGCCAAAAATTTAGTTTTACTCACATTGAGACTTAGTAAGTTTGAGTCTAACCAAATTTTTAATTTGGATAAACATTCTTCTGCTTTTTCAATAACTTCATTCCAATTATCTGCAAGGATACTCACAGCTGTGTCATCCGCAACTATTTAGTACTTTTGTTTTCTATTGGTGCTAATATTAGTTCTTCTGACTAAGGTTGCAATCTTGGTACTAACTTTAAAGTTTTTTCAATATAATTTTTCGCTTGTCACTGTAAATGCTCCAAAACTTTTATTCGTATAAGCAAACAAAGTGATATAATTAAGTCATAATAAATAAGTGTATAATAAACAACTAATAAATTAGTGATAATAAATTGTGGTAGATATTTAAGAGACTTGGGCCGTTTTTGGCATATTTATAAAAGCTATCGATATGATTTCTTTTACGTTGTACGTATGAAAAATAATCATAATAATTAAATAATAAATAATAAACGTATAATTTCATGAAAACAAAAGTCCTCACAGGAGTAACGTCATCTTTCTACTGTCAAGGGGCGCCATCTTTAAAAGTTTAAATAAGGCCATAAGTGATATCTTATTATATTATTCACAGCGCTTCATAGTGGGCCCAGGACCTGTTTCTAGCTGGAAAAAGTTATGTAGTGATGTTTTTAATAAATTATCATCAATTTATTTATTTATATATTATTTTAAAGTGGTATTGGGTTTTATAATATCATTGGCGAAACTGTGATTTTTTTTCAGGGGTTATATTAGTTTTTCTTAAATTCGTTATAATAATTCTTTATTGTGTTAATTACGAATTTACTATTGAAATCGTAATACATTTACATAATAATTAAGTTGGATAAACAAAACACATTAAAATTAAAATTTAAAGGCTATATGAAAATGCCATTTTATCACTTACTTTTTTTATTTTTTTTTTATATTAGTCCCCGTATGTCCCTATTTTATCCTATACGGACGTAAAGCACATGAAATTCTCTTTTTAAATACCTTAAAATTTTAACTAAATGTTACTAAACACATGTTTAAAACTCTTCTTGAAAAATTATAAAAAATTCTAAAATAAAAAATAACCCAATGTTTGCACTTATTTGTTTACAAAAAAATAATCCTACGGTAAATTATGCAGAAGAAGTATAAAATTCATACCGTTTTCTTTTTCATCCATTATATTACACTAAATATATTGCCCTTAATTTTATTTAAATTAATATTTTAAACTTTGCTGCAAATGCTATTTTATTTTTGGGATATGTCATAAAAATGTCATGTTTAAGTAACGATTATTTAAATATTTAAGTAATATTATAATAAACAAATAGTGCTTTATGGTACACTGTATGAATTAATGTCTAGAATACAGATAAATTAAAATATTTCATAAATATGTTTTGGTCTGATAATTTTGTCCGGCTAGGAACGGGTCCTGGGCCCACTGTGCACCTGCGCTAGAATAATTTTATACGGCAGTTAACATCGAATTTTCAAAAAAATTTAAAAATCATCCTAGAAAAAAATCTCTCTAAGGGGTAAACAGTGTTTTGTTTTTGAAAATTGGAGATTTTTTTTCAAAATTTATCTTTAACTTTAACTCTTTTGGGAGATAAATCAATCCCAAAAGTATTAAAACTCAACTTCACAAAAATGGCTAGGATAATAATTATTATATAAAAAATAATCAGTTAGTAACAATAAAACTTTGTAACTTAAAGATAAATAATTTTAACGACATACAACTAACTAAATAATTATTACTATATACCACAAATTATTTACATTATCAAAACACAAAATTAATAAAAAACGTTTAAATTTTTGACAGCAAGCAATTTTTCTGGCGGCCACTGTACATATACTGTATATAAACAAAAATTAAATCAAACCTAAAAATATTAAAATATCAAAAATTAAAAAAATGGCGCATACAACTTAGTTACTCTAACCTGACGAAATATCAGACAAAAATATGCTCTATTGTAATATTATTTGGCATTCATTTTCTATACAAAAAAACTTTTTCTCTAAAATAAAAAATCCAGGGTCGAGAGGGTTAACTGAAACAGGTGTTCGTTATATCTTAGACGTGGAAAGCAAAACAAGAATTTCATGAATTAATGGTCTTAAGCAAGCTTAAGTGCTTATCTTTCATTTAGCACTATGTTTGGTTTGTGGAGTTTTTGTTAGATCCTTCATCTACTTGACCCTTATTTGCCACATATTTTCTTGACTGTTTGATCCTGAGAGTTGGTCATTTATTTATTTCTTTAAAAAGCTATATTATCCAAGATGCTTGGATAATATTACTCAGACCAAGAAAGATCGCTTTTTTTAGGCGAATATGCTTAAAAAAATACACAGTCGACCGGAAACGCTTATGTCAAAATATGTAAAAATGTGTAAATTTTACGAAGAATAGGGTTAAAATTACATTTTTACACAATTTAACACGATTCCATGTCAACTCAGGTCTGTACGGTCTATTGTGTAAAAAAAAATCAGTGTATATTTATTGGATTCTCATTTTTTTGGAGTAAATTTCATACGCAAGTAGCGAAAGTAAAACAAAAAACATATCCGCCCTGATAAAACACATTCAGTTTAGGCAAGTTTATGAAAAATACTAGTTTTGTTTAATATCAGTAACTTGATAGATTGTAACATTAAATAGCTTAAAATATTTAAAAAAAAATTTATCGTGGCTATCTAAAAAACATTGTGTGAGCCATCTGTTATAGACGAATATAAATGTGCAAAAACTAATTTTTGAAAAGTTTTAAGATCAGTTTCTTCGTAATTAAAGGAGCAAAAATTAATCTTCTAGTGAAAGAAAAATATATACTGTTTCTACATAAATGTAAAGATATTATCTTTCTCTTTCACAAGAATAGTCATTTTGTCCCTTTCATTATGAAGGTGCCGATCTCAAAAATTCGAAAATATGTATACTTGAAAGAAAATAATACAAGCCAACAAATTTTCAACATTTGAAAGTGGATTTGAATCTGACGGCTTGCATTAAACTTTTTAAAAAAATAAAAAAACTATAATTTTCGTTTGGACTTTTTTTCTTATTTTTTTGAAAAAGAAAATTTTCAATTTTTTTCTTTTTTCAAGACATTTTCACATTGTGGCAACTTCGTTTTACGAAAAAAAAATTAAATCTAGTGCCCAAAAAAAAAAGATATAATTAATTCTATAGAGTTATCTTTCACGCACCGAAGCAGGACACAGCATATGACGTAGTTTTTTCCAGAACTTGTGACTTCCATATAATTATTTGTTTTCGTAACATTTTATAATCTACATCCACTTTTAAACAGTAATTGAACTTAAGCTTCTTTAAATTTGGTTTTTAATTATCACATAAAGTGTATTTTAATCATTAATAGCCATATAAAAATCTAAAACTATACTCCGTCCAGTTATGCAAGATAGTAAGGGACGGGGCCCGTTTTATCCACAGAGCGCATATATAGCATAATTATGCCTAAACCGTAGTTTATTCAACATATGTTGGCACTGTTTTCCTGGAAGGGGCCTATCCAAAGACAAGCATTACAAGCATAGTACATAGTAAAAAATTAAATCTAGTGCCCAAAAAAAAAAGATATAATTAATTCTATAGAGTTATCTTTCACGCACCGAAGCAGGACACATCATATGACGTAGTTTTTTCCAGAACTTGTGACTTCCATATAATTATTTGTTTTCGTAACATTTTATAATCTACATCCACTTTTAAACAGTAATTGAACTTAAGCTTCTTTAAATTTGGTTTTTAATTATCACATAAAGTGTATTTTAATCATTAATAGCCATATAAAAATCTAAAACTATACTCCGTCCAGTTATGCAAGATAGTAAGGGACGGGGCCCGTTTTATCCACAGAGCGCATATATAGCATAATTATGCCTAAACCGTAGTTTATTCAACATATGTTGGCACTGTTTTCCTGGAAGGGGCCTATCCAAAGACAAGCATTACAAGCATAGTACATAAGAATTCAGGATCGGCTTGATGAGTCGTCATGTATCTTGTAATAGTTGTTATGCGAGCCTCTGGATAGGCCCTAAGTTGTAATTGTAACCTAAAAACTTGACTTTTCCTTGTGTTCAATATAATTTACGTTTGTACAATATGTATAATATGCTAATTTAGTGTGAGTGTATGAAGAATAAACCAAAAAAGTACCTTTTTCAATACCATACAAAATAACATTAAGTATAACCATTTTTTCATGTAACTTTCTCTTCTTTTATTAGCTTTAACGACCGCCAATCATTGTCATAGACAAAAAATGTCACAATATTTTATATGTTAAAAGGTATGAGTTTTTAACCAATGATGTAGCTTAAAAATCGCGGCAATTTTAAACTACTATCTTGCATAATTGGACGGCCAATAGTTATAAATTTTTAAGTACTTAAATATGTTTATCTATTTGTGTTCAAAAAGTTGAAATTTAGTTAGTAAGTTTAGAGACATGCGGGCATAAAAATTGAATTAAATTGGATTTAAAAGTTTTCATAAACCAATGTATTCAAATGTTGTATAAATATAATGTATGTGTAAAGTAAAAGTTTGACTTTCGTCTCAAAAGTTTTATATTGGTATCATACTCTTCAAAGAGCGTAAGGGCTAGAAGAGTTTAATACGGCAGTTTCGAATTTTTCAAAGTCGTCAAGAATAGTTATTCATAATAACCAAGGGCAAAAGTTAAATTTTTCGATTGTGTAGGTTTTTAGAAGCCGAGGGCCGGCCGATAGGGATTGACACTGGAGGACTATCCTTTACGAGTCGAATTTTGCACATGGCTGTTGCAGAAACATCAAGAAAATGAAAACTTTGTAAAAAACATTCTTTTTACGGATGAGTCTGCGTTTCAAAGAGATGGTTTTTTTAATTCAAGGAATTCTCATGTTTGGGGATAGGAAAATCCCCATGCTTTCAGGCAAGGAAATCCCCAACGAAGATTTTCCTTGAATATTTGGGCCGGAATATTGGGAGATGCTATAGTAAGTTATTTTGAGAAATAAACCACCATAAAATGCTTAAAATATTTGTTTTTAGGTTGGACCCCATGAGTTTTCTGGCAGATTGAATGGCGAAACCTACACTAACTTCTTAAGAGATGAAGTGGAAAATCTTATTGATGACATCCCACTTCAAAGGTTGGAAAATGTGCATAACATCTGGTTTCAACATGATGGCTGTCCAGTGCATTTCTCAGAAACGGCAAGAAGCCAACTCGACATCAGTTTTCCAAACAGTTGGATAGGCCGTGGGGGTCCCAGAAGGTGGCCTCCTAGATCCCCTGATCTCACTCCAATGGACTTCTTTTTATGGGGCCATGTAAAAAATTTAGTGTATAGAAATATGCCAGACACTGTAGAAGAACTAGGAGACCGAATACATGAAGCGCTTAAGTCAGTAACTCCAAATATGATTATTAATGCCAGGAGAAGTCTGTTAAAAAGAGCTGCTTTATGTGTTCAAGTTGGTGGAGGTCATTTTGAACATATTCTTTAGCATGCTTCATACATTGAACGCGAGTTTACTAAAAATAATGCGTTTCTTCATCTTTTAGAGTTCATTAAATACAGGAGAGACTATCAAGATTTCTTGCCACGATACTAATGCTTGTTCCAGATTATTCTTCAAAATTCTAAATGACAGCTTCTTTATTATCAACAGTTTTTGCATTTCGCGAAGTGTCTCCAACCACTTTTCTGTTTGCGTTTAAACTTCCAAAATTCCTTGCCCTCTGCACCAATCTTAAAATTACATTCTAGCTAGAATGTTCTCTTTTCGGAACACCGATAAAAATTTTTCCTATGTTCATTACTTTGAAATAAATAAATAAAATTCAGTTATTGTATTTTTATTTTATTAATTTGTATTAAGAATTTATAGCGAGTAAATCAATTAAAAGATCTGAGTTTCTAATAAAAAAAAACACTACATGGAGTTGCAGCGGCAGTTTGTTGCTGCCGTCTAAGACGGGTATAATAAAACCACCGCCGGATGGAGTGACCCTATAAAAATAGAATATTTGATAGCCTCTGTCGGTTTTGTCAAAATATAATAACCTAAAAAGATTCTAAAGTTGAAAGTCTTAAACAATGCACGAGTCAACCATTAAAATGCAACCATAGTTACTAATAAGTAGGGAAAAACTAATTTTTAGGTAATTTAACATCAGCAACAGGATTGGTCAGATTAAATAGCTTCCTTTTTAATTAGTATTGAAGATGGATTTTTTTTTAAATTTTTTTCATATTTTCCAGAGGGTTTTTAATATACCCTCAAATTTCGGTACGCGAGTTCTGGAACAGGCTGTATATTTTATGTTATAGAAAAAATTTTATTTTGTATGAAATGATTATAATAACTGTATCTGGTCAAAAAGAACGGTTAGTTCAAGACCAAAAGTGACCAAAAGTGACCAAAAGGTCATATTTCTTTATAAATATTACAGTAAAGTTTAAGCATCTTCTTTTAAAAAGCTTTAGTTATCGGCGAAAAAAACAACAAAAAGTGTCGCTTTTAGAATCAGTCGAATAAAAAAATTTTAGAAAAACACTTGGATATAAATATTTTTCATAAAAAAAAATAAGTAATTTTAAAAATGTCCGTCTGTTCGTCCCTCGAACGAAAAGTTTTATGATTGTAAAAAATTAAATTAATAAGATTTACTTTAAATTTACTTACAAAAGTAACTTAGAAGTTTTTAAGTTTTAATTAATAGTCTGGTAAACAAGTGCTTTTTGGACCAGCTTTTTTCTATGGAAACCGAAAATTATGAGTGATGTGTCGTTCGATTCGTAATGGCATTTAGAACATTTTTGATAAAAAAAGTTGCGCCTGCAAAAATTGCAAAAGTTATAAAAAATTAAAAAAAAAAGGAGGGGTTTGGTTTTTGCGAATATCTCGAAAACGGGTAGGGATCTTTCTTTCCGAAAAAATAACTTCGCGACCAAAACATCGCAACCGAAACATCGAAACCCAAAACTTCGCAAAACCAAAACTTCGCAAACCAAAACTTCGGAAAACCAAAACTTCGCCTGGCCATTACTTCGCAAACCAAAATTACGCATACTCATTGTGTATCAAAAATTTCGCATGGTACAAAACTTTGCAAAACTAGAACACACAACAATATTACATATTATTGTTTTTTTTTATTATGTAGGTACCTAATAAAATAACCAAAGTTTATCTAATCTATAACACTAATAGTATATTAAAGTACTAGTTTTATAATATACGTTTTTAGCGCACGAGTACAAGTTTAGAAAACGAGCCGCTTGCGGCAGTTTTCTAAAGTACCAGTTCTCTCAAAAAGGTGTTATGAAACGAGTGCTTTATACAATTTTTTCTATTTTGCTCTAAAATTTAAAAAACTTTCAATCAATTAAATTGATGACTGATTTAGGGATTTTTGGCATTACAGTTTACACTATGTTTAAAATTCTAAGAACAAATGATATTTTGATAAATTTTACAGTCATCTCTTCTTTTTTCACTGCAATTAACCAGTCCACAATTTTAACACGGTAAAAAATAACCCAAACACAAGATTTTGTAAAAAATTAAACTTTAAATCGACATTGACATTTGCACGCAAAACGTCAAGAGATGGGCTATTGTATGTTGCCAACCCAACAGAAAAAAAAAGTAGAGAACTGCGTGTAATTATGAGCTTATAAGAGCCGCAAAATAGAAAAACTTACTAAAAGTTTGACCCATGAATGAATTATTTGATATACTCGGCGCATTATCTATCTGAGTAACAAATTGGATCAAGGAAGCTATGATTAGTGGTTTAAAAATGACTTTTAGTAATATTTTTGTAGCCCATTGTGCTTTTGATAATTTTTAACATTTAAATTGACTGTCATTTTACGTCTTACAAATAATAACAAAATCTGTTTAAAAAGTAAAACTTTGTTCAAAATTATAATAAAAGTAAGTTTTTATTCATAAAGTGCTATTATAAACTTAAATTTAACATTACCTGAATAAAATTACGGACCAGTATTATTTTAACCAAAAAATTCTGTTATAGTGTTTACTTCAAAAATTTATAGAGCACTGCATTATATTACTTCATTTAAACAAAATGTTTATAGATTGATGCTTTAGTTTTCTTTTTATGCACTTTTCTTGTTATTTCGTCTTGCTAAAGCAAATTATTTGGATTTTTTTATAAAATAATGTCTTGATTGACAATAAATTTTAAACAAGATGAAAACCTTACATAAGGAACTAAATATATTCTGCCAACCAAATTACAAGAAACAAATGACCATCAACTCAGATAGATAATGCGCGGAGTTTACATTCCATTTCATTGGTTACATTCTTAATTAGTTCAGTGTTAATGACTGGGTAAGTAGTTTGATTCTCTCACAAAGTCTAAATTATCCCAGTGCGGCCCTGTCTAATGGATACCCGATAAGATTTTATTGGAAAGGCTAAACGAAATCCTATTTTTAAATTACACATGGACAAATGTACCGAAGTCGGAAAATAAAGGATTTTCTTCGGAATTTCATTTTACTTTCAAGAAACTAGATGAAACGTTGCAAGCACCCTGTCAAAACATCGAAACTATTGTTGATCGCGTCTCTGAGATAAAATATCTTGGTCATGTTATAAATGACAAGCTCTGTGATAATTCTGATATTCAACGACACTACAAAAGCTTATGTGCCGGGGCAAACATGATTGCCAGAAGGTTTTATAAGTGCTCCTCCGAAGTCAAAAATCTTCTTTTTAAAACATTCTGCTATAACCTCTATGCTGGTGAACTATGGTTTAACCACACTGCTGCTTCATGGCGCACGCTTCGGATATGTTATAACGATGCCTTCCGTATACTACACAGACTTTCCC
>OY294044.1:55648480-55672138 GCA_958510825.1 Brachypterus glaber | reverse complement strand
GACAGGCCGACAGAATTTTTTTTTTGACGGAAATCATATATTTTTGATATAAAACGTTCAGAAACGTAAAAAAAAAAAGCAATAAAAATTTTTTCGAAATTTTTTTTACTACCGCAAGACTTTCCTTGGGGAAAATAAAAAGTTTGTATAATTAAATAAAAATGTTTCAGGTTTTAATAAAATTAACTTTTTGACTAGTAACCGATTGCCCCTTAATATGTCTGTTAAAAAGTTCGCCTCTGGTTATATATTTATTTTTTATAATATGAAATTATTTCATTTATTAGTAGGTAGTTAATAATACTAAAAATTTCAGTCAAAAGGTCAAACAATTATCATACAAGTTATCAAGTAAAAATTGTTATCAAAATCCATATATAAACTTTAATAATTTTTATTAAAACAAATTAAAATTGTTGTTCTTAAAAAATGAGCTGACAGATGTTTTCTACTTAATACTAAAATTATCCTTGCAGCTAAAATAAAAATGATGCAGAAATAGTTATTTATAATACAATGGCGAAAAGTTAGGTTTTTCGATTGAGTAGGCTTTTAGAAGCCGAGGGCCGGCCGATGGGGCCAGCCCGAGGGTAATAAACCCACGAAATTGAAATTAAACTTTTTGCCAGTATATTATACAATATTTTTTAATTCGATTGTTACTAATTATAATTAATTATTAAAACATACTTAATTTTAAATTGCAAAAAAATATTTCTTTTTACTGTATTATTACTTATCTAGTTATCCATGACAAATTGCTATCCAATCAATTCGTTAAATAATTGAATCGTTGCTTAAAAAAAAACTTTCTTTTGTGTGGGGTTTCATTTTCAAATTAAAAAGCTTTAGCTTGATGATTACTTTCTGTTAAATGTGTCTGTTATGAAAATAATAATACCTCTGAAACCGTTCTATGAATATTATAAACATAGAAATTGATTTTACAATTAAAATTTGGTGTTTTTAATTTATTTTAGTGGATGAATACAGATTAATCAGTTAATATATATTTTGAGGTTATGTTATAGAAGAAAATTTTATTTTGTATGAAATAATTATAATAACTATCTGGTCAAAAAGAACAGTTAGTTCAAGACGAAAAGTGGTCAAAAGGTCATATTTCTTTATAAATATTATAGTAAAGGTATAGCATCTTCTTTTTAAAAAGCTTAAAAATAGCGAGTTTTAATTAGCTAGCGAAAAAAAACTTTTTGGCCCTAGGACCACAAAGTTCAACTTTTCGCCCGTAAAAACATGAACAAAAAGTGTCGCTTATTACAATCAATTGAATAAAAAAATAATTGGATATCCCAAAGTAAAAAAATCACTTGGTTTTAGTGTACCGTGGTTAGTTACGCTTGTAAAATACTTCCAAGTGAAATCTATTTAGTGGTATTTATACATAAAACTAAAGCTCGGCCTAACCAAAATTGGATTACAAATGGTACATTGTAGATTCCTATTAGCAATTAAAGGGACAGACAATTCTATTGGATTAAACTATTAGGCTTCTCTAAATTTGCGTACGTCCACGAATAAAATGCCCATTTTGTTTACCTATTTATTTTTATTCTTCTTGTTAAGGAAAGCTTTCTATTTAAAAAAAAAAATAGCTTATTTACTTTTTTTAGGCCGCCATAATGGAAAGTATAGTCATTCAGTACTCACGTTTTCTGGAGAATTTTGAATTTTCGAAATTTAAATTGATTAAACAATAAATCAATATGTAGTGATTACTCTGATGAAAAAGTTTATGTAAACTTGTGTCTAAAAATGCTTAGTTTCCAAGATATATACAGATTTATTTAAAAAGAAAAGAAAGCCTTATTCTCATGTTTTAAGGCTAGTATTTCTTTGAATTAAGTTAATATCCTTGACACTTGAATAGTCATTAATTTTAAGAGACTTGCCAAAGCAAACCAAGAGTTAGTCCTATTAGTAACACATTTCCACATTATTAAACCATCAACAGTAAAATATGGGGTGCTGGGTTTCAGAAGATAATGGAATTAATTCCTCAAAAATTACCATAGTCGACTTAATTATATATATACATATATTTTGTTTTTGTGTTAAAGTCGAATAGGAGAAGTTTTATATTGAAATAGGACAAATTTTTCTATTTTTCTCCTATTCCTTTTATTGCTGACGCGTTTAGATCGTTTTTTGTATAATAGCTGCTAAACTATTACGCTAACAATCAACTTCGGAGCCTAAAAGAATCCACATTTAGGATGTTGAGAAATTAAGTTGCAAAAAGTTCCAAATAATTTTCTCAACAAATATTAGTGTATAAATGTATAAATGACAAATTATTTGTTTAACACTTATTACTGAATTATTGTTCTAGTCTAACAGCTGGTGACCATTTTTATTTCATTATTTGCTCCCAGCTGTATTTTATATATGTCTTTAACTACATTCAAATTAAGATACTGGCAAATCGCCAGGTCCTGGATTGGGTTCCTTTGGATTCCAGAAGCCTCGAAAGGTGGTGAAATGGGGTCCCTTCAAAATATATTTTTAACTTACCGAGTCAAACCAATTACATTTATTATATTTAGATTAGTCTATTTTCACAGTTTTACACAATTATTAACTAGGCTAAGAGTTAAAAAGGGACTTTAAAAACCTTATCTGACATATGTCAACACTAAAAACTCTCTTTCATTTTCATTTAATCAAAAATTTTATAAATTCTCATTTTTTAAAAAATTACGTATCACATATTTTAAAGGCACTTTTTCAAGACTGTTCTCACGCCTTGTCCCCAGAATTATTGTGTATAACTATGAAAATAGCTTAATCTGAATGTATTAAATGAAATGTATATGACTCGGAAAGTTAAAAATAGATTTTTTGGTAGCTCATTGCCAAAGCTTTTAGAGCTTCTAGCACCCAAACCGGATTAGACTCCGGCTAGCAATTTGAAAATAGCTTAATTTGAATGTACTTTAAGACATATATAAAATATAGCCTGGAGCAAATAATGAAATAAAAATGGTCACCAGCTATTCTGGGACATTTTGACAGAAATTTAATACGCTGGACTACATTTTTTTATAAAATAAGCTACCAAATAACTTTGCAAATATTTTTTCTGAAGAGCATGGTTGGACTATTTATGTGAACATGAAAAAAAAACAAATTTTGAACAAAAATGGAAAATATTTATTCCTTTTTTCGAAAATAGATTTTTTTTTTCATTTGAGTCACTAACACCAAGACAGTAAAATATAATCAAAGCGTATGCTTACTTTAAAAATTTGTTTTTAAAATTCTAGTTTTTTCGAGCTCTAAGTAAATGAATATATCTTGACACGATCTTTATTTAGTAAGATTTACAATATAAAGAACTTTCACTTTCGGGTTTAGACCGTGTTAATGGATTTTCACTTTCCGACGTTTCGTCTCTTACTACTAGAGGCATCTTCAGGGATTAATCTGAAATCAGTTTCAGATTAATCCCTGAAGATGCCTCTAGTAGTAAGAGACGAAACGTCGGAAAGTGAAAATCCATTAACACGGTCTAAACCCGAAAGTGAAAGTTCTTTATATCTTAATGGCCGTGAAAGCTTAAAATCTAAAATAAGATTTACAATACTAAATAACCTCTTCTTCTGGACATACAAATTAAGAGTTTACACAGAGAGACGACCAACGTTTAATTTACTGAAATATGAACCGCTTTAATAGTACAATAATGTACTATTTTAGTATAAAGTACTCGTTTGCATATTTAATTTAAGATCATTTGAATTTTAATTTATAACCATCATTTATATCCTTCATTTATGGCGCGTGTTGGGATTCTGTAGTAATATTTGCAAGGACCCTAAACTTTATTAAAAAATATTTTTTCTATTTTGGAACTCTTAGAAGCTCATAATTACACGCATTTTGCGTGTTCTTATAGTCCTATAAGAGGTTTGTACTTTTTTTCTTTTGGGTAGGCAATACAGGACAAAAGACAATAGCTTGGCGTTTTCCGTGTAAATGACTACACAGCTTTTTAGTTTTCTACGAAATTGTGATTTAAGTTAATTTTTACTGGGTTAAAATTGTGGCTTGGTTACTTGCAGTGAAAAGGAGAAGAACATAAAATATATTAAAATGTCGTTTGTTCTATAAATTCTTCTTCTTCTTTCTTCCTTGTGGCCTTTTCTCAGGGAGATAATTAGCCAGATCACTCTCAGTTACTCGATTCACCAAGAGTGGTACTATTCTGGCTTGGCATTATGCCCACCCCCGGTCTATTTTCAGTTTTTTCCAGTCTTGTGTAAGACCTCTTCTCTTTTTCTTTTTTTTATTCTTTTTTGCTGTTGATTATGTCAGCTGGTTAAGGGACGAATGTCGAGGTTCGGTGCAGATCCTGATCACGAAATGCATGGGCTCGTAGTTACATGTTAGACATATAAAGAATGACGTTCACAGAGTTAAAAGAAATACATATATATGTATGTAAACATATGGTATGAAGACCTGGAATTATAGTTTTAAGTTGTGGAATTTAATATATTATTTGATAACTAAATTATAAACACTTTTATCTATATTATGTAATATAGTCGCTCTATTTATTGGACATTTTATGCCCATATTGATTCTTTGTAGATGCCCATGCCCTTCGCTATCTTAAAGGGACACTTAAAAAGATATGGTTCAAGTCACCCATTATGCCACATTCTCATAAAGGGTTGTCCCTAACACCAATTTTATAGATATGCCTATATGTAAGGCAGTGTCCCGTTCTCATTATCATGAGAGTGGACATCTGAAACCTCTTAGTGTATTCTATCCTCTTATAAAATGTTTTTTTTAGGTTTACTTGTAAATTTTTATACCACAAACCCTTATATCCTTTTCCTTCCTCTATATCCTTCGTTGTATATCCCCTTTTTTATTTTAGGAAAAATTTTGGTTGGCGCTATTTTAATATCCTGAATTATGTTTAAAGTCCTACCTAAATTTGCTAATACATTAGCCATTTCGTTTCCCGCTATTTCTTCATGACCCGGGACCCATGCCACCCCAATCCTATAATTTGCTGCTAATAAAAGGCGTTTTCTTTGTAGGCAAATATGATCTTGTTTACTTTTTTTATTTACATTACAAAGTTTTTGTTTCGCACTGGCTGAGTCCGAGACTATCAAGTTTCCCCAAGTTTATTTTTATTAATACACTCAGAAATTTCCCAGCTTACCGCGGCATGTTCAGCCGTGCATATTTGTATCTGATCTGGGTATCTAGCTACATATTTAATGTTTAAATCCGTACTCCAAACGTCAAACCCTGTAGTACTATTATTAATGAGCATCTGTGTATATTATGTAGTACGATTTTTTTATTTATTCAATTTTTTCTAAATACTTGCCTTTTTTTATTTTTTTCCCCTTTCTTTAACCGCAAGTTAACCATTTCTATTTTTATTGTTTGATATTCTAGCTCCACATCATAGCACGGCAGAACCTTGCTACGATAAACATATGGCAAGTAATTTTTTATTAGACTATAAGCACTAATTATATCTCGTACTTTTTTATTACTCCAATAAGTTACACGACTATTACCTATACATTATTGGAACATCTGAAGAAAGGGATGATCCAGGTAACCTGTTATTTTAGTAACGAATTTAGCTGCCAGAATCCTTCTTCTACAATTTAAGGACGTTTCCGCACATTCTGCCAGTAGAGCATTGGTGGGGTGGATCTCATACACCCTGTTATTATTCTAAGATCCTATGAATTTTAAACATAACGAAAATTGTAATGCCAACCCAAAACAAATATCCCTAAATCGGTCATCAATTTAAATGTAAGGTTTTTTAAATTTTAGAGCAAAATATAAAAATAGTATAAAACACTCCTTTCATAACACGTTTTTAGCGCACTAGTACTTTAGAAAACTCTGTTCTTACTAATTCTACGTCTAACCACACGTTAGTGGTACTATGTGCTTGAGACACACAAGTCTTCTACTTGCTACCATTCAAAGTCTCCAGACAAGGAGAGGTATGAGTAGTTGTCTACATCTAGCAATAGATGGCGCACAAGTCAACATCAATCTAATGACTATATTCCTTTTTCGAATAAAGTCTAAAAACGTTTTCTTAATTAGCGTGCAGAGTTGACTCTTGGTACTGAAGAGGGCCAGCAGCCCGAAACTGTCAGTCTACCAATATCTCTCTGTACGATGATTAGAAAATAGATTGATGGAATAATAAGTTCTTCAATAGATTTAGCAGACAAAGTTATTGTTGTGTCATCCGCAATCATAATAATTAAGACTCGTAAGAAAATATGATTTCTACATGCATTGAAGTGTTATATAAACGATCCTCTATTTTTTTTTTTTTTGATTGCGAAAACTTTGTTTCCCCTATTTTGGCCATCAATTTATGAAATTCCACCACCGTGTTAGTGCGAGAAAATAACTAACTATTGCTGGGATTGCTTTTGGTAAATATCTGAGTGGGGTAAGACGGTCAAACGGATAACCTTTTTTTAACACATATTGTTTTGGGTTTTTAGGTTTTAAATAAAAGATATTATTCTTAGAAAAAAAAATAAAAAGTTTTGGAAAATTTTTTGTTTCTACATATAAAAAATGATTTTTTGAAAAAAAAAACTATAGGGGAAAGTATTATTTTTATTCAAAAGTATTTTATTTCAGTTTTTATTATTTTTTTTTCTATTTTATGTTTATTATAAGTATATAACTTTTTCTTAACGCTAAATTTTCTTTAAAGGCTAATGACCCTTAAATTAAAATTAATTTTTAATGAAATTCATGATGTTTTTTGAAGAGGGCGAAAAAATTAACTAATGATCATTATTGTGGCAAAAAAATCTTTTTAAAAGTATAATATTTTCCGTAATAAACTTAGTCTAAGAGCTGGTGCACATTTTCAATAAGTTGTTTTCTCCTAGCTGCATTATACATATGTCCCAAATTACATTTAATTAGGCTTTTGAAAATTCACTGGGTGTTAAATCTGGTTATTTTGGGTGCTAAAATTGACCATTTTAAATGAGGTATCCTAAAATAGTTATTTATAATATAAGGGCCTCCGGCCCGAGGGTAATAAACCTACGAAATAAAAATTTATCTTTTCTCCTGTTTATTATACAAATTTTTATTCGATTGTTACTAATTATAATAAATTATAATTTATTTTTGATAATTATTAAAATATATTTAATGTTAAAAAATATACAAAAAATATTTCCCTTTACTATCTTATAACCTATCTAGTTACCATGACAAATTTCTATCCAATTAAATCGCTAAAAAAAACAATTTAACGTTTCTTTTCTGTGCGGTTTTATTTTCAAATTAACTTAGAGTTTTGATTAATTTGTGTTAAAATGTATTTATTATCATTATCATTAATTTTACAATTGAAATTTTGTGTTTGTGATTGTGATTAACCGGTTAACCATATTTTTTTAGGTTATGTTATAGAAGAAATTTGTATTTATATGAAATGATTAAAATACTTGTATCTGGTCAAAACAAACATAAAGTCCAAACCAAAAGTAAACAAAAAATCATATTTCTTTATAAATATTACAATAAAGGTAAAGCATTTTATTTAAAAAAAAAAAAAAAACGTTAAAAATAACTAATTTTAGGTAGCTGGCCAAAAAAAACTCCAACTTTTCGCCCGCAAAATATAAACAAAAAGTGGCACTTTTAGAATCAGTTGAATAAAAACATATTAAATATTTTATAAAAATTTTTTAACATATCAGATCTAAATATTTGAAAAAAAATAATTTAATCAAAATTTGGATCTGGGTTCCCGGGAAAACAAGGTTTATATATTTGAGATATGATCGGATCTCTGTATATCCAAATTTTATGTCCAAGAATATTTCAAGAGATCCAATCATATATGCTTGTATATAAGCAGTTATATACCAAGAGATCCAATCATATCTCGTCATATATATATGCTTATATCTGCTTATATATAAGCATATCTGCTCATATATGACGAGATATGATTGGATCTCTTGATATATAACTGCTTATATATAAGCATAACTGCTCATATATGAAGAGATATGATCGGATCTCTTGACATATGCACATATATTTTTATATCTAATCACTTGTACAAATAGATTATATCTGCTTATATATAAGCATATCTGCTCATATATGACGAGATATGATTGGATCTCTTAATATATAACTGCTTATATATAAGCATATATGATTGGATCTCTTGATATATTCTTGGACATGAAATTTGGATATACAGAGATCCGATCATATCTAAAATATATAAACCTTTTTTTCCCGGGTTAAAATGATATGGTTCTAACATAGGTTTCAATTTTATAACATAGAACTCTATTTTTTTTTTCCAGCTATATGTCAAAGCCACATTTTAAAAACTTTTTTATTTCCTTGCCCCAGATATATTGTGTGCAAAACTATTAAAATAGCTTAATCTGAATGTAAATTAAAAATACCTTTTCTGCAAGACCAAAACTAAAACTTAATTTTACGCTTTCATTTTCGGGACTAAACTTGCTGTTTTTCTCCCAAGGAAAAAAAATCACGGCAACCTTGATAATATTAAAATATTATACATACTATGTGCTTTACTGGTACAAAAATTAGGTTTGGTGATGTTTTGTAATAAATTAGCGATTCAAAAGAATTTATTTGATTTTAACAAAGAAAACGTTTAAAAATAACATTGTTTAAATTACTTAATATTTATCGTCGTCGTCCATTTTTTTGGAACTGACGTTTGTGTCAATCATATTAAAAAACAATTGAAATTGCGATAGCCAAACTAACTTTTCCTAATTCACAGGCAACTTGATTAAATTACGAAAATAAAACACATGATTTTAGACGTATGGGTTTTAATTTTAATTTTATCTACCTACCTTAATTATGTTTGGTCGTTCAAAAAATAGTGTATATACCTCAGGACTAAACGAGACTGTTTTAGTCCCTTGCATTTCTGTTTCCCTCGCTCTTCACGCTCACGTCCAAACACTCATGCAGAGGGACTAAAACAGCCAGTTTAGTCCCTTGGTTTATAAAACTATTAAAGAATACCGAAAACAGCTCACTAAACACAAAAACAAGTTCAAAATCTTTAAACTCAACGGGCTATTATCAATGTCTGTTTAATTAAATAGCAGGGACGTAATTAAATTTTATTATAATAAATATTAAATACGTATATATAATATGTATAAATACGTATATATTAAATACGTATTTATCTTATATAGCTCGATGCACAGAACACAAATGAAGCAAATTAAAGCCGGTCCAGTAAATATTTAAAAATGCCTTGTGGATGTGGCTAAATCTTTTGTGAAATATGATTGGATGGGGTCGAAAGTTAACTGGCTATATTAGGCCAAGTGGACTACAAAATACATTAGTTTAAATAAAGATAATCGCTGTTAAAAAAAATCTCTTATAACTCTGGCAGCGACTATACACATATCTATGTTTTATTTAGATTAAAAAAATGGGTTTCTACTGAAAAAAACAAATATCTTACTATCATGAAATTTAAAATATAATTTAAAATGTAATTTTTACCTAAAATATGCATAATTTTATTTTAAAACATAATAATAATTATACTTTTGTCTCTCTCTCTTTCTCTGTAAAACTTCTCTCTTTATCTAATCTAAATGTACCGCTGACCATTAGAATGTACATGTATGTAAAATTCAGTAGGGAAAAAATTACTTGTTGAAAATATTTTTCAGCTCTCCGACTATTAAGCTAACATTAATCACTATTTAAATCCACCAAGAGAAACTCTATTTTGCATAAAATATAAAGATAAAGTGGATTTAGCGTAGGTCGTGCATAAGTAATGGTAAATTGCAACTCAAGTATGAGCACTACGTCGATTTTAGTTCATTTTCTGTTGATACCAGTGTAACTCAAACATACCGGTTAAACAAAACAATTTAATTAGGTTAAACAATATTTTTTTAATCAAAGAAACAATCCACAAAACAACACATCAAAAATATGTAGAGAAGGTGGGAATATTGAACCCTGGCGATATATTGGAACCCCGGGTTAACTAAGAAACAGACAGCGATATCTAGTAAACAATAGATGAATATCAATTAGGAGGGGGTAAAAATTAGCATACAGAAAACTGCAATTCATTTTTACCGCTAAAAAAAAGTCCAAACCAAAACTGAAAGTTTATTTGTAGATTTTTGTAAGGAAATATAAAGTAAGTTTATTAGTTTTATTTACTTTTTTTTTGCTTTATTGGTTTAGGAACTTCTTGTAATCAAAATGCAAAAAGTAGGATTGCAAAAAATAACCGTTTAGAAAAAATATTTAAGGTTAGAAAATTTTAATTTTTGTTTGTTAATATGGAACCCTATGATGGTAATTTGGAATACGACTTTTCTATAGATCAAAGACGTGCTATTTGGATTCAGTGCCTTATGTGTATTTAATGGGCACATACTGAATGATCCGGTTGCGAAGGAGATATTAATATCTGTGACTTTTGTCCTTAAATAATAAAAAAACTTTTTTAAAAAATTAATGTTTTTGTTTTTCATGTTGTGTGCCATTTTCTTATTTTAAAATAAACTCGTAAAATTTTTCCTTTAATAAATATAATTTTGATTTAATACTTTAATTTGTATAACAAACAGTAACATTTTTGGGGTTCCATATTTAAAGCACATAGGGCTCCATATTATCAGCATGGGTTCATAATACCAGCACTTTATCTTCTTTTTTAAAGTGCTTGTAACTTCCTTAACATAACAAAAAATCAAAATCGTTTAAAATCATAATTACCAGATAAAGGAGGATATCGTTTTAGGGGGGTATTTTGGGCCACATCAAAAGTGTTTGTTTTTAGGTATAAAATGATAATAAATAAAGAATTAATTGATTTAAACTGTTTATTTAGTAGTAATTGTTAAAACAAAAATTAATAAAATTAATTAAAAATGTACATCTTGGCAATATTGCTTTTTATTACGAGACAAAGTGAACAAGTCAAGTTTTTTTGAGATGACTTAAGACAAGCCGTTTTGTCATGACTTAAATAAAAACTAATTGTCAAGGAGGATATGACTTGTGCCCTTAATCAAATGAGACTAAAATATATAGGGTGTCCCATTCAAAAAAACAAGTTAGGGTTATTTCCGGTTAAACCGGAAGTGGTAGTATTTAGAAAATTACACCAGCAAGTAGATTATGTTCTTAGATAAAACTTTGCTTAAAGAAGCATGGCTCTATTTCATCACACAAAAAAGATAAAGGTACTACCATTTAAAAGAATAACCCTGTATACTAATTGGTAATACTAGGTTTTAATTTGCTTTACCCAATTTGAGAGAAAACTTTTACTCTAAAGAAACTAGAGCATCTAATCGCGCCTATAAACTACATAATTTTCTTTAAGGAATTCTCATATTCATGAATTTTGTTTCCAATTTCTTCATGAAAAAAAACGTTGAATTTAAATCAGTTTTAACTTTTAAACCCATACTAAAACTAAATAAACACCAACCTCAAAGTCTACGGACGGAGAATATTTTATTTATTTATTTATTTAAAGTTGTTCAGGACCTACCCTGTTGAAAATGTCGGGTCTACGCAGGTATAAATGGTGCACAAACCGAACTTGAGCGGATGAACTTCACCCGCTAAAGTCCGGTTTGTGAACCATTTATACCCGCCCAGACCCGTCATTTTCAATAGGGTACACAGATATTTTATACTATTTATGATAAAAATACTACACTGATAACTTTACAAATAATTTTTAATGCAACAAATCTATTCCAAACCATCCCATTATAATTGTTCTTTCATAAAAAGAATAGATCAGTACTGCAGTGTTATATACAATCATTCCATGCACTTTCTTTATAATCTGTAATCTATTTTGATCCAATTTACCCGGTCGGAGAGTTTCTTCCTTATTAAATAACTGTTATATCTTGTATACTGTACATATGTAGTATATATAATACATAATAAATTCTTTAAATCAGTTTCTATTTCTATAAAACTATTTTATTTTATTTAACAATTTACTGACACCAAGTTATTTGTGATGTCAAAAATGACGAGGAGAACTAAATTATTTATACTACTTAATAATGTGCCCTGTTTTCAGATTTTTTTCTTTTTGAAAAAGTCATTAAATGTCACCAAAATTAACCTATTCGGGAGCTATTTTGAAGGTGTTCCGGAATGGCTTGGGAGCTAAAAATTTGGCAAATTAATTCTTTTTTAAAGACCCGTGTCTGTGCGAAATCTTATGAACGACGGCCGTGGCCCAAAATCCGATATCCTCCTTTTGAACCAATCAGTGCAAAAAAATGGTAAAAAATTATAAACCTTATAGAGATATAGATAAAAAAGCAAACAGGGGTTCCATATTACCACCTTCTCATCTAAAAAAAAAATAATATAAATATTTATCGTGAAAATATCACCAAGTAACTTTTTTTACCGACTTTCAAAAAGGAGGAGGTTATTTTAAGTAAATATTGGGTTCCCGATTCATTGCAAACAAGAGGTAATCGTGCGTTTACATACCCAACTAGCATTTTTGGTTGCCACTACGTGATCATTACCTCAATTAAAACAAATTAAGTAGTGAAATTATGCTCAATTAAATATTTTTCCAATATGGCGAATTACTTATTAAAATAAAATATTGTGCTTTTCTAAAATTCTACAATTATTTCCCAATTGCCTCATTATGGAAATTAAAACTCTTAATTTTAACTTAAAAGTTATCTTACTGTTTAATGATGTATAGTTTTAAAAACGTAGTTGAAACCTCTATTATAACTAAATAGGAATGGTTACTATAAAGTGGGATTATCGTGTAATTACGTAGTTAAGGCAACTTTATAATTCCTGTTAAATAAAAAAAGCATAAAAGTAATATTCTTGGTAGAATTTACCATTCTGCCACCCTTAAATATATATTTATTTGTGTTTAACACCATAAAATTATATAGTAAGTGAGATACGTATCTCTCACAACTTGGTAGCGGTTATTTAGGTAAAATTCACAAAGAATGTTAGTTGGGTAAATTCAACCATATATTATACTTGAATTTATGTTTATTTATTTATTTGCTTTTTAAATTTAAATTACATTATAATAAAATCAATTTTAGATACAAATCAAGAATTATAGTAATATTTCATGATATCAGTCTTCATGTGCCATAAAAATATATTTTCTCCAGAGAAATGTATTTTCTATTTATATGAATATAAAAATGCGTCTGTGAAATATATTCTTGCAGATTTATAATCTAATAAGCCGTGAAGATATGTAAGGCTTCGCATTCCATAGTATACTCTTCACAGCAAATAGTATATTACGTTTTCAATTGATGTACTTTGAAAAATGCAAATGCTTTGATCTCGTGAGCGTTCATTAGTAGTTTTCGTAACGAGTAAGCGACTTTAGTCCTTAGTGCACGAGAATGAAGACTTTTTGACGACGCGAAGCTAAGTCAAAAATCATTCGATTGCACTAAGGACTTGTCGCAAACGAGTTGCAAACAACATTTTTCGTTCGATCTACAGTCTAGACTCTTTAAAATAGTATATTTTAAAGAATTACCTGTATTTAATTATGACATTTCAAAATTTTATAAACATCAAATGACTTTTGTCAAAATGAAAGCTATGTGTAATCGTTTGGATAAATGAGTGTACATAGTTGTCATTTCATTCAAATATGCACTATGTACTCGTGCGATAGAAAAATATCGTAACGAGAATATATAGTGAACATGCATTTTTCTTTATTTACATTTATATTACACTAGGTCGTACGAAAAATTTTTTGCACTGTACCTTATAACTTTTTTGTTCTTGAATATTTTTTCAAAATTGCTATGTAACTTTATCTGAAAATTGTTGGTTGATTGATTTTTATAACTTTTTTTCACAAGTGCCTTTTTTTTGATAATTTTTAAGAATATTTCTAATTATCAATGTAATCTTCACTCAAAATTTCGAGGTTATTAAGCTTTCCCTTCTATTTCTTATATATTTTTTAAAAGTTGCGCTCCTTATATTTTTTTTTATTTTTTTAATTTTGAAATTCTTAGTACTCACTAATCCTTATAATAAAAGTAATTTTTCCTGAAAAAAAAAAATTTAATCCCACTTTTTCTTTAGTCTTTTAAGATTTTTTTAAAGTATAACCCCTATAACTTTTGTTTTTGTTTTTGGGGGGATTATGTTCAAAAACAATCAACAAGGGATCTGCCCCTCATAAAGCTTTTCCTGAAAGTTTCGAGTCGATCGGATTATTCGTTCTTGAGTTAACGTGTCTACAAAAAACATGATATAGGACAAACGGTCTAAAGGACATTTTTAATATTACGTATTTTTATGAATCACAGTTTTATCCAATATTTTTTGCTAGGACGTTTTTTAGCGATTTCGGAAATTTTGTATATTGTATCATACTTTTCTAGTACTTCCGCGCTGTGAAGAGTTTAATAATAGCCTAAGAGCAATAAGCATTTATGTGAATATTCAAATATGCCTTTATGTAATCTAAATAAAAATATAAAAGCCACTTTATGACAATAGCTTAGATGTATCGTGCTGGTCTATCACGCTAGAGACCCGGGTGTCCTGACGCTAGCAGAATAACAGGCAATTTTTTCATCAGTGTCTCTCTAGGTCGACTTGATATAAGTACCTGGAATTAAAATCCTGTGGTAATAACAGGAAATCATTTTTTTTTGCAATATTTAATCGAATATTTTTATTTGGTCTGTGCGTCCCTACTAGGAACTCTCTAGATATTATAGAGCTTCAAGTAATAATTATATAATAGAAAGCTGAGATAAATCAATATGCGCTTCCATAGACAGTTTTGGAATTGTTTATACCCTTTAGAGAAAGTTTCAAAACTAGAAATATTTAATTGTATATTTGGTCTGTTCATCTCTAGATATTATAGAGCTTCAAGGTAATAATCATATTATAGAAAACTGAGATAAATCAATATGCATTTCCAAATGCAGTTTTATAATTGTATATACCCTTTAGAGAAAGTTTAAAACTAGTAAAACATTTATTGTTCAGGAATATTTAATTTTATATTTTATTTGGTATGTGCATCTCTAGATATTATAGAGCTTCAAGTAATAATCATATTATAAAAAGCTGAGATAAATCAATATGCGTTTCCAAATGCAGTTTTAAAATTATATATACCCTTTAGAGAAAGTTTAAAACTAGTAAAACATTTATTTTTCAGGAATATTTAATTTAATTTATATTTTATTTGGTATGCGCATCTCTAGATATTATAGAGCTTCAAGTAATAATAATATAGAAAGCTGAGATAAATCAATATGCGTAACCATATAAATTTGTGGAATTGGATATACCCTTTAGAGAAAGTTTCAAAACTAGTAACTTGATTTTTCAGGAATATTTAATTATATATTTTATTTGGCCTGAACATCTCTAGATATTATAGAGCTTCAAGTAATAATGATATTATAAAAAGCTGAGATAAGTCAATATGCGTTTCCATATGCAGTTTTAAAATTTTTTATACCCTTTAGAGAAAGTTTCAAAACTAGTAAACCATTTATTTTTCAGAAATATTTAATTGTATATTTTATTTTGTATGTACATCTTTAGATATTATAGAGCTTCAAGTAATAATAATATTATAGAAAGCTGATATAAATCAATATGCGTTACCATATAAATTTGTGGAATTGGATATACCCTTTAGAGAAAGTTTCAAAACTAGTAACTTGGTTTTTCAGGAATAGTTAATTATATATTTCATTTGGCCTGAACATCTCTAGATATTATAGAGCTTCAAGTAATAATGATATTATAAAAAGCTGAGATAAATCAATATGCGTTTCCATATTCAGTTTTAAAATTTTATATACCCTTTAGAGAAAGTTTAAAAACTAGTAAACTATTTATTTTTAAGGGATATTTAATTGATATTTTATTTGGTCTGTACATCTCTAGATATTATAGAGCTTTAAGTAATAATCATATTATAGAAAGCTGAAATAAATCAATATACGTTTCCATATGCAGTTTTAAAATTTTATATACCCATCAATATGCGTTACCATATAAATTTGTGAAATTGGATATACCCTTTAGAGAAAGTTTCAAAACTAGCAAACCATTGATTTTTCAGGAATATTTAATTATATATTTTATTTGGCCTGAACATCTCTAGATGAGATAAATCAATTGCGTTTCCAAATGCAGTTTTATAATTGTATATACCCTTTAGAGAAAGTTTAAAACTAGTAAACCATTGACTTTTCAGGAATATTTAATTATATATTTTATTTGGCCTGAACATCTCTAAATATTATAGAGCTTCAAGTAATAATCATATTATAGAAAGCTGAAATAAATCAATATACGTTTCCATATGCAGTTTTAAAATTTTATATACCCTTTAGAGAAAGTTTAAAAACTAGTAAACCATTTATTTTTAAGGGATATTTAACTGATATTTTATTTGGTCTGTACATCTCTAGATATTATAGAGCTTTAAGTAATAATCATATTATAGAAAGCTGAGACACATCAATATGCGTTACCATATAAATTTGTGAAATTGGATATACCCTTTAGAGAAAGTTTCAAAACTAGCAAACCATTTATTTTTCAGGAATATTTAATCATATATTTTATTTGGCCTGAACATCTCTAGATGAGATAAATCAATATGCGTTTCCAAATGCAGTTTTATAATTGTATATACCCTTTAGAGAAAGTTTAAAACTAGTAAAACATTTATTTTTCAGGAATATTTAATTTTATATTTTATTTGGTATGTGCATCTCTAGATTATATAGAGCTTCAAGTGATAATGATATTATAGAAACCTGAGATAAATCAATATGCGTTTTCATATAAATTTGTGGAATTGGATATACCCTTTAGGCAAAGTTTCAAAACTAGTTAATCAATTATTCATGTGCATAGTTTGCGTAACTACTTTAAAATTAATTTTGCCTTTCACAATAATTATTCTATCACAACTAACTTTTCTAAGTGGGTAAACTAATGTTTATAAATGTTTAAAAAGTTCTTCGAAGAGACGGCAAAAACATTGGTAAAAACTATTTTCAGACTAAAACCCACTTCAAAGTAAATAAGGTAAATACACTTATAGAAAACATATACCAGAAGGTATCACGATGCTTTAAATAAAAAAAATATAATTGGATTTAAACAATTTATTTAAAAATCTTATTACCTACTTAAAACTTTCAACTTTCTACTTAAAACTTTTAACTTAAATGATAATAGCTAAGCAATTAACTGTCATTTCACAATATGAGCAAATATGTTATTGCAATACGCAATCCATTAATATTATAAAGGGTTATTCAGAAATAGTCATTAAAAAACAACACGTATAGGTCCATGTTAGAATTTAATTTGTTTAAACTAAAACAAAAAATATACGCAGTCCTTTAGGAGCAGATTTTTTTAAGAAATCACTCCTAAAATTAGTACACTGGCTAGAAATTAATAAACAGCGCTGTTGCCAAATTGATTAATTCCGTTTATGAAGATTTATCTCTAATTCAAAAACTGAAGAAACATTCTGGCAGAATGATTTTGCTATTAATATTGGCTCATTATTTAATTATAAAAAAACTAAGGGTTACTTTTTCCTGATTTTAGAAATCGCGTGGCTTTTGCACAAAAAAAACTAATTCTGATATAACATTTTTTTTAATCACTAAAAAATATTTGGTTAAAACAACGATACATTTATGTGTCCATTATAGGCGGATGGACCTCGGTCAAGAGCCTTTTAGGGGAAAACCCAATAAATAAACGATTACTATTATTACATTATTTTGTTAAAATTCACCGTGCGATTGTCATTTAAATAACAAATCTACTCATGATATTTTGTCATATAAACACCTCTTATCGCGATATATTGGTAGAAAATCGAATACATATCGTGCAGACCCAGCTGTTTTTTTTTTAATTCTTTTTAAATCTTGAAATCGATTTCTGGAATCTTCAGGACTCCTGAATTAGAAGTTCCTGTTTTTTTACCCTATTTCTGAATAACCCTGTATACAGGTATACAGGTATACATGTATAATATAAAAGTTGAATGTCCTAAAAATAATTTCTTTGAATTTAATTTAAAAATAGTATTCATAAAAATCTATTAAATATTAAATATTGGTTCAAATCTTGCTTTTAAGAACACAGATAAATTATTTTTTTCTGACGGATTATTAAAGAAAACATGTCGTAACAAAATATCCTATTGATTTCTGTAATAGAAATCCCATTTTTGTTTCCAATAAAATATATAAAAGCAGTTCTGAGCTTAATTTTCGTGGTGGTAACGCTTAAGAGGGCCATCAATTTTTTTGTTATCTTTTAAACCTAAATATCTATTTAGGAATAAACGGTTTTAGCATTCTACCGATGCAGATCGAATATTTGGGCTTCAGAGGCGAGCTGTCCGGATTATTGCCGGACTCGGGTATAGGAAAGATGTACGTCGGGCGTTTTCTGACCTCAACTTTCTTACTGTACCCTCGCGCTATATCTTTGAGTGTTTGGTCTATGCCAAAAATAATCTAGCTAGATACACTTCCCAGGGGGAAATCCACAGGTACGAAACACGGTTGGGGCGTAATGTAAGACTGGATTTTCTAAGGCTGGAAACCTCTAGAATTTCCACTCTGTATTACGCACCGACTTTTTTCAACAAATTACCTATGGCAACACGGAATTTAAGTACCAGGCGCTTTAAAAAAACTATAAAATAGTTTTTGTTAAGGCAGGCATTTTATGATTTTGACGAGTTTTTAAACTCGGACGCTTCCATCTTTGATGGACATTTTTAATTGTGTGTTTTTTTTAAGTATGTTTTATGTAAAAAATAAACATCTTTTTTTAATTTGTGAAATTTTAATAATAATACCTGTGTAAAATTACAGTTTTAATCGTGTAAATTACAATTCTAATTATGTAAAATTACAATTTTAATCATGTACAGTTACAATTAAAAATAGAAATAGAAATAGAAATATTTATTCAGTACTTATGCCATTGTAAAATGGATACACAGGTCAAATTTATGTAACAAGAAACAAAAAATGCCAACCTAAAATAAAAAATTTAGGCTGTTAGTCATATTTAAAAATAATATATAAATAAGGATAAGATAAAAACATGTAAAATTAATCAAAGAACAATATAAATACGTTAAAATATATTACAATTTATTTACTTTTTTTTCCTAAAAAAGCATATAAAATGGAAAATTGTATACAGGAAACCTAGGCGATATTTGCTGCCAGGAATTCCCTAACAGAATAAAAGTGGTTTTGAAGTAAAATTTCTTTGACTGACTTTTTAAAATAATTTAAATTACTAATTTGCCTAACTCTATTTGGTAATTTGTTTTATAACACGATGCCACTGTAAGTAGGTGATTTTTCGTACAAGACTGTTTTGTGTTTAGGTACTGTTAGCGAGTTCTGATAACGCAAACTAAAACCCTGACTGAGACCTCCTAATTTTGGTTTAATATACGACAGCGTCTTGTATATGTATAAGCAAGGTAATGTCATTATTTTGTGGTTTAAAAACACATCTTTACAAGATTCTCTGGATTTTAATCCAAAGATCAGTCTTATGATCCTTTTTTGTTGGATAAAAACTCTGTCGCTATCAGAAGCAGTACCCCACAAAATTACGTTATAATTCAAATAGCTGTATACAAGAGAATAGTAAACGTTAAGTAGACCCTGTACGTCAAACATCTGTTTAACCCGAGTTAGAGCAAAGAATGATTTATTTAACTTCTTGCACGTAGATTCTATATGAGTATGCCATCTCAAATCATTATCGAGGTTTACCCCAAGAAATGTTGTGCTGGGAGATGAAGTTATTTTGTAGTCATCAACAATAATATCCAACACTGCATCTGCCAGATCAGAGCGTATGCCGTTACGGAAATAAAGGCAAACTGTTTTGTCAACATTCAATATGAGATCGTTCTTTCTACACCATATAATGAAATCTCGAACAACAGCGACTAAAAGTGATTTTAGTTCAACAAAATCTAATCATTATTTTGAATGACGTGAGTAAAAATTTTATAATTTATGGCACAAATAAATTCTATTCTATTCTATTTTTAAGTTTTGCTCAGACAAATCATTATTATTTCTGTACCTTGAGAGGTGTGAGTAATATTTTGTATATGACGCGCAACTAATAAAAAAACACAACAATTTTAATAATTAAATTGTTTATCCTAATAAAAAGTACAATTTGATTTGTTATTAACAATATATTGTGTTTAGTTACGTATATTTAATTCAGATGCGATTTAGTTCGTTTGTTGTTAATTTTTCCAAAAATAATAACTTTTTTTATTCGATTGATTCTAAAAGCGACACTTTTTGTTTATGTTTTGCAGGAAAAAAATATGACTTTATAGCCCCAGAGCTAAAAATTTTTTTCGGCCCACTAACTAAATCCTACTCAATCGAAAAGTTTAACTTTTCGCTCTTGTATTATAAATAACTATTTAACTAAAAACAATGCATTAAAAGTGAGTGTCTTACACGAGGCGTATTTTTTACAAATATTACAGTAAAGCATCTTATTTAAAAAAGAAAACCTTAAAAATAACAAGTTTTAGTTAGCGGGCCAAAAAAACTTTTCTGGCCCTATGGACACAAGTTCAACTTTTCTCCCGCAAAATATGAAAAAAAGTGACGCTTTTAGAAACAATCGAATAAAAACCACTTTTTAAATAAAATCGTCCAGTTCTTCTTATTATTCTTTAAAAGGTTATTAACGTTCAAGGAAACAATTTTTATCAATTGGAAGAATGTTTAACGAATGATCTCGAAATTTTAAATGAGTATTACAAAAAATGGGGCCTTCGATTAAACCAAAATAAGACAGAAGTATCGGCTTTCCATTTAAATAATAGACTTGCAAACTATAATCTTAATGTGGTTTCCGAAGGATCTTCTATTCGTCATAATCCAAATCCTAAATACCTTGGAGTTACTTTGGATAGGACACTAGGTTTTAAGCCACATCTAAAGAAACTACCCGAAAAAGTCAAAACTAGAAGAAACTTAATACAAAAACTAACCAACACTGCATGGGGAACTAATGCCAATACATTACGCACATCCTCAATTGCATTAGTATATTCAGCAGCTGAGTATTGTTCTCCAGTATGAATAAACAGTAAAGACACGCATCTTATAGATACCCAACTTAATCAAACTATGAGGGTCGTCAGCGGAACTATAAAATCAACTCCCTTAGAATGGCTACCAGTTCTAAGTAACATTGCCCCACCTAAAGCGAGACGACTGGTGGCCCTTAAAAATCAATTTGATAAGTGCGTTTCAAATGAACAACTTCCAATAAATGAAAACATAGTTTCCTTATCTAGTAATACACTAAGGCTAATATCGAGAAATCCACCAACAAGATTAGCAAACCAATCCAATGACTTTAATATAGAGGAATTTTGGAAGTCATCGTGGCGCAACAAACAGGTTAATAATTCGTTTCTTATCCCTGTTCCAACATTAAAAGTTCCTGGTTTTGATCTTTCAAGAAGAGAGTGGTGTAATTTAAACCGTATTCGTACAGATCATGGTGTATGCAATAAAAGAAAATTTACTTGGGGTCTTTTAGAAAAGCCTAGTTGTAACCGTTGCAATGGGGAGGAACAATCTATTCATCACATTTCTCTGGAATGCGCGCTGACGCGTTTTGATGGTACATTGGAGGACATACATAATTTAACACCAGCAGCCCTTCAGTGGCTGCAAAATCCAGATTTAAAACTATAATTTTAAATTTATTATTATTTTTTTTTTATATATATATTATTTGTTGCATTGTACTAATTTTTCCATACGAAATAAATAAATAAATAAATAACATTCCAACGTTGAACTAATCCCTTTTATTCAATTTTTTTGCAGTTTGATTGGATAGAAATTTGTCATGGATAACTAGATAGGTAATAAAATAGTAAAAAAAAAAATTTTTCAATTAATAATTAACAATATTTTAATAATCGAATCGAATAAAATATTTTGCATTATACACGACTTACCCGTTAAATTTTTGATTTTGTAGGTTTATTATTCTCGGGCTGGAGGCCCTCGGCTTCTAAAAGCATACCCAATCGAAAAATTTAACTTTTCGCCCTTGTATTCTAACCATTGTTTTTAGTTACGTATATTTAATTAAAATGTATTTTAGTTCGCTTGTGTTTAAAATAGACTATATTTTTAATTTAAATTTAAATTTAATTTTACAAAAAATAAGAACTTTTGGTGGGGCGGACGTTGGAAGGTTAAACTTGAGTACATGTTTTTCTAATTTTTTTCACACCTTTCTTTAGTGATAAAACGTCAGTTAGTTCTGGATCAACCTTCCCTGAGTAAGAACCTGTGACAATATTTGCAGGTTTTCTCCTCGCTGGAAGGATATAATATGTTGTTACTTCGTAACAATATATAAATTGAATCAAAATTTCTAGAATCAAAAAATACATCTCCAATATTGTGTAGGCACAGGATTTTTTTGTGTCGATAACAAAAAAAAATGGCCCAATGCGAAACATGACATTCAGCTTGGTGAACAATAGTTTAAAGTGTCTATTTACTTGAAAAAATTTTTTTTTTTAATTTTAATTTTTGCATGACCCCGGTACTTTGATCCGACGCGTGCACATTAGGGTGGTCGCGAAAATTCAAATTGAATATACGAATGCTACCTACACAAAAATTTGTTGCCCTTTATGGTAATATGAATTATCCAAAATTTGAAGTCAATCGAAATACGTTAAGGCACCACACAGTGGTCCTAAAGTTTTTAAACTTACCCATTTTACGAGCTTCTTTAATTTTAAATTTATAAATTAGCAGATTTTGAAATCTTAAATTTTTATCAACTAAAATTGTTGCCTAATTTGTGACTATTGCTTACGTAAAATTTAAGGTGGATCACAAGTCGTTTAGAGTTGGCACAAGAACCTTAAACCTCAAAAAATCCATAATTTTACTACCTTTTTTTATCCATTTTCTACCCTTGTATCCACATGGTGTAAGAATGTTAACGGGCCCTAGTCTGAAATTGTAGACCTATACATGTATATTATATATGCAAAATTTTAGGAGAATCGGAAAAAGTTAGTAGGTCGCGCAAGAGCCGTAAATGTTTAAAAATGGACGATTTTAACTCTTTTTTACTTTAAAATTAAAAAAATATATATGAGATTTTAAGATTACAAATATTTTTATTTTTTTTTTGCTCTTATACTGGTTTTACTTTTTTTTAGTTATTTAATCTGAATTTCTAGTTTGTTAGTTTGTTACTATGTTAGTTTGTTAGTTAGTTTGTTTGTTAAGCAGGACACCTTAGGTTAATGATAGAAAGCTGAAATTTGGTATAGTTATTTATCTTCGAAGACAATACAATATAATAAAATAAAATAATTTCCCCAACCCCCCCTCCCCCTCGTTTGGGAGGTATACCTCTTTTTCAATTCTTACCAATATGTTTGTGTAAATTTTGTACTGACGGTTTTTG